>CANTAL010000016.1:160000-1360000 GCA_947650365.1 Chamaelirium japonicum | reverse complement strand
TCATTCATACAATCCATTCTAATTCTTTCACACGATCCATTCTAATTCATTCGTTCGATCAATTCTAATTCATTAGCACGATCCATTCTAATTCATTCGTACGATCCATTCTAATTCATTCGTACGATTCAATTCTAATTCATTCGTAGGATCTATTCTAATTCATTCGTATGATCCATTCTAATTAATTCGTATGATCCATTCTAATTCATTCGTACGATCCATTCTAATTCATTCATACAATCCATTCTAATTCATTCGCACGATCCATTCTAATTCACTCATACGATCCATTCTAATACATTCATACGATCCATTCTAATTCATTTGCACGAATATATCCATTCTAATTCATTCGTACGATCCATTCTAATTCCTTCGTACGATCCATTCTAATTCATTCGTGCGATCCATTCTAATTCATTCGTACGATCCATTCTAATTCATTCGTACGATCCACTCTAACTCATTCGCACAAATGTATCCATTCTAATTCATTCGTACGATCCATTCTAATTCATTCGTACGATCTATTCTAATTCATTCGTAAGATCCATTCTAATTCATTCGTACGATCCATTCTAATTCATTCGTACGATCCATTCTAATTCATTCGCACGAATGTATCCATTCTAGTTCATTCGTACGATCCATTCTAATTCATTCGTACGATCCATTCTAATTCATTCGCACGATCCATTCTAATTCATTCGTATGATCCATTCTAATTCATTCATACGATCCATTCTAATTCATTCGTACGATCCATTCTTACTCATTCGTACGATCCATTCTAATTCATTCGTACGATCCATTCTAATTCATTCGCACGATCCATTCTAATTCATTCATACGATCCATTCTAATTCATTCGCACGATCCATTCTAATTCATTCGTATGATCCATTCTGATTCCTTCGTACGATCCATTCTAATTCATTCATACGATCCATTCTAATTCATTCGCTCAATCTATTCTAATTCATTCGTACGATCCATTCTAATTCATTCGTACGATCCATTCTAATTCATTCATACAATCCATTCTAATTTATTCGCACGAATGTATCCTTTCAAATTCATTCGTACGATCCATTCTAATTCATTCGCACAATCTATTCTAATTCATTCATACGATCCATTCTAATTTATTCGCACGAATGTATCCATTCTAATTCATTCATACGATCCATTCTACTTCATTCGTACTATCCGTTCTAATTCACTCATATGATCCATTCTAATTCATTCATACGATCCATTCTAATTCATTTGCACGAATATATCCATTCTAATTCCTTCGTACGATCCATTCTAATTCCTTCGTACGATCCATTCTAATTCCTTCGTACGATCCATTCTATTTCATTCGTATGATCCATTCTAATTCCTTCGTACGATCCATTCTAATTCCTTCGTATCCATTCTAATTCACTCATACGATCCATTCTAATTCCTTCGTATCCATTCTAATTCACTCATACGATCCATTCTAATTCATTCGTACGATCCATTCTAATTCATTCGTACAATCCATTCTAATTCATTCGTAAGATCCATTCTAATTCATTCGTACGATCCATTCTAATTCATTCGTACGATCCATTCTAATTCATTCGCACGAATGTATCCATTCTAGTTCATTCGTACGATCTATTCTAATTCATTCATACAATCCATTCTAATTCATTCGCACGAATGTATCCATTCTAATTCATTCGTACGATCAGTTCTAATTCATTCACAAAATCTATTCTAATTCATTCATACGATCCAATCTAATTCATTCACACGAATGTATCCATTCTAATTCATTCATACGATTCATTCTAATTCATTCGTACGATCCATTCTAATTCACTCATACGATCCATTCTAATACATTCATATGAATCATTCTAATTCATTTGCATGAATATATCCATTCTAATTCATTCGTACGATCCATTCTAATTCCTTCGTACGATCCATTCTAATTCATTCGTACGATCTATTCTAATTCATTCGTATGATCCATTCTAATTCATTCGTACGATCCATTCTAATTCATTCGTACGATCCATTCTAATTCTTTCACACGATCCATTCTAATTCATTCGTACGATCCATTCTAATTCATTCGTGCAATCCATTCTATTTCATTCGTACGATCCATTCTTACTCATTCGTACGATCCATTCTAATTCATTCACACGAATGTATCCATTCGTACGAATGAATTAGAATAGATTGTACGAATGAATTAGAATGGATCGTACGAATGAATTAGAATGGATCGTACGAAGGAATAAGAATGGATCGTACGAATGAATTAGAATGGATCGTACGAATGAATTAGAATAGATCGTACGAATTAATTAGAATGTATCGTACGAAGGAATTAGAATGGATCGTACGAATGAATTAGAATGGATATATTCGTGCAAATGAATTAGAATGGATCGTATGAATGTATTAGAATGGATCGTATGAGTGAATTAGAATGGATCGTACGAATGAATTAGAATGGATCGTATGAATGAATTAGAATGGATACATTCGTGTGAATGAATTAGAATGGATCGTATGAATGATTTAGAATAGATTTTGTGAATGAATTAGAACTGATCGTACGAATGAATTAGAATGGATACATTCGTGCGAATAAATTAGAATGGATTGTATGAATGAATTAGAATGGATCCTATGAATGAATTAGAATGGATCGTACGAATGAATTAGAATGGATACATTCGTGCGAATGAATTAGAATTGATATTACGAATGAATTAGAATGGATCGTGCGAATGAATTAGAATGGATAGTACGAATGAATTAGAATGGATACATTCGTGCGAATGAATTAGAATGGATACATTCGTGCGAAAGAATTAGAATAGATCGTATGAATGAATTAGAATGGATCCTATGAATGAATTAGAATGGATCGTGCGAATGAATTAGAATGGATCGTACGAATGAATTAGAATGGATCGTGCTAATGAATTAGAATTGATCGAACGAATGAATTAGCATGGATCGTGCTAATGAATTAGAGTGGATCGTACGAATGAATTAGAATGGATCAAATGAATGAATTAGAATGGTTACATTCATGCGAATGAATCAGAATGGATCGTACGAATGGTTTAGAATGGATCGTACGAATGGATTAGAATGGATACATTCGAGCGAATGAATTAGAATGGATCGTACGAATGAATTAGAATGGATCGTACGAATAAATTAGAATGGATACATTCGTCCGAATGAATTAGAATGGATCATACGAATGAGTAAGAATGGATCGTACGAATGAAATAGAATAGATTGTACGAATGAATTAGAATGGATCGTATGAATGAATTAGAATAGATTGCGCGAATGAATTAGAATGGATCGTGCGAATGAAATAGAATGGATACAAATGAATTAGAATGGATTATACGAATGAATTAGAATGACGATCCATTCTTACACATTCGTATGATCCATTCTAATTTATTCGCACGAATGTATCCATTCTAATTCATTCGTACGTCTAATTCATTCGTACGGTCCATTCTAATTCATTCGCACAATCCATTCTATTTCATTCGTACGATCCATTCTTACTCATTCGTGAATTAGAATGGATCGTACGAATGAATTAGAATGGATCGTGTGAAAGAATTAGAATGGATTGTATGAATGAATTAGAATAGATCGTATGAATGAATTAGAATGGATCGTACGAATGAATTAGAATGGATCGTACGAATGAATTAGAACGGATCGTACGAATGAATTAGAGTGGATACTTTCGTGCGAATGAACTAGAATGGATACATTCGTGCGAAAGAATTAGAATAGATCGTATGAATGAATTAGAATGGATCCTATGAATGAATTAGAATGGATCGTGCGAATGAATTAGAATGGATCGTACGAATGAATTAGAATGGATCGTGTGAAAGAATTAGAATGGATCGTACGAATGAATTAGAATGGATCTTACAAGGATCCATTCTAATTCATTCGTACAATCTATTCTATTTCATTCGTACGATCCATTCTTACTCATTCGTATGATCCATTCTACTTCATTCGGACGAATGTATCCATTCTAATTTATTCGTACGATCCATTCTAATTCATTCGTACGATCCATTCTAATTCATTCGTACGATCCATTCTTACTCATTCGTATGATCCATTCTAATTCATTCGTACGATCCATTTTAATTCATTCGTACGATCGATTCTAATTCATTCGCACTATCCATTCTAATTCACTCATACGATCCATTCTAATTCATTCGTACGATCCATTCTAATTCATTCATACAATCCATTCTAATTCATTCGCACGAATGTATCTATTCTAATTCATTCGTACGATCAGTTCTAATTCATTCACAAAATCTATTCTAATTCATTCATACGATCTATTCTAATTCATTCGCACGATCCATTCTAATTCACTCATACGATCCATTCTAATACATTCATACGATCCATTCTAATTCATTTGCACGAATATATCCATTCTAATTCATTCGTACGATCCATTCTAATTCCTTCGTACGATCCATTCTAATTCATTCGTACGATCTATTCTATTTCATTCGTATGATCCATTCTTACTCATTCGTACAATCCAGTCTAATTCATTCGTCCGATTAATTCAAATTCATTCGCACGAATGTATCCATTCTAATTCATTCGTTCGATCAATTCTAATTCATTAGCACGATCCATTCAAATTCATTCGTACGATCCATTCTAATTCATTCGCACGATCCAATCTAATTCATTCATAGGATCCATTCTAATTCATTCATACGATCTATTCTAATTCTTTTGCACGAATGTATCCATTCTAGTTCATTCGTACGATCCATTCTAATTCATTCGTACGATCCATTCTAATTCATTCATACGATCTATTCTAATTCATTCATACAATCCATTCTAATTCTTTCACACAATCCATTCTAATTCATTCGTACGATCCATTCTAATTCATTCGCACAATGCATTCTTACTCATTCGTACGATCCATTCTTACTCATTCATATGATCCATTCTATTTCATTCGCACGAATGTATCCATAATGGATCATACGAATGAGTAAGAATGGATCGTACGAATGAAATCGAATGGATTGTGCGAATGAATTAGAATGGACCGTACGAATGAATTAGAATGGATCGTACGAATGAATTAGAATGGATCGTACGAATGAATTAGAATGGATCGTACGAATAAATTAGAATGGATACATTCGTCCGAATGAATTAGAATGGATCATACGAATGAGTAAGAATGGATCGTACGAATGAAATAGAATAGATTGTACGAATGAATTAGAATGGATCCTATGAATGAATTAGAATAGATCGTGTGAAAGAATTAGAATGGATTGTATGAATGAATTAGAATGAATTCGTACGATCCATTCGAATTCATTCGCACGATCCATTCTAATTCATTCATACGATCCATTCTAATTCATTCATACAATCCATTCTAATTCTTTCACACGACCATTCTAATTCATTCGTAGGATCCATTCTAATTCATTCGTACAATCTATTCTATTTCATTCGTACGATCCATTCTTACTCATTCGTATGATCTATTCTAATTCATTAGGACGAATGTATGCATTCAAATTTATTCGTACGATCCATTCTAATTCATTCATACGATCCATTATAATTCATTCGTGCGATCCATTCTAATTCATTCGTCCGATCCATTCTAATTCATTCGCACGAATGTATCCATTCTAATTCATTCGTACGATCCATTCTAATTCATTCGTACGATCCATTCTAATTCATTCGTAAGATCCATTCTAATTCATTCGTACGATCCATTCTAATTCATTCGTACGATCCATTCTAATTCATTTGCACGAATGTATCCATTCTAGTTCATTCGTACGATCCATTCTAATTCATTCGTACGATCCATTCTAATTCATTCGCACGATCCATTCTAATTCATTCGTACGATCCATTCTAATTCATTCATACGATCCATTCTAATTCATTCGTACGATCCATTCTAATTCATTCCCACAAATGTATCCATTCTAATTCATTCGTACGATCCATTCTAATTCATTCGCACGATCCATTTTAATTCATTCGTACGATCCATTCTAATTCATTCGCACGATCTGTTCTTATTCACTCGCACAATCCATTCTAATTCATTCGCACGAATGTATCCATTCTAATTCATTCGTACGATCCATTCTAATTCATTCGTACGATCCATTCTAATTCATTCGTACGATCCATTCTAATTCATTCGTATGATCCATTCTAATTCATTCGTACGATCCATTCTAATTCATTCATACAATCCTTTCTAATTCATTCGCACGAATGTATCCATTCTAATTAATTCGTACGATCCATTCTAGTTCATTCGTATGATCCATTCTAATTCATTCGCACAATCCATTCTATTTAATTCGTACGATCCATTCTTACTCATTGGTACGATCCATTCTAATTCGTTCGCACGAATGTATCCATTCTAATTCATTCGTACGAATCCATTCTAATTCATTCGTACAATCTATTCTATTTCATTCGTACGATCCATTCTTACTCATTCGGGATACATTCGTGCGAATAAATCTAAATGGATTGTATGAATGAATTACAATGGATCGTACGAATGAATTAGAATGGATCGTACGAATGAATTAGAATAGCTCATACGAATGAATTAGAATGAATCGTATGAATGAATTAGAATGGTTACATTCGTGCGAATGAATTAGAATAGATCGTACGAATGAATTAGAATGGATCGTACGAATAAATTAGAATGGATCATGGGAATGAATTAGAATTGATCGTACGAATGAATTTGAATGGATCCACCGAATGAGTTAGAATGGATCATACGAATGAATTAGAATGGATTGTACGAATTAATTAGAATGGATTGTGCGAATGAATTAGAATGGATCCTTCGAATAAATTAGAATGGATCATGGGAATCAATTAGAATGGATCGTACAAATGAATTAGAATAGATACATTCGTGCGAATGAATTAGAATGGATTGTGCGAATGAATAAGAACACATCATGCGAATGAATTAGAATAGATCTTACGAATGAATTAGAATGGATCGTACGAAGGAATTAGAATGGATCGTACGAATGAATTAGAATGGATCGTACCAATGAATTAGAATGGATCTTACGAATGAATTAGAATGGATCGTACGAATGAATTAGAATGGATCATACGAATGAATTAGAATGGATACATTCGTGCGAATGAATTAGAATGAATCGGACGAATGAATTAGAATGGATCGTACGAATGAATTAGAATGGATCGTACGAATGAAATAGAATGGATTGTGCGAATGAATTAGAATGGACCGTACGAATGAATTAGACGTACGAATGAATTAGAATGGATACATTTGTGCGAATAAATTAGAATGGATCATACGAATGAGTAAGAATGAATCGCCATTCTAATTCATTCGTATGATCCATTCTAATTCATTTGTATCCATTCTATTTCATTCGCACGATCCATTCTAATTCATTCGCTCAATCTATTCTAATTCATTCGTATGATCCATTCTAATTCATTCGTACGATCCATTCTAATTTATTCGTACGATCCATTCTAATTCATTCATACAATCCATTCTAATTTATTCGCACAAATGTATCCATTCTAATTCATTCGTATGATCCATTCTAATTCATTCGCACAATCTATTCTAATCCATTCGTACGATCCATTCTTACTCATTCGTATGATCCATTCTAATTCATTCGTATGATCCATTCTAATTCATTCGTACGATCCATTCTAATTCATTCGCACGATCCATTCTAATTCATTCATGCGATCCATTCTAATTCATTCATACGATCCATTCTAATTCATTCCTACAATCCATTCTAATTCATTCACCCGATCCATTCTAATTCATTCATACGATCCATTCTATTCGAATGGATCATGCGATTCATTCGAATTCATTCGCACGATCCATTCTAATTCATTCATACGATTCATTCTAATTCATTCATACAATGCATTCTAATTCTTTCACACGATCCATTCTAATTCATTCGTACGATCCATTCTAATTCATTCGTACAATCCATTCTATTTCATTTGTACGATCCATTCTTACTCATTCGTATGATCCATTCTAATTCATTCGTACGATCCATTCTAATTCATTTGTACGATCCATTCTAATTCAATCGTACAATCCATTCTATTTCATTCGTACGATCCATTCTTACTCATTCGTATGATCCATTCTAATTCATTCGCACGAATGTATCCATTCTAATTCATTCATACAATCAATTCTAATTCATTCCGTACGATCCATTCTAATTCATTCGTACGATCGTACGAATGAATTAGAATGGATCGTACGAATGAATTAGAATAGATTGTGTGAATGAATTAGAATGGATCGTACGAATGAATTAGAATGGATCGTACGAATGAATTAGAATGGATCATACGAATGAGTAAGAATGGATCGTACGAATGAATTAGAATGGATCGTACAAATGAATTAGAATGGATCGTAAGAATAAATTAGAACGGATACATTCGTCCGAATGAATTAGAATGGATCATACGAATGAGTAAGAATGGATCGTACGAATGAAATAGAATAGATCGTACGAATGATTTAGAATGGAATATACGAATGAATTAGAATGGATCGTACGAATGAATTAGAATGGATCGTATGAATGAATTAGAATTGATCGTACGAATGAATTAGAATGGATCGTGCGAATGAATTCGAATGGATCGTACGATCCATTCTAATTCATTCATACAATCCATTCTAATTCATTCGCACGAATGTATCAATTCTAATCCATTCGTACGATCCATTCTAATCCATTCGTACGATCCATTCTAATTCATTCGCATAAATGTATCCATTCTAATTCATTCGTACAATCCATTCTAATTCATTCGTACGATCCATTCTAATTTATTCGTACGATCCATTCTAATTCATTCGTATGATCCATTCTAATTCATTCGTACGAACCATTCTAATTAATTCGTATGATCCATTCTAATTCATTCATACGATCCATTCTAATTCATTCGTACGATCCATTCTAATTCAGTCGTACGATCCATTCTAATTCATTCGTATGATCCATTCTAATTCATTCGTACGATCCATTCTAATTCATTCGTAAAATCCATTCTAATTCATTCGTACGATCCATTCTTACTCATTGGTATGATCCATTCTAATTCATTCGCACGAATGTATCCATTCTAATTCATTCGTACAATCCATTCTATTTCATTCGTACGATCCATTCGTACGATTCATTCTTACTCATTCGTAAGATCCATTCTAATTCATTCGCACGAATGTACCCATTCTAAATCATTCGTACGATCCATTCTAATTCATTCATACGATCCATTCTAAATCATTCGTACAATCCATTTTATTTCATTCGTATGATCAATTCTAATTCATTAGCATGATCCATTCTAATTCATTCGTACGATCCATTCAAATTCATTCGCACGATCCATTCTAATTCATTCGTACAATCCATTCTAATTAATTCGTACGATCCATTCTTACTCATTCGTATGATCCATTCTAATTCATTCGCACGAATGTATCCATTCTAATCCATTCGTACGATCCATTCTAATTCATTCGCATGAATGTAACCATTCTAATTCATTCATTTGATCCATTCTAATTCATTCGTACGATCCATTCTAATTCATTCGTCCGATCTATTCTAATTCATTCGCACGAATGTATCCATTCTAAACCATTCATATGATCCATTCTAATTTATTCGTACGATCCATTCTAATTCATTCGTAAGATCCATTCTAATTCATTCGTATGATCCATTCTAATTCATTCGTACGATCCATTCTAATTCATTCGTACGATCCATTCTAATTCATTCGCACGAATGTATCCATTCTAGTTCATTCGTACGATCCATTCTAATTCATTCATACGATCCATTCTAATTCATTCGCACGATCCATTCTAATTCATTCGTACGATCCATTCTAATTCATTCATACGATCCATTCTAATTCATTCGTTCGATCCATTCTAATTCATTCGCACAAATGTATCCATTCTAATTCATTCGTACGATCCATTCTAATTCATTCATACGATCCATTCTAATTCATTCGTACGATCCATTCTAATTCACTCATACGATCCATTCTAATACATTCATACGATCCATTCTAATTCATTTGCACGAATATATCCATTCTAATTCATTCGTATGATCCATTCTAATTCCTTCGTACGATCCATTCTAATTCATTCGTAAGATCTATTCTATTTCATTCGTACGATCCATTCTTACTCATTCGTACGATCCATTCTAATTCATTCGTCCGATCTATTCTAATTCATTCGCACGAATGTATCCATTCTAAACCATTCATATGATCCATTCTAATTTATTCGTACGATCCATTCTAATTCATTCGTAAGATCCATTCTAATTCATTCGTATGATCCATTCTAATTCATTCGTACGATCCATTCTAATTCATTCGTACGATCCATTCTAATTCATTCGCACGAATGTATCCATTCTAGTTCATTCGTACGATCCATTCTAATTCATTCATACGATCCATTCTAATTCATTCGCACGATCCATTCTAATTCATTCGTACGATCCATTCTAATTCATTCATACGATCCATTCTAATTCATTCGTTCGATCCATTCTAATTCATTCGCACAAATGTATCCATTCTAATTCATTCGTACGATCCATTCTAATTCATTCATACGATCCATTCTAATTCATTCGTACGATCCATTCTAATTCACTCATACGATCCATTCTAATACATTCATACGATCCATTCTAATTCATTTGCACGAATATATCCATTCTAATTCATTCGTATGATCCATTCTAATTCCTTCGTACGATCCATTCTAATTCATTCGTAAGATCTATTCTATTTCATTCGTACGATCCATTCTTACTCATTCGTACGATCCATTCTAATTCATTCGTCCGATCTATTCTAATTCATTCACACGAATGTATCCATTCTAATTCATTCGTACGATCCATTCTAATTCATTCGCACGATCCATTCTAATTCATTCGTACGATCCATTCTAATTCTTTCACAGGATCCATTCTAATTCATTCGTACGATCCATTCGAATTCATTCGTACGATCCATTCTAATTCATTCGCACAAATGTATCCTTTCTAATTCATTCGTACGATCCATTCTAATTCATTCGCACGATCCATTCTAATTCATTCGTACGATCCATTCTAATTCTTTCACACGATCCATTCTAATTCATTCGTACGATCCATTCTAATTCATTTGCACGATCCATTCTAATTCATTCATAGGATCCATTCTAATTCATTCATACGATCTATTCTAATTCTTTCGCACGAATGTATCCATTCTAATTCATTCACACGAATGTATCCATTCTAATTCTTTCGTACGATCCATTCTAATTCATTCGTACGATCCATTCTAATTCATTCATACGATCTATTCTAATTCATTCATACAATCCATTCTAATTCTTTCACACGATCTACTCTAATTCATTCGTACGATCCATTCTAATTTGTTCGCACGAATGTATCCATTCTAATTCATTCGTACGATCCATTCTAATTCATTCGCACGATCCATTCTAATTCATTCGTACGATCCATTCTAATTCATTCGTACGATCCATTCTAATTCATTCGTACAATCTATTTTATTACATTCGTACGATCCATTCTTACTCATTCGTATGATCCATTCTAATTCATTCAGACGAATGTATCCATTCAAATTTATTTGTACAATCCATTCTAATTCATTCGTACGATCCATTCTAATTCATTCGCTCGAATGTATCCATTCTAATCCATTCGTACGATCCATTTTAATCCATTCGTACGATCCATTCTAATTCATTCGCATGAATGTAACCATTCTAATTCATTCATTTGATCCATTCTAATTCATTCGTACGATCCATTCTAATTCATTAGCACGATCCATGCTAATTCATTCGTTCGATCAATTCTAATTCATTAGCACGATCCATTCTAATTCATTCGTACGATCCATTCTAATTCATTCGCACGATCCATTCTAATTCATTCATAGGATCCATTCTAATTCATTCATACGATCTATTCTAATTCTTTCGCACGAATGTATCCATTCTAATTCATTCGCACGAATGAATCCATTCTAATTCATTCGTACGATCCATTCTAATTCATTCGCACGATCCATTCTAATTCATTCGTACGATCAATTCTAATTCATTCGCACGAATGTATCCATTCTAATTCATTCGTACGATCCATTCTAATTCATTCATAGGATCCATTCTAATTCATTCATACAATCCATTCTAATTCATTCGCACGAATGTATCCATTCTAATTCATTCGTACGATCAGTTCGAATTCATTCACAAAATCTATTCTAATTCATTCATACGATCCATTCTAATTCATTCACACGAATGGATCCATTCTAATTCATTCATACGATCCATTCTAATTCATTCGTACAATCCATTCTAATTCACTCATACGATCCATTCTAATACATTCATACGATCCATTCTAATTCATTTGCACGAATATATCCATTCTAATTCATTCGTACGATCCATTCATATTCCTTCGTACGATCCATTCTAATTCATTCATACGATCTATTCTAATTCATTCGTACGATCCATTCTAATTCATTCGTACGATCCATTCTAATTCATTCGTACGATCCATTCTAATTCATTCGTACAATCTATTCTAATTCATTCGTACGAATGGATACATTCGTGTGAATGAATTAGAATGGATCGTACGAATGAGTAAGAATGGATCGTACGAATGACATAGAATGGATTGCACGAATGAATTAGAATGAATAGTACGAATGAATTAGAATGGATCGTGTGAAAGAATTAGAATGGATTGTATAAATGAATTAGAATGGATCGTACGAATAAATTAGAATGGATCGTACGAATGAATTAGAATGGATCGTACGAATGAATTAGAATGGATACATTCGTGCGAATGAATTAGAATGGATCGGACGAATGAATTAGAATGGATCGTACGAATGAATTAGAATGGATCGTACGAATAAATTAGAACGGATACATTCGTCCGAATGAATTAGAATGGATCATACGAATGAGTAAGAATGGATCGTACGAATGAAATAGAATAGATTGTACGAATGAATTAGAATGGATCCTACGAATGAATTAGAATAGATCGTGTGAAAGAATTAGAATGGATTGTATGAATGAATTAGAATGGATCGTATGAATGAATTAGAATGGATCGTACAAATGAATTAGAATGGATCATACGAATGAATTAGAATGGATCGTACGAATGAATTAGAATGGATCATACGAATGAATTAGAATGGATAAATTCGTGCGAATGAATTAGAATGGATCGAATGAATGAATTAGAATGGATCGTACGAATGAATTAGAATGGATCGTACGAATGAATTAGAATGGATCGTACGAATAAATTAGAATGGATACATTCTTCCGAATGAATTAGAATGGATCATACGAATGAGTAAGATGGGATCGTACGAATGAAATAGAATAGATTGTACGAATGAATTAGAATGGATCCTACGAATGAATTAGAATGGATCGTGTGAAAGAATTAGAATGGATTGTATGAATGAATTAGAATGGATCGTATGAATGAATTAGAATGGATAGTGCGAATGAATTCGAATGGATCGTACGAATTCATTCTAATTCATTCATACAATCCATTCTAATTCTTTCACACGATCCATTCTAATTCATTCGTACGTTCCATTCTAATTCATTAGCACGATCCATGCTAATTCATTCGTTCGATCAATTCTAATTCATTAGCACGATCCATTCTAATTCATTCGTACGATCCATTCTAATTCATTCGCACGATCCATTTTAATTCATTCATAGGATCCATTCTAATTCATTCATACAATCCTTTCTAATTCATTCGCACGAATGTATCCATTCTAATTCATTCGTACGATCAGTTCTAATTCATTCACAAAATCTATTCTAATTCATTCATACGATCCATTCTAATTCATTCACACGAATGTATCCATTCTAATTCATTCATACGATCCATTCTAATTCATTCGTACGATCCATTCTAATTCACTCATACGATCCATTCTAATACATTCATACGATCCATTCTAATTCATTTGCACGAATATATCCATTCTAATTCATTCGTACGATCCATTCTAATTCCTTCTTACGATCCATTCTAATTCATTCGTACGATCTATTCTATTTCATTTGTACGATCCATTCTTACTCATTCGTACGATCCATTCTAATTCATTCGTCCGATCCATTCTAATTCATTCGCACGAATGTATCCATTCTAATTCATTCGTTCGATCAATTCTAATTCATTAGCACGATCCATTCTAATTCATTCGTACGATCCATTCTAATTCATTCGCACGATCCATTCTAATTCATTCATAGGATCCATTCTAATTCATTCATACGATCTATTCTAATTCTTTCGCATGAATGTATCCATTCTAATTCATTCGCACGAATGTATCCATTCTAATTCATTCGTACGATCCATTCTAATTCATTCGTACGATCCATTCTAATTCATTCATACGATCCATTCTAATTCATTCTTACGATCTATTCTAATTCATTCATACAATCCATTCTAATTCTTTCACACGATCCATTCTAATTCATTCGTTCGATCAATTCTAATTCATTAGCACGATCCATTCTAATTCATTCGTACGATCCATTCTAATTCACTCGTACGATTCAATTCTAATTCATTCGTACGATCCATTCTAATTTATTCGTATGATCCATTCTAATTTATTCGTATGATCCATTCTAATTCATTCGTATGATCCATTCTAATTCATTCATACAATCCATTCTAATTCATTCGTACGATCCATTCTAATTCACTCATACGATCCATTCTAATACATTCATACGATCCATTCTAATTCATTTGCATGAATATATCCATTCTAATTCATTCGTACGATCCATTCTAATTCCTTCGTACGATCCATTCTAATTCATTCGTGCGATCCATTCTAATTCATTCATACGATCCATTCTAATTCATTCGTACGATCCATTTTTATTCATTCGCACAAATGTATCCATTCTAATTCATTCATACGATCCATTCTAATTCATTCGTACGATCCATTCTAATTCATTCGTAAGATCCATTCTAATTCATTCGTACGATCCATTCTAATTCATTCGTACGATCCATTCTAATTCATTTGCACGAATGTATCCATTCTAGTTCATTCGTACGATCCATTCTAATTCATTCGTATGATCCATTCTAATTCATTCGCACGATCCATTCTAATTCATTCGTATGATCCTTTCTAATTCATTCATACGATCCATTCTAATTCATTCGTACGATCCATTCTTACTCATTGGTATGATCGATTCTAATTCATTCGTACGATATTCATTCGCACGATCCATTCTAATTCATTCATACGATCCATTCTAATTCATTCGCACGATCCATTCTAATTCATTCGTACGATCCATTCTAATTCCTTCGTACGATCCATTCTAATTCATTCGTACGATCCATTCTAATTCATTTGCGCAATCTATTCTAATTCATTCGTACGATCCATTCTAATTCATTCGTACGATCCATTCTAATTCATTCATACAATCCATTCTAATTTATTCGCACGAATGTATCCATTCAAATTCATTCGTACGATCTGTGGGGGAAAATCTTCGTGCCGACCCGAAGACTCTCACAGCACCAGTCAATTGAAATTGAAGTTGACGTTGAAGATCGTTGGTCGATCTGTTGATCGAAGTTGAAGTCTTTGATATGTAAACAGAGATGCAATCAGAGAGATTGTGACACGAGATGTGATCTCGGAGTTCAGCCGAAGCCTACGTCTCCGTGCTATAGGGAGCAACCCGAATTCACTAACACTTCAGTTGAAGTGACCTCGACAGGCCGAGTGTCACTGAAAACCCTCTGATCTCTTCTAAGGAGAAAAGAAGATCAAGGAGAGATGGTAGATCAGAAGTTGGAAATCCCAGAGCTCTGGTTCTGAAAGTCAGATCTCAGAGTGGGAATCAGAATTTTCGGATCCTTTTACATTCGAAGGCTCTGCTATTTATAGGCTTCTCCAGGAGTGAGTCTGGTGGTAAATGGTGGTTTCTGCTGCAGCATCTGGGGATTCTCCAGGTAAAGCTGGAGGGCCCCGCTACCGTCTTCGAGGGCCCACCAAGCAGGGCCAGTGGGTCCCACTGTGGTACTCGGGGGCCCACCAGGCAGGGCCGGTGGGTCCCGCTGTAGTCTTCGGGGGCCCACCAGGCAGGGCCGGTGGGTCCCGCTGTAGTCTTCGGGGGCCCACCAAGCAGGGCCGGTGGGTCCCGCTGTAGTCTTCGGGGGCCCACCAAGCAGGGCCGGTGGGTCCCACTGTGGTACTCGGGGGCCCACCAGGCAGGGCCGGTGGGTCCCGCTGTAGTCTTCGGGGGCCCACCAGGCAGGGCCGGTGGGTCCCGCTGTAGTCTTCGGGGGCCCACCAAGCAGGGCCGGTGGGTCCCACTGTGGTACTCGGGGGCCCACCAGGCAGGGCCGGTGGGTCCCGCTGTAGTCTTCGGGGGCGCACCATGCAGGGCCGGTGGGTCCCGCTGTGGTACTCGGGGGCCCACCAGGCAGGGCCGGTGGGTCCCGCTGTAGTCTTCGGGGGCCCACCAGGCAGGGCCGGTGGGTCCCGCTGTAGTCTTCGGGGGCCCACCAAGCAGGGCCGGTGGGTCCCACTGTGGTACTCGGGGGCCCACCAGGCAGGGCCGGTGGGTCCCGCTGTAGTCTTCGGGGGCCCACCAGGCAGGGCCGGTGGGTCCCGCTGTAATACTCGGGGGCCCACCAGGCAGGGCCGGTGGGTCCCGCTGTAGTCTTCGGGGGCCCACCAGGCAGGGCCGGTGGGTCCCGCTGTAGTCTTCGGGGGCCCACCAAGCAGGGCCGGTGGGTCCCACTGTGGTACTCGGGGGCACACCAGGCAGGGCCGGTGGGTCCCGCTGTAGTCTTCGGGGGCCCACCAGGCAGGGCCGGTGGGTCCCGCTGTTTGCAGACTTCTTGCCAAAATTTGCACCCACAGTTACCCCCTCCAAGTTAGCTAGAGATCATCTGGCTGGCTTGGATTCGTGGTGCAAAGTTAACGACCCCCTGTCACACACGCAGAGGAGCTCTGTCGAATGTTAGTGAAAAAATAGACTGATCGGTCAAATTTGACCGATCGGTCAAATTTTGACCGATCGGTTAAAATTTGGCCGATCGGACAAATTTGACCGATCGGTCAAATTTTGACCGATCGGTAAAAATTCAACCGGTCACGAATCGGGTGATCGGTCAAAAAACATGGTTTTTTGACCGATCCAGTAAAGATTTTGACCGATCGGTTGATTTTTGTTTGATCGGACAAATTTTGACTGATCGGTCAAATTTTGACCGATCGGTCAAAATTCAACCGGTCAAGGATCGGGTGATCGGTCAAAAAACATGGTTTTTTGACCGATCCAGTAGAGATTTTGACCGATCGGTTGATTTTTGTTCGATCGGACAAATTTTGACTGATCGGTCAAATTTTTCAAAATTCAACCGGTCAAGGATCGGGTGATCGGTCAAAAAACATGGTTTTTTGACCGATCCAGTAGAGATTTTGACCGATCGGTTGATTTTTGTTCGATCGAACAAATTTTGACTGATCGGTCAAATTTTGACCGATCGGTCAAATTTTGACCGATCGGTTAAAATTTGGCCGATCGGACAAATTTGACCGATCGGTCAAATTTTGACTGATCGGTCAAAATTCAACCGGTCAAGGATCGGGTGATCGGTCAAAAAAAACATGGTTTTTTGACCGATCCAGTAGAAAATCGACCGATCGGTCGAATTCGACTGATCGGTCAAGTCTGACCGATCGGTCAAAGTGATCGGTCAAATTTGATCGGTCAAATTTGATCGGTCAAAAAGTGATCGGTAAAAAGTGATCGATCAATTTTGATCGGTCAAAATTTTGATCGGTCAAAAAAGTGATCGGTCAATTTCGACCTATCGATCGAGGTGATCGGGTGCAAATCACCGATGGAAGGGACTCGTGTGAACACCTTCATGTCTGTTTATGGTACTAAAGGTAGAAGTGGAGGATGGTATGGTATTTTCGATTAGGTAGAGATCAGATTTTGAGAGAAGAAGGTTGTGTGATCGGGAGGAGGTTATTGATCAGGTGCAAATCGCCGATCAGGTGCAAATCTCCGATCAGGTGCAAATCGTCGATCAGGTGCAAATCTCTGATCAGGTGCAAATCGCCGATCAGGTGCAAATCTCTGATCAGGTGCAAATCTCTGATCAGGTGCAAATCGCCGATCAGGTGCATTTTGCCGATCGGGTGAATTTCACCGATCGGACAAAAAACAGCCGGTCAAAGAAGGGTTGATCGGCAAAATACCCCCGTTTGGCGCCAGATCCAGTAGTATTTTTCGCCGATCAGATAGAAAACGAAGGGGAAGAAAGGGATCGAGTTTCGCCGATCGGGCGATTTTGATCGATCGGTCAAATTCGACCGATCGGGCAATTTCGACCGATCGGAGGCTATGATCGGTGGATTTTGCACTAAATTTGGAGAAAAACCCCCCTTTTTGACCGATCGCTAAAATCTTGACCGGCTGAATTATGCCCGATCGGTCGTCGGCTGCCGATCTGAGGCGGAGTGCTGTTCTCGGTGCAGTGGGAGATGGCGATTGGTAGTGGGACTTCGATCCGTCGGTTGCCGGGGAGTTGCGGCCAATCGGTGATGAGATCGGGAGCGGCGGAGCTGAGGTTGGAGCTGAGGGAGACGAGGGGCTTAGAGCTCCTCTGCTTTGTTGATCTGAGTGGAGCACGGGTTGGTTGATCACGGGTGGCTCTCGGGTTGGTTGATCACGGGTTGGTTGATCACAAACTTCACAGTGACTGCTCTCAGTCACGGGTTGTGACAGCTCAAACCCGACTGTGCAGTCACGGGTTCTCACTGCCCAAAACTTTCACAAGGGCTGCTCTGATTTCACTGTTCAGTCACGGGACTGCTGCCATACTCTTTTGAAGAGAGTAAATGCTGGCCGTTTGATCGGGCCTCAACTGCTGCTCACTTTTGTGAAGAGAGTCACGGGCTTGTTGATTTAAGTGCTGAATTCGGTGCAAGTGCTGAATTCGGTGCTTGCTGTTTTATCAAATGGAGGGAGTATAGGTTGGTAGCCCATGTGCTGTTGGCAATCCAAGTGTGGCAGCCCATGTGCTGTTGGCAATCCAAGTGAAAGCCATGTAAACATTTAGTGTATATACCACGCGTGCTCCCAACCCGGCACACCATGGTCGTTCGATTTGAATTGTTTTTGATCAAACACCATACAACCAAAAGGCATTTCAAATGGACTGAACACCCAGATCGGTCAAGTGGGATTTCCTCTTTCTAGTTAGAGGAATCTTTTGTACTGTAATTGGGTCCCGCTACCAATGCGAATCCCGCTCGTTGATGACATGCTACCGGGATTGTGGAATTAATAGACCAAGCTCCCGTCATTTGCGAGCATGGATAATGTCTGTTAATGTAGCGCTCCTGGATGTTGTGATAAGATCCTTATCACAGTTGTTGGTGCCTGCTAACTTAGGAAAGCAATTTGAATGTTTGGGTATTCTGAATAGAATTCGAATGCCTTGCTAATGAATAGTATTGAGGCGACGAGCGAAGACTTTGATTGAATGCCGAGACTCAGGTCTCGGACTTTGCTGCCACGTGCCAAGGTTGCAAGCTTGGACTTTCGACCAAATGTCAAGATGTCGGTCTCGGACTTTGCTATCAACACTAGGACTAAATTTGGAGTTTGTTCGAATGCTGCGGTTCATGTCTCAGACTTTGCCCTTGAATGGTTGATGAGTTTTCGCCTTTGTTAATCGGCTTTTGAATCTTAGGACGATCTGCAACGTCGGAAGATTTTTGAGGGTTGGTCGGAAGATCACGCGACTCCTGGGTGATAGTCATCTCGTCGTTGATGCTGGCTATGAAAGATTGTAGATTCACCCCCTCATCGATGGTGGACTTCCAGAACGAGTCTTCCTCGAGCATGAGAGCGCGTGATGCTTGATTTTTGCCGATCGGATAAGTTTGTCCGATCGGTAAAAATTATCCGGTCAAGGTTCGAGTGATCGGGAAAAAACCTTGGTTTTTTGCCAGATCCAGTAGAAATTTGACCGATCGAATAATTTTTGCCGATCGGACAAGTTTGTCCGATCGGTAAAAATTATCCGGTCAAGGTTCGAGTGATCGGCAAAAAACCTTGGTTTTTTGCCAGATCCAGTAGAAATTTGACCGATCGAATAATTTTTTTCGATCGGACAAGTTTGTCCGATCGGTAAAAATTATCCGGTCAAGGTTCGAGTGATCGGCAAAAAACCTTGGTTTTTTGCCAGATCCAGTAGAAATTTGACCGATCAAATGATTTTTGCCGATCGGACAAGTTTGTCCGATCGGTAAAAATTATCCGGTCAAGGTTCGAGTGATCGGCAAAAAACCTTGGTTTTTTGCCAGATCCAGTAGAAATTTGACCGATCGAATAATTTTTGCCGATCGGACAAGTTTGTCCGATCGGTAAAAATTATCCAGTCAAGGTTCGAGTGATCGGCAAAAAACCTTGGTTTTTTTGCCAGATCCAGTAGAAATTTGACCGATCGAATAATTTTTGTCGATCGGACAAGTTTGTCCGATCGGTAAAAATTATCCGGTCAAGGTTCGAGTGATCGGCAAAAAACACTCTTATGAGTGTCGAGTGGTAAGTTTGAGAGATGTCCTGCCTCTGGAGTGACATTGGCTGAATGCTGCTCGACGCGTTGGACCTTGATCTTCATGTCGAGATGTGTTGGGGCAAAGAACTTTAGGCTTTGCTAGGGTGCCGAGAGCAGGTCTCGGATTTTGGACTTGCTGCACGTCGAGGCAGCGAAGGTCTCTTGGATTATGTATCTGAGTGTTGATATTCTGGTAGCTTGAAATTGAGAGTTGTGCTGTTTCACAACCCGAAACCGTTTAACATTTGCACGTAAAGGGTCGTGTCGCAACACGAGGCCCTAAACTTGTTAAACGACCTGGTAGCTTGAAATTGAGAGTTGTGCTGTTTCACAACCCGAAACCGTTTAACATTTGCACGTAAAGGGTCGTGTCGCAACACGAGGCCCTAAACTTGTTAAACGACCTGGTAGCTTGAAATTGAGAGTTGTGCTGTTTCACAACCCGAAACCTTTTAATATTTGCACGTAAAGGGTCGTGTCGCAACACGAGGCCCTAAACTTGTTAAACGACCTGGTAGCTTGAAATTGAGAGTTGTGCTGTTTCACAACCCGAAACCGTTTAACATTTGCATGTAAAGGGTAGTGTCGCAACACGATGCCCTAAACTTGTTAAACGACCTGGTAGCTTGAAATTGAGAGTTGTGCTGTTTCACAACCTGAAACCGTTTAACATTTGCACGTAAAGGGTAGTGTCGCAACACGATGCCCTAAACTGGTTAAACGACCTGGTAGCTTGAAGGTTGAGCTGGCTCAATCTTGAATTTGCTTGAAGGTTTGAAACTGAATGTTGCACTGTCTTATAACTCAGAATTCGAACGGGCAAGTAGACGTTTGAGAGCAATCTTTATTCAGCATAGAATTTACATCATAGATAGAACAATTTAAGATCTCAAGCATTCCAAGCCCGTGGCAGTCGATAGAATCTTTTGCGTCCTCCTGATTTGACTTTGTATAGACCTTCCCAGTTGGGAGCTAGTTTCCAGCTGCTGTGTTCTCTGGCAATACGAATGGTTGCTTGAAAGCTAACCATCTCTAACCCCCAGATCTTTCAATCTCGAGCGAGATATTCACTGTCGATGTTTGACGGAATGATCTTGTCTGCCTTTGACAAATTCTTGGAGATGTCCTACACGTAGCAGATCTTCCAAATGATACCTTAGCCGGTGGCATTGATCGGTAGAATGGCCGTGACTGCGATGGAAATCACAGTAGACTGTTTTGTCTGCAGTGACCTTAGTGTCGGGCTGCAGTGGATTAGGCCATCGGAGAAACTCTTCATGCTGAATTCGATCGAGGATCTGTTCGATTGGTAGATTCCATTTGGTAAAAGTAGTCTTCTTTGGAGGAGATCGGCGTCCATCGTTTCTTGATCGCTTAGGTGCGGGATGAACCTCTGCCTCTGCGTTGTAGGCGCTGGTAGCATATTTTGTAGTTCCCCTTTCGGCGGGTCGCCTCTTCATCTCTCGTCCCTTTCGGGCAACTTGATCATCCTCAACCTCAATTTCCCGTTGGATTCGATCAAACATTGAACCCAGGGAAAGAGGAGGATTGCGAATGAAGTCGTTGTAGATGTGCATGTCGAAGCGGAGTGCATTCTGGAAAGCTAACATGATAGCTTCATCATCCAGATGCCTCCCAGAGAGGGCAGCGTGCTCATTACGGAATCTCCTTGTGAAGCTGCAGAGACTCTCGTCGGAGCCCATCCTTAGCCGGTAGAGGGAATCGAGCTTCTTCTCCGGCTTCAAATTAAGTTGATAATGTTGCACAAAGAGATTGGCTAAGACGCTGAACTGAGTAATGGATCCAGCTCGAAGGTTATGGTACCAATCGAGGGATGGCTCATCGAGGCTCCCGGCGAAGGTGCGGCAGAGCACGTTGTTCTCTTCTTCATGCGGCGTCAGGGTTTGTTTGAAAGAGAGTATATGGAGAGTTGGATCTCCTTTGACGCAATTGAATTTGGGGAGAGTGGGTGTTCTCCATTCCCTTGGAAATGCTGACTCGAATAAGCTTCGATGGAGGGGTCCGACGGAGGAGTATCCATCCCTACGACCATGCCCTCGACTTGGATGGAGATCGAGGGGCAAGATCGAAAGGTCTTGCTCAGGCATTAAAGTATTTGCCAGTTGAAGTCGATGTCGGAGGTCCGATCCAAGCTCACGTGGAAGTGGGATGGAAGGGGAGACTCTACTCTTTGAAGGAGCGCCTTTCATCTGATGCTTCCTTGGTATGTTGAGTTTTGAAGGTGCCCTCTTGTCGCAGTTGCGGCCAGAAGACGATTGGAAGGACTCGTCGTCGAGGCGATCCCAAACACTCTGGTTCCAGGGGGCAACAGAGGAAGTTGGGTCGCATCGGATCCTCTCGAGGGCAGCAGTGCCTATTGACCTCTGTTGTTCGGAGTGGATTGAGTGTCGCGGAAGATCAACCTTCTCACTGGTGGAGGGGAACGGGAGAGCGATTCCAGCCTCGGAGGCTGCCTTCTTCAGAGCATCCCTCTCAGCAGTGAGGGTGGCATTTTGCTTCGCCAATTGGAGCAGTTGGAAGTCGATTGCAGAGATTTGGTAAGTCGATGGAGGGTCTTCAGCAGGAGTGGGGGCTGTTTGCCCAATTGACTGTCGTGCGGGGTGGATGATCGGTCGATCGACGGATCTTCCACTCCCTGAATGAACCCCCATCTCGGGGACAGCAAGGGGCTGTCCGAAGTTGAGCCTTTGACTCATTGATCGAGTCTCAGGACGAGCTTGTTGTTGAGTGTTACTTCCTTCTGGTTGACCCTGATGCTTTGTTCTCGCCATTCAGAGAGCGAAGGGTGCAACGAGAGTGCCGACGTCCGATCAGTTGTCTGATCAACCGAGGAGGCGAGGAAGTTTGGCTATCAAGATAGGTTGTATGCTTAACCGATCAAGTAGTAGTGGAGAGAGCTCGACTTTTTGATCGGATCCCACAGACGGCGCCAAACTGTGGGGGAAAATCTTCGTGCCGACCCGAAGACTCTCGCAGCACCAGTCAATTGAAATTGAAGTTGACGTTGAAGATCGTTGGTCGATCTGTTGATCGAAGTTGAAGTCTTTGATATGTAAACAGAGATGCAATCAGAGAGATTGTGACACGAGATGTGATCTCGGAGTTCAGCCGAAGCCTACGTCTCCGTGCTATAGGGAGCAACCCGAATTCACTAACACTTCAGTTGAAGTGACCTCGACAGGCCGAGTGTCACTGAAAACCCTCTGATCTCTTCTAAGGAGAAAAGAAGATCAAGGAGAGATGGTAGATCAGAAGTTGGAAATCCCAGAGCTCTGGTTCTGAAAGTCAGATCTCAGAGTGGGAATCAGAATTTTCGGATCCTTTTACATTCGAAGGCTCTGCTATTTATAGGCTTCTCCAGGAGTGAGTCTGGTGGTAAATGGTGGTTTCTGCTGCAGCATCTGGGGATTCTCCAGGTAAAGCTGGAGGGCCCCGCTACCGTCTTCGGGGGCCCACCAAGCAGGGCCGGTGGGTCCCACTGTGGTACTCGGGGGCCCACCAGGCAGGGCCGGTGGGTCCCGCTGTAGTCTTCGGGGGCCCACCAGGCAGGGCCGGTGGGTCCCGCTGTAGTCTTCGGGGGCCCACCAGGCAGGGCCGGTGGGTCCCGCTGTAGTCTTCGGGGGCCCACCAAGCAGGGCCGGTGGGTCCCACTGTGGTACTCGGGGGCCCACCAGGCAGGGCCGGTGGGTCCCGCTGTAGTCTTCGGGGGCCCACCAGGCAGGGCCGGTGGGTCCCGCTGTAGTCTTCGGGGGCCCACCAAGCAGGGCCGGTGGGTCCCACTGTGGTACTCGGGGGCCCACCAGGCAGGGCCGGTGGGTCCCGCTGTAGTCTTCGGGGGCGCACCAGGCAGGGCCGGTGGGTCCCGCTGTGGTACTCGGGGGCCCACCAGGCAGGGCCGGTGGGTCCCGCTGTAGTCTTCGGGGGCCCACCAGGCAGGGCCGGTGGGTCCCGCTGTAGTCTTCGGGGGCCCACCAAGCAGGGCCGGTGGGTCCCACTGTGGTACTCGGGGGCCCACCAGGCAGGGCCGGTGGGTCCCGCTGTAGTCTTCGGGGGCCCACCAGGCAGGGCCGGTGGGTCCCGCTGTTTGCAGACTTCTTGCCAAAATTTGCACCCACACTATCCATTCTAATTCATTCGCAGAATCTATTCTAATTCATTCATACGATCCATTCTAATTCTTTCGCACGAATGTATCCATTCTAATTTATTCATACTATCCATTCTACTTCATTCGTACTATCCGTTCTAATTCACTCATATGATCCATTCTAATTCATTCATACGATCCATTCTAATTCATTTGCACGAATATATCCATTCTAATTCCTTCGTACGATCCATTCTAATTCCTTCGTACGATCCATTCTATTTCATTCGTATGATCCATTCTAATTCCTTCGTACGATCCATTCTAATTCCTTCGTATCCATTCTAATTCACTCATACGATCCATTCTAATTCATTCGTACTATCCATTCTAATTCATTCATAAAATCCATTCTAATTTATTCGCACGAATGTATCCATTCTAATTCATTCGTACGATCCATTCTAATTCATTCGCACAATCTATTCTAATTCATTCATACGATCCATTCTAATTCATTCGCACGAATGTATCCATTCTAATTTATTCATACGATCCATTCTACTTCATTCGTACTATCCGTTCTAATTCACTCATACGATCCATTCTAATTCATTCATACGATCCATTCTAATTCATTTGCACGAATATATCCATTCTAATTCATTCGTACGATCCATTCTAATTCCTTCGTACGATCCATTCTAATTCCTTCGTACGATCCATTCTATTTCATTCGTATGATCCATTCTAATTCCTTCGTACGATCCATTCTAATTCCTTCGTATCCATTCTAATTCACTCATACGATCCATTCTAATTCATTCGTACGATCCATTCTAATTCATTCGTACAATCCATTCTATTTCATTCGTACAATCCATTCTTACTCATTCGTATGATCCATTCTAATTCATTCGTACGATCCATTCTAATTCATTCGTACGATCCATTCTAATTCATTCATACGATCCATTCTAATTCATTCATATGATCCATTCTAATTCATTCCTTCAATCCATTCTAATTCATTCGCCCGATCCATTCTAATTTATTCATACGATCCATTCTATTCGAATGGATCATGCGATCCATTCGAATTCATTCGCACGATCCATTCTAATTCATTCATACGATCCATTCTAATTTATTCATATAATGCATTCTAATTCTTTCACACGATCCATTATAATTCATTCGTACGATCCATTCTAATTCGTTCGTACAATCCATTCTATTTCATTTGTACGATCCATTCTTACTCATTCGTATGATCCATTCTAATTCATTCGTACGATCCATTCTAATTCATTTGTACGATCCATTCTAATTCATTCGTACAATCCATTCTATTTCATTCGTACGATCCATTCTTACTCATTCGTATGATCCATTCTAATTCATTCGCACGAATGTATCCATTCTAATTCATTCATACAATCCATTATAATTCATTCCGTACGATCCATTCTAATTCATTCGTACGATCGTACGAATGAATTAGAATGATCGTACGAATGAATCAGAATAGAATGTGCGAATGAATTAGAATGGATCGTACGAATGAATTAGAATGGATCATACGAATGAATTAGAATGGATCATATGAATGAGTAAGAATGGATCGTACGAATGAATTAGAATGGATCGTACGAAAAAATTAGAATGGATATATTCGTCCGAATGAATTAGAATGGATCATACGAATGAGTAAGAATGGATCGTACGAATGAAATAGAATAGATTGTACGAATGAATTAGAATGGATCCTACGAATGAATTAGAATGGATCGTGTAAAAGAATTAGAATGGATTATATGAATGAATTAGAATAGATCGTATGAATGAATTAGAATAGATCGTATGAGTGAATTAGAATGGATACGAAAGAATTAGAATGGATCGTACGAAGGAATTAGAATGGATCATACGAATGAAATAGAATGGATCGTACGAAGGAATTAGAATGGATCGTACGAAGGAATTAGAATGGATCGTACGAATGAATTAGAATGGATATATTTGTGCAAATGAATTAGAATGGATCGTATGAATGAATTAGAATGGATCGTATGAGTGAATTAGAACGGATAGTACGAATGAAGTAGAATGGATCGTATGAATGAATTAGAATGGATACATACGTGCGAATGAATTAGAATGGATCGTATGAATGAATTAGAATAGATTGTGTGAATGAATTAGAATGGATCGTACGAATGAATTAGAATGGATCATATTAATGAATTAGAATGGATCGTACGAATGCATTAGAATGGATACATTCGTGCACGATCCATTCTAATTCATTCGCACGAATGTATCCATTCTAATTCATTCGTACGATCCATTCTAATTCATTCGTACGATCCATTCTAATTCCTTCGTACGATCCATTCTAATTCATTCGTACGATGTATTCTATTTCATTCGTACGATCCATTCTTACTCATTCGTACGATCCATTCTAATTCATTCGTCCGATCCATTCTAATTCATTCGCACGAATGTATCCATTCTAATTCGTTCGTTTGATCAATTCTAATTCATTAGCACGATCCATTCTAATTCATTCGTACGATCCATTCTAATTCATTCGCACGATCCATTCTAATTCATTCATAGGATCCATTCTAATTCATTCGTACGATCCATTCTAATTCATTCGCATGATCCATTCTAATTCATTCATACAATCCATTCAAATTCATTCGCACGATCCATTTTAATTCACTCATACGATCCATTCTAATACATTCATACGATCCGTTCTAATTCATTTGCACGAATATATCCATTCTAATTCATTCGTACGATCCATTCTAATTCCTTCGTACGATCCATTCTAATTCATTCATACGATCCATTCTAATTCATTCGTACGATCCATTCTAATTCATTCGTTCGATCAATTCTAATTCATTAGCACGATCCATTCTAATTCATTCGTACGATCCATTTTAATTCATTCGCACGATCCATTCTGATTCATTCATAGGATCCATTCTAATTCATTCATACGATCTATTCTAATTCTTTCGCACGAATGTATCCATTCTAATTCATTCGCACGACTGTATCCATTCTAATTCATTCGTACGATCCATTCTAATTCATTCGTACGATCCATTCTAATTCATTAATACGATCTATTCTAATTCATTCATACAATCCATTCGAATTCTTTCACACGATCCTTTCTATTTCATTCATATGATCCATTCTAATTCATTCGTACGATCCATTCTAATTCATATGCACAAAGGTATCCATTCTAATCCATTCATAGGATCCATTCTAATCCATTCGTACGATCCATTCTAATTCATTCGTACGATCCATTCTAATTCATTCGCTCGAATGTATCCATTCTAATCAATTCGTACGATCCATTCTAATCCATTCGTACGATCCATTCTAATTCATTCGCATGAATGTAACCATTCTAATTCATTCATACGATCCATTCTAATTCATTCGTACGATCCATTCTAATTCATTCCTACGATCCATTCTAATTCATTCGCACGAATGTATCCATTCTAATTCATTCATATGATCCATTCTAATTCATTCATACAATCCATTTTAATTCTTTCACACGATCCATTCTAATTCATTCGTACGATCCATTCTAATTCATTCGTACAATCCATTCTATTTCATTCGTACGATCCATTCTTACTCATTCGTATGATACATTCTAATTCTTTCGTATGATCCATTCTAATTCATTCGTACGATCCATTCTAATTCATTCGTACGATCCATTCTAATTCATTCGCACGAATGTATCCATTCTAGTTCATTCGTACGATCCATTCTAATTCATTCGTACGATCCATTCTAATTCATTCGTACGAATGGATGAGAATGAATTAGAATAGATCATACGAATGAATTAGAATGGATCGTATGAGTGAATTAGAATGGATACGAAGGAATTAGAATGGATCGTACGAAAGAATTAGAATGGATCATACGAATGAAGTAGAATGGATCGTACGAAGGAATTAGAATGGATCGTACGAAGGAATTAGAATGGATCGTACGAATGAATTAGAATGGATATATTCGTGCAAATGAATTAGAATGGATCGTATGAATGAATTAGAATGGATCGTATGAGTGAATTAGAACGGATAGTACGAATGAAGTAGAATGGATCGTATGAATGAATTAGAATGGATACATTCATGCGAATGAATTAGGATGGATCGTATGAATGAATATAGATTGTGCGAATAAATTAGAATGGATCGTACGAATGAATTAGAATGGATACATTCGTGCGAATGAATTAGAATGGATCGTACGTACGAATGAATTAGAATGGATCTTACTAATGAATTAGAATGGATCGTACGAATGAATTAGAATGGATCGTACGAATGAATTAGAATGGATACATTCGTGCGAATGAATTAGAATCGATCGGACGAATGAATTAGAATGGATCGTACGAATGAATTAGAATGGATCGTACGAATAAATTAGAATGGATCGTATGAATGGTTTAGAATGGATACATTCGTGCGAATGAATTAGAATGGATCGGACGAATGAATTAGAATGGATCATACAAATGAATTAGAATGGATCAAATGAATGAATTAGAATGGTTACATTCATGCGAATGAATTAGAATGGATCTTACGAATGGATTAGAATGGATCGTACGAATGGATTAGAATGGATACATTCGTGCGAATGAATTAGAATGGATCATACGAATGAGTAAGAATGGATCGTACGAATGAAATAGAATGGATTGTACGAATGAGTTAGAATGGATCGTGCGAATGAATTTGAATGGATCGTACGAATGAATTAGAATGGATCGTGCTAATGAATTAGAATTGATCGTACGAATGAAATAGAATGGATTAGAATGAATTAGAATGGATTAGAATGGATCGTACGAATGAATTAGAATGGATCGTTTGTACGAATGAATTAGAATGGATACATTCATGCGAATGAATAAGAATGGATCGTACGAATGAATTAGAATGGATCGTGCGTGTTGGGGGTAGCTGAAATCTGCCCTGGAGTTCGCACCCCCCCCCCCCCCCCCCCCCCGTGCTCACCAAATCACCTTGACAGGGAGCGAGATCCACATTAGGCTGAAAGGGCCTAGGCCAAGAGCACTCTTAGGAGCTCGCCTAAGCTCGATGGAACTCGCATGAGATCGCCCAGGAGCTCGCCAAGCTCACCCAGGAGCTCGCCTAAGCTCGCTCAGGAGCTCGCCCCGGAGCTCGCCAAGCTCACCCAGGAGCTCGCCTAAGCTCGCTCAGGAGCTCGCTCCGGAGCTCGCCGAGCTCACCCAGAAGCTCGCCTAAGCTCGCTCAGGAGCTCGCCCCGGAGTTCGCCAAGCCCGCGCGAGAACTCGCTGGCAGTGATAGCGGGAGTTAGACCGTCATGCATAACGAAGAGACCGGCATCGCGAACGCCCCTAGCTCGCGCAGGAGCTCGCCCCTAGCTCGCTCAAGCTCGCCAGAATTCCCCAGTTTATCGAAGAGGTTGCTCCCGCGAGGTCCGACTCTTGATAGATGTGGAAGAGAAGGCGGAGCAATGGAGGGCGAGCTCACCTTAGCTCCCCATCGGAGGTCGCCCACAATGTATGAGAGGGTGCCAGGTGTCAAAACCCCACGGAAGCTACGTGGACAAACGTGGACCACGGAAACTCGCTCGAATCAGTTCGAGACCTCCCAGACTTGAACATTCCAGAATGGCCACCTGGCCACGACAAGAAAGATTCCCTCCCCCACTCAAACCGCCTGGCAGGCTTGACGACAGAATGTCAGGGCGCGAGTACCAAGGACTGTCAGACCCACGCGAGCCAGAACGTGGGGGGTCTAGAAGGCGCCGGAAGAATCTCCACGTGTCGGGCCACGGTAGGCCGCCGATTGCTATAAATGCTCACCCCCAGGCTCTATAGTACAGGTTCGAAATCCTTTTTCCTTCCTCTTTGGTCCATTACAGCTCGCCGTTGTGCCACTATGACTGACTTGAGCGTCGGAGGGTCTGCGCTCCTAAGGGAGCCAGCCGTTCTCACGTTCTCTTTTCTTTGTCTTGCAGACAGCCCGCACGGACCAGCGAAAAATCCCCCGTACATTTGGCGCCGTCTGTGGGATCTTCGACTGGTTCCTGTGAGAACGCCCACGACCACGCGGTTGAGCGCCGTTCACTTTTGTGACCCCAAAGATGGCTCCGGTGACAAGGGGACGTAGGCGACCGAGGACTCGTGCCAGATCTGCGCGCAGCGAGCCTCCGGTCGAGACCCCTCAGCCCCCGGTCCCGCTCAGTGACCAACTCTTGTCGGAGATATTGGCCACCCAGCGGGCGATGATGGAGGAGCTGGCACGATTGCGTCAGGATCCGGCGGCCAGCCGGTGATCTGGGCCGGCGAAGATAGCGTCTCCGGTGCGACCACCGGCGTCAACATCGCGCCCTCCCATGATCGCTCCGGCGCGGCGGGTTTTCCATCCGGAACCCCCAGTCGGGAGAGCGGCTGCGCGAGTGGTGCCGGAAACCCCGCTCACAAGGTTGCAGAAGCTAGTCACCCAGCGATCTAGCAACCAGGCGACCTCGCGCGCGACCATTCTCTGCCGCCGTAGCCGGAGCGCCGATTCTGAGGGGTCGGAGGCAAGATCTCTAGAGCGGGATCGCGACCCACGCCATCGGCGACGAGGGAAAGAGCCCGCGGTGGAAATATCTTCAGGAGCTCGAGAGGCAACGGCGTCCCACAGACCAACTGACGCGCCGAAGGAATCCGTGGGTGGACAGCAAGGAGCCCGCCGAGCGGTTGCCCCCGAGGGTCGCCGCGGGGTGGGGCCGACCTCGCCACAAGGGAGCGTACGAGACCGCCTAGGACCTGCGCAGCCACCTCTGGGAGTTTTCCCCGGGCGCTGGCGGCGACCTAGTGCGCCAGTAGATTTACTTGAAGACCTTACCGCCCACGGAGGTAGCTCGCCTTTCACCAGCGAGGTCCACCAAGGGGGTTTTCCGCACCACTGGACCCCCCCGAAGTTTGTATTGTTCGACGGGTCGCAGGATTCCGTTGACCATCTCTTGGCTTACAGAAAGCTTCTGTTTTTCCGGGACCAAGACCACGTCTTGTGCCGAGCATTCCCGAGCAGTTTGACCGGCTCGGCATTGAACTGGTTCCACAAGTTGCCGCCCGGTACGATCCCCGACTTTCCAACTCTCTCTAGGCTATTCCTGGAGCAGTATCGCTGCAATAGGCAGCCCCCGAAGAGAATCGAGTCTCTGTTTACTTTAACCATGGGAGCTCGCGAGACGCTCCGGTGCTTCGCAACGCGATTCCGAAGCGCCTACCTCGCTCTGGAAGACGCGGCGGGCCAAGATCATACCGTGGTGAGCGCTTTCAGAAGTGCCCTCCCCGAGGGTTGCAAGCTTCATGACGCTCTAGTGATCAAGGACCCTCGCACGATGGTTGAACTATTTGCCCTGGTCCAGCAACACATCAAGCTCGAAGACACCGTGCTAGACCGGAAGGGAAAGGCAATCGAGCAGCGACCTCCTCTGGCCCCGCGACCGCTGGTCGTTAAGGCCGTAGAGAGAAGGGAGGTGCCCCTGGCGGTGCCTTTGCCTGGACCGCCCGCTGTTCCTGCAGAACAGCCCGCTGAAGCCCCCGCGGCTGTCGCTGGAAGGTCGGCGAACTGGCGCCTGCCTCCAGGACCCGGGGAACGGGACTTCACCGTGCTAACCCACTCGCCAGGACAAATCTTCCATCAGATTCGGAATGAACCTTTCTTCCAGTACCCGCCACCCCTGCAGGTCGGAGAGCCTGGCTCTACCGACAACTCACGGCGGTGTGCTTTTCATCGAAGCCCTGGGCATCACACTAACAGATGCCGGGCTCTCAAGAACCACCTCGAGGATTTGGTCACCCAGGGCCACTTGAATCAGTTTATTTCGCCTCCAAGGAGGTTTGAGGTGGTACCGGCACGGGCTCCTCGGGAGGGAGATCGCCCGGGGCCCGCTGAACCCGCCCTGCCTCCGCCTCCCCCGGGAGGACCGGCGATCTGCCATACCATTAGCGGGCGGTTGAGCGGCCCGAGATCCAGTAATGAAGCTCGCCGACGAGTCAGGGAGATGGAGCGGGCACAGAAGGTATTTTCCATCTCGCTAACTCCTACTTTACTTCAAGCACCAAGGGTGGAAGCCCGCGATTTTCTCTGGTTTTCGGAAGATGACATGACTGGGGTCGTTACGCCCCATAATGACCCCCTCGTCATACGCCTGATGATGGCTAACATCGAGGTGAGGCGAGCTCTGGTTGATTCGGGGAGCGCCGTGGACATCCTTTTTCTGTCGGCCTACCTGCGAATGGGGTTGAGACTCACCGACCTGTCTCCCTCGACGAGCTCCCTCAGTGGATTCACCGGCGAGGTCGCCAAAGTGGCAGGGGAGATAACCCTCACTGTGACCGCTGGCCCGGAGGCTCGCCAAGTCCGCTTCGCGGTAGTGGATGGAAGTTCCGCATTTAACGCCATCCTTGGGCGGCCTTGGCTAAGGCAAATGAATGCGGTAGCTTCACCCAACCATCAGGCCCTCAAATTCCCGACCGCGAGCGGGGTCTTAGTAATTCGGGGTGATCAGGTAGCCGCTACCCGATGCGAGCAGGATGTCCTTCACCTCATGGACATGGAGGTCGCCGAGGCCAAGAGGCCCGCACCCTCCTAGCAATTACCGCCCGCAACGAGCGAGCTATGGGGGAGCCCGCTGAAGGCCTCCTCGCTTAAGTCCCCTACTCCACTCCCGGGTGGGAGCGGTGTGGACCTCAAGTTGGAGGAGGGAGGTCGCCCGACAACCCCCAAGAGAGGAAGTTTACCAATTGCCGAACCACTTCAAGAGGTCGACCTTGGCGGCAAAGAAGGGCCAAGAATTGTTAGCCTCGGAACCTCGCTAACCAAGGGCGAGGTCCTGGCCATAACCAACTTACTCAGAGAATACCATGACGTATTCACCTGGAGCTTCGCGGACATGCCAGGGATCGACCCGGAGGTCGCCTGTCATCGTCTGCACACCATGAAGGAGTTCCCGCCGGTCAAGCAGAAAGCTCGGCACATACCCGCTGCGAAGTCCGCTTCAGTGGCGGCGGAGATTGACAAGCTGGAGCGAGCCGGCTTCATCCGCGAGGCGCACTTCCCCGAGTGGATCTCCAATATCGTGGCGGTGCCTAAGAAGAGCGGAGCGGTCAGGGTGTGCATTGACTTCTCCGACCTCAACAAGGCATGCCCGAAGGACGGATTTCCTCTTCCGAGAATAGGCGCACTGGTCGACGCAGCTGTCGGGTTCCAGGCCCTGTCCTTCATGGATGGATATTCTGGGTATAACCAGATACCTCTCCACGCCGACGATCAGGAGAAGACCGCCTTCTACTCGGGAGCGGGCTACCAGAAGTTGTACTGCTATCGAGTGATGCCGTTCGGGCTTAAAAATGCTGGAGCGACCTACCAAAGGCTAGTCACTTAGATGTTCAAAGATCAGATCGGCAGAAACGTCGAAGTTTATGTAGACGACCTCCTGGTGAAGAGTCGGGAGCGAGAGGGGCATGTTGCCGATCTCCGCGAAACCTTCGAGGTACTGAGAAAGTACCAAATGAGGCTAAACCCGGCGAAGTGCGCATTCGGGGTGACGTCGGGGAAATTCCTCGGGTACCTGGTCACCCACAGGGGGATCGAGGCCGACCCTGGGCAAATCCGAGCACTTATCGAGATGCCCGCGCCGAGGACCCGGCAGGAAGTCCAGAGGCTGAGCGGGCGAATCGCCGCGCTCAATCGGTTCATCTCCAAATCCTCAGACAACTGCCGACCTCTTTTCGAGCTGCTACAAAAAGGAGCAAGCGTTTGTTGGGATGAGAAGTGCGAGCACGCCTTCCAAAAGATCAAGGACTACCTGGCGAGCCCACCGATCTTAGCAGCACCCAAAGAGGGCGCCGAACTCGGCGTGTACCTTGCGGTCACTGAGAATGCGGTGAGCGGGGTCCTGGTTGTGGAAGAAGCAAAGGTGGAGCGGCCTGTCTACTTTGTAAGCCACACGATGCTTCCCGCCGAGCTCCGGTATCGACCAATCGAGAAGGTCGCATTGGCCTTGGTCCTTACCGCGAGAAAGCTCCACCCCTACTTCTCGGCGCACCCTGTCAGGGTCATCACAGAGCACCCTCTAAAGAGCGCGCTCTCCAGGCCCTCAGTAGCCGGCAGGCTCTACCGTTGGTCCGCCGAGCTCGCCGCCTATGGCTTGGAGTATGTCCCTCGAGTTGCTGTCAAAGGACAGGCGCTCGCCGATTTCTTGGCGGACTTCCCCATAGAAGAACCGGTCCAGTACCGGGAGGATGAGCCAACTGAGGCACACCCTGGGAAGGTGAGGTTCTTGGACAATCAAGGCGAGCTTCCTCCAACTAAGCGTTCAGAGGAGGCAGGCTGGGAATTATTCGTCGATGGATCCTCCAACACTTTGGGGGCTGGGATCGGGGTCGCACTGATCGCCCAGTCGGTACTTCTGGAAAAGTCAGTCCGACTGGATTTCGCCGCTACCAACAATGAGGCGGAATATGAGGCGCTGCTGGCCGGCCTGGAGCTCGCTAAAGAGGTAGGCGCCAAACGCCTGAAGGTCTTTAGCGATTCCCAGCTAATTGTATGCCAAGTCAATGGGGAGTACGCCTCTCGGGACGCACGAATGGCGGGCTATGTGGATCTGGTGAAGCACAAGGCCGCGGAGTTTGAAAAGATCTCATTTGAGCAAATTCCACGAGCCGATAATAGGCGAGCTGATGCTTTGGCAAATGCCGCCTCTTTGCTGGGAACATCAGAGGCTCGCCAGATTCTCATCGAAGTCCAAAATCAGTCTCGGCTCCAACTGATGGAGCCCGCTGTTAACCAAGTCTCCGCCGACGTACCACCCAGCGGGTGGACCGCCCCCATTCTTCGTTTTCTCAAGAAGGGCGAGCTTCCAGAGGATAGAGAGAAAGCCCGGCGAGTGGAGAAATGCGCTGGGCGCTACCTCATTCGCTGGGATCGCCTTTTTCGAAGATCTTTTGGCGGGCCAAGTCTCCGTTGCGTCGAGAGCCCGGAGACTGAAGAAGTACTGAATTGTATCCACTCTGGCGAGCTGGGAAACCACGCTGGTGGGCGGTCTCTAGCTACGAAAGTACGAAGGCAAGGATACTGGTGGCCCACTCTGGAACAAGACGCTTTGAAGGTCGCCCAGAGGTGCATCCAATGCCAGAAGCACGCCACCACGAACCAAATGCCCGTAGAAGAACTGCATCCTCTGGCGAGCCCCTGGCCTTTCCAACAATGGGGGTTGGACATTGTGGGACCTTTCCCTGTGTCAGCCCGGCAAAAGAAATTCATCCTAGTAGCTACGGACTACTTCACCAAATGGGTGGAAGCGGTCCCGCTAGCCAAGATAGGCGAGAAGCAGGTAAAAGACTTCCTGTGGAAGAATATTTTCTGTCGGTTCGGTCTGCCTCGGATACTTATCACCGACAATGGTCGCCAGTTCGACAATCGCTTAATCAGAAGCTTTTGTGTGGAATATGGAGTCGACCTAAGATTCTCTTCCCCAAGGTACCCTCAAAGCAACGGGCAGGCCGAAGCAACGAATCGCGTGATCTTGGACAACCTCAAGAAGAGGCTGGAAGGGAAAAAAGGATTGTGGGAGCAGGAGCTCGACGGAGTCTTGTGGGCCTATCGCACTATTCCACGTCGCTCAACTAACGAATCCCCTTTCAGTCTCACTTTTGGTTGCGAAGCCGTGCTACCCATAGAGGCCGAGCTGCCCACTGAAAGAAGGCTCGCGTCGGCGGAGGTCGACAACGACAAACTGCTCGTCGACTCCCTTGATCAGCTCGAAGAAAGACGAGAGCGCGCCAATCTACACCTCGCCGGATACAGACAAGAGATGAAGCGCGCCTATGACAAAAGAGTCCGCCATCGGGCGTTCAAGGCCGGCGATCTGGTGATGAGAAAGGTGTTTGCAAACACGCAAGAGCCTAATGCAGGAAAGCTCGCGGCGAACTGGGAAGGCCCATACATAATACACGAAGCAGGAAGCTCGGGGGCTTACCGGTTGATGACCGCAGGAGGCGACCTGTTAGAGCGACCTTGGAACGCTCTGCACCTTCGCAAGTTCTATGCCTAAAGAAATTTTTGTAAATTCTGAAGAAGTTGTGAATGAACGATAGAGGTTTTCAACAATTGAACTAGGAAGCTCGGCGCAGACAGAGCCCGCATGATCTATAGTGTGCAGTCCGCCGTTGCGCGGACTTAAAGCAAAACCGGGATCCTCAGAGGCAGCCAGTGGGCGACCTTGAGCTTCCCGAGGCAGTCCGCCGCTGTGCGGACTTAAAGCAAGACCGGGATCCTCAGAGGCAGCCAGTGGGCGACCTTGAGCTTCCCGGGGAAGTCCGCTGCCTAGTGGACTCTAAACCTAACCAGGATCCTTCGCGTTCACCCGCCATGAACGGAAGCATCCTGGCATTGGCAAACCCCTCAAAGGGCGAGCCCGCCGAACAGGATCATCGAGAGAAATTAACCGGGCAGGGGGCAGCTAGCACTTATTAGTTTCCTTTAAAAATAAAAATGGTTTAAGTCTCTGAGTGTGGGGAAGTTTTTGAAGTCTTTTGGTTCGCTTAAATGTTTTCCGGGCTCAGAGACTATCGAGTTTTTGCGAGCATGCCGAATTTTTCGTTTGCATATATTTTAAAATAAAAAGTTTGAATCGAGTTAGCTGCCTCGCCCGGGGTATCGCTCTCGAGGTCGCTGCGAACTCCTAAAGCGGACTCATAAGCAACACAAGGAAAGAAAAAGAGACATGGAAAAGTAAGGAGCAGAGGCGAACTCAAAAGGATATGTCATTCATTATACTGAAAATGATTACAAGGGTTACAAAGATACAGCCTAGGCTGGGCCCGCGCCAGTGCCCGCGTCATCATCGCGCTTCCTCTTTTTCGACCTTTCAGCCTTGTACTTCTCGATGGAGTCAAGCGCACCTTTCCGCAGGAGCTCGTTGAGCTACGCCTGGAGGCGGCGTTGCTGAGAGTGGAGGTCCTGGAGATGCGTTTCCCTCAGAGACGCGATCTCATCCCTAGAGGCCGCCAACTGACGTTAAAGCTCGAAGATTTCCTTCCGGGCGGCCTGCGCATCGGATAGGGCGCGGTCGCGGGCATCCTCCATCGAAGCTAGCGTGGTGGTGAAAGTGGCGTCCCGCTGGCGCAGTTCGGCGACCTCAGCATTAGAGGAGGCGACCTGCTGGCGCAGCCGGTCCACTTCAGCCCACAGCTCGCCCGACCGGTCCATTTGGCGGATCCGATAGATGTACTCGTCTACTCTCCTCTCCGAGTCATGGAGAGTGTCATCGTAGAGGGCGACAGTATCCCCCGCGATGCCCGCGACCTCGTCGGCGAGAGCCCGGTTGACCCGCTCTGCCTACGAAAAGGGCGAACAGTTTGAGTTAAGAGTTAGAGCAGGAGTTTGGGGACAAAGGAGAAGTGTGAAGGTAGTCTTACCTCGAGCAGTCGGTTGATGAGAGCGATGTAGGGAGTCCGGGCGAAGATGTTGCGCCCCAGGATCTCCCGCATGAAGAAAGGGGCGCGCTCAGGACCGCCAGAGGAGGAGCCCGCTTGGCTCGCCTCGGTGGGAGCAGCTGGAGGGGGCGCACTGATGGCGGCAGCAGCGGGCTCGGCCCCTTGAGCACCGGCAATCCCTTCGTTGATAGGGGAAGGCACGGCGGCTCCCCTTCGCCCCGGCAGGTCCGGGTCCGAGGCTTCCGAGCTGGAGCAAGGAAGGTCGTCCAGGATGGCCCCTAGGTCCGGAGACCAGTAGGCCAACCCGCCCAGCTCAGGGAGAGGAGGAACCTCAAGAGTGGTAGGTGCGGGTTCAGGCGCGGGCGCGCTAGGAGACATAGGCGCGGGCTCGGGCGCGAGCGCGATGATAGCAGGCGCAGGCGCGGGCTCGGGCGCAGGCGCGGGCTCGGGCGTGCTGGGCGCGGGCTCGGGCGCAGGCGCGGGCTCGGACGTGCTGGGCGCGGGCTCGGGCGCGAGCGCGGGCTCGGACGCGGGTTCGGGCGCGAGCGCAGACGCAGGCTCGGGCGCGGGCGCGGGTTTGGACGTGGGCTCGGACGCGGGCGCAGGCGCGGGACCGGGCGCAGGAGCGGGCTCGTTCGCGGGCGCAGGCTCGAACGCGGGCCTGAGCTCGGGCGCAGGCACGGGCGCGGGCGAGGGCTCGGGGGCAGGATGAGCGGGCTCGGGCACAGGCGCGCTAGCGACAGAGGGCGCGGGCGCAAGCTCGGGCGCGGGCGTGCTGGAAGGCTCGGGTACAGGCGCGCTCGAGGCAGCGGCTGCGGGCTCGGGCGCGGGCGTGTTGGGGGCAGGCGCAGCCGGTGCCGAGGTCTTGGCCGGAGCGGGTGCAGAAGGCGTCGGGCTCGTTGGCGCCGGTCCCTCGAAGGGCAGGGGAGGCATCGCCGTCGCAGAAGCGGGCTCGCCCTCGAGAGACCGCGGCTCCTCTTCTTCCGAGCTGGACTCGTCGCTGGGATCCTCGCCCGATGCCAAGCCCGCTTCCTCGAGAGCGGCTTTCCTCCTATCCTCAACGACTCGTTCGTAGGCTTCACGAGCCTTGCGAACGGTGTCGTCCTCCGCCATTGGGCGGGCAGTTGAAGCCTTCTTCTTCTTCTTCTTGATATGGGCGCCCTCCATCTCTGGGGTCATTACCGCGACAAAGAGAGGTTTAGAGAGGTCGCCCGGGAACCCGCGCATCAGCACCTCGGCCATTGGGGTTTCCACCTCAGCCATACCGAGTAGGAGCTCGACGCGCGGGTCCTCAGGGTCGACCATAACAACTTGGCGTCGAGGGGGTTCCGGAGCTGGGGAGTGCGGAGGAGAATTGGGAACTAGGGGAGAGTTCGCCTGACCTGGGGCAACCTCGCGGGAGGCAGGCGGCGGCGAGGGAATATCCTCCTCGCGGATCATATCGATGGCGTCTTCATCGGCAAGCCTAATCGGGGAAGCCCGCTTCTTCTTCCCCTTCTTCGCCGAGGAGGTGCCGGCGCCGGAGGACACCGCAGCAGCCTGGGAGGTCGCCCCGGTGCGGCGAGAGACCGCCACCTTCTTGCGCATAATCTTCTGGCGGGTAGTGATGGCGCCGGTCCGGAGATCCTTCCAGAGGAAGGAGAAATCCGAAGCCAGGATCTTCTCGGGAGTTCGCCCGCCAAGGAACTCGAAGATCGCCTTGTCAAGAGCTTGCTCCTGAGCCTCGGAAATACACTTCTTCCCTTTGGCCCGGTACTCACCGATCTCTTTGAAGTTGGGGAGCGGCGGCCTTCCGGGATGGGCGGGAACGCCTGCACAGGGACCTCGCCACTCCCCCGCGACAACGAATGGATACTCCTTCCAGTACCGATCCTTGTTCTCGACCGCGGAGAAGGGTAGCACCTCGCCGGGGCGGCCTGAGAGGTAGAAGTGGCCGCAGTCCACCCCGCTGAAGACGGTCCCTGGCTTGAGGAGCCATTTCTTCAGAAGGTAGGCGAGGGGGATCCTCATGTTGAGGGCTTCCTCAATACGAGAAAGCCCGTAGAGGATCCCCCATGAATTTCCTGGAAGCTGGGCGGGGCATAAGCCCGCCAGCTCCAGTAGCTCGCTGGCGAGGTGGTTCAGGGGCAGCCGGAGCCCTGACCAGACCTGCCCCACGGAGATCGCCGTGCCGGAAAGCGGCCTCCCCGAGCGTGGGAGGGGCAGAATGGTGAGCTCACGGGGAATGCCCGCAGCGGTCCGTAGACTGTCGGGGACGGGCGCGCCCCCGATGTCGTTGAACCAGACAACGGCGGGCACCTTAGGGGGAGCCTCGCCCTCGGTGCCGGGAGCACGCACCGAGATGGGAGCGACATTGAGAGGCTCCTCCTGAGAGGTCGCAGCAGCAGCAGCAGCGGCTGAAGAAGAAGTGGCAGCAGAGGAAGCTATTGAGAGCGAGAGGGCTTTAGCGAGCTGCGAGCTGAGAAAGTTATAGGAGAAAGGAGAGCTGTTTTCACGCAGCGGTAAAAATCGCCCCCCGTCCCCTATTTATAGGCAAGTGAGAAACGGGTGAAGCGGGCCGCAGTTAATGCCCGAGCGCGCCCAACGAGGCGACACGCCGATGGTTGAAGCGACAGCTCGCCGTTCTCCAATTAGGCAGTGCCACGTGGGCCACGCGTGGAAAAAGCTGCGCCGGCGCCGACACTGTCATTACTGACAAAAGAAGAGCGAATGAGGAGGAGACACGTGTCTCGCGCCGATCGGGATCTAATGATGAGATTCGCCGTATCAGCGTTGAGCCTCGCGCCGCATTTAAGGTGAAGCGACCGTTGGAGATTTGGTGCGATACCCAAGTCACAAGATCGCTCGCGGCAGGTTCCCGCAGTTCGCTCGAGGCAGACCCTGACCGCATGTGACAAGCTCGCATCAGAAGGAGATCGCTCGTGGCTGATGCTCGGGGCCCGCCCAGCGTTTGTGAAATACTGGGAGTCAAAACTCTCAACGCAGATCGCTCGCGGCAGGTGCCCGCAGCTCGCCCGAGGCAGACCCTGGCCGCATGTGACATGCTCGCATCGGAAGGAGATCGCTCGGGGCTGATGCTCGCGGCCCGCCCAGCGTTTGAGAAGTACTGGCAGTCAAAGCTCTCGGTGCAGACTGCCCGCGGCAGGCGCCCAAGCTCGCCCGAAGCAGACCCTGACCGCATGTGAGGAGCTCGCATCGGAAGGAGATCACTCGGGGCTGATGCTCGTGGCCCGCCCAGTGTTTGAAAAGTACTGAGAGTCAAAACTCTCGATGCAGATCGCTCGCGGCAGGTGCCCGCAGCTCGCCCGAGGCAGACCCTGGCCGCATGTGACAAGCTCGCATCGGAAGGAGATCGCTCGTGGCTGACGCTCCCGGCCCGCCCAGCGTTTGAGAAGTACTGGCAGTCAAAGCTCTCGGTGCAGACTGCCCGCGGCAGGCGCCCAAGCTCGCCCGAAGCAGACCCTGACCGCATGTGAGGAGCTCGCATCGGAAGGAGATCGCTCGGGGCTGATGCTCGCGGCCCGCCCAGCGTTTGAGAAGTACTGGCAGTCAAAGCTCTCGGTGCAGACTGCCCGCGGCAGGCGCCCAAGCTCGCCCGAAAGCAGACCCTGACCGCATGTGAGGAGCTCGCATCGGAAGGAGATCGCTCGGGGCTGATGCTCGTGGCCCGCCCAGTGTTTGAAAAGTACTGAGAGTCAAAACTCTCGACGCAGATCGCTCGCGGCAGGTGCCCGCAGCTCGCCCGAGGCAGACCCTGGCCGCATGTGACAAGCTCACATCGGAAGGAGATCGCTCGTGGCTGACGCTCCCGGCCCGCCCGGCGTTGGTGAAATACTGGCAGTCAAAGTTCTCGACGCAGCCCGCCATCGCTACTATCTCCGCCCGAAACTGTTGCAGCAGACATTGATATCAGGCACATTACCAGGGTTAGGAGCTCGCTAAGACTCCTGAGCAAGCGTCGAGTTTCCTCGACCACTCCCTCAGGAGGGGGTAATGTTGGGGGTAGCTGAAATCTGCCCTGGAGTTCGCACCCCCCCCCCCCCCCCGTGCTCACCAAATCACCTTGACAGGGAGCGAGATCCACATTAGGCTGAAAGGGCCTAGGCCAAGAGCACTCTTAGGAGCTCGCCTAAGCTCGATGGAACTCGCCTGAGATCGCCCAGGAGCTCGCCAAGCTCACCCAGGAGCTCGCCTAAGCTCGCTCAGGAGCTCGCCCCGGAGCTCGCCAAGCTCACCCAGGAGCTCGCCTAAGCTCGCTCAGGAGCTCGCTCCGGAGCTCGCCGAGCTCACCCAGAAGCTCGCCTAAGCTCGCTCAGGAGCTCGCCCCGGAGTTCGCCAAGCCCGCACGAGAACTCGCTGGCAATGATAGCGGGAGTTAGACCGTCATGCATAACGAAGAGACCGGCATCGCGAACGCCCCTAGCTCGCGCAGGAGCTCGCCCCTAGCTCGCTCAGGAGCTCGCCCAAGCTCGCCAGAATTCCCCAGTTTATCGAAGAGGTTGCTCCCGCGAGGTCCGACTCTTGATAGATGTGGAAGAGAAGGCGGAGCAATGGAGGGCGAGCTCACCTTAGCTCCCCATCGGAGGTCGCCCACAATGTATGAGAGGGTGCCAGGTGTCAAAACCCCACGGAAGCTACGTGGACAAACGTGGACCACGGAAGCTCGCTAGAATCAGTTCGAGACCTCCCAGACTTGAACATTCCAGAATGGCCACCTGGCCACGACAAGAAAGATTCCCTCCCCCACTCAAACCGCCTGGCAGGCTTGACGACAGAATGTCAGGGCGCGAGTACCAAGGACTGTCAGACCCACGCGAGCCAGAACGTGGGGGGTCTAGAAGGCGCCGGAAGAATCTCCACGTGTCGGGCCACGGTAGGCCGCCGATTGCTATAAATGCTCACCCCCAGGCTCCATAGTACAGGTTTGAAATCCTTTTTCCTTCCTCTTTGGTCCATTACAGCTCGCCGTTGTGCCACTGTGACTGACTTGAGCGTCGGAGGGTCTGCGCTCCTAAGGGAGCCAGCCGTTCTCACGTTCTCTTTTCTTTGTCTTGCAGGCAGCCCGCACGGACCAGCGAAAAATCCCCCGTACAGTGCGAATGAATTAGAATGGATCGTACGAATGAATTAGAATGGATCGTACGAATGAACTAGAATGGATACAATCGTGCGAATGAATTAGAATGGATCGTATGAATGAATTAGAATGGATCGTACAGATGAATTATAATGGATCTTACGAATGAATTAGAATGGATCGTACGAAGAAATTAGAATGGATCGTATGAATGGTTTAGAATGGATACATTTGTGCGAATGAATTAGAATGGATCGGACGAATGAATTAGAATGGATCGTACGAATGAATTAGAATGGATCAAATGAATGAATTAGAATGGTTGCATTCATGCGAATGAATTAGAATGGATCGTACGAATGGATTAGAATGGATCGTATGAATGGATTAGAATGGATACATTCGTGCGAATGAATTAGAATGGATCATACGAATGAGTAAGAAGTGATCGTACGAATAAAATAGAATGGATTGTACGAATGATTTAGAATGGATCGTACGAATGAATTAGAATGGATCGTACGAATCATTTAGAATGGATACATTCATGCGAATGAATTAGAATGGATCATACGAATGAGTAAGAATGGATCGTACGAATGAAATAGAATGGATTGTACGAATGAATTAGAATGGATTCGTACGAATGAAATAGAATGGATACATTCGTGCGAATAAATTAGAATGGATCGTACCAATGAGTAAGAATGGATCGTACGAATGAAATAGAATGGATTGTGCTAATGAATTAGAATGGATCGTACGAATGAATTAGAATGGATCGTACGAATGAATTAGAATGGATCATACGAATTAATTAGAATGGATCTTACGAATGAATTACAATGGATCGTACGAATGAATTAGAATGGGTCATACGAATGAATTAGAATGGATCGTACGAATGAATTAGAATGGATCATATCAATGAATTAGACTTGATCGGATCGTACGAATGAATTAGAATGGATACATTTGTGCGAATGAATTAGAATAGATCGTACGAATGGATTAGAATGGATCGTACGAATGGATTAGAATGGATACATTCGTGCGAATGAATTAGAATGGATTGTATGAATGAATTAGAATGGATCGTACGATCCATTCGAATTCATTCGCACGATCCATTCTAATTCATTCGTACGATCCATTCTAATTCATTCATACGATCCATTCTAATTCATTCGTACAATCCATTCTAATTCATTCGTATATTCCATTCTAATTCATTCGTACGATCTATTCTATTTCATTCGTATGATCCATTCTTACTCATTCGTATGATCCATTCTAATTCATTCGGACGAATGTATCCATTCTAATTTATTTGTACGATCCATTCTAATTCATTCGTACGATCCATTTTAATTCATTCGTACGATCCATTTTTACTCATTCGTATGATCCATTCTAATTCATTCGTACGATCCATTCTAATTCATTCGTACGATCCATTCTGATTCATTCGCACAATCTATTCTAATTCATTCGTACGATCCATTCTAATTCATTCGTACGATCGTACGAATGAATTAGAATGGATCGTACGGAATGAATTAGAATGGATTGTATGAATGAATTAGAATGGATACATTCGTGCGAATGAATTAGAATGGATTATTCGAATGAGTAAGAATGGATCGTACGAATGAAATAGAATGGATTATACGAATGAATTAGAATGGATCGTACAAATGAATTAGAATGGATCGTACGAATGAATTAGAATGGATCATACGAATGAGTAAGAATGGATCGTACAACTGAAATCGAATGGATTGTACTAATGAATTAGAATGGATCGTACGAATGAATTAGAATGGATCGTGTGAAAGACGTACGATCCATTCTAATTCATTAATATGATCCATTCTAATTCATTCACACGATCTATTCTAATTCATTCATACAATCCATTCTAATTCTTTCACACGATCCATTCTAATTCATTTGTACGATCCATTCTAATTCATTCGCACAATCCATTCTATTTCATTCGTACGATCCATTCTTACTCATTGGTACGATCCATTCTAATTCATTCGCACGAATGTATCCATTCTAATTCATTCGTACGAATCCATTGTAATTCATTCGTACAATCTATTCTATTTCATTCGTACGATCCATTCTAATCCATTCTAATCCATTCTAATTCATTCATATGATCCATTCTTACTCATTCGTATGATCCATTCGAATTCATTCGTACGATCCATTCTAATTCATTTGTATAATCCATTCTATTTCATTCGTACGATCCATTCTTACTCATTCGTACGATCCATTCTAATTCATTCGCACGAATGTATCCATTCTAATTCATTCGTACGATCCATTCTAATTCATTCGCACTATCCATTCTAATTCATTCGTACGATCCATTCTAATTCATTCGTATGATCCATTCTAATTTATTCGTTCAAATATATCCATTCTCATTCATTCATACGATCCATTCTAATTCATTCGCACGATCCATTCTAATTCATTCGCACGAATGTATCCATTCTAATTCATTTGCACGATCCATTCTAATTCATTTCTATGATCTATTCTAATTCATTCGTGCGATCCATTCTAATTCATTCGCTCGAATGTATCCATTCTAATTCTTTCGTACGATCCATTCTAATTCGTTCATATGATCCATTCTAATTCGTTCGTACGATCCATTCTAATTCGTTCGTACGATCCATTCTAATTCATTCGTATGATCCATTCTAATTCATTCCTACGATCTATTCTAATTCATTCGCTCGAATATATCCATTCTAATTCATTCGTTCGATCCATTCTAATTCATTCGCATGATCTATTCTAATTCATTCGTATGATCCATTCTAATCCATTCGTACGATCCATTCTAATTCATTCGTACGATCCATTCTAATTCATTCGTACGATCCATTCTAATTCATTCGCACGAATGTATCCATTCTAGTTCATTCGTACGATCCATTCTAATTCATTCGTACGATCCATTCTAATTCATTCGCACGGTCCATTCTAATTCATTCGTACGATCCATTCTAATTTATTCATACGATCCATTCTAATTCATTCGTACGATCCATTCTAATTCATTCATACAATCCATTCTAATTCATTCGTACGATCCATTCTAATTCACTCATACGATCTATTCTAATACATTCATATGATCCATTCTAATTCATTTGCACGAATATATCCATTCTAATTCATTCGTACGATTCATTCTAATTCCTTCGTACGATCCATTCTAATTCATTCGTACGATCTATTCTAATTCATTCGTACGATCCATTCTAATTCATTCGTACGATCCATTCTAATTCCTTCGTACGATCTATTCTAATTTATTCGTACAATCTATTCTAATTCATTCGTATGAATGGATACATTCGTGTGAATGAATTAGAATGGATCGTACGAATAAGTAAGAATGGATCGAACGAATGAAATAGAATGGATTGCACGAATGAATTAGAATGGATCGTACGAATGAATTAGAATGGATCGTGTGAAAGAATTAGAATGGATTGTATGAATGAATTAGAATGGATCGTACGAAGGAATTAGAATGTATCATACGAATGAATTAGAATGGATCGTGCGAATGAATTAGAATGGATCGTACGAATGAATTAGAATGGATCGTGCTAATGAATTAGAATTGATCGAACGAATGAATTAGCATGGATCGTGCTAATGAATTCGAATGGAACGTACGAATGAATTAGAATGGATCGTGTGAAAGAATTAGAATGGATTGTATGAATGAATTAGAATGAATTCGTACGATCCATTCGAATTCATTCGCATGATCCATTTTAATTCATTCATACGATCCATTCTAATTCATTCATACAATCCATTCTAATTCTTTCACACGATCCATTCTAATTCATTCATAGGATCCATTCTAATTCATTCGTACAATCTATTCTATTTCATTCGTACGATCCATTCTTACTCATTCGTATGATCCATTCTAATTCATTCGTATGATCCATTCTAATTCATTTGTACGATCCATTCTAATTCATTAGTACAATCCATTCTATTTCATTCGTACGATCCATTCTTACTCATTTGTATGATCCATTCAAATTCATTCGCGCGAGTGTATCCATTCGAATTTATTCATACAATCCATTCTAATTCATTCCGTACGATCCATTCAAATTCATTCGTACGATCGTCCGAATGAATTAGAATGGATCGTACGAATGAATTAGAGTAGATTGTGCGAATGAATTAGAATGGATCGTACGAATGAATTAGAATGGATCGTACGAATGAATTAGAATGGATCATACGAATGAGTAAGAATGGATCGTACGAATGAATTAGAATGGATCGTACGATTGAATTAGAATGGATCGTACGAATAAATTAGAATGGATACATTCGTCCGAATGAATTAGAATGGATCATACGAATGAGTAAGAATGGATCGTACGAATGAAATAGAATAGATTGTACGAATGAATTAGAATGGATCCTACGAATAAATTAGAATGGATCGTGTGAAAGAATTAGAATGGATTGTATGAATGAATTAGAATGGATCGTATGAATGAATTAGAATGGATCGTGCGAATGAATTCGAATGGATCGTACGAATTCATTCTAATTCATTCATACAGTCCATTCTAATTCTTTCACATGATCCATTCTAATTCATTCGTACGTTCCATTCTAATTCATTAGCACGATCCATGCTAATTCATTCGTTCGATCAATTCTAATTCATTAGCATGATCCATTCTAATTCATTCGTACGATCCATTCTAATTCATCCGCACGATCCATTCTAATTCATTCATAGGATCCATTCTAATTCATTCATACGATCTATTCTAATTCTGTCGCACGAATGTATCCATTCTAATTCATTCGCACGAATGTATCTATTCTAATTCATTCGTACGATCCATTCTAATTCATTCGTACGATCCATTCGAATTCATTCGCACGATCCATTCTAATTCATTCATATGATCCATTCTAATTCATTCATGCAATCCATTCTAATTCTTTCACACGATCCATTCTAATTCATTCGTACGATCCATTCTAATTCATTCGTACAATCCATTCTATTTCATTCGTACGATCCATTTTTACTCATTCGTATGATCCATTCTAATTCATTCGTACGATCCATTCTAATTCATTCGTGCGATACATTCTAATTCCTTCGTACGATCCATTCTAATTCATTCGTACGATCTATTCTAATTAATTCGTACGATCCATTCTAATTCGTTTATGATCCATTCTAATTCATTCGTAAGATCCATTCTAATTCATTCGTACGATCCATTCTAATTCATTCGCACGAATGTATCCATTCTAGTTCATTTGTACGATCCATTCTAATTCATTCGTACGATCCATTCTAATCCATTCGTACGATCCATTCTAATTCATTCATACGATCCATTCTAATTCATTCATACAATCCATTCTAATTCTTTCACACGATCCATTCTAATTCATTCGTAGGATCCATTCTAATTCATTCGTACAATCTATTCTATTTCATTCGTACGATCCATTCTTACTCATTCGTATGATCCATTCTAATTCATTCGGACGAATGTATCCATTCTAATTTATTCGTACGATCCATTCTAATTCATTCATACGATCCATTCTAATTCATTCGTACGATCCATTCTTACTCATTCGTATGATCCATTCTAATTCATTTGTACGATCCATTCTAATTCATTCGTACGATCGATTCTATTTCATTGGCACTATCCATTCTAATTCATTCGTACGATCCATTCTAATTCATTCGTATGATCCATTCTAATTTATTCGTTCAAATATATCCATTCTAATTCATTCCGTACGATCCATTCTAATTCATTCGTACGATCCATTCTAATTCATTCGTATGAATGTATCCATTCTAATTCATTCGTACGATCCATTCTAATTCATTAGCACAGTCCATTCTAATTCATTCGTACGATCCATTCTAATTTATTCATACGATCCATTCTAATTCATTCGTACGATCCATTCTAATTCATTCATACAATCCATTCTAATTCATTCGTACGATCCATTCTAATTCACTCATACGATCTATTCTAATACATTCATACGATCCATTCTAATTCATTTGCACGAATATATCCATTCTTATTCATTCGTACGATCCATTCTAATTCCTTCGTACGATCCATTCTAATTCATTCGTACGATCTATTCTAATTCATTCGTACGATCCATTCTAATTCATTCGTACGATCCATTCTAATTCCTTCGTACGATCTATTCTAATTTATTCGTACAATCTATTCTAATTCATTCGTATGAATGGATACATTCATGTGAATGAATTAGAATGGATCGTACGAATACGTAAGAATGGATCGAACGAATGAAATAGAATGGATTGCACGAATGAATTAGAATGGATCGTACGAATGAATTAGAATGGATCATGTGAAAGAATTAGAATGGATTGTATGAATGAATTAGAATGGATCGTACGAAGGAATTAGAATGTATCATACGAATGAATTAGAATGGATCGTGCGAATGAATTAGAATGGATCGTACGAATGAATTAGAATGGATCGTGCTAATGAATTAGAATTGATCGAACGAATGAATTAGCATGGATCGTGCTAATGAATTAGAATGGAACGTACGAATGAATTAGAATGGATCGTGTGAAAGAATTAGAATAGATTGTATGAATGAATTAGAATGAATTCGTACGATCCATTCGAATTCATTCGCACGATCCATATTAATTTATTCATACTATCCATTCTAATTTATTCATACAATCCATTCTAATTCTTTCACACGATCCATTCTAATTCATTCATAGGATCCATTCTAATTCATTCGTACATTCTATTCTATTTCATTCGTACGATCCATTCTTACTCATTCGTATGATCCATTCTAATTCATTCGTACGATCCATTCTAATTCATTTGTACGATCCATTCTAATTCATTCGTACAATCCATTCTATTTCATTCGTACGATCCATTCATACTCATTCGTATGATCCATTCAAATTCATTCGCACGAATGTATCCATTCTAATTTATTCATACAATCCATTCTAATTCATTCCGTAAGATCCATTCTAATTCATTCGTACGATCGTACGAATGAATTAGAATGGATCGTACGAATGAATTACAATAGATTGTGCGAATGAATTAGAATGGATCGTACGAATGAATTAGAATGGATCGTACGAATGAATTAGAATGGATCATTCGAATGAGTAAGAATGGATCGTACGAATGAATTAGAATGGATCGTACGATTGAATTAGAATGGATCGTACGAATAAATTAGAATGGATACATCCGTCCGAATGAATTTGAATGGATCATACGAATGAGTAAGAATGGATCGTACGAATGAAATAGAATAGATTGTACGAATGAATTAGAATGGATCCTACGAATGAATTAGAATGGATCGTGTGAAAGAATTAGAATGGATTGTATGAATGAATTAGAATGGATCGTTTGAATGAATTAGAATGGATCGTGCGAATGTATTCGAATGGATCGTACGAATTCATTCTAATTCATTCATACAGTCCATTCTAATTCTTTCACATAATCCATTCTAATTCATTCGTACGTTCCATTCTAATTCATTAGCACGATCCATGCTAATTCATTCGTTCGATCAATTCTAATTCATTAGCATGATCCATTCTAATTCATTCGTACGATCCATTCTAATTCATCCGCACGATCCATTCTAATTCATTCATAGGATCCATTCTAATTCATTCATACGATCTATTCTAATTCTGTCACACGAATGTATCCATTCTAATTCATTCGCACGAATGTATCTATTCTAATTCATTCGTACGATCCATTCTAATTCATTCGTACGATCCATTCGAATTCATTCGCACGATCCATTCTAATTCATTCATATGATCCATTCTAATTCATTCATGCAATCCATTCTAATTCTTTCACACGATCCATTCTAATTCATTCGTACGATCCATTCTAATTCATTCGTACAATCCATTCTATTTCATTCGTACGATCCATTTTTACTCATTCGTATGATCCATTCTAATTCATTCGTACGATCCATTCTAATTCATTCGTGCGATCCATTCTAATTCCTTCGTACGATCCATTCTAATTCATTCGTACGATCTATTCTAATTAATTCGTACGATCCATTCTAATTCGTTTATGATCCATTCTAATTCATTCGTAAGATCCATTCTAATTCATTCGTACGATCCATTCTAATTCATTCGCACGAATGTATCCATTCTAGTTCATTTGTACGATCCATTCTAATTCATTCGTACGATCCATTCTAATCCATTCGTACGATCCATTCTAATTCATTCATACGATCCATTCAAATTCATTCATACAATCCATTCTAATTCTTTCACACGATCCATTCTAATTCATTCGTAGGATCCATTCTAATTCATTCGTAGGATCCATTCTAATTCATTCGTACGATCCATTCTTACTCATTCGTATGATCCATTCTAATTCATTCGGACGAATGTATCCATTCTAATTTATTCGTACGATCCATTCTAATTCATTCGTACGATCCATTCTAATTCATTCGTACGATCTATTCTAATTAATTCGTACGATACATTCTAATTCGTTTATGATCCATTCTAATTCATTCGTAAGATCCATTCTAATTCATTCGTACGATCCATTCTAATTCATTCGTACGATCCATTTTAATTCATTCGCACGAATTTATCCATTCTAGTTCATTTGTACGATCCATTCTAATTCATTCGTACGATCCATTCTAATCCATTCGTACGAACCATTCTAATTCATTAATGCGATCCATTTTAATTCATTCATACAATCCATTCTAATTCTTTCACACGATCCATTCTAATTCATTCGTAGGATCCATTCTAATTCATTCGTACAATCTATTCTATTTCATTCGTACGATCCATTCTTACTCATTCGTATGATCCATTCTAATTCATTCGGACGAATGTATCCATTCTAATTTATTCGTACGATCCATTCTAATTCATTCGTACGATCCATTCTAATTCATTCGTACGATCCATTCTTACTCATTCGTATGATCCATTCTAATTCATTTGTACGATCCATTCTAATTCATTCGTACGATCGATTCTAATTCATTCGCACTATCCAATCTAATTCATTCGTACGATCCATTCTAATTCATTCGTATGATCCATTCTAATTTATTCGTTCAAATATATCCATTCTAATTCATTCCGTACGATCCATTCTAATTCATTCGTACGATCCATTCTAATTCATTCGTACGAATGTATCCATTCTAATTCATTTGTACGATCCATTCTAATTCATTCATACGATCCATTCTAATTCATTCGTAAGATCCATTCTAATTCATTCGTACGATCCATTCTAATTCATTCGTACGATCTATTCTAATTCATTCGCATGAATGTATCCATTCTAGTTCATTTGTACGATCCATTCTAATTCATTCGTACGATCCATTCTAATTCATTCGCACGATCCATTCTAATTCATTCGTACGATCAATTCTAATTCATTCGCACGAATGTATCCATTCTAATTCATTCGTACGATCCATTCTAATTCATTCATAGGATCCATTCTAATTCATTCATACAATCCATTCTAATTCATTCGCACGAATGTGTCCATTCTAATTCATTCGTACGATCAGTTCTAATTCATTCACAAAATCTATTCTAATTCATTCATACGATCCATTCTAATTCATTCACACGAATGTATCCATTCTAATTCATTCATACGATCCATTCTAATTCATTCGTACGATCCATTCTAATTCACTCATACGATCCATTCTAATACATTCATACGATCCATTCTAATTCATTTGCACGAATATATCCATTCTAATTCATTCGTACGATCCATTCTAATTCCTTCGTACGATCCATTCTAATTCATTCGTACGATCTATTCTAATTCATTCGTACGATCCATTCTAATTCATTCGTACGATCCATTCTAATTCCTTCGTACGAACCATTCTAATTCATTCGTACGATCCATTCTAATTCATTCGTACAATCTATTCTAATTCATTCGTACGAATGGATACATTTGTGTGAATGAATTAGAATGGATCGTACGAATGAGTAAGAATGGATCGTACGAATGAAATAGAATGGATTGCACGAATGAATTAGAATGGATCGTACGAATGAATTAGAATGAATCGTGTGAAAGAATTAGAATGGATTGTATGAATGAATTAGAATGGATCGTACGAATGAATTAGAATGGATCGTACGAAGGAATTAGAATGGATCGTACGAATGAATTAGAATGGATCGTACGAATGAATTAGAATAGATCGTACGAATGAATTAGAATGGATCGTACGAAGGAATTAGAATGGATCGTACGAATGAATAAGAATGGATCGTATGAATGAATTAGAATGGATACATTCGTGTGAATGAATTAGAATGGATCATATGAATGAATTAGAATAGATTTTGTGAATGATTTAGAACTGATCGTACGAATGAATTAGAATGGATACATTCGTGCGAATGAATTAGAATGGATTGTTTGAATGAATTAGAATGGATCCTATGAATGAATTAGAATGGATCGTACGAATGAATTCGAATGGATACATTCGTGCGAATGAATTAGAATTGATCGTACGAATGAATTAGAATGGATCGTGCGAATGAATTAGAATGGATCGTACGAATGAATTAGAATGAATACAATCGTGCGAATGAATTAGAATGGATACATTCGTGCGAAAGAATTAGAATAGATCGTCTAAATGAATTAGAATGGATCCTATGAATGAATTAGAATGGATCGTGCAAATGAATTAGAATGGATCGTACGAATAAATTAGAATGGATCGTGCTAATGAATTAGAATTGATCGAACGAATGAATTAGCATGGATCGTGCTATTGAATTAGAATGGATCGTACGATTGAATTAGAATGGATCAAATGAATGAATTAGAATGGTTACATTCATGCGAATGAATTAGAATGGATCGTACGAATGGATTAGAATGGATCGTACGAATGGATTAGAATGGATACATTCGTACGAATGAATTAGAATGGATCGTACGAATGAATTAGAATGGATCGTACGAATGAATTAGATTGGATCTTACGAATAAATTAGAATGGATCGTACGAATGGATTAGAATGGATCGTACGAATGAATTAGAATGGATACATTCGTGCGAATGAATTACAATGGACCGGACGAATGAATTAGAATGGATCGTACGAATGAATTAGAATGGATTGTACGAATAAATTAGAATGGATACATTCGTCCGAATGAATAAGAATGGATCATACGAATGAGTAAGAATGGATCGCACGAATGAAATAGAATAGATTGTATGAATGAATTAGAATGGATCCTACGAATGAATTAGAATGGATCGTGTGAAAGAATTAGAATGGATTGTATGAATGAATTAGAATAGATCGTATGAATGAATTAGAATGGATCGTGCGAATGAATTCGAATGGATCGTACGAATTCATTCTAATTCATTCATACAATCCATTCTAATTCTTTCACACGATCCATTCTAATTCATTCGTACGTTCCATTCTAATTCATTAGCACGATCCATTCTAATTCATTCGTTCGATCAATTCTAATTCATTAGCACGATCCATTCTAATTCATTCGTACGATCCACTCTAATTCATTCGCATGATCCATTCTAATTCATTCATAGGATCCATTCTAATTCATTCATACGATCTATTCAAATTCTTTCGCACAAATGTATCCATTCTAATCCATTCGTACGATCGATTCTAATCCATTCGTACAATCCATTCTAATTCATTCGCATGAATGTAACCATTCTAATTCATTCATTTGATCCATTCTAATTCATTCGTACGATCCATTCTAATTCATTCGTCCGATCCATTCTAATTCATTCGCACGAATGTATCCATTATAAACCATTCATACGATCCATTCTAATTTATTTGTACGATCCATTCTAATTCATTCGTAAGATCCATTCTAATTCATTCGTACGATCCATTTTAATTCATTCGTACGATCCATTCTAATTCATTTGTAAGATCCATTCTAATTCATTTGTACGATCCATTCTAATTCATTTGTACGATCCATTCTAATTCTTCCGCGCGAATGTATCCATTCTAGTTCATTCGTACGATCCATTCTAATTCATTCGTACGATCCATTGCAATTCATTCGAACGATCCATTCTAATTCATTCGTACGATCCATTCTAATTCATTCATACGATCCATTCTAATTCACTCGTACGATCCATTCTAATTCATTCGCACAAATGTATCCATTCTAATTCATTCTTACGATCCATTCTAATTAATTCGCACGATCCATTCTAATTCATTCGTACAATCCATTCTAATTCTTTCACATGATCCATTCTAATTCCTTCGTACGATCCATTCTAATTCATTCGCACGATCCATTCTAATTCATTCGTATGATCCATTCTAATTCATTCATACGATCCATTCTAATTCATTCGTACGATCCATTCTAATTCATTCGCACAAAAGTATCCATTCTAATTCATTCGTACGATCCATTCTAATTCATTCGCACGATCCATTCTAATTCATTCGTACGATCCATTCTAATTCATTCGCACGATATGTTCTTATTCATTCGCACAATCCATTCTAATTCATTCGCACGAATGTATCCATTCTAATTCATTCGTACGATCCATTCTAATTCATTCGTACGATCCATTCTAATTCATTCATATGATCCATTCTAATTAATTCGTATGATCTATTCTAATTCATTCGTACGATCCATTCTAATTCATTCATACAATCCATTCTAATTCATTCGTACGATCCATTCTAATTCACTCATACGATCCATTCTAATATATTCATACGATCCATTCTAATTCATTTGCACGAACATATCCATTCTAATTCATTCGTACGATCCATTCTAATTCCTTCGTACGATCCATTCGAATTCATTCGTACGATCTATTCTAATTCATTCGTACGATCCATTCTAATTCATTCGTAGGATCCATTCTAATTCATTCGTACAATCTATTCTAATTCATTCGTACGAATGGATACATTCGTGTGAATGAATTAGAACGGATCGTACGAATGAGTAAGAATGGATCGTACGAATGAAATAGACTGGATTGCACGAATGAATTAGAATAGATCGTATGAATGAATTAGAATGGATCGTGTGAAAGAATTATAATGGATCGTACGAATGAATTAGAATGGATCGTGCGAATGAATTAGAATAGATCGTACGAATGAATTAGAATGGATCATACGAAGGAATTAGAATGGATCGGACGAATGAATTAGAATGGATATATTCGTGCAAATGAATTAGAATTGCTCATACGAATGAGTAAGAATGGATCGTACGAATGAAATAGAATAGATTGTACGAATGAATTAGAATGGATCCTACGAATGAATTAGAATAGATCATGTGAAAGAATTAGAATGGATTGTATGAATGAATTAGAATGGATCGTAATAATGAATTAGAATGGATCGTACGAAGGAATTAGAATGGATCGTGCGAATGAATTAGAATGGATGTACGAATGAATTAGAATAGATCGTACGAATGAATTAGAATGGATCGTACGAAGGAATTAGAATGGATCGTACGAATGAATTTGAATGGATATATTCGTGCAAATGAATTATAATGGATCGTATGAATGTATTAGAATGGATCGTACGAATGAATTAGAATGGATCGTGTGAAAGAATTAGAATGGATCGTACGAATGAATTAGAATGGATCGTGCGAATGAATTAGAATGGATCGTACGAATGAATTAGAATGGATACATTTGTGCGAATGAATTAGAATGGATCGTACGAATGAATTAGAATGGATCGTATGAATGAATTAGAATGGATACATTCGTGCGAATGCTTTAGAATGAATCGGACGAATGAATTAGAATGGATCGTACGAATGAATTAGAATGGATCTAATGAATGAATTTGAATGGTTACATTCATGCGAATGAATTAGAATGGATCGTACGAATGGATTAGAATGGATCGTACGAATGGATTAGAATCGATACATTCGAGCGAATGAATTAGAATGGATCGTACGAATGAATTAGAATGGATCGTACGAATGGATTAGAATGGATCCTACGAATGGATTAGAATGGTTACCTTTGTGCATATGAATTAGAATGGATCTTACGAATGAATTAGAATGGATCATATTAATGAATTAGAATGGATCGTACGAATGAATTAGAATGGATACATTCGTGCACGATCCATTCTAATTCATTCACACGAATGTATTCATTCTAATTCATTCGTACGATCCATTCTAATTCATTCGTACGATCCATTCTAATTCATTCGTAAGATCCATTCTAATTTATTCGTTCGATCCATTCTAATTCATTCGTACGATCCATTCTAATTCATTCGCACGATCCATTCTAAATCATTCGTACGATCAATTCTAATTTATTCGCACGAATGTATCCATTCTAATTCATTCGTACGATCCATTCTAATTCATTCGTACGATCCATTCTAATTCATTCATACAATCCATTCTAATTCTTTCACACGATCCATTCTAATTCATTCGTAGGATCCATTCTAATTCATTCGTACAATCTATTCTATTTCATTCGTACGATCCATTCTTACTCATTCGTATGATCCATTATAATTCATTCGTACGAATGTATCCATTCTAATTCATTCGTACGAATCCATTCTAATTCATTCGTACAATCCATTCTATTTCATTCGTACGATCCATTCTTACTCATTCGTACGATCCATTCTAATTCATTCGTAAGATCCATTCTAATTCATTCGTACGATCCATTCTAATTCATTCGCATGATCCATTCTAATTCATTCATACAATCCATTCTAATTCATTCCGTACGATCCATTCTAATTCATTCGCTCGAATGTATCCATTCTAATCCATTCGTACGATCCATTCTAATCCATTCGTACGATCCATTCTAATTCATTCGCATGAATATAACCATTCTAATTCATTCATTTGATCCATTCTAATTCATTCGTATGATCCATTCTAATTCATTAGCACGATCCATGCTAATTCATTCATTCGATCAATTCTAATTCATTAGCACGATCCATTCTAATTCATTCGTACGATCCATTCTAATTCATTCGCATGATCCATTCTAATTCATTCATAGTATCCATTCTAATACATTCGCACGAATGTATCCATTCTAATTCATTCGTACGAATCCATTCTAATTCATTCGTACAATCTATTTTATTTCATTCGTACGATCCATTCTAGTTTATTCGTACGATCCATTCTAATTCATTCGTACGATCCATTCTAATTCATTCGTATGATCCATTCTAATTAATTCGTATGATCCATTCTAATTCATTCGTACGATCCATTCTAATTCATTCATACAATCCATTCTAATTCATTCGCACGAATGTATCCATTCTAATTAATTCGTACGATCCATTCTAATTCATTCGTATGATCCATTCTTATTCATTCGCACGATCCAGTCTAACGGATTCGCACGATCCATTCTAATTCATTCGCACGAATGTATCCATTCTAATTCATTCATACGATCCATTCTAATCCATTCGTACGATCCATTCTAATTCATTCGCACAAATGTATCCATTCTAATTCATTCACAAAATCTATTCTAATTCATTCATACGATCCATTCTAATTCATTCGCACGATCCATTCTAATTCATTCGTACGATCCATTCTAATTCATTCACACGATCCATTCTAATTCATTAGTACGATCCATTCTAATTCATTCGCACGATCCATTCTAATTCATTCGTACGATCCATTCTAATTCATTCATACGATCCATTCTAATTCATTCGTACGATCCATTCTAATTCATTCGCACAAATGTATCCATTCTAATTCATTCATACGATCCATTCTAATTAATTCGTATGATCCATTCTAGTTCATTCGCACGATCCATTCTAATTCATTCACACAATCCATTCTAATTCATTCGCACGAATGTATCCATTCTAATTAATTCGTACGATCCATTCTAATTCATTCGTATGATCTATTCTTATTCATTCGCACGATCTAGTCTAATTGATTCGCCCGATCCATTCTAATTCATTCGCACGAATGTATCCATTCTAATTCATTCGTACGATCCATTCTAATTCATTAATATGATCCATTCTAATTCATTCGTACGATCCATTCTAATTCATATGCACAAAGGTATCCATTCTAATTCATTCGCACGAAAGAATTACAATGGATTATATGAAAGAATTAGAATGGATCGTGGGAATGAATTAGAATGGATCGTACGAAGGAATTAGAATGGATCGTACGAATGAGTAAGAATGGATCGTACGAATGAATTAGAATGGATCGTACGAATAAATTAGAATGGATACATTCGTCCGAATGAATTAGAATGGATCATACGAATGAGTAAGAATGGATCGTACGAACGAAATAGAATAGATTGTACGAATGAATTAGAATGAATTAGAATGGATCGTATGAATGAATTAGAATGGATCGTATGAGTGAATTAGAACGGATAGTACGAATGAAGTAGAATAGATCGTATGAATGAATTAGAATGGATACATTCGTGCGAATGAATTAGAATGGATTGTATGAATGAATTAGAATAGATTGTGCGAATGAATTAGAATGGATCGTACGAATGAATTAGAATGGATACATTCGTGCGAATAAATTAGAATGGATCGTACAAATGAATTAGAATGGATCGTACGAATGAATTAGAATGGGTCATACGAATGAGTAAGAATGGATCGTACAAATGAAATAGAATGGTTTGTACGAATGAATTAGAATGGATCCTACGATTGAATTAGAATAGATCGTGTGAAAGAATTAGAATGGATTGTATGAATGAATTAGAATGAATTCGTACGATCTATTCGAATTCATTCGTACGATCCATTCTAATTCATTCGTACGATCCATTCTAATTCATTCATACAATCCATTCTAATTCATTCGCACGATCCATTCTAATTCACTCATACGATCCATTCTAATACATTCATATGATCCATTCTAATTCATTTGAACGAATATATCCATTCTAATTCATTCATACGATCCATTCTAATTCCTTCGTACGATCCATTCTAATTCATTCGTATGATCCATTCTAATTTATTCATACGATCCATTCTAATTCATTCGTACGATGCATTCTAATTCATTCGCACAAATGTATCCATTCTAATTCTTTCGTATGATCCATTCTAATTCATTCGTACGATCCATTCTAATTCATTCGGAAGATCCATTCTAATTCATTCGTACGATCCATTCCAATTCATTCGTATGATCCATTCTAATTCATTCGCGAATGTATCCATTCTAATTCATTCGTACGATCCATTCTAATTCATTCGTACGATCCATTCTAATTCATTCGTACGATCCATTCTAATTCATTCATACGATCTATTCTAATTCATTCATACAATCCATTCTAATTCTTTCACACGATCCATTCTAATTCATTCGTACGATCCATTCTAATTCATTCGCACAATCCATTCTATTTCATTCTACGATCCATTCTTACTCATTCGTATGACCCATTCTAATTCATTCCCACGAATGTATCCATAATGGATCATAAGAATGAGTAAGAATGGATCGTACGAATGAAATAGAATGGATTGTGCGAATGAATTAGAATGGACCGTACGAATGAATTAGACGTACGAATGAATTAGAATGGATACATTCGTGCGAATAAATTAGAATGGATCATACGAATGAGTAAGAATGGATCGTGCGAATGAATTAGAATGGATCGTGCGAATGAATTAGAATGGATCGTACGAATGAATTATAATGGATCGTACGAATGAGTAAGAATGGATCGTACGAATGAAATAGAATGGATTGTACGAATGAATTAGAATCGATTCGTACGAATGAATTAGAATGGATACATTCGTGCGAATGAATTAGAATGGATCATACGAATGAGTAAGAATGGATCGTACGATTGAAATAGAATAGATTGTACGAATGAATTAGAATGGATCCTACGAATGAATTCTATGGATCGTATGATCCATTCTAATTCATTCGTACGATCCATTCTAATTCATTCGCACGAATGTATCCATTCCATTCGTACGATCCATTCATACGATCCATTCTAATTCATTCATACAATCCATTCTAATTCTTTCACACGATCCATTCTATTTCATTCGTACGATCCATTCTAATTCATTCGTACGATCCATTCTAATTCATTCGTATGATCCATTCTAATTCATTCTAATTCATTCGTACGATCCATTCTACGATCCATTCTAATTCATTCGTATATTCCATTCTAATTCATAAGCACGATCCATGGTAATGAATTGGAATGGATCATACGAATGAATTAGAACGGATCGTGTGAAAGAATTAGAATGGATTGTATGAATGAATTAGAATGGATCGTATGAGTGGATCGTACGAATGGAATGGATACATTCATGCGAATGAATTAGAATAGATCATACGAATGAATTAGAATGGATCATACAAATGAGTAAGAATGGATCGTACGAATGAATTAGAATGGATCGTACGAATAAATTAGAATGGATACATTCGTCCCAATGAATTAGAATGGATGATACGAATGTATTCTAATTCCTTCGTACGATCCATTCTATTTCATTCGTACGATCCATTCTATTTCATTCGTATGATCCATTCTAATTCCTTCGTACGATCCATTCTAATTCCTTCGTATCCATTCTAATTCACTCATACGATCCATTCTAATCCATTCGTATGATCCATTCTAATTCATTCGCATGAATGTAACCATTCTAATTCATTCATTTGATCCATTCTAATTCATTCGTACGATCCATTCTAATTCATTCGTACGATCCATTGTAATTCATTCATACAATCCATTTAGATTCATTCGCACAAATGTATCCATTCAAATTCATTCGTACGATCCAATCTAATTCATTCATACGATCCATTCTAATTCATTCGCACGAATATATCCATTCTAATTCTTTCGTACGATGCATTCTAATTCATTCGTACGATCCATTCTAATTCATTCGTACGATCCATTCTAATTCATTCGTACGATCCATTCTAATTCATTCGCACGAATGTATCCATTCTAATTCATTCGTATAATCCATTCTATTTCATTCGTATGATCCATTCTTACTCATTCGTATGATCCATTCTAATTCATTCATATGATCCATTCTAATTCATTCGTACGATCCATTCTAGTTCATTCGTACGATCCATTCTAATTCATTCGCACGATCCATTCTAATTCATTCATACGATCCATTCTAATTCATTCATACGATCCATTCTAATTCATTCGCCCGATCCAATCTAATTCATTCATACGATCCATTCTATTCGAATGGATCATGCGATCCATTCGAATTCATTCGCACGATCCATTCTAATTCATTCATACGATCCATTCTAATTCATTCATACAATGCATTCTAATTCTTTCACACGATCCATTCTAATTAGAATGGATCGTAAGAATGAATTAGAATGGATCGTACGAATAAATTAGAATGGATACATTCATCCGAATGAATTAGAATGGATCATACGAATGAGTAAGAATGGATCGTACGAATGAAATAGAATAGATTGTACGAATGAATTAGAATGGATCCTACGAATGAATTATAATAGATCGTGTGAAAGAATTAGAATGGATTGTATGAATGAATTTGAATGGATCGTACGAAGGAATTAGAATGGATCGTACGAAGGAATTAGAATGGATCGTGCGAATGAATTAGAATGGATCGTACGAATTAATTAAAATGAATTAGAATGGATCGTACGAATGGATTAGAATAGATCGTACGAATGAATTAGAATGGATCGTACGAATGAATTAGAATGGATCGTACGAATGAATTAGAATTGATATATTCGTGCAAATGAATTAGAATGGATCGTATGAATGTATTAGAATGGATCGTATGAATGAATTAGAATGAATCGTGTGAAAGAATTAGAATGGATCGTACGAATGAATTAGAATGGATCGTGCGAATGAATTAAAATGGATCGTACGAATGAATTAGAATGCATACATTTGTGCGAATGAATTAGAATGGATCGTACGAATGAATTAGAATGGATCGTATGAATGAATTAGAATGGATACATTCGTGCGAATGAATTAGAATGGATCGGACGAATGAATTAGAATGGATCGTACGAATGAATTAGAATGGATCAAATGAATGAATTAGAACGGTTACATTCATGCGAATGAATTAGAATGGATCGTACGAATGGATTAGAATGGATCGTACGAATGGATTAGAATGGATACATTCGAGCGAATGAATTAGAATGGATCGTACAAATGAATTAGAATGGATCGTACGAATGGATTAGAATGGATCCTACGAATGGATTAGAATGGATAGCTTTGTGCATATGAATTAGAATGGATCGTACGAATGAATTAGAATGGATTATATTAATGAATTAGAATGGATCGTACGAATGAATTAGAATGGATCGTACGAATGAATTAGAATGGATCGTACGAAGGAATTAGAATGGATCGTACGAATGAATTAGAATAGATCGTACAAATAAATTAGAATGGATCGTACGAAGGAATTAGAATGGATCGTACGAATGAATTAGAATGGATATATTCGTGCAAATGAATTAGAATGGATCGTATGAATGAATTAGAATGCATTGTATGAATGAATTAGAATGGATCGTATGAATGAATTAGAATGGATCGTGCGAATGAATTTGAATGGATCGCATGATCCATTCGAATAGAATGGATCGTATGAATGAATTAGAATGGATCGTATGAATGAATTAGAATGGATCGTGCGAATGAATTAGAATGGATCGTATGAATGAATTAGAATGGATCATACGAATGAATTAGAATGGATCGTGCGAATGAATTAGAATGGATCGTGCGAATGAATTAGAATAGATCGTACGAATGAATTAGAATGGATCGTACGAATGAATTAGAATGGATCGTACGAATGAATTAGAATGGATATATTCGTGCAAATGAATTAGAATGGATCGTATGAATGTATTAGAATGGATCGTATGAGTGAATTAGAATGGATCGTATGAATGAATTAGAATGGATTGTATGAATGAATTAGAATGGATCGTACGAATGAATTAGAATGGATCGTATGAATGAATTAGAATGGATCGTACGAATGAATTAGAATGGATCGTGCGAATGAATTAGAATGGATCGTATGAATGAATTAGAATGGATCGTACGAATGAACTAGAATGGATACATTCGTGCGAATGAATTAGAATGGATCGTACGAATGAATTAGAATGGATCGTACGAATGGATTAGAATGGATCATACGAATGAATTAGAATGGATCGTGCGAATGAATTAAAATGGATCGAACGAATGAATTAGAAAGGATATATTCGAGCGAATGAATTAGAATACATCGTAGGAATGAATTAGAATGGATCATACGAATGAATTACAATGGATCGTACGAATGAATTAGAATGGATCGTACGAATGAATTAGAATGGATCGTGTGAATGTTTTAGAATTGATACATTCATGCGAATGAATTAGAATGGATCGTACGAATGGATTAGAATGGATCGTACGAATGGATTAGAATGGATACATTTGTGCGAATGGATTAGAATGGATCGTACGAATGAATTAGAATGGATCTTATGAATGAATTAGAATGGATACATTCGTGCGAATGAATTAGAATGAATCGGACGAATGAATCCATTCTAATTTATTCATACGATCCATTCTAATTCATTAATATGATCCAGTCTAATTCATTCGTACGATCCATTCTAATTCATATGCACAAAGGTATCCATTCTAATTCATTCGTACGATCCATTCTAATTCAGGATCGTACAAATGAATTAGAATGGATCGTACGAATGAATTAGAACGGATCGTATGAATGAACGAGAACGGATACATTCGTGCGAATGAATTAGAATGGATCGTACGAATGAATTAGAATGGATCGTACGAATGAATTAGAATGGATCTTACGAATGAATTAGAATGGATCGTACGAATGAATTAGAATGGATCGTACGAATGAATTAGAATGGATACATTCGTGCGAATGAATTAGAATGGATCGGACGAATGAATTAGAATGGATCGTACGAATGAATTAGAATGGATCAAATGAATGAATTAGAATGGTTACATTCATGCGAATGAATTAGAATGGATCGTACGAATGGATTAGAATGGATCGTACGAATGGATTAGAATGGTTACATTCGAGCGAATGAATTAGAATGGATCGTACGAATGAATTAGAATGGATCGTACGAATGGATTAGAATGGATCCTACGAATGGATTAGAATGGATACGTTTGTGCATATGAATTAGAATGGATCGTACGAATGAATTAGAATGGATCATGTTAATGAATTAGAATGGATCGTACGAATGAATTAGAATGGATACATTCGTGCGAATAAATTAGAATGGATCGTACGAATCAATTAAACTGGATCGTGCGAATGAATAAGAATAGATCATACGAATGAATTAGAATGGATCGTACGAATTAATTAGAATGGATACATTCGTGCGAATGAATTAGAATGGATTGTATGAATGAATTAGAATGGATCGTACGAATGAATTAGAATGGATCATACGAATTAATTAGAATGGATCATACGAATGAATTAGAATGGATCGTACGAATGAATTAGAATGGATCATACGAATGAACTAGAATGGATACATTTGTGCGAATGAATTAGAATGGATTGTGCGAATGAATAAGAACAGATCGTGCGAATGAATTAGAATGGATCGTACGAATGAATTAGAATGGATCGTGCGAATGAATTAGAATGGATCATATTAATAAATTAGAATGGATCGTACGAATGAATTAGAATGGATACATTCGTGCGAATGAATTAGAATGGATCGTGCGAATCAATTAGACTAGATCGTGCGAATGAATAAGAATAGATCATACGAATGAATTAGAATAGATCGTACGAATGAATTAGAATGGATCGTACGAAGGAATTAGAATGGATCGTACGAATGAATTATAATGGATATATTCGTGCAAATGAATTAGAATGGATAGTATGAATGTATTAGAATGGATCGTATGAGTGAATTAGAATGGATCGTATGAATGAATTAGAATGGATTGTATGAATGAATTAGAATGGATCGTACGAATGAATTAGAACGGATCGTATGAATGAATTAGAATGGATCGTACGAATGAACTAGAATGGATACATTCGTGCGAATGAATTAGAATGGATCGTACGAATGAATTAGAATGGATCTAACGAATGAATTAGAATGGATCGTACGAATGAATTAGAATGGATCGTACGAATGAATTAGAATGGATACATTCGTGCGAATAAATTAGAATGGATCGGACGAATGAATTAGAATGGATCGTACGAATGAATTAGAATGGATCAAATGAATGAATTAGAATGGTTACATTCATGCGAATGAATTAGAAGTGATCGTACGAATGGATTAGAATGGATTGTACGAATGGATTAGAATGGATACATTCGAGCGAATGAATTAGAATGGATCGTACGAATGAATTAGAATGGATCGTACGAATGAATTAGAATGGATCCTACGAATGGATTAGAATGGATACCTTTGTGCATATGAATTAGAATGGATCGTACGAATGAATTAGAATGGATCATATTAATGAATTAGAATGGATCGCACGAATGAATTAGAATGGATACATTCGTGCGAATGAATTAGAATGGATCGTGCAAATCAATTAGACTGGATCGTGCGAATGAATAAGAATAGATCATACGAATGATTTAGAATGGATCATACGAATTAATTAGAATGGATACATTCGTGCGAATGAATTAGAATGGATTGTATGAATGAATTAGAATGGATCGTACGAATGAATTAGAATGGATCATACGAATTAATTAGAATGGATCAAACAAATGAATTAGAATGGATCGTACGAATGAATTAGAATGGATTGTACGAATGAATTAGAATGGATATATTCGTGCGAATGAATTAGAATGGATTGTGCGAATGAATAAGAACAGATCGTGCGAATGAATTAGAATGGATCGTACGAATGAATTAGAATGGATCGTGTGAATGAATTAGAATGGATCGTACGAATGAATTAGAATGGATACATTTGTGCGAATGAATTAGAATGGATCGTATGAATGAATTAGAATGGATCATATGAATGAATTAGAATAGATCGTACGAATGAATTAGAATGGATCGTGCGAATGAATTAGAATGGATCGTACGAATGAATTAGAATGGATCATACGAATGAACTAGAATGCATACATTCGTGCGAATGAATTAGAATTGATCGTACGAATGAATTAGAATGGATACATTCGTGCGAATGAATTAGAATGGATCGGACGAATGAATTAGAATGGATCGTACGAATGAATTAGAATGGATCGTACGAATGAATTAGAATGGATCGTACGAATAAATTAGAATGGATACATTCGTCCGAATGAATTAGAATGGATCATACGAATGAGTAAGAATGGATTGTACGAATGAAATAGAATAGATTGTACGAATGAATTAGAATGGATCCTACGAATGAATTAGAGTGGATCGTGTGAAAGACTTAGAATGGATTGTATGAATGAATTAGAATGGATCGTATGAATGAATTAGAACGGATCGTGCGAATGAATTCGAATGGATCGTACGAATTCATTCTAATTCATTCATACAATCCATTATAATTCTTTCACACGATCTATTCTAATTCATCCGTAGGATCCATTCTAATTTATTCGTACAATCTATTCTATTTCATTCGTACGATCTATTCTTACTCATTCGTATAATCCATTCTAATTCATTCGGACGAATGTATCCATTCTAATTTATTCGTACGATCCATTCTAATTCATTCGTACGATCCATTCTTATTCATTCGTCCGATCCATTCTAATTCATTCGCACGAATGTATCCATTCTAATTCATTTGTACGGTCCATTCTAATTCATTCGCACAATCCATTCTATTTCATTCGTACGATCCATTCTTACTCATTTGTATGATCCATTATGGATACATTCGTGCGAATGAATTAGAATGGATCATACGAATGAGTAAGAATGGATCGTACGAATGAAATAGAATGGATTGTGCGAATGAATTAGAATGGATCGTACGAATGAATTAGAATGGATCGTGTGAAATAATTAGAATGGATTGTATGAATGAATTAGAATAGATCGTATGAATGAATTAGAATGGATCGTACGAATGAATTAGAATGGATCGTACGAATGAACTAGAATGGATACATTCGTGCGAATGAATTAGAATGGATCGTACGAATGAATTAGAATGGATCGTACGAATGAATTAGAATGGATCGTAAGAATGCACGATCCATGCTAATTCATTCATTCGATCAATTCTACTTCATTAGCACGATCCATTCTAATTCATTCGTACGATCCATTCTAATTCATTCGCACGATCCATTCTAATTCATTCGTACGATCCATTCTAATTCTTTCACACGATCCATTCTAATTCATTCGTACGATCCATTCTAATTCATTCGTACGATCTATTCTAATTCATTCGTACGATCCATTCTAATTCATTCGTACGATCCATTCTAATTCCTTCGTACGATCCATTCTAATTCATTCATACAATCCATTCTAATTCTTTCACACGATCCATTCTAATTCATTCGTACGATCTATTCTAATTCATTCGTGCAATCCATTCTATTTCATTCGTACGATCCATTCTTACTCATTCGTACGATCCATTCTAATTCATTCACACGAATGTATCCATTCGTACGAATGAATTAGAATAGATTGTACGAATGAATTAGAATGGATCGTACTAATGAATTAGAATGGATCGTATGAATGAATTAGAATGGATCGTACGAATGAATTAGAATGGATCGTGCGAATGAATTAGAATGGATCGTGCGAATGAATAAGAATGTATCGTACGAATGAACTAGAATGGATACATTCGTGCGAATGAATTAGAATGGATCGTACGAATGAATTAGAATGGATCGTACGAATGAATTAGAATGGATCGTACGAATGAATTAGAATGGATCGTACGAATGAATTAGAGTGGATCGTACGAATGAATTAGAATGGATCATACGAATGAGTAAGAATGGATCGTACGAATGAATTAGAATGGATCGTACGAATGAATTAGAATAGATCGTACGAATGAATTAGAATGGATCGTGTGAAAGAATTAGAATGGATTGTATGAATGAATTAGAATGGATCATATGAATGAATTAGAATGGATCGTGCGAATGAATTCGAATGGATCATACGAATGAATTAGAATGGATCGTACGAATGAATTAGAATGGATACATTCGTGCGAATGAATTAGAATGGATACATTCGTGTGAAAGAATTAGAATAGATCGTATGAATGAATTAGAATGGATCCTATGAATGAATTAGAATGGATCGTGCGAATGAATTAGAATGGATCGTACGAATGAATTAGAATGGATCGTGCTAATGAATTAGAATTGATCGAACGAATGAATTAGCATGGATCGTGCTAATGAATTAGAATGGAACGTACGAATGAATTAGAATGGATCGTGTGAAAGAATTAGAATGGATTGTATGAATGAATTAGAATGAATTCGTACGATCCATTCGAATTCATTCGCACGATCCATTCTAATTCATTCATACGATCCATTCTAATTCATTCATACAATCCATTCCAATTCTTTCACACGATCCATTCTAATTCATTCGTAGGATCCATTCTAATTCATTCGTACAATCTATTCTATTTCATTCGTACGATCCATTCTTACTCATTCGTATGATCCATTCTAATTCATTCGGATGAATGTATCCATTCTAATTTATTCGTACGATCCATTCTAATTCATTCTTACGATCCATTCTAATTCCTTCGTACGATCCATTCTAATTCATTCGTACGATCCATTCTAATTCATTCGTACGATCCATTCTAATTCATTCGCACAATCTATTCTAATTCATTCGTACGATCCATTCTGATTCATTCGTACGATCTTACGAATGACTTAGAATGGATCGTACGGAATGAATTAGAATGGATTGTATGAATGAATTAGAATGGATACATTCGTACGAATGAATTAGAATGGATCATACGAATGATTAAGAATGGATCGTACGAATGAAATAGAATGGATTGTACGAATGAATTAGAATGGATCGTACAAATGAATTAGAATGGATCGTACGAATGAATTAGAATGGATCATACGAATGAGTAAGAATGGATCGTACAAATGAAATAGAATGGATTGTACGAATGAATAAGAATGGATCGTACGAATGAATTAGAATGGATCGTGTGAAAGAATTAGAATGCATTGTATGAATGAATTAGAATGGATCGTATGAATGAATTAGAATGGATCGTGCGAATGAATTCGAATGGATCGCATGATCCATTTGAATAGAATGGATCGTATGAATGAATTAGAATCGATCGGGCGAATGAATTAGAATGGATTGTAGGAATGAATTAGAATGGATCGTATGAATGAATTAGAATAGATCGTATGAATGAATTAGAATGGATCGTGCGAATGAATTAGAATGGATCGTACGAATGAATTAGAATGGATCGTACGAATGAATTAGAATGGATCATACGAATGAATTAGAATGGATCATACGAATGAGTAAGAATGGATCGTACGAATGAAATAGAATGGATTGTACGAATGAATTAGAATGGATACATTCGTGCGAATGAATTAGAATGGATCGTACGAATGAATTAGAATGGATCGTACGAATGAATTAGAATGGATCTTAGGAATGAATTAGAAAGGATCGTACGAATGAATTAGAATGGATCGTACGAATGAATTAGAATGGATACATTCGTGCGAATGAATTAGAATGGATCGGACGAATGAATTAGAATGGATCGTACGAATGAATTAGAATGGATCGTACGAATGAATTAGAATGGATCGTACGAATAAATTAGAATGGATACATTCGTCCGAATGAATTAGAATGGATCATACGAATGAGTAAGAATGGATCGTACGAATGAAAAAGAATAGATTGTACGAATGAATTAGAATGGATTCGTACGAATGAATTAGAATGGATACATTCGTGCGAATGAATTTGAATGGATCTTACCAATGAGTAAGAATGGATCGTACGAATGAAATAGAATGGATTGTGTGAATGAATTAGAATAGATCATACGAATGAATTAGAATGGATCGTACGAATGAATTAGAATGGATCCTATGAATGAATTAGAATGGATCGTGTGAATGAATTAGAATGGATCATACGAATGAATTAGAATGGATCGTGCTAATGAATTAGAATTGATCGAACGAATGAATTAGAATGGATACATTCGTGCGAATGAATTAGAATGGATCGGATGAATGAATTAGAATGGATTGTACGAATGAGTAAGAATGGATCGTACGAATGAAATAGAATAGATCGTACGAATGAATTAGAATGGATCGTACGAAGGAATTAGAATGGATCGTACGAATGAATTAGAATGGATCGTATGAATGTATTAGAATGGATCGTATGAGTTCATTAGAATGGATCGTACGAATGAATTAGAATGGATCGTATGAATGAATTAGAATGGATACATTCATGTGAATGAATTAGAATGGATCGTATGAATGAATTAGAATAGATTTTGTGAATGAATTAGAACTGATCGTACGAATGAATTAGAATGGATACATTCGTATGAATGAATTAGAATGGATCCTATGAATGAATTAGAATGGATCGTGCGAATGAATTAGAATGGATCGTACGAATGAATTAGAATGGATAGTGCTAATGAATTAGAATTGATCGAACGAATGAACTAGAATGGATACATTCGTGCGAATGAATTAGAATGGATCGGACGAATGAATTAGAATGGATCGTACGAATGAGTAAGAATGGATCGTACGAATGAAATAGAATAGATCGTACGAATGAATTAGAATGGATCGTACGAAGGAATTAGAATGGATCGTACGAATGAATTAGAATGGATATATTCGTGCAAATGAATTAGAATGGATCGTATGAATGTATTAGAATGGATCGTATGAGTGAATTAGAATGGATCGTACGAATGAATTAGAATGGATCGTATGAATGAATTAGAATGGATACATTCGTGTGAATGAATTAGAATGGATCGTACGAATGAATTAGAATAGCTCATACGAATGAATTAGAATTAATCATATGAATGAATTAGAATGGTTACATTCGTGCGAATGAATTAGAATAGATCGTACGAATGAATTAGAATGGATCGTGTTCGGGGGATTTTTTCGCTGGTCCGGGCGGGCTGCCTGCAAGACAAAGAGAAAACGTTAGAACGGCTGGCTCCCTTAGGAGCGCAGACCCTCCGACGCTCAAGTCAGTCTCGATTGCACAACGGCGAGCTCTAGTGGACAAAAGTGGAAGGGAATAGGGTTTTTCCAACCTGTACTATGGAGCCTGGGGTGAGCATTTATAGCAATCGGCGGCCTACCGTAGCCCGACACGTGGAGATTCTTCCAGGGCCTTCTAGACCCCCACGATCCGGCTCGCGTGGGTCTCTGACAGTCCTTGGTACTCACGCCCTGACATTCTGTCGTCAAGCCTGCCAGGCGGTTTGAGTGGGGGAGAGGATCTTTCTTGTTGCTGCCAGGTGGCTATTCTAGAATGTTCAAGTCTGGGAGATCTTCGTGCACTGTGGGCGACCTCCGATGGGAAGCCAGGGCGAGCTCGCTATCTATTGCTTCGCCTTCTCTTCCATTTCTATCAAGAGTCGGACCTCGCGGGAGCGACCTCTTCGATAAACTGGGGAATTCTGGCGAGCTTGGGCGAGCTCCTGAGGGAGCTTGATTGAGCTCCTGAGCGAGCTTGGGCGAGCTCCTGAGCAAGCTTGGGCGAGCTCCTGAGCGAGCTCTTTGCCTAAAGCACCTTCGGCCCAATGTAGAGCTCGCTCCCTGTCAAGGTGACTTGGTTAGCATGGGGGGGAGGGAGAGCTCCTGGGCGAGTTCCCCACCTCTCGGAATCCTGGGGTCTATGAGATCCACAGGCAAGGGCGAACTTGGGCGAGCTCCTGCGCAAGCTTAGGCGAGCTCCTGCATGAGCTAGGGGCATTTGCGATGCCGGTGTCTTTGTTATGCATGACGGTCTAACTCCCGCTACCACTGCAAGCGAGTTCTCGCACGGGCTTGGCGAGCTCCTGGGCGAGCTTAGGCGAGCTCCGGGGCGAGCTTGGCGAGCTCCTGAGCGAGCTTAGGCGGGCTCCTGGGCGAGATCAGGCGAGCTCCAGCGAGCTTAGGCGAGCTCCTATGAGTGCCCTTGGCCTAGGCCCCTTCAGCCCAATGTGGATCTCGCTCGCTATCAAGGTGATTTGGTGAGCACGGGGGGGGGGGGGGGGGGGGGGGGCGAACTCCAGGGCAGATTTCTGCTACCCCCAACATTACCCCCTCCTGAGGGAGCGACTAAGGAGACTTTGGCGCTTGCTCAGGAGTCTTATTGCACACGATGGTCGAATGGGGAGTTCTAATCATTTGCGACCTCCACCCGGTAGGCTACGGGCACCAACCGCGGGTGGTCTGCGCCGAGAGCTTTGACTGTCAGTATGTGACGACCAAGATCCAATAGGCCAATAGCCAAGAGCCAAGACTCCTGAGGCGGGAATGCCAAGATGGATGAGGTGAGGTGAGGTGTACAAGGCCATGAGTTAGCCCCACATCGCCTGGAGAGAAGGAGATCCTGAGCTGCTTATATAATTTCCCCTCCTAAACATAGAAGACACGTTTTAAAACCGTGCGCCGCTACGGAATTCGTAAGAACTCCGTAGTTAAGCGTGCTCGGGCGAGAGCAGTCCTAGGATAGGTGACCTGTCACGCCCCGAATTCTGGACTAAGAAGAGAGGGTCCAAACCTCAAGGGTGATGTTTGAAATAGAGGGAAATATAATTTCAGAGATAACATAACGCAGAAGCATTAATTAATACTTAAATACCCATTCCACTAACAATGTTCTTCAACATCTTACAGTCCAAAAACGATAAGAAGAAATGGTAAAAACTAGACGAGTCCAGTTGTCACTCCTACCCTCGCAGATCCGGTGAAGAACTGCTACTCCAGCTGAAACTGCCACAGAGCTCCTAACGCTCCGCCCGAGAGAAAGAACCTGGGGGAGAGGAAAAACAACAAAACAACTCCCCCTGAGTATAAAACTCAGTGGTCCTAAAGAACAAGTCGGAGAACACGAGAAAGATATAAAGCAGAAATATACTACTATAGTAAAGTAAAGCTGCAACATAACTAAGTAACCAACAAGGGAACTGCAACTACTACAAGTCTATACTAAGTGATCTATCTACTGTGTCCGTAAATCCCACACTATACATTCAAAGTCCTAACCGACAATTCCCTCATGAGGCGTCCCATTCCACTTCATGAGAGAACCCATTTTCTAGGTCGTGCATAGTGGTGCTAGACCCTAGGCTAAGGAGAAGAAAGGAAGGAAAATGGGAATGAGAAAACAAGTGTGAACCCCAAGTTTGAGCTAGGCTCCCGACTTGGTGGCGTTACTATTGGGTTCCTTTTTCGCAACAGGGGAACCACTCCATTCCTTATGCTCGGGATACAGCCTCGAGACATACTACCCTAGTGGCCAAAAAGGGGGCTTGGTCTTTCACCACGGGGCACTCACACCCAACTTGCTTTCTATGGGGTCTAAACCCCAGGATTAGGCCACTCCACCTTAGTTTCCCTGCAGGAAACAACCCGTGACCTAACCCCGTGATCCTCCCTACTCGTTTCGGTCTGTGCACAACTAGGGGTTCACTTACCTACGATGTGCACGCGGATCTATCCCGAGAGCCAGTCGGGCAACTAGGTCGCCACGACGCCAAGACATTTCAGAAGTTGATACAAATCCCATAAAATCATAAAAATCAACTGCTCTCCTAATCGACCAGTCTCTACTCATAGCGTAAACCGCAGATGAGATGCCTCGGGGTACGATCCCGACTAAAAAGAACGACTCTCAAACCAAACAGTGCCGAGAAACTCTAGGGTCGCCAAAACACGACGACTAAGACTACCAATGACTTTACTACCATCTCTAAACAATTTATATTTAAATAAATGGAATAAAGATAATATTTGCCAACTTGGCAATTCAAAAGATATATTGCCATGATCTTTAACTAAGCATGCAACTATTAAGTAAAAAAAATTATTTTTAATTAAAATATTTACATGCAGTACGACTAACCTGTTGGAGCGTGGCTATCGACTGCGAGTCGCTTCACTCCTAGTCCAAAATAGTCTGAACAAAAATGAATTGCATAAGAAACTAAGGCTAAGATGTTTGGATCCAAAATCGAACCGGTTTGGTTCAGATTGGATCGGGTTCAGTTCATGTTGGGTCGGTCTCATGGGTCAGTTTTAATCACACTTGACCCGAGTCGGGTCAGACCTAGACTAGGAATCGATCTATTCAATTTGTAGAGGTGGGGTGCTTAAAAATAACCATGGTGTAAGTATTGTATAGGAGTCGTATTGATTAAAATGGTGTAACATAATTTATTGGAGGGGCCCGGGGGTGCTTGTAATAAAAACCAAAAGGTGCAGTTATAAGGAAAAAGGGTGTATAAAATATGAAAGTGTAATTAAAAAATAAAGGGTAGATCTAGTTGGGGTAACCATTCAAAAGAGTTGAAGGGGTCATTGCTGATCGGGTTTTGGGGATTTCTCTTTGGAAATCCTTGCCGGTGGAGCGGGAGGCGCTCCACTCGGCCGTCAACCGGGCGGTCAGTAGGAGGGCAAGGGTCGTCGGAGCCGCCGGCAAGGTGTGATAGGTCATCCGAGAGAGGTGGGTTTCTCTCTCTCTCTCTCTCTCTCTCTCTCTCTCTCTCCATGGTTCCGGTCGGGGTCCTTGGCCGTGGGAAGCCGAAGGTGGTTGGGGGGTTGTGTGGTGCGCGGTAGTGCCACTGGTGGTGCACTGTGATGGTGAGGCAGTCATCGATGGGGATCGGTGTTTTGGTGTGATTAGAGGAGAAGATTGGGGAGGATGGGAAAGGACCTGGCCTACCTCAACGAACGTAGAGTCTGCTGGTTCAGTGCTGAGGCCGGTGAAGATGGCCAGAGGGGAGGTATTGCATCTCAACTACTACTCTCCTTTTTTGTCTCTCGACTCCTCACGATCCCCTCTCTCTTCTCTCCGATAGGAAGTGGATGGAAGACCAAGGTCACGATCAGGTAAAAAAAAAAAAAAATCTGGAAGGAAAGACATCGTGCAACACATGCAGTTATGGGGTGGGCAACGAAAATCTCGGAAACGAGATTAAGGGATTTGATACCTACCTGATTTGAAACAACTCAAATCTACAAGATATAACTGCCAAACAAGGGATCAGGCCAACGTGGGCGTCTCTCACTAAGTACAAGCCCAGAAGAATACATGCCCGATTTGCACCAAGTTTGAAACCAAAACTCTAACAAATAAATAAGCAAATAAATAAATAAATAGTGCTTATGATTAACAACGATCAAAATAAATATGCATACCACGTGCCAACGAATGCGTAATTCACATAAATGATAAAAGTAGCCTGAGGTGCTACAACATAACCCCCTAAAAAGAGAACTTCGTCCTCGAAGTTCAACCCAAAAACATATCGAAAAGGTCGGGGTACAATGTCTTCATCTCTGACTCAAGCTCCCAAGTAGCTTCCTCGGGAGTATGGTGTTGCCACAACACCTTGACCATACGGATGGTCTTGGTGCGCAATACCCGATCTTCAGCTGCCAGAATCTGCATCGGACGCTCCTCGAAAGTCACGTCTTCACTGAGACTCAAGCCCTGCCAGTCAAGAACGTGTGACGAGTCCGGCTCATACTTCCGGAGCATTGACACATGGAAGACCTGGTGGACACTAGAGAGCTGAGGTGGTAACGCTAAACGGTAAGCGACATCTCCAACTCTGTCGAGGATCTCAAAGGGACCGATGAACCGGGGTGCTAGTTTCCCCTTCCGCCCAAACCTAACGAGACCACGCCGTGGGGAAACCTTCAAGAACACTCGGTCACCAACCTCAAACTCCAATGCTCGCCGCCGAGTATCTGCGTAGCTCTTCTGCCGGCTCTGAGCTACCCGCAGACGCTCTCTGATCACCTGGATCTTCTCCGACGTCTCCTGGACCATCTCTGGTCCCAATAAGCTCTTCTCTCCAACCTCAGCCCAGCAAACCGGAGAACGACACGGTCTCCCATAGAGAGCCTCAAAGGGAGCCATGCCGATGCTGGCTTGGAAGCTATTATTGTAGGCGAACTCCACCAAGGGAAGGTGGCGCTCCCAACCATCTCCAAAATCCATCACACAGGCTCGAAGCATGTCCTCTAGTGTCTGGATTGTACGTTCTGACTGACCATCCGTCTGAGGGTGGTAGGCTGTGCTGAAGTGGAGTTTCGTTCCCATAGCCTCCTGTAGGCTTCCCCAGAAATGTGAGACAAACCGAGTGTCTCTATCTGAAACAATAGTGATGGGGACTCCATGGAGCTTCACAATCTCCCTCACATATAGCTCACTGTAATCCTTCTGCGTCATCGTCTTGCGAACAGGGAGGAAGTGCGCTGACTTCGTCAACCGATCAACTATCACCCAGATCGAGTCATGGCCCTTCCGAGTAGTAGGTAAACCGGACACGAAATCCATCGTGATGTGCTCCCACTTCCACTCAGCTACTGGTAAAGGCTGCAAGAGTCCTGCTGGCCTCTGATGCTCCGCCTTGACCTGTTGACAGGTCAAACAACGAGAAACAAACTCTGCCACGTCCCTCTTCATGCCACTCCACCAGAACTGCCTCTTCAGGTCTCGATACATCTTGGTGGCTCCAGGATGTACCGTAAACCGAGAGCGATGAGCTTCTGTCAAGACCTCCAAGATGAGCTCCCGATCTGTAGGAAGGCATAACCTCCCTTGATACCTCAAGCCGGTATCTACACCTATGGACCAACCGTCCATTACATCTCCCCGCCTCAGACCAGCTCGAATATCCTCCAATTTTGCATCATCCCTCTGTGAGTTGATCACCCTCTGGAACAAAGAAGGCTGAGCTCGGATACTACAAAGGATGGTGTGAGAAGGCTCCTTATGAACACGCAAATCAAAACCCTCAACAGTCACAAGAAACTCCTGTCGATCTGCCATCAAACAAGCCAACCTGCTACGAGACTTCCTGCTAAGTGCATCTGCAACCACATTGGCCTTCCCGGGATGGTAGAAAAAATCATAGTTGTAGTCTGTCAGGACCTCAACCCATCTCCTCTGCCTCTGGTTCAGATCCTTCTGGGAGTGGATGTACTTCAGGCTCTTGTGATCGCAGTACATCTCGAAGTCCTCGCCGTAGAGGTAGTGCCTCCAAATCTTCAGCGCGAACACAACTGCTGCAAGCTCCAGGTCGTGTGTGGGATAATTCTTCTCGTGAGGCTTCAACTGCCGGGAGGCATAAGCCACCACTTTACCATCTTGCATCAGTACTGCACCAAGACCTGCCAAAGAGGCATCGGTGTACACAACATAGCTCCGACCGGTAACAGGAACGGTGAGCACTGGTGCAGTAGTAAGGCGCTTCTTCAACTCCTGGAAAGATGCCTCGCACTCATCCGTCCACTCGAACTGAATTCCCTTCTTTGTTAGCTGGGTCAGGGGACCTGCTAAACGAGAGAAGCCCTCGACAAACCTCCGATAGTATCCTGCCAGACCCAGGAAACTTCGTATCTCAAAGACATTCTTGGGCTGCTCCCAATCCAAGACTGCCTCGATCTTTGCAGGATCCACTGATATCCCATCCTTCGAAACAACATGCCCAAGGAATTTCACTTCCTGCATCCAAAACTCGCATTTACTGAGCTTGGCATACAGTTGGTGATCCCTCAAGATCTGCAGTGCCTTCCGTAAATGCTCCTCGTGTTCACCCTCTGACTTGGAGTAAATAAGAACATCATCCACAAATACAACAACAAATTGGTCAAGGTGCTCTCGGAAGACTCGATTCATCAAGTCCATAAAAGCTGCGGGGGCGTTCGTCAGACCGAACGGCATCACCAAGAACTCATAGTGACCGTAGCGTGTCCGAAACGCCGTCTTCTGGATGTCTTCTGCCCTTACTCTCAGCTGATGGTAGCCCGTTCTTAGGTCAATCTTTGAGAAACAACAGGCTCCCTGCAGCTGGTCGAACAGATCATCTATTCGGGGAAGAGGATACCGGTTCTTCACAGTCACAGCATTCAACTTCCGGTAGTCAATGCAGAGCCTCTTCGACCCATCCTTCTTCTGAGCAAACAACACTGGGGCACCCCAGGGAGAAACACTAGGGCGGATGAATCCCAATGTCATAAGTTCCTCAAGCTGAGTCTTCAACTCTCTCAACTCAGCTGGAGCCATCCGGTAAGGTGCCACCGAAATAGGGGCGGTGCCAGGTACCAACTCAATACAGAAATCAACTTCCCTAGCTGGAGGCAAGCCAGGAAGTTCCTCGGGAAAGACATCGGAAAAGTCTCTCACCACTGGTGCCAACTCTAGGGACGCTCCATCGTCTGCTGCACTCGACAGTCGAGCTAAGAGACTAAGACTGAAACGCTCCATAGGAGGCGGACATAGAATCGCCATCCGATCTCCAACGAAAGAGAACATCGGGACTCCTGGCGGGTGCAATGTCACCTTCTTAGAGTAGCAATCTAGAGAAGCGTGATATGCTGCTAACCAGTCCATACCCAAAAGGACGTCAAACTCATCCAAATCCAACACGATCAAATCCGCTAACAACTCCCAGTCTCCAACTCGAATGATGCACCTCCTACAGATGCGGTCTACAATAGTACTGGTCCCTAGGGGTGAGATCACTGATAAGGCATGGCCCAATGGTTCGGTCTCTATCCCTAGGACGGATATGAACCTCGGTACAATATAAGAGTGTGTGGAGCCAGTGTCAAGCATCACATGAGCTAAGGTGGAAAAGACAAGAAGAGTACCCTCAATAGCGGCTGACGAAGCTCCTGCATCCCGGTCCACCAATGCATATGCCCTGCCCTGAGCACGCTGGCCACTACCACCCTGGTGAGTCGGAGGTCTCTGCTGAAGTGGCTGAGGGGCACGGTACTGCTGAGCACTCTGCTGCTGCTGTCGGTGCTGCTGCTGCTGGGGCTGTGGCTGCGGCTGCGGCTGGGGGTGGTACGTCAGTGCCGGGCGAGGAGGTGGTGGCGGGAGTAGTCCAACCTGTGGGCAGTACCTCCGAATGTGGCCAGCAGCACCACACTCAAAGCACCGCACCGTCTGAGACCCAGTAGACGGAGGACCACGAGGAGGCTGGTGCTGTGGACGTGCATCTGAGGTCTTATGCTTCTTCCAGGAGTTCTGACGAGTCCCTCCATGGCTGCTGCTGCCCTTCTCTGTGATCTTACGTGTCTCCTCTATCCCACGCTCTGCCACTAACGCCCTTGTCACTACATCTGCATAGGTCTCCAACATCAAAACCTCTACTCGACTCCGGATGCTAGGCCTCAAGCCCTGCTCAAATCGTCTGGCTCTCAAGTCCTCTGTCGCCACCAAGTATGGAGCATATCGGGAAAGCTCCTCAAACTTCGCCTCGTACTGTGCAACAGTAAGGGTCCCCTGTACTAGAGCCAAGAACTCTGCCTGCAAACTGCTACGGACGCTAACTGGGAAGTATTTATCCCGAAACACCCGCTCGAACTCCTCCCAGGTCCAAGCTGGCTGGTCAGCTCCTCGGGACCTCTGAACCATGTCCCACCAATAGTCAGCCTCAGCCTCAAACTGGTAAGAGGCTAAGGTGACCCGTCGCTCTCCAGTCACCTCCAGTGCATCCAAAACCTTCCCGATCTGCTTCAGCCAACGATCGGCCTCCATGGGGTCTGGCTCTCCTTTGAAAACAGGGGGCTTCATGCCCTTGAATTCCTTCATCCTACCAACTTGTCTGCTGCCCTCTTCCCTCCTCTGCTCTGGTGGAGCTTGAGGTGGCACCTGAGCCTGAGCTAGCACAGCCTGGAGCAGCTCAACCTGCTGCCGCTGAGCAGCTTCCAGTTGCAGCCTGGCAGTCTCCTGCTGGTGCTGAGCAGCCGTCTGCTGCTGCTGGATCGTGACCTGCTGCTGACGAACCATATCCGCCAGCCCACGGATCATCTCTGCCGTACTCTCGGGCCCAGAGGAAGAGGCGTCATTGTTACCGTTCCTTGTAGTCACCATCTGCATAAATGACTACGCAGATCAGACAACGATAACTCGATCCTAACCTAAATCCCTAGAATCATATCCCCGCTCTGATACCAAGTTGTCACGCCCCGAATTCTGGACTAAGAAGAGAGGGTCCAAACCTCAAGGGTGATGTTTGAAATAGAGGGAAATATAATTTCAGAGATAACATAACGCAGAAGCATTAATTAATACTTAAATACCCATTCCACTAACAATGTTCTTCAACATCTTACAGTCCAAAAACGATAAGAAGAAATGGTAAAAACTAGACGAGTCCAGTTGTCACTCCTACCCTCGCAGATCCGGTGAAGAACTGCTACTCCAGCTGAAACTGCCACAGAGCTCCTAACGCTCCGCCCGAGAGAAAGAACCTGGGGGAGAGGAAAAACAACAAAACAACTCCCCCTGAGTATAAAACTCAGTGGTCCTAAAGAACAAGTCGGAGAACACGAGAAAGATATAAAGCAGAAATATACTACTATAGTAAAGTAAAGCTGCAACATAACTAAGTAACCAACAAGGGAACTGCAACTACTACAAGTCTATACTAAGTGATCTATCTACTGTGTCCGTAAATCCCACACTATACATTCAAAGTCCTAACCGACAATTCCCTCATGAGGCGTCCCATTCCACTTCATGAGAGAACCCATTTTCTAGGTCGTGCATAGTGGTGCTAGACCCTAGGCTAAGGAGAAGAAAGGAAGGAAAATGGGAATGAGAAAACAAGTGTGAACCCCAAGTTTGAGCTAGGCTCCCGACTTGGTGGCGTTACTATTGGGTTCCTTTTTCGCAACAGGGGAACCACTCCATTCCTTATGCTCGGGATACAGCCTCGAGACATACTACCCTAGTGGCCAAAAAGGGGGCTTGGTCTTTCACCACGGGGCACTCACACCCAACTTGCTTTCTATGGGGTCTAAACCCCAGGATTAGGCCACTCCACCTTAGTTTCCCTGCAGGAAACAACCCGTGACCTAACCCCGTGATCCTCCCTACTCGTTTCGGTCTGTGCACAACTAGGGGTTCACTTACCTACGATGTGCACGCGGATCTATCCCGAGAGCCAGTCGGGCAACTAGGTCGCCACGACGCCAAGACATTTCAGAAGTTGATACAAATCCCATAAAATCATAAAAATCAACTGCTCTCCTAATCGACCAGTCTCTACTCATAGCGTAAACCGCAGATGAGATGCCTCGGGGTACGATCCCGACTAAAAAGAACGACTCTCAAACCAAACAGTGCCGAGAAACTCTAGGGTCGCCAAAACACGACGACTAAGACTACCAATGACTTTACTACCATCTCTAAACAATTTATATTTAAATAAATGGAATAAAGATAATATTTGCCAACTTGGCAATTCAAAAGATATATTGCCATGATCTTTAACTAAGCATGCAACTATTAAGTAAAAAAAATTATTTTTAATTAAAATATTTACATGCAGTACGACTAACCTGTTGGAGCGTGGCTATCGACTGCGAGTCGCTTCACTCCTAGTCCAAAATAGTCTGAACAAAAATGAATTGCATAAGAAACTAAGGCTAAGATGTTTGGATCCAAAATCGAACCGGTTTGGTTCAGATTGGATCGGGTTCAGTTCATGTTGGGTCGGTCTCATGGGTCAGTTTTAATCACACTTGACCCGAGTCGGGTCAGACCTAGACTAGGAATCGATCTATTCAATTTGTAGAGGTGGGGTGCTTAAAAATAACCATGGTGTAAGTATTGTATAGGAGTCGTATTGATTAAAATGGTGTAACATAATTTATTGGAGGGGCCCGGGGGTGCTTGTAATAAAAACCAAAAGGTGCAGTTATAAGGAAAAAGGGTGTATAAAATATGAAAGTGTAATTAAAAAATAAAGGGTAGATCTAGTTGGGGTAACCATTCAAAAGAGTTGAAGGGGTCATTGCTGATCGGGTTTTGGGGATTTCTCTTTGGAAATCCTTGCCGGTGGAGCGGGAGGCGCTCCACTCGGCCGTCAACCGGGCGGTCAGTAGGAGGGCAAGGGTCGTCGGAGCCGCCGGCAAGGTGTGATAGGTCATCCGAGAGAGGTGGGTTTCTCTCTCTCTCTCTCTCTCTCTCTCTCTCTCTCTCTCTCCATGGTTCCGGTCGGGGTCCTTGGCCGTGGGAAGCCGAAGGTGGTTGGGGGGTTGTGTGGTGCGCGGTAGTGCCACTGGTGGTGCACTGTGATGGTGAGGCAGTCATCGATGGGGATCGGTGTTTTGGTGTGATTAGAGGAGAAGATTGGGGAGGATGGGAAAGGACCTGGCCTACCTCAACGAACGTAGAGTCTGCTGGTTCAGTGCTGAGGCCGGTGAAGATGGCCAGAGGGGAGGTATTGCATCTCAACTACTACTCTCCTTTTTTGTCTCTCGACTCCTCACGATCCCCTCTCTCTTCTCTCCGATAGGAAGTGGATGGAAGACCAAGGTCACGATCAGGTAAAAAAAAAAAAAAATCTGGAAGGAAAGACATCGTGCAACACATGCAGTTATGGGGTGGGCAACGAAAATCTCGGAAACGAGATTAAGGGATTTGATACCTACCTGATTTGAAACAACTCAAATCTACAAGATATAACTGCCAAACAAGGGATCAGGCCAACGTGGGCGTCTCTCACTAAGTACAAGCCCAGAAGAATACATGCCCGGTTTGCACCAAGTTTGAAACCAAAACTCTAACAAATAAATAAGCAAATAAATAAATAAATAGTGCTTATGATTAACAACGATCAAAATAAATATGCATACCACGTGCCAACGAATGCGTAATTCACATAAATGATAAAAGTAGCCTGAGGTGCTACATGACCTCCCTGGGAAGTTCTCGTGCGGGCATGGGCAAAGCGGATAATATCTTGTGTGTTTGGGGCGGATGTTACAAAATGGTATCAGAGCCGGTTCTCCTTGGGATGGGGGGGGGGTCTAACCCTACACGAGGACGTGTAGCCCTAAGGGGGGTGGATTGTGACGACCAAGATCCAATAGGCCAATAGCCAAGAGCCAAGACTCCTGAGGCGGGAATGCCAAGATGGATGAGGTAAGGTGAGGTGTACAAGGCCATGAGTTAGCCCCACATCGCCTGGAGAGAAGGAGATCCTGAGCTGCTTATATAATTTCCCCTCCTAAACATAGAAGACGCGTTTTAAAACCGTGCGCCGCTACGGAATTCGTAAGAACTCCGTAGTTAAGTGTGACGACCAAGATCCAATAGGCCAATAGCCAAGAGCCAAGACTCCTGAGGCGGGAATGCCAAGATGGATGAGGTGAGGTGAGGTGAGGTGAGGTGTACAAGGCCATGAGTTAGCCCCATATCGCTTGGAGAGAAGGAGATCCTGAGCTACTTATATAATTTCCCCTCCCAAACATAGAGACGCGTTTTAAAACCGTGCGCCGCTACGGATTTCGTAAGAACTCCGTAGTTAAGCGTGCTCGGGCGAGAGTAGTACCAGGATGGGTGACCACCCTGGGAAGTTCTCGTGCGAGCACGGGCAAAGCGGACAAAATCTTGTGTGTTTGGGGCGGATGTTACAAAATGGTATCAGAGCCGGTTCTCCTCGGGATGGGGAGGTCTAACCCTACACAAGGACGTGTAGCCCTAAAGGGGGTGGATTGTGACGACCAAGATCCAATAGGCCAATAGCCAAGAGCCAAGACTCCTGAGGCGGAAATGCCAAGATGGATGAGGTGAGGTGAGGTGAGGTGAGGTGTACAAGGCCATGAGTTAGCCCCATATCGCCTGGAGAGAAGGAGATCCTGAGCTACTTATATAATTTCCCCTCCCAAACATAGAGACGCGTTTTAAAACCGTGCGCCGCTACGGATTTCGTAAGAACTCCGTAGTTAAGCGTGCTCGGGCGAGAGTAGTACCAGGATGGGTGACCACCCTGGGAAGTTCTCGTGCGGGCACGGGCAAAGCGGACAAAATCTTGTGTGTTTGGGGCGGATGTTACATTAAGCGTGCTCGGGCGAGAGCAGTCCTAGGATGGGTGACCTCCCTGGGAAGTTCTCGTGCGGGCATGGGCAAAGCGGACAATATCTTGTGTGTTTGGGGCGGATGTTACACAGTACTTCACAAACGCTGGGCAGGCCGGGAGCGTCAGCCATGAGCGATCTCCTTCCGGTGCGAGCTTGTCACACGCGGTCAGGGTCTACCTCGGGCGAGCTGCGGGCATCTGCCGCGAGCGGTTTGCGCCGAGAGTTTTGACTCCCAGTATTTCACAAACGCTGGGCGGGCCGCGAGCGTCAGCCGCGAGCGATCTCCTTCCGATTCGAGCTTGTCACACGCGGTCAGGGTCTGCCTCGAGCGAGCTGCGGGCACCTGCTGCGAGCGGTCTGCGTCGAGAGTTTTGACTCTCAATATTTCACAAACGCTGGGCGGGCCGGGAGCGTCAGCCACGAGCGATCTCCTTCCGGCACGAGCTCATCACGCACGGTCAGGGTCTGTCTCGGGCGAGCTGCGGGCACCAGCCTTGGGCGATCTGCGCCGAGAGTTTTGACTCACAGTATTTCACAAACGCTGGGCGGGCCGGGAGCGTCAGCCACGAGCGATCTCCTTCCGGCGCGAGCTTATCACGCGCGGTCAGGGTCTGCCTCGGGCGAGCTGCGGGCACCAGCCTTGGGCGATCTGTGCCGAGAGTTTTGACACATAGTATTTCACAAACGCTGGGCGGGCCGGGAGCGTCAGCCACGAGCGATCTCCTTCCGGCGCGAGCTCATCACGCGCGGTCAGGGTCTGCCTCGGGCGAGCTGCGGGCACCTGCCGCGGGCGATCTTGTGGCTTGGGTATCGCACCAAATCTCCAACGGTCGCTTCACCTTAAATGCGGCGCGAGGCTCGATGCTGATACAGCGAATCTCATCATGAGATCCCGATCGGCGCGAGACACGTGTCTCCTCCTTATTCGCTCTTCTTTTGTCAGTAAATGATAGTGTCGGCGCCGGCGCAGCCTTTTCCACGCGTGGCCCATGTGGCGCTCGACGATTGGAAAGAAGCGAGCTGTCGGTTCGATTGCTGTCACGTCGCCTCGCCGCGCGCGCTCGGGCATTAACTGCGGCTCAATTCACCTGCCTCTCACCCGTCTATAAATAGGGGATGGGGGGCGATAATTACCATCGCGTGAAAACAGCTCTCCCTTCCTTCTTTGCTTTCAGCCCGCCCTGATCACTTTTGCTTCTAGCTCGCCTTAGCCCTTCTGCTCTAATGGCCTCCGCTTCTGACGTTGTTGTTGCTGTTGCTGCCGCTGCCACCGCCCAAGCCTCTGAGCCCTCCGCTGAGAGGGCAGTGGTCTGGCTGCAGAACCCGACCGGGGTGCCCGACGGGGATAGTATCCGGGCGGCGATCGATCTCCCTCGGGAGATCATCGTCACCGAGATGCCACTCTCGGGGAGGCCGCCCCAAGGCACAGTAGCTTCTGTCGGGCTGCTGTGGTCTGGGCTGCGGTTCCCCCTGAGTCATCTCGCCGGGGAGCTCCTGGAGTTGACGGGGCTTTGCCCCGCCCAGCTCTCAGGAAACTCCTAGGGGATACTCTACAGGCTGTCCCAGCTGGAGACCGCCCTGAAGGCGAGGATCCCACTGAGCTACTTGCTCAAAAAGTGGCTCCTCAAGCCTGGGCCGGTCTTCACCACCGTGGGCTGCGGCTACTTCTACCTCACCGGGCGGCCTAGCGAGGTGCTCCCCTTCTCCGCCATTGAGAACAAGGACCGCCACTGGAAGGACCACCCTTTCGTGGCGGTCGGCAACTAGCGCGGGCGGCACAGCGGAGTCCCGGCTTATCCCGGGGTTCCCCCAACGGCAGTCTTCCGGGAGATGGCCCTCTTCCGAGCGGGGAAGAAGAAGTGCATCGCTCCCGACCGGGAGCGATCTCGGGACGAGGCGTTCCTCCACTACCTCGGAGGGCGGACTCCGGAGAAGATCACTGCTCCAGACTTCGTCTTCCAACTGAAGGATGGGAAGACCGGCGCTATTCTGCTGAAGCAGAAGACCGTCCGAAAGAAGGAGGAGGAGATCGGTGCTATTCCGCCGATGCAGAACATCCTTCCTCCCTCCAAAGGGGCCAGCAAGGGGGCGGGGTGTTTGGGAGGCAACCCTCGCAAGAAGACGGTCCGGAGGCGGGCTTCGCCCATCCGCCTCAACGACCCCGACACCATGGAGATGCTCCGCCAGGGCGAAGCCTCCGCTCCTACACCACCTCCTCACCCGGACGCCGGCCCAGGTCAGCCACCTGCCCCACCTCCAATAGTTCGCCGCAAGATTCAAATGGTCGAGCCCGACGACCCAAACATCGACCTTCCGCTAACCATGGCGGAAGTCAAATCCGGGATGGCCCAGATATTAATGGGCTACTTCCCCGGCGATCTGACCGTTCCTCTCCGTGTAGCAGTGCTGACGCCGGAGATGGAGGCCTGCGGGAAGAAGAAAGTAAAGCTCGCGAGGCCCACGGCTTCGAACGTCCAGACGGAGCAGCGACGGAAAGCGCTGGAGGAGGCGGGCTTGGACTCGGAGCCAAGCTGGACGGACTCCGAGGAGGATGCATCAGGCTCCGAGGTGGAAGAGCCCGCTCCTCAACCTTCCCAGGCGGGGCCTTCCGCTTCCGCCCAAGTGGAGAAGCCCCCGGCTTCCCCAGTTCCCGCACCAGGGGCGGGATCGAGCGGGCAGGAGCTTCCACCTCCCACCGCCGTGGCAGGGGTCCAGCAGGGCGAGCCCAACGCCACCGCTGCGACCTCCTCACCGGCGGCAGCTCCGGCTTCCGGCCCTCAGGCCTCTCCTTCAGCAGAGGGCCAGGAGGGAGCGGGCTCCCAGCAAGGCTTGGGGGACCTGGTCTACAGGTCCCCTAGCTTCGTAGATATTGGCTCTGACTCCGAGTCCTCCAGCTCGGAGCCGAAGGCCAAAGTTGTCAGGGCGGACCCTCCGAGCCCGGCAGCACCCGGAGCGAGCCCGGGGGAGATACCGGCCCCCACTCCTTCCCCCGGTGTGCCACCTCCTATCGAAGCTTCGGGAGGTGCGGGCTCCTCTGCGGAGGAGGGGAGGGCGCCTTATTACGTGCGACAGCTGCTGGGCCGCAACGTCTTCGCCCGAGCCCCCTTCGCTTCAATAAGAGAACGCCTGGCCGAGGTACATTTTGCCCTCTCTGACCCTTCCGCCAAAAACGTTGTCTTTCTTTCTAACTTTTTCAGCTTCCTTATGCAGGCGGAGAGACAGAGCCAGGCACTAGCCACGGAGGTCGCTGAGGCCGGGAAGGCGTTGGCCGCCTTGTTCGACGGTTCCCTTCGGGGGTCTGAGCGCAAGGTGGACGAGCACATCCACGAGCTCCAGCGGGCTTCGCAGGCCGGGGCCCTGAAAGAGACGGAAGAGCTTCGGCAGAGGGTCGCGACCCTGGTGTCGGGCATGGCCGAGCTGAAGGAGGCCCAGCTCAAGACCTCCGACGACCTTCAAAAGGTTGTGGCGGAGCGGGACGAGGCCATCACCACCAGAGAGGCCGCTAGGAAGGAGGCAGCTCAACTTCAAGGCGAGGTCGCTGCTCTGAAGACAGAGATCCCCGCCCTGAAGGAGACGCACACCGAAGGCCTTCGGGCTCAACAAGGTCGCCTCCAAGCCCAGCTGGACGATCTCCTCAAGAAGGGCGCCCTGGCCGCTGTGGAAAGGTACAAGACCGAGAGGTCGAAGAAGCGGCGCCGAGGGGACAACAGTGGGGCGGAGCCTAGCAAGCCTTGAACTTGCAGCCTTGTAACTGCTTTTGTAATCTTTTGTCAATCAATGAAATTTTCATCCTTTTGAACTCATCTATGCGTTTCTTTCTCTCTCTTTGTTGCTCATGAGTCCGCTTTAGGAGTTTCGCAGCGATCTCGAGAGCGATACCCCGGGCGAGGCAACTAATTCGATTCAACCATTTTATTTTAAAACACATGCAAACGAAAAGCTCGGCATGCTCGCTAAAACTCAATAGTCTCTGAGCCCGGAAAAAACGATAAGCGAACCAAAAGACTAAAAAGTTCCCTACACTCAAAGACTTAAACCATTTTTATTTTAAAAGGAAACTAATAAGTGCTAGCTGCCCCCTGCCCGGTTAATTTCCCTCGATGATCCTGTTCGGCGGGCTCGCCCTTTGAGGGGTATGCCAACGCCAGGATGCTTCCGTTCATGGCAGGTGAACGCGAAGGATCCTGGTTAGGTTTAGAGTCCACTAGGCAGCGGACTTCCCCGGGAATCTCAAGGTCGCCCACTGGCTGCCTCTGAGGATCCCGGTCTTGCTTTAAGTCTGCACAACGGCGGACTGCCCCGGGAAGCTCAAGGTCGCCCACTGGCTGCCTCTGAGGATCCCGGTCTTGCTTTAAGTCCGCACAACGGCGGATTGCCCCGGGAAGCTCAAGGTCGCCCACTAGCTGCCTCTGAGGATCCCGGTCTTGCTTTAAGTCCGCACAACGGCGGACTGTCCCGGGAAGCTCAAGGTCACCCACTGGCTGCCTCTGAGGATCCCGGTCTTGCTTTAAGTCCGCACAACGGCGGACTGCCCCGGGAAGCTCAAGGTCGCCCACTGGCTGCCTCTGAGGATCCCGGTCTTGCTTTAAGTCCGCTCAACGATGGACTGTACTTTACAAATCATGTGGGCTCTTGCTGCGCCGAGCTTCCTAGTTAATTTGTTGAAACCTCCATCGTTCATTCATAACTTCTTCAGAAGATGATTTACAAAAATTCCCTTAGGCATAAAACTTGCGAAGGTGCAGAGCGTTCCAAGGTCGCTCTAACAGGTCGCCTCCAGCGGTCATCAACCGGTAAGCCCCCGAGCTTCCTGCTTCGTGTACTATGTAGGGGCCTTCCTAGTTCGCCGCGAGCTTTCCTGCATTAGGCTCTTGCGTGTTTGCGAACACCTTTCTCATCACCAGATCGCCAGCCTTGAATGCCCGGTGGCGGACTCTTTTGTCATAGGCGCGCTTCATTTCCTGTCTATATCCGGCGAGGTGTAGATTGGCGCGCTCTCGTCTTTCTTCGAGCTGATCGAGGGAGTCGGCGAGCAGTTCGTCGTTGTCGACCTCCTCCGACGCAAGCGTTCTTTCAGTGGGCAGCTCAGCTTCGATGGGTAGCACGGCCTCACACCCGTAAGTTAGGCTGAAAGGGGACTCGTTAGTTGAGCGACGTGGAGTACTGCGATAGGCCCACAAGACTCCATCGAGCTCCTGCTCCCACAATCCTTTTTTCCCTTCCAGCCTTTTTTTGAGGTTGTCAAGGATCACGCGATTCGTTGCTTCGGCCTGCCCATTGCTTTGAGGGTACCTTGGGGAAGAGAACCTTAGGTCGACTCCATATTCAACACAAAAGCTTCTGATCAAGCGATTATCGAACTGGCGACCATTGTCGGTGATAAGTACCCGAGGCAGACCAAACCGGCAGAAAATATTCTTCCAAAGGAAGTCTTTCACTTGTTTTTCGCCTATCTTAGCTAGCGGGACCGCTCCCACCCATTTGGTGAAGTAGTCCGTGGCCACTAAGATGAATTTCTTTTACCGGGCTGATACGGGGAAAGGTCCCACAATATCCAACCCCCATTGTTGAAACGGCTAGGGGCTCGCAAGAGGATGCAGTTCCTCTGCGGGCATATGATTTGTCGTGGCGTGCTTCTGGCATTGGATGCAGCTTTGTGCGACCTTCAAGGCATCTTGCTCCAGAGTGGGCCACCAGTATCCTTGCCTCCGTACTTTCGCAGCTAGAGACCACCCACCAGCGTGGTTTCCCTGCTCGCCAGAGTGAATGCAATTCAGAATTTCTTCAGTCTCCGGGCTCTCGATGCAACGAAGATTTGGCCCGCCAAAGGATCTTCGAAAAAGGCGATCCCAGCGAATGAGGTAGCGCCCAGCACATTTCTCCACTCGCCGGGCTTCCTCTCTATCCTCTGGAAGCTCGCCCTTCTGGAGAAAATGAAGAATGGGGGCGGTCCACCCGTCGGGTGGTACGTCGGCGGAGACTTGGTTAACAGCGGGCTCTATCAGTCGGAGCCGAGACTGATTCTGGACCTCGATGAGAATCTGGCGAGCTTCTGATGTTCCCAGCAGGGAGGCAGCGTTTGCCAATGCATCAGCTCGCCTATTATCGGTTCGAGGGATTTTCTTGAAAGAGATCTTTTTGAACTCCGCGGCCTTGCCCTTTACCAGATCCATATAGCCCGCCATTCGCGTATCCCGGGAGGCAAAATCCCCGTTGATTTGACAAATGATCAACTGGGAATCGCTGAAAACCTTCAACCGTTTGGCGCCTACCTCTTGAGCGAGCTCCAGACCAGCCAGCAATGCCTCATATTCTGCTTCGTTGTTGGTGGCCGCGAAATCCAGCCGGACTGATTTCTCAAGAATTACCGATTGAGCGATCAGTGCAACCCCGATCCCGGCCCCCAAAGCGTTGGAGGATCCATTGACGAATAATTCCCAGCCCGCCTCCTCTGAACGCTTAGTTGGAGGAAGCTCGCCTTGGTTGTCCAAGAACCTCGCCTTCCCAGGGTGTACCTCAGTTGGCTCATCCTCCTGGTACTGGACCGGTTCTTCTATGGGGAAGTCCGCCAAGAAATCGGCGAGCGCCTGTCCTTTGACAGCAACTCGAGGGACATACTCCAAACCATAGGCGGCGAGCTCGGCGGACCAACGGTAGAGCCTGCCGGCTACCGAGGGTCTAGAGAGCGCGCTCTTTAGAGGGTGCTCCGTGATGACCTTGACAGGGTGCGCCGAGAAGTAGGGGTGGAGCTTTCTTACGGTAAGGACCAAGGCCAATGCGACCTTCTCGATTGGTCGATACCGGAGCTCGGCGGGAAGCATTGTGTGGCTTACAAAGTAGACAGGCTGCTCCACCTTTGCTTCTTCCACAACAAGGACCCCGCTCACCGCATTCTCAGTGACCGTGAGGTATACGCCGAGCTCGGCGCCCTCTTTGGGTGCCGCTAAGATCGGCGGGCTCGCCAGGTAGTCCTTGATGTTCTGAAAGGCATGCTCGCACTTTTCATCCCAACAAATGCTCGCTCCTTTTCGTAGCAGCTCGAAAAGAGGTCGGCAATTATCTGAGGATTTGGAGATGAACCGATTTAGCGCGGCGATTCGCCCGCTCAACCTCTGGACCTCCTGCCGGGTTCTGGGTGCGGGCATTTCGACAAGTGCTCGGATTTGCCCAGGGTCGGCCTCGATCCCCCTGTGGGTGACCAGGTACCCGAGGAATTTCCCGGAAGTCACCCCAAATGCGCACTTCGCCGGATTTAGCCTCATTTGGTACTTTCTCAACACTTCGAAGATTTCGCGGAGGTCGGCGACATGCCCCTCTCGTTCTCGACTTTTCACCAGGAGGTCGTCTACATAAACTTCGACATTCCTGCCGATCTGACCCTTAAACATCTGAGTGACTAACCTTTGGTAGGTCGCTCCAGCGTTCTTAAGTCCAAAAGGCATCACGCGATAGCAGAATAGCTTCTCGTAGCCCGCCCCAGAATAGAAAGCGGTCTTCTCTTGATTGTCGACGTGTAGAGGTATCTGGTTATACCCTGAATATCCATCCATGAAGGACAGGGCCTGGAACCCGACAGCTGCGTCGACCAGTGCGCCTATTCATGGAAGTGGAAAACCATCCTTCGGGCATGCCTTATTGAGGTCAGAGAAGTCAATGCACACTCTGACCGCCCCGCTCTTCTTGGGCACCGCCACGATGTTGGAGATCCACTCGGGAAAGTGCGCCTCGCGAATAAAGCCAGCTCGCTCTAGCTTGTCTATCTCCGCCGCCACTGCAATCGACTTCGTAGCAAGTATGTGCCGAGCTTTTTGCTTGACCGGCGGGAATTCCTTCATGGTGTGCAGACGATGACAGGCGACCTCCGGGTCAATCCCTGGCATATCCGCGAAACTCCAGGCGAACACGTCACGGTACTCCCTGAGTATATTGGTTAGGGCCAGGACCTCGCCCTTGGTTAGCGAGGTCCCGAGACTAACGATCCTCGGCCCATCCTCGCTACCGATATTGACTTCTTGCAGCGGCTCGGCAATGGGAAAACTTCCTCTCTGGGACCATAGTAGGCGGCCTTTCTCCTCGAGCTCAAGATCCACACCGCTCCCACCCGGGGGTGAAGTAGGGGATTTAAGCGAGGAGACCTCTCTCGGGCTTCGAGGGAGCCCGCTCGAGGTGATCGCTAATTGCTAGGAGGGAGCGGGCCTCTTGGCCTCAGCGACCTCGACGTCTGTGAGGTGAAAGACGTCCTGCTCACACCTGGTTGCAGCGACCTGATCTCCTCGAATCACCACGACCCCTCTATCGGTGGGAAACTTGAGGGCCTGGTGATTAGGCGAGGACACCGCTTTCATCTGCCTCAACCAAGGTCGCCCTAGGATGGCATTGACAGCGGACTGCCCATCCACCACCGTGAAGTGGACTTGTCGTACCTCCGGGCCCGCCATTACGGTGAGGGTTATCTCCCCTACCACCTTAGCGACCTCGCCAGTGAAACCGGTGAGCGAGCCCGTTGAGGGAGACAAATTGATTTGTCTTAGTCCCATTCGCTGGAAGGCCAACAAGAACAGGACGTCTACTGCACTTCCCGGGTCAATCAGGATCCGCCTTACTTCGATGTTTGCCATCATAAGGCGTATGACGAGGGGGTCATTGTGGGGGGTAACGACCCCGGCCATGTCCTCCTTCGAGAACCAAATAAAGTCTCGGGCTTCCACCCTTGGGGTTTGGAGCAATACAGGGGTCAGAGAAACGGAGAATACCTTCTGAACCCGCTCCATCTCTCTAATTTGTCGCCGCACCTCGTTGCTGGATCTTGGGCCGTTCAGGCGCCCGTTGATGGTGTGACAGACCGCCGGCCCTCCTGGGGGCGGGGGAGGCAGGGCGGGCTCAGCGGGCCCCGGGCGATCTCCCTCCCGAGGAGCCCGTGCCGGTATCGCCTCGAACCTCCTTGGAGGCAAAATAAACTGATTCAAATGGCCCTGGGTGACCAAGTCCTCGAGGTGGTTCTTCAGAGCCCGGCATCTATTGGTGTGATGCCCGGGGCTGCGATGAAAGGCACAGCGCCGTGAATTGTCGGTTGAGCCCGGCTCCCCGACATGCACTGAAAGAAAGGTTCGTTCCGAATCTGGTGGAAGATTTGCCCTGGCGAGTGGGTCAACACAGTGAAATCCCGCTCCCCGGGTCCCGGAGGTAGGCGCCAGTTCGCCGGCCTTCCAGCGACCACCGGGGGGGCTTCCGCGAGCTGTACGGCAGGAGCTGCGGGCGGTCCGGGCAAAGGTGCCACCTGTGGCGCCTCCCGCCTCTCCACGGCCTTAACGACGAGAGGTCGCTGAGCCGGAGGAGGTCGCTGCTCGACTGCCTTTCCCTTCCGATCTAACACCGCATCTTCGAGCTTAATGTGCTGCTGGACAAGAGCGAATAGCTCGACGATCGTGCGGGGATCCTTGATTACCAGGGCGTCATGAAGCTTGCTCCCCTCGGGGAGGGCATTCCGGAACGCGCTCATCGTTGTGCGATCTTGGCCGACAGCGTCCTCCAGAGCGAGGTAGGCGCTTCGGAAGCGCGTCGCGAAGCTTCGAAGAGTTTCGCGGGCTCCCATGGACAGAGCGAAGAGGGACTCGATCCTCTTAGGGGGCTGTCTGTTGCACCGGTACTGCTCCAGAAACAACCTGGAGAGAGTTGGGAAGTCTGAAATGGTTCTTGACGGCAACTTATGGAACTAATTTAACGCCGAGCCCGTCAAGCTGCTCGGGAAAGCCCGGCACAAAACATGATCTTGGTCCCGGAAGAATAACAGCTTCCGGTAAGCCAATAGGTGGTCGACTGGATCTTGTGACCCATCGAACAATACAAACTTAGGCGGTGTCCAATGGTGAGGGAAACCTCCTTGGTGCACCTTGCTTGTGAAAGGCGAGCTACCCCCGTGGGCGGCGAGGTCCTCCAGCAGGTCTACCGTCGCGTTAGGTCGCTGCCAGTGCCCGGGGAAAACTCCCAGAGGCTGCTGCGCAGGTCCTAGGCGGCCGAGCACGCTCCCTCGAGGGAGGTTCGGATCCGCCCTGCGGCGACCCTCGGGGGCTACCGCTCGGCGGCCTCCTCGCTGTTCGCCCGCGGATTCCTTCAGCGTGGCGGTTGGTCTGTGGGAGGCCGTTGCCTCTTGAGCTTCGGAAGGCGTAGCCACCGCGGGCTCTTTCCCACGTCGCCGATGGCACGGGTCACGATCCCGCTCTAGAGATCTTGCCTCCGACTCGTTAGAATCGGCGCTCCGGCTACGGCGGCGAGGGATGGTCGCCCGCGAGGTCGCCTGGTTGCTAGACCGTTGGGTTACCAGCTTCTGCAGCCTCGTAAGCGGGGTTTCTGGCACCCCGCGCACGGCCGCTCTCTCGACCGGGGGTTCCTGGCGAAAAACCTGCCACGCCGGAACGGTCGTGGGCGGATGCGATGTTGACACCGGTGGTCGCACCGGAGATGCCGTCTTCGCCGGCCCAGACCGTCGGCTGGCCACCGGAGCCTGATGCAATCGCATCAGTTCCTCCATCATGGCCCGCTGGGTGGCCAACATCTCCAACAAGAGCTGGTCACGGAGCGGGACCTGGGGCTGAGGGGTCTCAACAGGAGGTTCGCTGCGCGCAGATCTCGCACGGGTCCTTGGTCGCCTGCGTCCCCTTGTCACCGGAGCCATCTTTGGGGTTACGAGAGCCGACGGCGCTCAACCGTGTGGTCGTGGGCGTTCTCGCCAGAACCAGTCGAAAGATCCCACAGACGGTGCCAAATGTTCGGGGGATTTTTTCGCTGGTCCGGGCGGGCTGCCTGCAAGACAAAGAGAAAACGTTAGAACGGCTGGCTCCCTTAGGAGCGCAGACCCTCCGATGCTCAAGTCAGTCTCGATTGCACAACGGCGAGCTCTAGTGGACAAAAGTGGAAGGGAATAGGGTTTTTCCAACCTATACTATGGAGCCTGGGGGTGAGCATTTATAACAATCGGCGGCCTACCGTAGCCCAACACGTGGAGATTCTTTCAGGGCCTTCTAGACCCCCATGATCCGGCTCGCGTGGGTCTCTGATAGTCCTTGGTACTCACGCCCTGACATTCTGTCGTCAAGCCTGCCTGGCGGTTTGAGTGGGGGAGAGCATCTTTCTTGTTGCTGCCAGGTGGCTGTTCTAGAATGTTCAAGTCTGGGAGATCTTCGTGCACTGTGGGCGACCTCCGGTGGGAAGCCAGGGCGAGCTCGCCCTCTATTGCTCCGCCTTCTCTTCCATTTCTATCAAGAGTCGGACCTCGCGGGAGCGGCCTCTTCGATAAACTGGGGAATTCTGGCGAGCTTGGGCGAGCTCCTGAGGGAGCTTGATCGAGCTCCTGAGCGAGCTTGGGTGAGCTCCTGAGCGAGCTTGGACGAGCTCCTGAGCAAGCTTGGGCGAGCTCCTGAGCAAGCTTGGGCGAGCTCCTGAGCGAGCTCTTTGCCTAAAGCACCTTCGGCCCAATGTGGAGCTCGCTCCCTGTCAAGGTGACTTGGTTAGCATGGGGGGGGAGGGCGAGCTCCTGGGCGAGTTCCCCACCCCTCGGAATCCTGGGGTCTATGAGATCCACAGGCAAGGGCGAACTTGGGCGAGCTCCTGCGCGAGCTTGGGCGAGCTCCTGCATGAGCTAGGGGCGTTTGCGATGCCGGTGTCTTTGTTATGCATGACGGTCTAACTCCCGCTACCACTGCAAGCGAGTTCTCGCGCGGGCTAGGCGAGCTCCTGGGCGAGCTTAGGCGAGCTCCGGGGCGAGCTTGGCGAGCTCCTGAGCGAGCTTAGGCGGGCTCCTGGGCGAGATCAGGCGAGCTCCAGCGAGCTTAGGCGAGCTCCTATGAGTGCCCTTGGCCTAGGCCCCTTCAGCCCAATGTGGATCTCGCTCCCTGTCAAGGTGATTTGGTGAGCATGGGGGGGGGGGGCGAACTCCAGGGCAGATTTCTGCTACCCCCAACAGATCGTATGAATAAATTAGAATGGATCGTGGGAATGAATTAGAATGGATCGTATGAATGAATTAGAATGGATCCACCGAATGAGTTAGAATGGATCATACGAATGAATTAGAATGGATTGTACGAATGAATTAGAATGGATTGTGCGAATGAATTAGAATGGATCGTATGAATGAATAAGAATGGATCGTACGAATGAATTAGAATGGATCGTGCGAATGAATTAGCATGAATCGTACGAATGTATTAGAATGGATCGTATGAATGAATTAGAATGAATCGTACGATCCATTCTAATTCAATCGTCCGATCCATTCTAATTCATTCGCATAAATGTTTCCATTCTAATTCATTCGTATAATCCATTCTATTTCATTCGTACGATCCATTCTTACTCATTCGTATGATCCATTCTAATTCATTCATATGATCCATTCTAATTCATTCGTACGATCCATTCTAATTCATTCGCACGATCCATTCTAATTCATTCATACGATCCATTCTAATTCATTCATACGATCCATTCTAATTCATTCCTACAATCCATTCTAATTCATTCGCCCGATCCATTCTAATTCATTCATACGATCCATTCTATTCGAATGGATCATGCGATCCATTCGAATTCATTCGCACGATCCATTCTAATTCATTAATACGATCCATTCTAATTCATTCATACAATGCATTCTAATTCTTTCACACGATCCATTCTAATTCATTCGTACGATCCATTCTAATTCATTCGTACAATCCATTCTATTTCATTTGTACGATCCATTCGTACTCATTCGTATGATCCATTCTAATTCATTCGTACGATCCATTCTAATTTATTTGTACGATCCATTCTAATTCATTCGTACAATCCATTCTATTTCATTCGTACGATCCATTCTTACTCATTCGTATGATCCATTCTAATTCATTCGCACGAATGTATCCATTCTAATTCATTCATACAATCCATTCTAATTCATTCCGTACGATCCATTCTAATTCATTCGTACGATCGTACGAATGAATTAGAATGGATCGTACGAATGAATTAGAATAGATTGTGCGAATGAATTAGAATGGATCGTACGAATGAATTAGAATGGATCGTACGAATGAATTAGAATGGATCATACGAATGAGTAAGAATGGATCGTACGAATGAATTAGAATGGATCGTACGAATGAATTAGAATGGATCGTACGAATAAATTAGAATGTATACATTCGTCCGAATGAATTAGAATGGATCATACGAATGAGTAAGAATGGATCGTATGAATGAAATAGAATAGATTGTACGAATGAATTAGAATGGATCCTATGAATGAATTAGAATGGATCATGTGAAAGAATTAGAATGGATTGTATGAATGAATAAGAATGGATCGTATGAATGAATTAGAATGGATCGTGCGAATGAATTCGAATGGATCGTACGAACTGATTCTAATTCATTCATACAATCCATTCTAATTCTTTCACACGATCCATTCTAATTCATTCGTAAGTTCCATTCTAATTCATTAGCACGATCCATGCTAATTCATTCGTTCGATCAATTCTAATTCATTAGAATGATCCATTCTAATTCATTCGTACGATCCATTCTAATTCATTCGCACGATCCATTCAAATTCATTCATAGGATCCATTCTAATTCATTCATACGATCTATTCTAATTCTTTCACACGAATGTATTCATTCTAATTCATTCGCACGAATGTATCCATTCTAATTCATTCGTACGATCCATTCTAATTCATTCGTACGATCCATTCGAATTCATTCGCACGATCCATTCTAATTCATTCATATGATCCATTCTAATTCATTCATACAATCCATTCTAATTCTTTCACACGATCCATTCTAATTCATTCGTACGATCTATTCTAATTCATTCGTACAATCCATTCTATTTCATTCGTACGATCCATTCTTACTCATTCATATGATCCATTCTAAATCATTCGTATGATCCATTCTAATTCATTCGTACGATCCATTCTAATTCATTCGTACGATCCATTCTAATTCATTGGCACGATCCATTCTAATTCATTCATACGATCCATTCTAATTCATTCATACGATCCATTCTAATTCATTCGCCCGATCCATTTTAATTCATTCATACGATCCATTCTATTCGAATGGATCATGCGATCCATTCGAATTCATTCGCACGATCCATTCTAATTCATTCATACGATCCATTCTAATTCATTCATACAATGCATTCTAATTTTTTCACACGATCCATTCTAATTCATTCGTACGATCCATTCTAATTCATTCGTACGATCTATTCTAATTCTTTCGCACGAATGTATCCATTCTAATTCATTCGCACGAATGTATACATTCTAATTCATTCGTACGATCCATTCTAATTCATTCATACGATCCATTCTAATTCATTCGTACGATCCATTCTAATTCATTCATACGATCTATTCTAATTCATTTATACAATCCATTCTAATTCTTTCACACGATCCATTCTAATTCATTCGTACGATCCATTCTAATTCATTCGCACAATCCATTCTATTTCATTCGTACGATCCATTCTTACTCATTGGTACGATCCATTCTAATTCATTCGCACGAATGTATCCATTCTAATTCATTCGTACGAATCCATTCTAATTCATTCGTACAATCCATTCTATTTCATTCGTACGATCCATTCTTACTTATTCGTAAGATCCATTCTAATTCATTCGCACGAATGTATCCATTCTAAATCATTCGTACGATCCATTCTAATTCATTCGTACGATCCATTCTAAATCATTCGTACAATCCATTCTATTTCATTCGTACGATCAATTCTAATTCATTAGCACGATCCATTCTAATTCATTCGTACGATCCATTCAAATTCATTCGCACGATCCATTCTAATTCATTCATACAATCCATTCTATTTCATTCGTACGATCCATTCTTACTCATTCGTATGATCCATTCTAATTCATTCGCACGATTGTATCCATTCTAATTCATTCGTACGATCCAATCTAATTCATTCATACAATCCATTCTAATTCTTTCACACGATCCATTCTAATTAATTCGTACGATCCATTATAATTCATTCGTACAATCCATTCTACTTCATTCGTACGATCCATTCTTACTCATTCGTATGATCCATTCTAATTCATTCGCACGAATGTATCTATTCTAATTCATTCGTACGATCCATTCTAATTCATTCAGACGATCCATTCTAATTCATTCATACAATCCATTCTAATTCATTCGCACGATCCATTCGAATTCATTCGCACGATCCATTCTAATTCATTTATACGATCCATTCTAATTCATTCGCACGATCCATTCGAATTCATTCGCACGATCCATTCTAATTCATTCGCACGAATGTATCCATTCTAATTCATTCGTATGATCTATTCTAATTCATTCGTACAATCCATTCTGATTCCTTCGTATGATCCATTCTAATTCATTAATTCATTCTTACGATCCATTCTAATTCATTCGCACAATCTATTCTAATTCATTCATACGATCCATTCTAATTCATTTGTACGATCCATTCTAATTCATTCATACGATCCATTCTAATTCATTCGCACGAATGTATCCATTCTAATTCATTCGTACGATCCATTCTAATTCATTCGTACAATCCATTCTATTTCATTCGTACGAATGAATTAGAATAGATATATTCGTGCAAATGAATTAGAATGGATCATACGAATGAGTAAGAATGCATCGTATGAATGAAATAGAATGGATCGTATGAAGGAATTAGAATGGATCATACGAATGAATTAGAATGGATCGTATGAATGAATTAAAATGGATCGTGTGAAAGAATTAGAATGGATTGAATTAGAATGGATCGTACGAATGAGTAAGAATGGATCGTACGAATGAAATAGAATGGATTGTACGAATGAATTAGAATGGATCGTAAGAATGAATTAGAATGGATCGTGTGAAAGAATTAGAATGGATTGTATGAATGAATTAGAATGGATCGTACGTATCAATTAGAATGGATAAATTCCAATTCATTCATACAATCTATTCTAATTCATTCATATGATCCATTCTAATTCATTCGTACAATCCATTCTATTTCATTCATACGATCCATTCTTACTCATTCGTATGATCCATTCTAATTCATTCGCACGAATGTATCCATTCTAATTCATTCGTACGATCCATTCTAATTCATTCGTACGATCCATTCTAATTCAATCATACGATCCATTCTAATTCATTCATACAATCCATTCTAATTCTTTCACACGATCCATTCTAATTCATTCGTACGATCCATTCTAATTCATTCGTGCAATCCATTCTATTTCATTCGTACGATCCATTCTTACTCATTCGTACGATCCATTCTAATTCATTCACACGAATGTATCCATTCGTACGAATGAATTAGAATGGATAGTACAAATGAATTAGAATGGATCGTACGAATGAATTAGAATGGATCGTACGAATGAATTAGAATAGATCGTACGAATGAATTAGAATGGATTATACGAAGGAATTAGAATGGATCGTACAAATGAATTAGAATGGATATATTCATGCAAATGAATTAGAATGGATCGTATGAATGTATTAGAATGGATCGTATGAGTGAATTAGAATGGATCGTACGAATGAATTAGAATGGATCGTATGAATGAATTAGAATGGATACATTCGTGTGAATGAATTAGAATGGATCGTATGAATGAATTAGAATAGATTTTGTGAATGAATTAGAACTGATCGTACGAATGAATTAGAATGGATACATTCGTGCGAATGAATTAGAAAGGATTGTATGAATAAATTAGAATGGATCGTATGAATGAATTAGAATGGATCGTATGAGTGAATTAGAATGGATACGAAGGAATTAGAATGGATCGTACGAAGGAATTAGAATGGATCATACGAATGAAATAGAATGGATCGTACGAAGGAATTAGAATGGATCGTACGAAGGAATTAGAATGGATCGTACGAAGGAATTAGAATGGATCGTACGAATGAATTAGAATGGATATATTCGTGCAAATGAATTAGAATGGATCGTATGAATGAATTAGAATGGATCGTATGAGTGAATTAGAACGGATAGTACGAATGAAGTAGAATGGATCGTATGAATGAATTGGAATGGATACACTCGTGCGAATGAATTAGAATGGATCGTATGAATGAATTAGAATAGATTGTGCGAATGAATTAGAATGGATCGTACGAATGAATTACAATGGATACATTCGTACGAATAAATTAGAATGGATTGTATGAATGAATTAGAATGGATCGTATGAATGAATTAGAATGGATCGTACGAATGAATTAAAATAGATTGCGCGAATGAATTAGAATGGATCGTACGAATGAATTAGAATGGATCGTACGAAGGAATTAGAATGGATCGTACGAATAAATTAGAATGGATCGTACGAATGAATTAGAATGGATCGTACGAAGGAATTAGAATGGATCGTACAATTGAATTAGAATGGATCATACGAATGTGTAAGAATGGATCGTATGAATGAATTAGATTGGATCGTACGATCAATTCTAATTCAATAGCATGGATCGTGCTAATGAATTAGAATGGAATATACGAATGAATTAGAATGGATCGTAGAACGGATCGTGCGAATGAATTAGAATGGATTGTACGAATGAATTAGAATCGATCGTACGAATGAAATAGAATGGATTGTACGAATGAATAAGAATGGATTGTACGAATGAATTAGAATGGATCATACGAATGAGTAAGAATGGATCGTATGAATGAATTAGATTGGATCGTATGAATGAATTAGAATGGATCGTGCGAATGAATTAGAATGGATCGTACCGTAGGATCCTTTTTAATTCATTCGAACGATCCATTCTAATTCATTCGCATAATCTATTCTAATTAATTCGTACGATCCATTCTAATTCATTCGCACGATCCATTCTAATTAGAATGGATCATACGAATGAATTAGAATGGATCGTATGAATGAATTAGATTGGATCGTATGAATGAATTAGAATGGATCGTGCGAATGAATTAGAATGGATCGTACGAAGGAATTAGAGTGGATCGTATGAATGAATTAGAATAGATCGTGCGAATGAATTAGAATGGATCGTGCGAATGAATTAAGATGGATCGTAGGAATAAATTAGATTGGATCGTATGAATGAATTAGAATGGATCGTACGAAGGAATTAGAATGGATCGTACAAAGGAAGTAGAATGGATCGTACGAAGGAATTAGAATGGATCGTACGAAGGAATTAGAATGGATAGTACGGATGAATTAGAATGGATCATACGAATAAATTAGAATGGATCGTATGAATGAATTAGAATGGATCATGCGAATGAATTAGAATGGATCGTACGAATGAATTAGAATGGAAGGAATTAGAATGGATCGTACGAAGGAATTAGAATGGATCGTACGAATAAATTAGAATGGATCGTACGAATGAATTAGAATGGATCGTATGAATGAATTGGAATGGATCGTATGAATGAATTGGAATGAATCTTGGAATGGATCGTACAAATGAAGTAGAATGGATTGTGCAAATGAATTAGAATGAATCGTACGAATGAATTAGAATGGATCGTACGAATGAATTAGAATGGATCGTGTGAAAGAATAAGAATGGATTGTACGAATGAATTATAATGGATCGTACGAATGAATTAGAATGGATAGTACGAACTAATTAGAATGGATCGTACGAATGAGTGAGAATGGATCGTACGAATGAATTAGAATGGATCGTACGAATGAAATAGAATGGATTCGCATGAATGTATCCATTCTAATTCATTCGTACTATCCATTCTAATTCACTAGCACGATCGTACGAAATAATTAGAATGGATCGTGCGAATGAATTAGAATAGATCGTGCGAATGAATTAGAATGGATATATTCGTGCAAATGAATTAGAATGGATCGTACGAATGAATTAGAATGGATCGTTTTAGTGAATTAGAATGGATACGAAGGAATTAGAATGGATCGTACGAAGGAATTAGAATGGATCATACGAATGAAATAGAATGGATCGTACGAAGGAATTAGAATGGATCATACGAATGAGTAAGAATGGATCGTACGAATGAAATAGAATGGATTGTGCGAATGAATTAGAATGGATCGTACGAATGAATTAAAATGGATACATTCGTGCGAATGAATTAGAATGGATCATACGAATGAGTAAGAATGGATCGTACGAATAAAATAGAATGGATTTTACAAATGAATTAGAATGGATACATTTGTGCGAATGAATTAGAATGGATCGTATGTACGAATGAATTAGAATGGGTACATTCGTGCGAAAGAATTAGAATTGATCGTACGAATGAATTAGAATTGATCGTACGAATGAATTAGAATGGATCGTACGAATGAATTAGAATAGATCGTACGAATGAATTAGAATGGATACATTCGTGCGAATGAATTAGAATGGATACATTTGTGCGAAAGAATTAGAATAGATCGTATGAATGAATTAGAATGGATCCTATGAATGAATTAGAATGGATCGTGCGAATGAACTAGAATGGATCGTACGAATGAATTAGAATGGATCGTGCTAATGAATTAGAATTGATCGAACGAATGAATTAGCATGGATCGTGCTAATGAATTAGAATGGAACGTACGAATTAATTAGAATGGATCGTGTGAAAGAATTAGAATGGATTGTATGAATGAATTAGAATGAATTCGTACGATCCATTCAAATTCATTCGCACGATCCATTCTAATTCATTCATACGATCCATTCTAATTCATTCATACAATCCATTCTAATTCTTTCACACGATCCATTCTAATTCATTCGTAGGATCCATTCTAATTCATTCGTACAATCTATTCTATTTCATTCGTACGATCCATTCTTACTCATTCGTATGATCCATTCTAATTCATTCGGACGAATGTATCCATTCTAATTTATTCGTACGATCCATTCTAATTCATTCGTACGATCCATTCTAATTCATTCGCACGATCCATTCTAATTCATTCGTACGATCCATTCTAATTCATTCCTACGATCCATTCTAATTCATTCGTAGGATCCATTCTAATTCATTCGTACAATCTATTCTATTTCATTCGTACGATCCATTCTTACTCATTCGTATGATCCATTCTAATTCATTCGGACGAATGTATCCATTCTAATTTATTCGTACGATCCATTCTAATTCATTCGTACGATCCATTCTAATTCATTCGTCCGATCCATTCTAATTCATTCGCACGAATGTATCCATTCTAATTCATTCGTACGATCCATTCTAATTCATTCGTACGATCCATTCTAATTCATTCGTAAGATCCATTCTAATTCATTCGTACGATCCATTCTAATTCATTCGTACGATCCATTCTAATTCATTCGTACGATCCATTCTAATTCATTCGCACGAATGTATCCATTCTAGTTCATTCGTACGATCCTTTCTAATTCATTCGTACGATCCATTCTAATTCATTCGCACGATCCATTCGAATTCATTCGTATGATCCATTCTAATTCATTCATACGATCCATTCTAATTCATTCGTACGATCCATTCTAATTCATTCGCACAAATGTATCCATTCTAATTCATTCGTACGATCTATTCTAATTCATTCGCATGATCCATTCTAATTCATTCGTACGATCCATTCTAATTCTTTCACACGATCCATTCTAATTCATTCGTACGATCCATTCTAATTCATTCGCATGATCCATTCTAATTCATTCGTACGATCCATTCTAATTCATTCATACGATCCATTCTAATTCATTCGTACGATCCATTCTAATTAATTCGCACAAATGTTTCCATTCTAATTCATTCGTATGATCCATTCTAATTCATTCACACGATCCATTCTAATTCATTCGTATGATCCATTCTAATTCATTCGCACGATCTGTTCTTATTCATTCGCACAATCCATTCTAATTCATTCGCACGAATGTATCCATTCTAATTCATTCGTACGATCCATTCTAATTCATTCGTACGATCCATTCTAATTCATTCGTGTGATCCATTTAAATTAATTCATATGATCCATTCTAATTCATTCGTACGATCCATTCTAATTCATTCATACAATCCATTCTAATTCATTCGTACGATCCATTCTAATTCACTCATACGATCCATTCTAATACATTCATACGATCCATTCTAATTCATTTGCACGAATATATCCATTCTAATTCATTCGTACGATCCATTCTAATTCCTTCGTACGATCCATTCTAATTCATTCGTACGATCTATTCTAATTCATTCGTACGATCCATTCTAATTCATTCGTACGATCCATTCTAATTCCTTCGTACGATCCATTCTAATTCATTCGTACGATCCATTGTAATTCATTCATACAATCCATTCTAATTATTTCACACGATCCATTCTAATTCATTCGTACGATCCATTCTAATTCATTCGTGCAATCCATTCTATTTCATTCGTACGATCCATTCTTACTCATTCGTACGATCCATTCTAATTCATTCACACGAATGTATCCATTCGTACGAATGAATTAGAATAGATTGTACGAATGAATTAGAATGGATCGTACGAATGAATTAGAATGGATCGTACGAATGAATTAGAATGGATCGTACGAATGAATTAGAATGGATCGTGTGAAAGAATTAGAATGGATCGTACGAATGAATTAGAATGGATCGTGCGAACGAATTAGAATGGATCGTATGAATGAATGAGAATAGATTCTGCTAATGAATTAGAATTGATCGAATGAAAGAATTAGCATGGATATATTCGTGCAAATGAATTAGAATGGATCGTATGAATGTATTAGAATGGATCGTATGAGTGAATTAGAATGGGTCGTCCGAATGAATTAGAATGGATCGTATGAATGAATTAGAATGGATATATTCAAGAGAATGAATTAGAATTGATCGTACGAATGAATTAGAATGGATCGTGCGAATGAATTAGAATGGATCGTACGAATGAATTAGAATGGATCGTAGGAATGAACTAGAATGGATACATTCGTGCGAATGAATTAGAATGGATCGTACGAATGAATTAGAATGGATCGTACGAATGAATTAGAATGGATCTTACGAATGAATTAGAATGGATCGTACGAATGAATTAGAATGGATCGTACGAATGAATTTGAATGGATACATTCGTGCGAATAAATTAGAATGGATCGGACGAATGAATTAGAATGGATCATACGAATGAATTAGAATGGATCAAATGAATGAATTAGAATGGTTACATTCACGCGAATGAATTAGAATGGATCGTACGAATGGATTAGAATGGATCGTACGAATGGATTAGAATGGATACATTCGAGCGAATGAATTAGAATAGATCGCATGAATGAATTAGAATGGATCCTATGAATGAATTAGAATGGATCGTGCGAATGAATTAGAATGGATCGTACGAATGAATTAGAATGGATACATTCGTGCGAATGAATTAGAATGGATCGGACGAATGAATTAGAATGGATCGTACGAATGAATTAGAATGGATCAAATGAATGAATTAGAATGGTTACATTCATGCGAATGAATTAGAATGGATTGTACGAATGGATTAGAATGGATCGTACGAATGGATTAGAATGAATACATTCGAGCGAATGAATTAGAATGGATCGTACGAATGAATTAGAATGGATACATTTGTGCGAATGAATTAGAATGGATCGTACGAATGAATTAGAATGAATCGTATGAATGAATTAGAATGGATCGTACGAATGAATTAGAATGGATCCTACGAATGAATTAGAATGGATCGTGCGAATAAATTAGAATGGATCGTACGAATGAATTAGAATGGATCGTACGAATGAACTAGAATGGATACATTCGTGCGAATGAATTAGAATGGATCGTACGAATGAATTAGAATGGATCGTACGAATGAATTAGAATGGATCTTACGAATGAATTAGAATGGATCGTACGAATGAATTAGAATGGATATATTTGTGCGAATGAATTAGAATGGATCGTACGAATGAATTAGAATGGATTGTACGAATGAATTAGAATGGATCGTACGAATGAACTAGAATGGATACATTCGTGCGAATGAATTAGAATGGATCGTACGAATGAATTAGAATGGATCTTACGAATGAATTAGAATGGATCGTACGAATGAATTAGAATGGATCGTAAGAATGAATTAGAATGGATACATTAGTGCGAATGAATTAGAATGGATCGGACGAATGAATTAGAATGGATCGTACGAATGAATTAGAATGGATCGTACGAATGAATTAGAATGGATCGTACGAATAAATTAGAATGGATACATTCGTCCGAATGAATTAGAATGGATCATACGAATGAGTAAGAATGGATCGTATGAATGAAATAGAATAGATTGTACGAATGAATTAGAATGGATTCGTACGAATGAATTAGAATGGATACATTCGTGCGAATGAATTAGAATGGATCGTACGAATGAATTAGAATGGATCGTGTGAAACAATTAAAATGGATTGTATGAATGAATTAGAATAGATCGTACGAATGAATTAGAATGGATCGTATGAGTGAATTAGAATGGATACGAAGGAATTAGAATGGATCGTACGAAGGAATTAGAATGGATCATACGAATGAAATAGAATGGATCGTACGAAGGAATTAGAGTGGATCGTACGAATGAATGAGAATGGATCGTGCTAATGAATTAGAATTGATTGAACGAATGAATTAGCATGGATCGTGCTAATGAATTAGAATGGATCGTACGAATGAATTAGAATGGATCGTGCGAATGAATTAGAATGGATCGTACGAATGAATTAGAATGGATACATTTGTGCGAATGAATTAGAATGGATCATACGAATGAATTAGAATGGATCGTACGAATGAATTAGAATGGATCGTACGAATGAACTAGAATGGATACATTCGTGCGAATGAATTAGAATGGATCATACGAATGAATTAGAATGGATCATACCAATAAATTAGAATGGATCGTACGAATGAATTAGAATGGATCGTACGAATGAACTAGAATGGATACATTCGTGCGAATGAATTAGAATAGATCGTACGAATGAATTAGAATGGATCGTACGAATGAATTAGAATGGATCTTACGAATGAATTAGAATGGATCGTACGAATGAATTAGAATGGATACATTCGTGCGAATAAATTAGAATGGATCGGACGAATGAATTAGAATGGATCGTACGAATGAATTAGAATGGATCAAATGAATGAATTAGAATGGTTACATTCACGCGAATGAATTAGAATGGATCGTACGAATGGATTAGAATGGATACATTCGAGCGAATGAATTAGAATAGATCGCATGAATGAATTAGAATGGATCCTATGAATGAATTAGAATGGATCGTGCGAATGAATTAGAATGGATCGTACGAATGAATTAGAATTGATACATTCGTGCGAATGAATTAGAATGGATCGGACGAATGAATTAGAATGGACCGTACGAATGAATTAGAATGGATCAAATGAATGAATTAGAATGGTTACATTCATGCGAATGAATTAGAATGGATCGTACGAATGGATTAGAATGGATCGTACGAATGGATTAGAATGAATACATTCGAGCGAATGAATTAGAATGGATCGTACGAATGAATTAGAATGGTTAGATTTGTGCGAATGAATTAGAATGGATCGTACGAATGAATTAGAATGAATCGTATGAATGAATTAGAATGGATCCTACGAATGAATTAGAATGGATCGTGCGAATAAATTAGAATGAATTAGAATGGATCGTGCGAATAAATTAGAATGGATTGTATGAATGAATTAGAATAGATCGTACGAATGAATTAGAATGGATCGTATGAGTGAATTAGAATGGATACGAAGGAATTAGAATGGATCGTACGAAGGAATTAGAATGGATCATACGAATGAAATAGAATGGATCGTACGAAGGAATTAGAGTGGATCGTACGAATGAATGAGAATGGATCGTGCTAATGAATTAGAATTGATTGAACGAATGAATTAGCATGGATCGTGCTAATGAATTAGAATGGATCGTACGAATGAATTAGAATGGATCGTGCGAATGAATTAGAATGGATCGTACGAATGAATTAGAATGATACATTTGTGCGAATGAATTAGAATGGATCATACGAATGAATTAGAATGGATCGTACGAATGAATTAGAATGGATCGTACGAATGAACTAGAATGGATACATTCGTGCGAATGAATTAGAATGGATCATACGAATGAATTAGAATGGATCGTACCAATGAATTAGAATGGATCGTACGAATGAATTAGAATGGATCATACTAATGAATTAGAATGGATCATACGAATGAGTAAGAATGGATCGTACGAATGAAATAGAATGGATTGTACGAATGAATTAGAATGGATCGTACGAATGAATTAGAATGGATCGTGTGAAAGAATTAGAATGGATTGTATGAATGAATTAGAATGGATCATATGAATGAATTAGAATGGATCGTGCGAATGAATTCGAACGGATCGTATGAATGAATTAGAATGGATCGTACGAATGAATTAGAATGGATACATTCATGCGAATGAATTAGAATGGATACATTCATGCGAAAGAATTAGAATAGATCGTATGAATGAATTAGAATGGATCCTATGAATGAATTAGAATGGATCGTGCGAATGAATTAGAATGGATCATACGAATGAATTAGAATGGATCGTGCTAATGAATTAGAATTGATCGAATGAATGAATTAGCATGGATCGTGCTAATGAATTAGAATGGAACGTACGAATGAATTAAAATGGATCATGTGAAAGAATTAGAATGGATTGTATGAATGAATTAGAATGAATTCGTACGATCCATTCGAATTCATTCGCTCGATCCATTCTAATTCATTCATACAATCCATTCTAATTCATTCAGACAATCCATTCTAATTCTTTCACACGATCCATTCTAATTCATTTGTAGGATCCATTCTAATTCATTCGTACAATCTATTCTATTTCATTCGTACGATCCATTCTTACTCATTCGAATGAATTAGAATGGATCGTGTGAAAGAATTAGAATGGATTGTATGAATGAATTAGAATAGATCGTATGAATGAATTAGAATGGATCGTACGAATGAATTAGAATGGGTCGTTCGAATGAATTAGAATGGACACATTCGTGCGAATGAATTTGAATGGATACATTCGTGCGAAAGAATTAGAATAGATCATATTAATGAATTAGAATGGATCCTATGAATGAATTAGAATGGATCATATGAATGAATTAATGAATTAGAATGGATCATATTAATTAATTCATTCGTACGATCCATTCTAATTCATTCGCACGATCCATTCTAATTCATTCGTACGATCCATTCTAATTCATTCGTACGATCCATTCTAATTCATTCGTACGATCCATTCTAATTCATTCGTACGATCCATTCTAATTCATTCGCACGAATGTATCCATTCTAGTTCATTCGTGCGAACCATTCTAATTCATTCGTACGATCCATTCTAATTCATTCGCATGATCCATTCTAATTTATTCGTACGATCAATTCTAATTCATTCTCATGAATATATACATTCTAATTCATTTATACGATCCATTCTAATTCATTCGTACGACCCATTCTAATTCACTCATACGATCCATTCTAATACATTCATATGATCCATTCTAATTCATTTGCACGAATATATCCATTCTAATTCATTCGTACGATCCATTCTAATTCATTCGCACGATCCATTCTAATTCATTCGTACGATCCATTCTAATTCATTAATATGATCCATTCTAATTCATTCGTACGATCCATTCTAATTCATTCGTACAATCTATTCTAATTCATTCGTACGAATGGATACATTCGTGTGAATGAATTAGAATGGATCGTACGAATGAGTAAGAATGGATCGTACGAATGAAATAGAATGGATTGCACGAATGAATTAGAATGGATCGTACGAATGAATTAGAATTGATCGTACGAAGGAATTAGAATGGATCGTACGAATGAATTAGAATGGATATATTCGTGCAAATGAATTAGAATGGATCGTATGAATGTATTAGAATGGATCGTATGAGTGAATTAGAATGGGTCGTACGAATGAATTAGAATGGATCGTATGAATGAATTAGAATGGATATATTCAAGAGAATGAATTAGAATTGATCGTATGAATGAATTAGAATGGATCGTTTCGAATGAATTAGAATGGATCGTACGAATGAATTAGAATGGATCGTACGAATGAACTAGAATGGATACATTCGTGCGAATGAATTAGAATGGATCGTACGAATGAATTTGAATGGATCGTACGAATGAATTAGAATGGATCTTACGAATGAATTAGAATGGATCGTACGAATGAATTAGAATGGATCGTACGAATGAATTAGAATGGATACATTCGTGCGAATAAATTAGAATGGATCGGACGAATGAATTAGAATGGATCGTACGAATGAATTAGAATGGATCAAATGAATGAATTAGAATGGTTACATTCACGCGAATGAATTAGAATGGAACGTACGAATGGATTAGAATGGATCGTACGAATGGATTAGAATGGATACATTCGAGCAAATGAATTAGAATAGATCGCATGAATGAATTAGAATGGATCCTATGAATGAATTAGAATGGATCGTGCGAATGAATTAGAATGGATCGTACGAATGAATTAGAATGGATACATTCGTGCGAATGAATTAGAATGGATCGGACGAATGAATTAGAATGGATCGTACGAATGAATTAGAATGGATCAAATGAATGAATTAGAATGGTTACATTCATGCGAATGAATTAGAATGGATCGTACGAATGGATTAGAATGGATCGTACGAATGGATTAGAATGAATACATTCGAGCGAATGAATTATAATGGATCGTACGAATGAATTAAAATGGATACATTTGTGCGAATGAATTAGAATGGATCGTACGAATGAATTAGAATGAATCGTATGAATGAATTAGAATGGATCCTACGAATGAATTAGAATGGATCGTGCGAATAAATTAGAATGGATCGTACGAATGAATTAGAAAGGATCGTACGAATGAACTAGAATGGATACATTCGTGCGAATGAATTAGAATGGATCGTACGAATGAATTAGAATGGATCGTACGAATGAATTAGAATGGATCTTACGAATGAATTAGAATGGATCGTACGAATGAATTAGAATGGATATATTTGTGCGAATGAATTAGAATGGATCGTACGAATGAATTAGAATGGATTGTACGAATGAATTAGAATGGATCGTACGAATGAACTAGAATGGATACATTCGTGCGAATGAATTAGAATGGATCGTACGAATGAATTAGAATGGATCTTACGAATGAATTAGAATGGATCGTACGAATGAATTAGAATGGATCGTAAGAATGAATTAGAATGGATACATTAGTGCGAATGAATTAGAATGGATCGGACGAATGAATTAGAATGGATCGTACGAATGAATTAGAATGGATCGTACGAATGAATTAGAATGGATCGTACGAATAAATTAGAATGGATACATTCGTCCGAATGAATTAGAATGGATCATACGAATGAGTAAGAATGGATCGTACGAATGAAATAGAATAGATTGTACGAATGAATTAGAATGGATTCGTACGAATGAATTAGAATGGATACATTCGTGCGAATGAATTAGAATGGATCGTACGAATGAATTAGAATGGATCGTGTGAAACAATTAGAATGGATTGTATGAATGAATTAGAATAGATCGTACGAATGAATTAGAATGGATCGTATGAGTGAATTAGAATGGATACGAAGGAATTAGAATGGATCGTACGAAGGAATTAGAATGGATCGTACGAAGGAATTAGAATGGATCATACGAATGAAATAGAATGGATCGTACGAAGAAATTAGAGTGGATCGTACGAATGAATGAGAATGGATCGTGCTAATGAATTAGAATTGATTGAACAAATGAATTAGCATGGATCGTGCTAATGAATTAGAATGGATTGTACGAATGAATTAGAATGGATCGTGCGAATGAATTAGAATGGATCGTACGAATGAATTAGAATGGATACATTTGTGCGAATGAATTAGAATGGATCATACGAATGAATTAGAATGGATCGTACAAATGAATTAGAATGGATCGTACGAATGAACTAGAATGAATACATTCGTGCGAATGAATTAGAATGGATCATACGAATGAATTAGAATGGATCGTACCAATGAATTAGAATGGATCGTACGAATGAATTAGAATGGATCATACTAATGAATTAGAATGGATCATACGAATGAGTAAGAATGGATCGTACGAATGAAATAGAATGGATTGTACGAATGAATTAGAATGGATCGTACGAATGAATTAGAATGGATCGTGTGAAAGAATTAGAATGGATTGTATGAATGAATTAGAATGGATCATATGAATGAATTAGAATGGATCGTGCGAATGAATTCGAACGGATCGTACGAATGAATTAGAATGGATCGTACGAATGAATTAGAATGGATACATTTATGCGAATGAATTAGAATGGATACATTCATGCGAAAGAATTAGAATAGATCGTATGAATGAATTAGAATGGATCCTATGAATGAATTAGAATGGATCGTGCGAATGAATTAGAATGGATCGTACGAATGAATTAGAATGGATCGTGCTAATGAATTAGAATTGATCGAATGAATGAATTAGCATGGATCGTGCTAATGAATTAGAATGGATCGTGCTAATGAATTAGAATGGATCGTGCTAATGAATTAGAATTGATCGAATGAATGAATTAGCATGGATCGTGCTAATGAATTAGAATGGATCGTGCTAATGAATTAGCATGGATCGTGCTAATTCATTTGAACGATCCATTCTAATTCATTCGTACGATCCATTCTAATTCATTCATACGATCTATTCTAATTCATTCATACAATCCATTCTAATTCTTTCACACGATCCATTCTAATTCATTTGTAGGATCCATTCTAATTCATTCCTACAATCTATTCTATTTCATTCGTACGATCCATTCTTACTCATTCGAATGAATTAGAATGGATCGTGTGAAAGAATTAGAATGGATTGTATGAATGAATTAGAATAGATCGTATGAATGAATTAGAATGGATCGTACGAATGAATTAGAATGGATCGTTCAAATGAATTAGAATGGACACATTCGTGCGAATGAATTTGAATAGATACATTCGTGCGAAAGAATTAGAATAGATCATATTAATGAATTAGAATGGATCCTATGAATGAATTAGAATGGATCATATGAATGAATTAATGAATTAGAATGGAGCATATTAATTAATTCATTCGTACGATCCATTCTAATTCATTCGCACGATCCATTGTAATTCATTCGTACGATCCATTCTAATTCATTCGTAAGATCCATTCTAATTCATTCGTACGATCCATTCTAATTCATTCGTACGATCCATTCTAATTCATTCGCACGAATGTATCCATTCTAGTTCATTCGTACGAACCATTCTAATTCATTCGTACGATCCATTCTAATTCATTCGCACGATCCATTCTAATTCATTCGTACGATCAATTCTAATTCATTCTCATGAATATATCCATTCTAATTCATTTATAGGATCCATTCTAATTCATTCGTACGACCCATTCTAATTCACTCATACGATCCATTCTAATACATTCATACGATCCATTCTAATTCATTTGCACGAATATATCCATTCTAATTCATTCGTACGATCCATTCTAATTCATTCGCACGATCCATTCTAATTCATTCGTACGATCCATTCTAATTCATTAATATGATCCATTCTAATTCATTCGTACGATCCATTCTAATTCATTCGTACAATTTATTCTAATTCATTCGTACGAATGGATACATTCGTGTGAATGAATTAGAATGGATCGTACGAATGAGTAAGAATGGATCGTACGAATGAAATAGAATGGATTGCACGAATGAATTAGAATGGATTGTACGAATGAATTAGAATGGATCGTACGAAGGAATTAGAATGGATCGTACGAATGAATTAAAATGGATCGTACGAATGAATTAGAATAAATCGTACGAATGAATTAGAATGGATCGTACGAAGGAATTAGAATGGATCGTACGAATGAATTAGAATGGATATATTCGTGCAAATGAATTAGAATGGATCGTATGAATGTATTAGAATGGATCGTATGAGTGAATTAGAATGGGTCGTACGAATGAATTAGAATGGATCGTATGAATGAATTAGAATGGATATATTCAAGAGAATGAATTAGAATTGATCGTACGAATGAATTAGAATGGATCGTGCGAATGAATTAGAATGGATCGTACGAATGAATTAGAATGGATCGTACGAATGAACTAGAATGGATACATTCGTGCGAATGAATTAGAATGGATCGTACGAATGAATTAGAATGGATCGTACGAATGAATTAGAATGGATCTTACGAATGAATTAGAATGGATCGTACGAATGAATTAGAATTGATCGTACGAATGAATTAGAATGGATACATTCGTGCGAATAAATTAGAATGGATCGGACGAATGAATTAGAATGGATCGTACGAATGAATTAGAATGGATCAAATGAATGAATTAGAATGGTTACATTCACGCGAATGAATTAGAATGGATCGTACGAATGGATTAGAATGGATCGTACGAATGGATTAGAATGGATACATTCGAGCGAATGAATTAGAATAGATCGCATGAATGAATTAGAATGGATCCTATGAATGAATTAGAATGGATCATGCGAATGAATTAGAATGGATCGTACGAATGAATTAGAACGGATACATTCGTGCGAATGAATTAGAATGGATCGGACGAATGAATTAGAATGGATCATACGAATGAATTAGAATGGATCAAATGAATGAATTAGAATGGTTACATTCATGCGAATGAATTAGAATGGATCGTACGAATGGATTAGAATGGATCGTACGAATGGATTAGAATGAATACATTCGAGCGAATGAATTAGAAAGGATCGTACGAATGAATTAGAATGGATACATTTGTGGGAATGAATTAGAATGGATCGTACGAATGAATTAGAATGAATCGTATGAATGAATTAGAATGGATCCTACGAATGAATTAGAATGGATCGTGCGAATAAATTAGAATGGATCGTACGAATAAATTAGAATGGATCGTACGAATGAACTAGAATGGATACATTCGTGCGAATGAATTAGAATGGATCGTACGAATGAATTAGAATGGATCGTACGAATGAATTAGAATGGATCTTACGAATGAATTAGAATGGATCATACGAATGAATTAGAATGGATACATTTGTGCGAATGAATTAGAATGGATCGTACGAATGAATTAGAATGGATTGTACGAATGAATTTGAATGGATCGTACGAATGAACTAGAATGGATACATTCGTGCGAATGAATTAGAATGGATCATACGAATGAATTAGAATGGATCTTACGAATGAATTAGAATGGATCGTACGAATGAATTAGAATGGATCGTAAGAATGAATTAGAATGGATACATTAGTGCGAATGAATTAGAATGGATCGGACGAATGAATTAGAATGGATCGTACGAATGAATTAGATTGGATCGTACGAATGAATTAGAATGGATCGTACGAATAAATTAGAATGGATACATTCGTCCGAATGAATTAGAATGGATCATACGAATGAGTAAGAATGGATCGTACGAATGAAATAGAATAGATTGTATGAATGAATTAGAATGGATTCGTACGAATGAATTAGAATGGATACATTCGTGCGAATGAATTAGAATGGATCGTACGAATGAATTAGAATGGATCGTGTGAAAGAATTAGAATGGATTGTATGAATGAATTAGAATAGATCGTACGAATGAATTAGAATGGATCGTATGAGTGAATTAGAATGGATCGTACGAAGGAATTAGAATGGATCATACGAATGAAATAGAATGGATCGTACGAAGGAATTAGAGTGGATCGTACGAATGAATGAGAATGGATCCTGCTAATGAATTAGAATTGATTGAACGAATGAATTAGCATGGATCGTGCTAATGAATTAGAATGGATCGTACGAATGAATTAGAATGGATCGTGCGAATGAATTAGAATGGATCGTACGAATGAATTAGAATGGATACATTTGTGCGAATGAATTAGAATGGATCATACGAATGAATTAGAATGGATCGTATGAATGAATTAGAATGGATCGTGCGAATGAATTCGAATGGATCGTACGAATTCATTCTAATTCATTCATACAATCCATTCTAATTCTTTCACACGATCCATTCTAATTCATTCGTACGTTCCATTCTAATTCATTAGCACGATCCATGCTAATTCATTCGTTCGAACAATTCTAATTCATTAGCACGATCCATTCTAATTCATTCGTACGATCCATTCTAATTCATTCGCACGATCCATTCTAATTCATTCATAGGATCCATTCTAATTCATTCATACGATCTATTCTAATTATTTCGAACGAATGTATCCATTCTAATTCATTCGCACGAATGTATCCATTCTAATTCATTCGTACAATCCATTCTAATTCATTCGTACGATCCATTCTAATTCATTCATACGATCTATTCTAATTCATTCATACAATCCATTCTAATTCTTTCACACGATCTATTCTAATTCATTCGTACGATCCATTCTTACTCATTGGTACGATCCATTCTAATTCATTCGCACGAATGTATCCATTCTAATTCATTCGTACGAATCCATTCTAATTCATTCGTACAATCTATTCTATTTCATTCGTACGATCCATTCTTACTCATTCGTATGATCCATTCTAATTCATTCGGACGAATGTATCCATTCTAATTTATTCGTACGATCCATTCTAATTCATTCGTAAGATCCATCCTAATTCATTCGTATGATCCATTCTAATTCATTCGTACGATCCATTCTAATTCATTCATACAATCTATTCTAATTCATTCGCACGAATGTATCCATTCTAATTCATTCGTACGATCCATTCTAATTCATTCGTACGATCCATTCTAATTCATTCGTACGATCCATTCTAATTCATTCGCACGAATGTATCCATTCTAGTTCATTCGTACGATCCATTCTAATTCATTCGTACGATCCATTCTAATTCATTCGCACGATCCATTCTAATTCATTCGTACGATCCATTCAATTTCATTCATACGATCCATTCTAATTCATTCGTACGATCCATTCTAATTCATTCGCACAAATGTATCCATTCTAATTCATTCGTACGATCCATTCTAATTCATTCGTACGATCCATTCTAATTCATTCGCATGAATGTATCCATTCTAATTCATTCGTACGATCCATTCTAATTCATTCGTAAGATCCATTCTAATTAACTCGTATGATACATTCTAATTCATTCGTATGATCAATTCTAGTTCATTCGTACGATCCATTCTATTTCATTCGTACGATCCATTCTAATTCATTCGCACGATCCATTCTAATTCATTCGTACGATCCATTCTAATTCATTCGTGCAATCCATTCTATTTCATTCGTACGATCCATTCTTACTCATTCGTACGATCCATTCTAATTCAATCACACGAATGTATCCATTCGTACGAATGAATTAGAATAGATTGTACGAATGAAGTAGAATGGATCGTACGAATGAATTAGAATGGATCGTATGAATGAATTAGAATGGATCGTACGAATGAATTAGAATGGATCGTGCGAATGAATTAGAATGGATCGTACGGATGAATTAGAATGGATCGTACGAATGAACTAGAATGGATACATTCGTGCGAATGAATTAGAATGGATCATACGAATGAATTAGAATGGATCGTACCAATGAATTAGAATGGATCGTACGAATGAATTAGAATGGATCATACTAATGAATTAGAATGGATCATACGAATGAGTAAGAATGGATCGTACGAATGAAATAGAATGGATTGTACGAATGAATTAGAATGGATCGTACGAATGAATTAGAATGGATCGTGTGAAAGAAATAGAATGGATTGTATGAATGAATTAGAATGGATCATATGAATGAATTAGAATGGATCGTGCGAATGAATTCGAACGGATCGTACGAATGAATTAGAATGGATCGTACGAATGAATTAGAATGGATACATTCATGCGAATGAGTTAGAATGCATACATTCATGCGAATAAATTAGAATGCATACATTCATGCGAAAGAATTAGAATAGATCGTATGAATGAATTAGAATGGATCGTATGAATGTATTAGAATGGATCGTATGAGTGAATTAGAATGGATCGTACGAATGAATTAGAATGGATTGTATGAATGAATTAGAATGGATCGTACGAATGAATTAGAATGGATCGTATGAATGAATTAGAATGGATCGTACGAATGAATTAGAATGGATCGTGCGAATGAATTAGAATGGATCGTACGAATGAATTAGAATGGATCGTACGAATGAACTAGAATGGATACATTCGTGCGAATGAATTAGAATGGATCGTACGAATGAATTAGAATGGATCATACGAATGGATTAGAATGGATCATACAAATGAATTAGAATGGATCGTGCGAATGAATTAGAATGGATCGCATGAATGAATTAGAATGGATATATTCGAGCGAATGAATTAGAATAGATCGTAGGAATGAATTAGAATGGATCATACGAATGAATTAGAATGGATCGTACGAACGAATTAGAATGGATCGTACGAACGAATTAGAATGGATCATATGAACGAATTAGAATGGATCGTACGAATGAATTAGAATGGATACATTCGAGCGAATGAATTAGAATGGATCGTACGAATGAATTAGAATAGATCATAGGAATGAATTATAATGGATCGTGCAAATGAATTAGAATGGATACATTCGTGCGAATGAATTAGAATGGATCGTGCGAATGAATTAGAATGGATCGTACAAATGAATTAGAATGGATATATTTGAACGAATAAATTAGAATGGATCATACGAATGAATTAGAATGGAACGTACGAATGAATTAGAATGGATAGTGCGAATGAATTTGAATGGATCGTACGAATGAATTAGAATGGATACATTCGTGCGAATGAATTAGAATGGATCATACGAATGAGTAAGAATGGATCGTACGAATGAAATAGAATGGATTATACAAATGAATTAGAATGGATACATTCGTGCGAATGAATTAGAATGGATCTTATGTATGAATGAATTAGAATGGATACATTCGTGCGAATGAATTAGAATGGATCGTACGAATGAATTAGAATGGATCGTGTGAATGAATTAGAATGGATCGTACGGATGAACTAGAATGGATCGTACAAATGAACTAGAATGGATATATTCGTGCGAATGAATTAGAATGGATCGTACGAATGAATTAGAATGGATCGTACGAATAAATTAGAATAGAACGTACGAATTTAATAGAATGGATTATGCGAATGAATTAGAATGGACCGTATGAATGAATTAGAATGGATACATTCGTGCGAATAAATTAGAATGGATCATACGAATGAGTAAGAATGGATCATCATTCTAATTCATTCGTATGATCCATTCTAATTCATTTGTATCCATTCTTTTTCATTCGCACGATCCATTCTAATTCATTCAAGCAGTCTATTCTAATTCATTCGTACGATCCATTCGAATTCATTCGTACGATCCATTCTAATTCATTCGTACGATCCATTCTAATTCATTCGCACGAATGTATCCTTTCTAGTTCATTCGTACGATCCATTCTAATTCATTCATACAATCCATTCTAATTCATTCACACGAATGTATCCATTCTAATTCATTCGTACGATCCATTCTAATTCATTCACAAAATCTATTTTAATTCATTCATACGATCCATTCTAATTCATTCGCACGAATGTATCCATTGTAATTCATTGATACGATCCATTCTACTTCATTCGTACTATCCGTTTTAATTCACTCATACGATCCATTCTAATTCATTCATACGATCCATTCTAATTCATTTGCACGAATATATCCATTCTAATTCATTCGTACGATCCATTCAAATTCCTTCGTACGATCCATTCTAATTCCTTCGTACGATCCATTCTATTTCATTCGTATGATCCATTCTAATTCCTTCGTACGATCCATTCTAATTCCTTCGTATTCATTCTAATTCACTCATACGATCCATTCTAATTCATTCGTACGATCCATTCTAATTCATTCTAATCCATTCGTACGAATGAATTAGAAAGGATCGTACGAATGAATTAGAATGGATCGTACGAAGGAATTAGAATGGATCGTACGAATGAATTAGAATGGATATATTCGTGCAAATGAATTAGAATGGATCATATGAATGTATTAGAATGGATCGTATGAGTGAATTAGAATGGATCGTACGAATGAATCAGAATGGATCGTTTGAATGAATTAGAATGGATACATTCGTGTGAATGAATTAGAATGGATCGTATGAATGAATTAGAATAGATTTTGTGAATGAATTAGAACTGATCGTACGAATGAATTAGAATGGATACATTCTTGCGAATGAATTAGAATGGATTGTATGAATGAATTAGAATGGATCGTACGAATGAATTAGAATAGATCGTATGAGTGAATTAGAATGGATACGAAGGAATTAGAATGGATCGTACGAAGGAATTAGAATGGATCATACGAATGAAATAGAATGGATCGTACGAAGGAATTAGAATGGATCGTACGAAGGAATTAGAATGGATCGTACGAATGAATTAGAATGGATCGTACGAATGAATTAGAATGGTTACATTTGTGCGAATGAATTAGAATGGATCGTACGGAATGAATTAGAATGGATTGTATGAATGAATTCGAATGAATACATTCGTGCGAATGAATTAGAATGGATCATACGAATGAGTAAGAATGGATCATACGAATGAATTAGAATGGATCTTACAAATGAATTAGAATGGATTGTATGAATAAATTAGAATGGATACATTCGTCCGAATGAATAAGAATGGATCATACGAATGAGTAAGAATGGATCGTACGAATGAAATAGAATAGATTGTACCAATGAATTAGAATGGATCCTACGAATGAATTAGAATGGATCGTGTGAAAGAATTATAATGGATTAGAATGGATCGTACGAATGAATTAGAATGGATACATTCGTGCGAATGAATTAGAATGGATCGGACGAATGAATTAGAATGGATCGTATGAATGAATTAGAATGGATCAAATGAATGAATTAGAATGGTTACATTCATGCGAATGAATTAGAATGGATCGTACGAATGGATTAGAATGGATCGTACGAATGGATTAGAATGGATACATTCGTGCGAATGAATTAGAATGGATTGTATGAATGAATTAGAATGTATCGTACGAATGAATTAGAATGGATCGTACGAATGAATTAGAATGGATCATGTGAAAGAATTAGAATGGATTGTATGAATGAATTAGAATAGATCGTACGAATGAATTAGAATGGATCGTACGAATGAATTAGAATGGATTGTACGAATGAATTAGAATGGATACATTCGCGAATGAATTAGAATGGATCATACGAATGAATTAGAATGGATCTTACGAATGAATTAGAATGGATCGTACGAATGAATTAGAATGAATCGTACGAATTAATTAGAATGGATCGTACGAATGAATTAGAATGGATACATTCATGCGAATGAATTAGAATGGATCGTATGAATGAATTAGAATGGATACATTCGTGCGAAAGAATTAGAATAGATCGTATGAATGAATTAGAATGGATCCTATGAATGAATTAGAATGGATCGTGCGAATGAATTAGATTGGATCGTACGAATGAATTAGAATGGATCGTGCTAAAGAATTAGAATGGATCGGACGAATGAATTAGAATGGATCATACGAATGAATTAGAATGGATCAAATGAATGAATTAGAATGGTTACATTCATGCGAATGAATTAGAATGGATCGTATGAATGGATTAGAATAGATCGTACGAATGGATTAGAATGGATATATTCGAGCGAATGAATTAGAATGGATCGTACGAATGAATTAGAATGGATCGTACGAATGGATTAGAATGGATCCTACGAATGGATTCGAATGGATACCTTTGTGCATATGAATTAGAATGGATCGTACGAATGAATTAGAATGGATCATATTAATGAATTAGAATGGATCGTACGAATGAATTAGAATGGATACATTCATGCAAATGAATTAGAATGGATCGTGTGAATCAATTAGACTGGATTGTGCGAATGAATAAGAATAGATCATACGAATGAATTAGAATGTATCGTACGAATGAATTAGAATTGATGATATTAATGAATTAGAATGGATCATACGAATGAATTAGAATGGATACATTCGTGCGAATGAATTAGAATGGATCGTGCGAATCAATTTGACTGGATCGTGCGAATGAATAAGAATAGATCATACGAATGAATTAGAATGGATCGTACGAATGAATTAGAATGAATTAGAATGGATCATACGAATGAATTAGAATGGATCGTACGAATGAATTAGAATGGATCGTACGAATGAATTAGAATGGATATATTCGTGCGAATGAATTAGAATGGATCGAACGAATGAATTAGAATGGATCGTACGAATGAATTAGAATGGATCGTACGAATGAATTAGAATGGATACATTCGTCCGAATGAATTAGAATGGATCATACGAATGAGTAAGAATGGATCGTACGAATGAAATAGAATAGATTGTACGAATGAATTAGAATGGATTCGTACGAATGAATTAGAATGGATACATTCGTGCGAATGAATTAGAATGGATCATAACAATGAGTAAGAATGGATCGTACGAATGAAATAGAATGGATTGTGTGAATGAATTAGAATGGATCATATGAATGAATTAGAATGGATCGTACGAATTAATTAGAATGGATACATTCGTGCGAATGAATTAGAATGGATTGTATGAATGAATTCGAATGGATCGTACGAATGAATTAGAATGGATCATACGAATTAATTAGAATGGATCATACAAATGAATTAGAATGGATCGTACGAATGAATTAGAATGGATCGTACGAATGAATTAGAATGGATACATTCGTGCGAATGAATTAGAATGGATTGTGCGAATGAATAAGAACAGATCGTGCGAATGAATTAGAATGGATCAGACGAATGAATTAGAATGGATCGTACGAATGAATTAGAATGGATCAAATGAATAAATTAGAATGGTTACATTTATGCGAATGAATTAGAATGGATCCAATCCATTCTAATTCATTCGCACGATCCATTCTAATTCATTCATAGGATCCATTCTAATTCATTCATACAATCTATTCTATTTCATTCGTACAATCCATTCTTACTCATTCGTATGATCCATTCTAATTCATTCGGACGAATGTATCCATTCTAATTTATTCGTACGATCCATTCTAATTCATTCGTACGATCCATTCTAATTCATTCGTCCGATCCATTCTAATTTATTCGCACGAATGTATCCATTCTAATTCATTCGCACGATCCATTCTAATTCATTCGTACGATCCATTCTAATTCATTCATATGATCCATTCTAATTCATTCGTACGATCCATTCTAATTCATTCGTACAATCTATTCTAATTCATTCGTACGAATGGATACATTCGTGTGAAAGAATTAGAATGGATCGTACGAATGAGTAAGAATGGATCGTACGAATGAAATAGAATGGATTGCACGAATGAATTAGAATGGATCGTACGAATGAATTAGAATGGATCGTGTGAAAGAATTAGAATGGATTGTATGAATGAATTAGAATGGATCGTACGAATGAATTAGAATGGATCGTACGAATGAATTAGAATGGATCGTACGAATGAATTAGAATAGATCGTACGAATGAATTAGAATGGATCGTACGAATGAATTAGAATGGATCGTGGGAAAGAATTAGAATGGATCGTACGAATGAATTAGAATGGATCATGCGAATGAATTAGAATGGATCGTACGAATGAATTAGAATGGATCGTGCTAATGAATTAGAATTGATCGAACAAATGAATTAGCATGGATCGTGCATTCGTACGATCCATTCTAATTCATTCGTAAGATCCATTCTAATTCATTTGTACGATCCATTCTAATTCATTTCTACAATCCATTCTAATTCATTCGCACGAATGTATCCATTCTAGTTCATTCATACGATCCATTCTAATTCATTCGTATGATCCATTCTAATTCATTCATATGATCTATTCTAATTCATTCATACAATCCATTCTAATTCTTTCACACGATCCTTTCTAATTCATTCGTACGATCCATTCTAATTCATTCGCACAATCCATTCTATTTCATTCGTATGATCCATTCTTACTCATTCGTATGATCCATTCTAATTCTTTCGCACGAATGTATCCATACTGGATCATACGAATGAGTAAGAATGGATCGTACGAATGAAATAGAATGGATTGTGCGAATGAATTAGAATGGACCGTACGAATGAATTAGAATGGATACATTCGTGCAAATGAATTAGAATAGATCGGACGAATGAATTAGAATGGATCGTACGAATGAATTAGAATGGATCGTACGAATGAATTAGAATGGATCGTACGAATAAATTAGAATGGATACATTCGTCCGAATAAATTAGAATGGATCATACGAATGAGTAAGAAGGGATCGTACGAATGAAATAGAATAGATTGTACGAATGAATTAGAATGGATCCTACGAATGAATTAGAATAGATCGTGTGAAAGAATTAGAATGGATTGTATGAATGAATTAGAATGAATTCGTACGATCCATTCGAATTCATTCGCACGATCCATTCTAATTCATTCATACGATCCATTCTAATTCATTCATACAATCCATTCTAATTCTTTCACACGATCCATTCTAATTCATTCGTAGGATCCATTCTAATTCATTCGTACAATCTATTCTATTTCATTCGTACGATCCATTCTTACTCATTCATAAGATCCATTCTAATTCATTCGGACGAATGTATCCATTCTAATTTATTCGTACGATCCATTCTAATTAATTCTTACGATCCATTCTAATTCATTCGTCCGATCCATTCTAATTCATTCGCACGAATGTATCCATTCTAATTCATTCGTAGGATCCATTCTAATTCATTCGTACGATCCATTCGAATTCATTCGTAAGATCCATTCTAATTCATTCATACAATCCATTCTAATTCATTCATACGATCCATTCTAATTCATTCGCACGATCCATTCTAATCCATTCTAATTCATTTGTACGATCCATTCTAATTCTTTCACACGATCCATTCTAATTCATTCGTACAATCCATTCTAATTCATTCGTACGATCTATTCTAATTCATTCGTACGATCCATTCTAATTCATTCGTATGATCCATTCTAATTAATTCGTATGATCCATTCTAATTCATTCGTACGATCCATTCTAATTCATTCGTATGATCTATTCTAATTCATTCGTACAATCCATTCTAATTCATTCATACAATCTATTCTAATTCATTCATACGATCCATTCTAATTCATTCGCAAGATCCATTCTAATTCATTCGTACGATCCATTCTAATTCATTCGCACGAATGTATCCATTCTAGTTCATTCGTACGATCCATTCTAATTCATTCGTACGATCCATTCTAATTCATTCATACAATCCATTCTAATTCATTCACACGATCCATTCTAATTCACTCATACGATCCATTCTAATACATTCATACGATCCATTCTAATTCATTTGCATGAATATATCCATTCTAATCATTCGTATTTCACACGATCCATTCTAATTCATTCGTAGGATCCATTCTAATTCATTCGTACAATCTATTCTATTTCATTCGTACGATCTATTCTTACTCATTCGTATGATCCATTCTAATTCATTCGGACGAATGTATCTATTCTAATTTATTCGTACGATCCATTCTAATTCATTCGTACAATCCATTCTAATTCATTCGTACGATCCATTCTTACTCATTCGTATGATCCATTCTAATTCATTCGTACGATCCATACTAATTCATTCGTACGATCCATTCTAATTCATTCGAACAATCTATTATAATTCATTCGTACGATCCATTCTAATTCATTCGTACGATCCATTCTAATTCATTCGTCCGATCCATTCTAATTCATTCGCACGAATGTATCCATTCTAATTCATTCGTACGATCCATTCTAATCCATTCTAATTCTTTCACAAAATCTATTCTAATTCATTCATACGATCCATTCTAATTCATTCACACGAATGTATCCATTCTAATTCATTCATACGATCCATTCTATTCATTCGTACGATCCATTCTTACTCATTGGTACGATCCATTCTAATTCATTCGTACGATCCATTCTAATTCATTCGTACGATCCATTCTAATTCATTCGTACGATCCATTCTGATACATTTGTACGATCCATTCTAATTCATTCGTACAATCCATTCTATTTCATTCGTACGATCCATTCTTACTCATTCGTATGATCCATTCTATTTGATTCGCACGAATGTATCCATTCTAATTCATTCATACAATCCATTCTAATTCATTCCGTACGATCCATTCTAATTCATTCGCATGAATGTAACCATTCTAATTCATTCATTTGATCCATTCTAATTCATTCGTACGATCCATTCTAATTCATTCGTCCGATCCATTCTAATTCATTCGCACGAATGTATCCATTCTAATTCATTCGTACGATCCATTCTAATTCATTCGTACGATCCATTCTAATTCATTCGTAAGATCCATTCTAATTCATTCGTACGATCCATTCTAATTCATTCATACGATCCATTCTAATTCATTCGCACGAATGTATCCATTCTAATCCATTCGTACGATCCATTCTAATCCATTCGTATGATCCATTCTAATTCATTCGCATGAATGTTACCATTCTAATTCATTCATTTGATCCATTCTAATTCATTCGTACAATCTATTCTAATTCATTCGTACGATCCATTCTAATTCATTCGTACGATCCATTCTAATTCATTCGTCCGATCCATTCTAATTCGTTCGCACGAATGTATCCATTCTAATTCATTCATACTATCCATTCTAATCCATTCTAATTCTTTCACAAAATCTATTCTAATTCATTCATACGATCCATTCTAATTCATTCACACGAATGTATCCATTCTAATTCATTCATACGATCCATTCTATTCATTCGTACGATCCATTCTTACTCATTGGTACGATCCATTGTAATTCATTCGCACGATCCATTCTAATTCATTCGTACGATCCATTCTAATTCATTCGTACGATCCATTCTAATTCATACGATTCATTCTAATTCATTCTAATTCGTATGATCCATTCTAATTCATTCGTATGATCCATTCTTATTCATTCGCACGATCCAGTCTAATGGATTCGCAGGATCCATTCTAATTTATTCGCACGAATGTATCCATTCTAATTCATTCGTACGATCCATTCTAATTCATTAATATGATCCATTCTAATTCATTCGTACGATCCATTCTAATTCATATGCACTAAGGTATCCATTCTAATCCATTCGTAGGATCCATTCTAATCCATTCGTACGATCCATTCTAATTCATTCGTACGATCCATTCTAATTCATTCGCTCGAATGTTTCCATTCTAATCCATTCGTACGATCCATTCTAATCCATTCGTACGATCCATTCAAATTCATTCGCATGAATGTAACCATTCTAATTCATTCATTTGATCCATTCTAATTCATTCGTACGATCCATTCTAATTTATTCGTCCGATCAATTCTAATTCATTCGCACGAATGTATCCATTCTGATTCATTCGTACTATCCATTCTAATTCATTCGTACGATCCATTCTAATTCATTCGTAAGATCCATTCTAATTCATTCATACGATCCATTCTAATTCATTCGTACGATCCATTCTAATTCATTCGAACGAATGTATCCATTCTAGTTCATTCGTACGATCCATTCTAATTCATTCGTCCGATCCATTCTAATTCATTCGCACGAATGTATCCATTCTAATTCATTCGTACGATCTATTCTATTTCATTCGTACGATCTATTCTAATTCATTCGTACGATCCATTCTTACTCATTCGTATGATCCATTCTTACTCATTCGTATGATCCATTCTAATTCATTCGCACGAATGTATCCATTCTAATTCATTCAAACAATCCATTCTAATTCATTCCGTACGATCCATTCTAATTCATTCGTACGATCGTACGAATGAATTAGAATGGATCGTACGAATGAATTAGAATGGATCATACGAATGAGTAAGAATGGATCGTACGAATGAAATAGAATGGATTGTACGAATGAATTAGAATGGATCGTGCGAATGAATTTAAATGGATCGTACGAATGAATTAGAATGGATCGTGCAAATGAATTAGAATTGATCGTACGAATGAAATAGAATGGATTGTACGAATGATTTAGAATGGATCGTACGAATGAATTAGAATGGATCGTACGAATGATTTAGAATGGATACATTCGTGCGAATGAATTAGAATGGATCATACGAATGAGTATGAATGGATCGTACGAATGAAATAGATTGGATTGTACGAATGAATTAGAATGGATTCGTACGAATGAATTAGAATGGATACATTCGTACGAATGAATTAGAATGGATCGTACCAATGAGTAAGAATGGATCGTACGAATGAAATAGAATGGATGTGCGAATGAATTAGATTGGATTGTACGAATGAATTAGAATGGATCGTGTGAAAGAATTAGAATGGATCGTATGAATGAATTAGAATAGATCGTATGAATGAATTAGAATGGATCGTACGAATGAATTAGAATGGATCGTACGAATGAATTAGAATGGATCGTATGAATGAATTAGAATGGATACATTCGTGCGAATGAATTAGAATGGATACATTCGTGCGAAAGAATTAGAATAGATCGTATGAATGAATTAGAATGGATCCTATGAATGAATTAGAATGGATCGGGCGAATGAATTAGAATGGATCGTACGAATGAATTAGAATGGATCATGCTAATGAATTAGAATTGATCGAACTAATGAATTAGCATGGATTGTGCTAATGAATTAGAATGGAACGTATGAATGAATTAGAATGGATCGTGTGAAAGAATTAGAATGGATTGTATGAATGAATTAGAATGGATCGTACGAATGAATTAGAATGGATCGTGTGAAAGAATTAGAATGGATTGTATGAATGAATTAGAAAAGATTGTTTGAATGAATTAGAATGGATCGTACGAAGGAATTAGAATGGATCGTACGAATGAATTAGAATGGATCGTACGAATGAATTAGAATGGATCGTACAAATGAATTAGAATGGACCGTGTGAAAGAATTAGAATGGATCATACGAATGAATTAGAATGGATCGTGCGAACGAATTAGAATGGATCGTATGAATGAATGAGAATAGATTCTGCTAATGAATTAGAATTGATCGAATGAATGAATTAGCATGGATCGTGCATTCGTACGATCCATTCTAATTCATTCGTAAGATCCATTCTAATTAATTCATACGATCCATTCTAATTCATTCGTACGATCCATTCTAATTCATTCGCACGAATGTATCCATTCTAGTTCATTCGTACGATCCATTCTAATTCATTCGTACGATCCATTCTAATTCATTCATACGATCTATTCTAATTCATTCACACAATCCATTCTAATTCTTTCACACGATCCATTCTAATTCATTCGTATGATCGATTCTAATTCATTCGTACGATCCATTCTAATTCATTTGTACGATCCATTCTAATTCATTCGCACGAATATATACATTCTAGTTCATTCGTACGATCCATTCTAATTCATTCGTACGATCCATTCTAATTCATTCGCACGATCCATTCTAATTCATTCGTACGATCCATTCTAATTCATTCGCACGAATGTATCCATTCTAATTCATTCGTACATACGATCCATTCTAATTCATTCGCACGAATGTATCCATTCTAATTCATTTGTATAATCCATTCTATTTTATTCGTACGATCCATTCTTACTCATTCCGTACGATCCATTCTAATTCATTCGTACGATCGTACGAATGAATTAGAATGGATCGTACGAATGAATTAGAATAGATTGTACGAATGAATTAGAATGGATCCTACGAATGAATTAGAATGGATCGTGTGAAAGAATTAGAATGAATCGTACAAATGAATTAGAATGGATCGTACGAATGAATTAGAATGGATCATACGAATAAGTAAGAATGGATCGTACAAATGAAATAGAATGGATTGTACGAATGAATTAGAATGGATCGTACGAATGAATTAGAAAGGATCGTGTGAAAGAATTAGAATGCATTGTATGAATGAATTAGAATGGATCGTATGAATGAATTAGAATGGATCGTGCGAATGAATTCGAATGGATCGCATGATCCATTCGAATAGAATGGATCGTATGAATGAATTAGAATGGATCGGGCGAATGAATTAGAATGGATTGTAGAAATGAATTAGAATGGATCGTATGAATGAATTAGAATGGATCGTATGAATGAATTAGAATGGATCATGCGAATGAATTAGAATGTATTGTACGAATGAATTAGAATGGATCATACGAATGAATTAGAATGGATCATACGAATGAATTAGAATAGATCATACGAATGAGTAAGAATGGATCGTACGAATGAAATAGAATGGATTGTACGAATGAATTAGAATGGATACATTCGTTCGAATGAATTAGAATGGATCGTACGAATGAATTAGAATGGATCGTACGAATGAATTAGATCGGATCGTACGAATGAATTAGAATGGATCTTACGAATGAATTAGAATGGATCGTATGAATGGATTAGAATGGATACATTCGTGCGAATGAATTAGAATAGATTGTATGAATGAATTAGAATGGATCGTACGACTGAATTAGAATGGATCTTACGAATGAATTAGAATGGATCATACGAATGGATTAGAATGGATTGTACGAATGAATTAGAATGGATCCTACGAATGAATTAGAATGGATCTTGTGAAAGAATTAGAATGGATTGTATGAATGAATTAGAATGGATTGTATGAATGAATTAGAATGAATTCGTACGATCCATTCGAATTCATTCGTACGATCCATTCTAATTCATTCGTACGATCCATTCTAATTCATTCGCACGAATGTATCCATTCTAGTTCATTCGTACGATCCATTCTAGTTCATTCGTACGATCCATTCTAATTCATTCGTACGATCCATTCTAATTCATTTGTATGATCCATTCTAATTAATTCATATGATCCATTCTAATTCATTCGTACGATCTATTCTAATTCATTCATACAATCCATTCTAATTCATTCGCACGAATGTATCCATTCTAATTAATTCGTACGATCCATTCTAATTCATTCGTATGATCCATTCTTATTCATTCGCACGATCCAGTCTAATGGATTCGCACGATCCATTCTAAATAATTCGTACGATCTATTCTATTTCATTCGTACGATCCATTCTTACTCATTCGTATGATCCATTCTAATTCATTCGGACGAATATATCCATTCTAATTTATTCGTACAATCCATTCTAATTCATTCGTACGATCCATTCTAATTCATTCGTACGATCCATTCTAATTCATTCGTCCGATCCATTCTATTTCATTCGCACGAATGTATCCATTCTAATTCATTCGTACGATCCATTCTAATTCATTCGCACGATCCATTCTAATTCATTCGTACGATCCATTCTAATTCATTCGCACAAATGTATCCATTCTAATTCATTCGTACGATCCATTCTAATTCATTTGTACGATCAGTTCTAATTCATTCATACGATCCATTCTAATTCATTCGTACGATCCATTCTAATTCACTCATACGATCCATTATAATACATTCATACGATCCATTCTAATTCATTTGCACAAATATATCCATTCTAATTCATTCGTACGATCCATTCTAATTCCTTCGTACGATCCATTCTGATTCATTCGTACGATCTATTCTAATTCATTCGTACAATCCATTCTAATTCATTCGTACGATCCATTCTAATTTATTCGCACGAATGTATCCATTCTAATTCATTCGTACGATCCATTCTAATTCATTCGCACGATCCATTATAATTCATTCGTACGATCCATTCTAATTCTTTCACACGATCCATTCTAATTCATTCGTACAATCCATTCTAATTCATTCGCACGATCCATTCTAATTCATTCGTACGATCCATTCCAATTCATTCACACAATCTGTTATTATTCATTCGCACAATCCATTCTAATTAATTCGCACGAATGTATCGATTCTAATTCATTCGTACGATCCATTCTAATTCATTCATATGATCCATTCTAATTAATTCGTATGATCCATTCTAATTCACTCATACGATCCATTCTAATCATTCTAATTCATTCGTACGATCCATTCTTATTCATTCATACGATCCATTCTAATTCATTCGCACAATCCATTCTAATTCATTCGTACAATCCATTCTAATTCATTCGTATGATCCATTCAAACTCATTCGGTGGATCCATTCTAATTCATTCGTACGATCCATTCTAATTCATTCCCATGATCCATTCAAATTTATTCGTACGATCCATTCTAATTCATTCGTACGATCAATTCTGATTCATTCGCACGAATGTAACCATTCTAATTCATTCATACGATTCATTCTAATTCATTCGCATGAGCTATTCTAATTCATTCGTACGATCCATTCTAATTCATTCATATGATCCATTGTAATTCATTTGTACAATCCATTTTGATTCATTCGCACAAATGTATCCATTAGAATGGATCGTACGAATGAATGGATCTTACGAATGAATTAGAATGGATCGTACGAATGAATTAGAATGGATCGTACGAATGAATTAGAATGGATACATTCGTGCGAATGAAATAGAATGGATCGGACGAATGAATTAGAATGGATCGTACGAATGAATTAGAATGGATCGTACGAATGAATTAGAATGGATTGTACGAATAAATTAGAATGGATATATTCGTCCGAATGAATTAGAATGGATCATACGAATGAGTAAGAATGGATCGTACGAATGAAATAGAATAGATTGTACGAAAGAATTAGAATGGATTCTACGAATGAATTAGAATGGATCGTGTGAAAGAATTAGAATGGATTGTATGAATGAATTAGAATGGATCGTATGAATGAATTAGAATGGATCGTACGAATGAATTCGAATGGATCGTACGAATTCATTCTAATTCATTCATACAATCCATTCTAATTCTTTCACACGATCTATTCTAATTCATTCGTAGGATCCATTCTAATTCATTCGTACAATCTATTCTATTTCATTCTTACGATCCATTCTTACTCATTCGTATGATCCATTCTGATTCATTCGGACGAATGTATCCATTCTAATTTATTCGTACGATCCATTCTAATTCATTCGTACGATCCATTCTAATTCATTCGTACGATCCATTCTAATTCATTCGTACTATCCATTCTAATTCATTCACACGAATGTATCCATTCTATTTCATTCGTACGGTCCATTATAATTCATTCGCACAATCCATTCTATTTCATTCGTACGATCCATTCTTACTCATTCGTATGATCCATTATGGATACATTCGTGCGAATGAATTAGAATGGATCATACGAATGAGTAAGAATGGATCGTACGAATGAAATAGAATGGATTGTGCGAATGAATTAGAATGGATCATACGAATGAATTAGAATGGATCGTGTGAAAGAATTAGAATGGATTGTATGAATGAATTAGAATAGATCGTATGAATGAATTAGAATGGATCGTACGAATGAATTAGAATGGATCGTACGAATGAACTAGAATGGATATATTCGTACGAATGAATTAGAATGGATCGTATGAATGAATTAGAATGGATCGTACGAATGAATAAGAATGGATCTTACGAATGAATTAGAATGGATCGTACGAATGCACGATCTATGCGAATGAATTAGAATAGATCGTACGATTGAACTAGAATGGATACATTCGTGCGAATGAATTAGAATGGATCGTACGAATGAATTAGAATGGATCGTATGAATGAATTAGAATGGATCGTACGAATGAATTAGAATGGATGCATTCATGCGAATGAATTAGAATGGATACATTCGTGCGAAAGAATTAGAATAGATCGTATGAATGAATTAGAATGGATCCTATAAATGAATTAGAATGGATCGTGCGAATGAATTAGAATGGATCGTACGAATGAATTAGAATGGATCGTGCTAATGAATTAGAATTGATCGAACGAATGAAGTAGAATGGATACATTCGTGCGAATGAATTAGAATGGATCGGACGAATGAATTAGAATGGAACGTACGAATGAGTAAGAATGGATCGTATGAATGAAATAGAATAGATCGTACGAATGAATTAGAATGGGTCGTACGAAGGAATTAGAATGGATCGTACGAATGAATTAGAATGGATATATTCGTGCAAATGAATTAGAATGGATCGTATGAATGTATTAGAATGGATCGTATGAGTGAATTAGAATGGATCGTACGAATGAATTAGAATGGATCATATGAATGAATTAGAATGGATACATTCGTATGAATGAATTAGAATAGATTTTGTGAATGAATTAGAACTGATCATACGAATGAATTAGAATGGATACATTCGTGCGAATGAATTAGAATGGATTGTATGAATGAATTAGAATGGATCGTACGAATTAATTAGAATGGATCGTACGAATGAATTAGAATGGATCGTGCGAATGAATTAGAATGGATCGTACGAATGAATTAGAATGGATACATTTGTGCGAATGAATTAGAATGGATCGTATGAATGAATTAGAATGGATCGTATGAATGAATTAGAATGGATCGTACGAATGAATTAGAATGGATCGTGCGAATGAATTAGAATGGATCGTACGAATGAATTAGAACGGATCGTACGAATGAACTAGAATGGATACATTCGTGCGAATGAATTAGAATGGATCGTTCGAATGAATTAGAATGGATCGTACGAATGAATTAGAATGGATCTTACGAATGAATTAGAATGGATCGTACGAATAAATTAGAATGGATCGTACGAATGAATTAGAACGGATCGTACGAATGAACTAGAATGGATACATTCGTGCGAATGAATTAGAATGGATCGTACGAATGAATTAGAATGGATCGTACGAATGAATTAGAATGGATCGTACGAATGAATTAGAATGGATCGTACGAATGACTTAGAATGGATCGTACGAATAAATTAGAATGGATACATTTGTCCGAATGAATTAGAATGGATCATACGAATGAGTAAGAATGGATCATACGAATGAAATTGAATAGATTGTACGAATGAATTAGAATGGATCCTACGAATGAATTAGAATGGATCGTGTGAAAGAATTAGAATGGATTGTATGAATGAATTAGAATAGATCGTATGAATGAATTAGAATGGATCGTGCGAATGAATTCGAATGGATCGTACGAATTCATTCTAATTCATTCATACAATCCATTCTAATTCTTTCACACGAACTATTCTAATTCATTCGTTGGGTCCATTCTAATTCATTCGTACAATCTATTCTATTTCATTCGTACGATCCATTCTTACTCATTCGTATGATCCATTTTAATTCATTCGGACGAATCTATCCATTCTAATTTATTCGTACGATCCATTCTAATTCATTCGTACGATCCATTCTAATTCATTCGTACGATCCATTCTAATTCATTCGTCCGATCCATTCTAATTCATTCGCATGAATGTATCCATTCTAATTCAATCGTACGGTCCATTCTAATTTGTTCGCACAATCCATTCTATTTCATTTGTACGATCCATTCTTACTCATTCGTATGATCCAATATGGATACATTCGTGCGAATGAATTAGAATGGATCATACGAATGAGTAAGAATGGATCGTACGAATGAAATAGAATGGATTATGCGAATGAATTAGAAGGGATCGTACGAATGAATTAGAATGGATCGTGTGAAAGAATTAGAATGTATTGTATGAATGAATTAGAATAGATCGTATGAATGAATTAGAATGGATCGTACGAATGAATTAGAATGGATCGTACGAATGAACTAGAATGGATACATTCGTGCGAATGAATTAGAATGGATCGTACGAATGAATTAGAATGGATCGTACGAATGAATTAGAATGGATCTTACGAATGAATTAGAATGGATCGTACGAATGCACGATCCATGTGAGTGAATTAGAATAGATCGTACGAATGAACTAGAATGGATACATTCGTGCAAATGAATTAGAATGGATCGTACGAATGAATTAGAATGGATCGTATTAATGAATTAGAATGGATCTTATGAATGAATTAGAATGGATCGTACGAATGAATTAGAATGGACCGTACGAATGAATTAGAAAGGATACATTCGTGCGAATGAATTAGAATGGATCGTACGAATGAATTAGAATGGATCGTACGAATGAATTAGAATGGATGGTACGAATAAATTAGAATGGATACATTCGTCCGAATGAATTAGAATGGATCATACGAATGAGTAAGAATGGATCATACGAATGAAATAGAATAGATTGTACGAATGAATTAGAATGGATTCGTACGAATGAATTAGAATGGATACATTCATGCGAATGAATTAGAATGGATCGTACCAATGAGTAAGAATGGATCGTACGAATGAAATAGAATGGATTGTGCGAATGAATTAGAATAGATCATACGAATGAATTAGAATGGATCGTACGAATTAATTAGAATGGATACATTCGTGCGAATGAATTAGAATGGACTGTATGAATGAATTAGAATGGATCGTACGAATGAATTAGAATGGATCATACGAATTAATTAGAATGGATCATACGAATGAATTAGAATGGATCGTACGAATGAATTAGAATGGATCGTACGAATGAATTAGAATGGATTGTGCGAATGAATAAGAACAGATCGTGCGAATGAATTAGAATGGATCGTACGAATGAATTAGAATGGATCGTGCGAATGAATTAGAATGGAGTGTACGAATGAATTAGAATGGATACATTTGTGCGAATGAATTAGAATGGATCGTATGAATGTATTAGAATGGATCGTATGAGTGAATTAGAATGGATCGTACGAATGAATTAGAATGGATCGTATGAATGAATAAGAATGGATCGTACGAATGAATTAGAATGGATCGTACGAATGAAATAGAATATATTGTACGAATGAATTAGAATGGATCCTACGAATGTATTAGAATAGATCGTGTTAAAGAATTAGAATGGATTGTATGAATGAATTAGAATGAATTCGTACGATCCATTCGAATTCATTCACACGATCCATTCTAATTCATTCATACGATCCATTCTAATTCATTCATACAATCCATTCTAATTCTTTCACACGATCCATTCTAATTCATTCGTAGGATCCATTCTAATTCATTCGTACAATCTATTCTATTTCATTCGCACGATCCATTCTAATTCATTCGTCCGATCCATTCTAATTCATTCGCACGAATGTATCCATTCTAATTCATTCGTACGATCCATTCTAATTCATTCGTACGATCCATTCTAATTCATTCGTAAGATCCATTCTAATTTATTCGTACGATCAATTCTAATTCATTTGTAAGTTCCATTCTAATTCATTCGTACGATCCATTCTAATTCATTCGTACGATCCATTCTAATTCATTCGTAAGATCCATTCTAATTCATTCGTACGATCCATTCTAATTCATTCGTACGATCCATTCTAATTCATTCGCACGAATGTATCCATTCTAGTTCATTCGTACGATCCATTCAAATTCATTCGTACAATCCATTCTAATTCATTCACACAATCCATTCTAATTCATTCGTATGATCCATTCTAATTCATTCATACGATCCATTCTAATTCATTCGTACGATCTATTCTAATTCATTTGCACAAATGTATCCATTCTAATTCATTCGTATGATCCATTCTAATTCATTCGCACGATCCATTCTAATTCATTCGTACGATCCGTTCTAATTCTTTCACACGATCCATTCTAATTCATTCGTACGATCCATTCTAATTCATTCGCACGATCCATTCTAATTCATTCATACGATCCATTCTAATTCATTCATACAATGCATTCTAATTCTTTCACACGATCCATTCTAATTCATTCGTACGATCCATTCTAATTCATTCGTACAATCCATTCTATTTTATTTGTACGATCCATTCTTACTCATTCGTATGATCCATTCTAATTCATTTGTACGATCCATTCTAATTCATTTGTTCGATCCATTCTAATTCATTCGTACAATCTATTCTATTTCATTTGTACGATCCATCCTTACTCATTCGTATGATCCATTCTAATTCATTCGCACGAATGTATCCATTCTAATTCAATCATACAATCCATTCTAATTCATTCCGTACGATCCATTCTAATTCATTCGTACGATCGTATGAATGTATTAGAATGGATCGTACGAATGAATTAGAATAGATTGTGCGAATGAATTAGAATGGATCGTACGAATGAATTAGAATGGATCGTACGAATAAATTAGAATGGATACATTCGTCCGAATGAATTAGAATGGATCATACGAATGAGTAAGAATGGATCTTACGAATGAAATAGAATAGATTGTACTAATGAATTAGAATGGATCCTACGAATGAATTAGAATGGATCGTGTGAAAGAATTAGAATGGATCGTACAAATGAATTAGAATGGATCGTACGAATGAATTGGAATGGATCATACGAATGAGTAAGAATGGATCGTACAAATGAAATAGAATGTATTGTACGAATGAATTAGAATGGATCGTACGAATGAATTAGAATGGATCGTGTGAAAGAATTAGAATGCATTGTATGAATGAATTAGAATGGATCGTATGAATGAATTAGAATGGATCGTGCGAATGAATTCGAATGGATCACACGATCCATTCGAATAGAATGGATCGTATGAATGAATTAGAATGGATCGGGCGAATGAATTAGAATGGATTGTAGGAATGAATTAGAATGGATCGTATGAATGAATTAGAATGGATCGTATGAATGAATTAGAATGGATCGTGCGAATGAATTAGAATGGATCGTACGAATGAATTAGAATGGATCGTACGAATGAATTAGAATGGATCATACGAATGAATTAGAATGGATCATACGAATGAGTAGGAATGGATCGTACGAATGAAATAGAATGGATTGTACGAATGAATTAGAATGGATACATTCGTGCGAATGAATTAGAATGGATCGTATGAATGAATTAGAATGGATCGTACGAATGAATTAGAATGGATCGTACGAATGGATTAGAATGGATACATTCGTTTGAATGAATTAGAATGGATCGCACAAATGAATTAGAATGGATCATACGAATGAATTAGAATGGATCGTACGAATGGATTAGAATGGATTGTACGAATGAATTAGAATGGATCCTACGAACGAATTAGAATGGATCGTGTGAAAGAATTAGAATGGATTGTATGAATGAATTAGAATGGATCGTATGAATGAATTAGAATGGATCGTGCGAATGAATTCGAATGGATCATACGAATTCATTATAATTCATTCATACAATCCATTCTAATTCTTTCACACGATCTTTTCTAATTAATTCGTAGGATCCATTCTAATTCATTTGTACAATCTATTCTATTTCATTCGTACGATCCATTCTTACTCATTCGTATGATCCATTCTAATTCATTCGGACGAATGTATCCATTCTAATTTATTCGTACGATCCATTCTAATTCATTCGTACGATCCATAAAAATTCATTCATACGATCCATTCTAATTCATTCGTACGATCCATTCTAATTCATTCATACGATCTATTCTAATTCATTCATACAATCCATTCTAATTCTTTCACACGATCCATTCTAATTCATTCATACGATCCATTCTATTTCATTCGCACAATCCATTCTATTTCATTCGTACGATCCATTCTTACTCATTCGTATGATCCATTCTAATTCATTCGCACGAATGTATCTATAATGGATCATACGAATGAGTAAGAATGGATCGTACGAATGAAATAGAATGGATTGTGCGAATGAATTAGAATGGACCGTACGAATGAATTAGAATGGATACATTCGTGCGAATGAATTAGAATGAATCGGACGAATGAATTAGAATGGATCGGACGAATGAATTAGAATGGATCGTACGAATGAATTAGAATGGATCGTACGAACAAATTAGAATGGATACATTCGTCCGAATGAATTAGAATGGATCATACGAATGAGTAAGATTGGATCGTACGAATGAAATAGAATAGATTGTACGAATGAATTAGAATGGATCCTACGAATGAATTTGAATGGATCGTGTGAAAGAATTAGAATGGATTGTATGAATGAATTAGAATGGATCGTGCGAATGATTTAGAATGGATCGTACGAACGAATTAGAATGGATCGTGCTAATGAATTAGAATGGATCATACGAATTCATTCTAATTCATTCATACAATCCATTCTAATTCTTTCACACGATCCATTCTAATTCGTGCGAATGAATTAGAATGGATCGTACGAATAAATTAGAATGGATCGTGGGAATGAATTAGAATGGATCGTAGGAATGAATTATAATGGATCCACCGAATGAGTTAGAATGGATCATACGAATGAATTAGAATGGATTGTACGAATGAATTAGAATGCATTGTGTGAATGAATTAGAATGGATCGTACGAATGAATAACAATGGATCGTACGAATGAATTAGAATGGATCGTGCGAATGAATTAGCATGAATCGTACGAATGTATTAGAATGGATCGTACGAATGAATTAGAATGAATCGTACGATCCATTCTAATTCATTCGTATGATCCATTCTAATTCATTCGCACGAATGTATCCATTCTAGTTCATTCGTACGATCCATTCTAGTTCATTCGTACGATCCATTCTAATTCATTCGTACGATCCATTCTAATTCATTCGTATGATCCATTCTAATTAATTCGTATGATCCATTCTAATTCATTCGTACGATCCATTCTAATTCATTCATACAATCCATTCTAATTCATTCGCACGAATGTATCCATTCTAATTAATTCGTACGATCCATTCTAATTCATTCGTATTATCCATTCTTATTCATTCGCACGATCCAGTCTAATGGATTCGCACGATCCATTCTAATTCATTCGCACGAATGTATCCATTCTAATTCATTCATACGATCCATTCTAATTCATTCGTACGATCCATTCTAATTCATTCGTACGATCAGTTCTAATTCATTCATACGATCCATTCTAATTCATTCGTACGATCCATTCTAATACACTCATATGATCCATTCTAATACATTCATACGATCCATTCTAATTCATTTGCACGAATATATCCATTCTAATTCATTCGTACGATCCATTCTAATTCCTTCGTACGATCCATTCTAATTCATTCGTACGATCTATTCTAATTCATTCGTACGATGCATTCTAATTCATTCGTACGATCCATTCTAATTCATTCGCACGATCCATTCTAATTCATTCGTACGATCCATTCTAATTCTTTCACACGATCCATTCTAATTCATTCGTACGATCCATTCTAATTCATTCGCACGATCCATTCTAATTCATTCATACGATCCATTCTAATTCATTCGCACGATCTGTTCTTATTCATTCGCACAATCCATTCTAATTCATTCGCTCGAATGTATCCATTCTAATTCATTCGTACGATCCATTCTAATTCATTCGTATGATCCATTCTAATTAATTCGTATGATCCATTCTAATTCACTCATACGATCCATTCTAATCATTCTAATTCATTCGTACGATCCATTCTTATTCATTCATACGATCCATTCTAATTCATTCGCACAATCCATTCTAATTCATTCGTACAATCCATTCTAATTCATTCGTATGATCCATTCTAACTCATTCGGTGGATCCATTCTAATTCATTCGTACGATCCATTCTAATTTATTCCCACGATCCATTCTAATTTATTCGTACGATCCATTCTAATTCATTCGTACGATCTATTCTAATTCATTCGCACGAATGTAACCATTCTAATTCATTCATACGATTCATTCTAATTCATTCGTACGATCCATTCTAATTCATTCATACAATCCATTTAGATTCATTCGCACAAATGTATCCATTAGAATGGATCGTACGAATGAATTAGAATGGATCCTACGAATGAATTAGAATGGATCGTGTGAAAGAATTAGAATGGATTGTATGAATGAATTAGAATGGATCGTATGAATGAATTAGAATGGATCGTGCGAATGAATTAGAATTGATTGAACGAATGAATTAGCATGGATCGTGCTAATGAATTAGAATGGAACGTACGAATGAATTAGAATGGATCGTGTGAAAGAATTAGAATGGATTGTATGAATAAATTAGAATGAATTCGTACGATCCATTCGAATTCATTCGCACGATCCATTCTAATTCATTCATACGATCCATTCTAATTCATTCATACAATCCATTCTAATTCTTTCACACGATCCATTCTAAATCATTCGTAGGATCCATTCTAATTCATTCGTACGATCCATTCTAATTCATTCGCACAAATGTATCCATTCTAGTTCATTCGTACGATCCATTCTAATTCATTCGTACGATCCATTCTAATTCATTCGCACGATCCATTCTAATTCATTCGTACGATCCATTCTAATTCATTCATACGATCCATTCTAATTCATTCGCATGATCCATTCTAATTCATTCGTACAATCTATTCTAATTCATTCGTACGAATGGATACATTCGTGTGAATGAATTAGAATGGATCGTATGAATGAGTAAGAATGGATCGTAGGAATGAAATAGAATGGATTGCAAGAATGAATTAGAATGGATTGTAGGAATGAATTAGAATGGATCGTGTGAAAGAATTAGAATGGATTGTATAAATGAATTAGAATGGATCGTACGAAGGAATTAGAATGGATCGTACGAATGAATTAGAATGGATCGTACGAATGAATTAGAATAGATCGTAGGAATGAATTAGAATGGATCGTACGAATGAATTTGAATGGATCGTGTGAAAGAATTAGAATGGATCGTACGAATGAATTAGAATGGATCGTGCGAATGAATTAGAATGGATCGTTCGAATGAATTAGAATGGATCGTGCGAATGAATTAGAATGGATCGTACGAATGAATTAGAATGGATCGTGCTAATGAATTAGAATTGATCGAACGAATGAATTAGCATGGATCGTGCATTCGTACGATCCATTCTAATTCATTCGTAAGATCCATTCTAATTCATTCGTATGATCCATTCTAATTCATTCGTACGATCCATTCTAATTCATTCACATGAATGTATCCATTCTAGTTCATTCGTACGATCCATTCTAATTCATTCGTACGATCTATTCTAATTCATTCATACGACCTATTCTAATTCATTCATACAATCCATTCTAATTCTTTCACACGATCCATTCTAATTCATTCGTACGATCCATTCTAATTCATTCGCACAATCCATTCTATTTCATTCGTACGATCCATTCTTACTCATTCGTATGATCCATTCTAATTCATTCGCATGAATGTATTCATAATGGATCATACGAATGAGTAAGAATGGATCGTACGAATGAAATAGAATGGATTGTGCGAATGAATTAGAATGGACCGTACGAATGAATTAGAATGGATACATTCGTGCGAATGAATTAGAATGGATCGGACGAATGAATTAGAATGGATCGTACGAATGAACTAGAATGGATCGTACGAATGAATTAGAATGGATCGTACGAATAAATTAGAATGGATACATTCGTCCGAATGAATTAGAATGGATCATACGAATGAGTAAGAATGGATCGTACGAATGAAATAGAATAGATTGTACGAATGAATTAGAATGGATCCTACGAATGAATTAGAAAATATCGTGTGAAAGAATTAGAATGCATTGTATGAATGAATTAGAATGAATTCGTACGATCCATTTGAATTCATTCGCACGATCTATTCTAATTCATTCATACGATCCATTCTAATTCATTAATACTATCCATTCTAATTCTTTCACACGATCCATTCTAATTCATTCGTAGGATCCATTCTAATTCATTCGTACAATCTATTCTATTTCATTCGTACGATCCATTCTTACTCATTCGTATGATCCATTCTAGTTCATTCGGACGAATGTATCCATTCTAATTTATTCGTACGATCCATTCTAATTCATTCGTATGATCCATTCTAATTCATTCGTCCGATCCATTCTAATTCATTCGCACGAATGTATCCATTCTAATTCATTCGTAGGATCCAATCTAATTCATTCGTACGATCCATTCTAATTCATTCGTAAGATCCATTCTAATTCATTCATACAATCTATTCTAATTCATTCGTACGATCCATTCTAATTCATTCGCACGATCCATTCTAATCCATTCTAATTCATTTGTACGATCCATTCTAATTCTTTCACACGATCCATTCTAATTCATTCGTACGATCCATTCTATTTCATTCGTACGATCTATTCTAATTCATTCGTACGATCCATTCTAATTCATTCGTACGATCCATTCTAATTCATTCGTGCAATCCATTATATTTCATTCGTACGATCCATTCTAATTCATTTGTACGATCCATTCTAATTCATTCGTACAATCCATTCTATTTCATTCGTACGATCCATTCTTACTCATTCGTATGATCCATTCTAATTCATTAGCACGATCCATTCTAATTCATTCGTACGATCCATTCTAATTCATTCGCACGATCCATTCTAATTCATTCGTACGATCCATTCTAATTCTTTCACACGATCCATTCTAATTCATTCGTACGATCCATTCTAATTCATTCGTACGATCTATTTTAATTCATTCGTACGATCCATTCTACTTCATTTGTATGATCCATTCTAATTCCTTCGTACGATCCATTCTAATTCATTCATACAATCCATTCTAATTCTTTCACACGATCCATTCTAATTCATTCGTACGTTCCATTCTAATTCATTAGCACGATCCATGCTAATTCATTTGTTCGATCAATTCTAATTCATTAGCACGATCCATTCAAATTCATTCGCACGATCCATTCTAATTCATTCATAGGATCCATTCTAATTCATTCATACGATCTATTCTAATTCTTTCGCACGAATGTATCCATTCTAATTCATTCGCACGAATGTATCCATTCTAATTCCTTCGTACGATCCATTCTAATTCATTCGTACGATCCATTCTAAATCATTCATACAATCCATTCTAATTCTTTCACACGATCCTTTCTAATTCATTCGTACGATCCATTCTAATTCATTCGTGCAATCCATTCTAATTCATTCGTACGATCCATTCTAATTCATTTGTACGATCTTTTTTTTACTCAAAGCTAGGGGATTTTATTTGGGACCCCGCCCAAGAATGAAAACAAAACAAATACAAGCTCTGGTCTTTTATAGAACCAAGACATCAGAGAAAGAAAAGAAAGACAAATACAATGCTAAAATGAGGAAAAGTTAGCTCCAGAGACTACAGCAATTATCATCCAGCAGCCTTTCTGAAATTTTCTGCCCCAGCACTTACTAGCAAACATCCAGCACCAGGACTAGATACAGATGCATCAGTAAAACAACAAATCTGATAGCCAGAACTAGCTATAGGAAACTTCAGTAGCTATCCAGTCTCAAATCTGAAAGTTCACAAACATCCAGCATCATTTCTGAAAAACACATAGCCAGGACTATCTTCAGAAACTACAGCAACTGACATCCAGCAACCTTACTGAAATTCCCAGCACCAGGACTTGCTAGCAACCATCCAGCATCATACTGAAATTCTCAGTACCAGGACTTGCTAACAAACAACCAAAACCAAACCTAACAAACAGCAACATTTCTGAAATTATATAGAAACTGCAACAACTACCATCCAGCAACATTCCAGAAATTACTGCACTGAAGCAATCTGCAAAAACTGCATCCTGGCATAAAGAGAGCCAAGATCTCTCTAACAAATCTCAGATCTTCCCTCCAATACAAAACACAGAGAAATTTGGAACCTAACCTCTCCTGACATAGCCTTTCTGCATTTTGTCAGCTTCAATAGCAATTCTTAAATTGCCTTTAAGATCCTCAGAATACAGCATTGTAATATGGTCTTTATCCTGTCCCATTTTAGCAAGAATATCAGCAGGCTGGTTCCCCTCTCTCAGAATATGAGAAATTTTGAAGAAACTAAACTGTTCTATTTTCTTCTGAATATGCTGAACTTGATGATGACAACTCCAAGGGACAGAGAAAATATTTTTAATGAAATTCACTGCTAAAAGAGAATCAGATTCAATCCAAAGTTTAGGAATGTTCAGATTCTCAGCATAAGACAGCCCCTGCTCTATAGCCTCTAATTCTACTTCAGTAATGTGATCATGTCTAGAAGGACCACAGTAACTCAGAATAGTCTGCCCTTCCGAGTTTCTGAAAATCCCCCCAATCGAGGTAGTATTATCTTTAACAGCCCCATCTGTATTAAGTTTAATCCAATCAGTAGAAGGCTTCTCCCAAAAGATTGTTTTAAATTTATTTTGATAAGAAGAGAAAGAAAGACCCCATTTAGCAGCAGCAATTCTAGTATCATAGTTATCCTCCTCAGCCAAATCAAGAGTAGAAAGTCTCAAATGAATATTTCTGGTGATAATAGCAAGTAACACTCTTTTATGCCTAGTCACCTTCTCAAAAATCCTTTTATTTCTTTCCTCCCACAGAAAATACACTACACAACCCAAGGCTAACCTTGCAATTGTAGCAATCAAACCATCCCCCTTGAACTTATTATTAAGCCTAAGGAACTCCTCTTTAATATTTCCAGTTTTCACAGCTTTAACCCCAAGCCTAGCCAAAACTGATCTCCAAATCCAATTAGAATAAGAACAATGAAAGAAGATATGATCTATATTCTCTCTATCAGACCAACAAAGAGAACATAAAGAGTGAACATTAATCCCTCTTTTATGCAAATTGTCACAAGTAAGAAGAGTATGCTGAATTGCTCTCCATAGGCATATAGCATGTTTTTCAATTCTATGCTTATGCCAAATCCAGGGATATTCAGCTATAATAGGCTTATTATTTCTAATAGCATTCCAAGCTGATTTAAGAGTATAGTCCCCACTACTAGAAGGCTTCCACACAATAAGATCTGGACTGTCTGGATAGAATACACTATGATCTTTAATCTTAGCAAACATAGTCATCAAATCTGCTGAATTAGGAGAAGGGAACGACCAGTAATTTGCTGTCCTGAAGGTGTTAACCATAATTTCAGTACCCAAACCCATATCATAAGCTGCTCTAGTGCCATATATATCTATCAGCCTACCCTCAGAATACCAGTTATCCAACCAGAAATTAGTGTTACAACCATTACCCACAATATGATGGATCAATGGTTTAATCTGATCTCTACATTTTAGGATACCTTTCCAAATACCTGATGCTCTAGGACTAATTTTACAGTCCCAAATAGAGTCTTTCTTCAAATATTTCATTCTAATCCAATTAGCCCAAAGAGATTGATCCATAGAGCAGATTCTCCATATATTCTTAGCCAAAGCTGCAGTATTCCAGTCTCTAATATTCCTGAAGCCCAGACCTCCTTCTTTTTTGGGAAAACAAAGTCTTTTCCAAGCAATAGGAACAATTTTCTTCAAATCCCTAGCTCCATTCCACAGAAATCTAGTGAAAAGCTTTTCAATCTCCTTGACAATAGATTTAGGAAATTCAAAAACTCCAGACCAATACATCTGAATAGAATTCAGCACCGATTTGATCAGTTCCACTCTACCAGCAAATGAAAGAAACTTCATATTCCAAGAGCTGATTCTATTTCTGATCTTATCAATAAGAACTTGGCAATCTTTTTGTTTTAGGCATTTAGAAATAAGAGGGAGCCCCAGATATTTAACAGGCAAAATATCTTCTCCAAAGCCTAGAATAGAACTTAATCTTTGCTTATCTGAAACATTCTGGCTGAAGAACATCTTCGATTTACTATGATTAATTTCCAGTCCTGATTGAGCTGAGAAATTCTTGAGCACTTTATTTAAACCTTCAGCTGTCTTTATATCAGCCTTACAGAAAATTAGTAAATCATCAGCATAAACTAGATGAGAAATAGCAAAACTCCCCATAGAAGGTACTTCAATATACTGATTATCCATAGCTTCCTTGAGCAAACAAGATAGGACATTCATCACAATGGTAAAAATATAGGGGGATAATGGATCTCCTTGTCTAATGCCTCTATGAGCTTGAAAATAACCAGAAGCAGCCCCATTGATTAAAATAGAAAATCTGACAGTAGTAATACACCATTTAATCCAGTTAATCCATCTTTGAGGAAAATTCATATTTTCCATAGTTTTCAAAATAAAATTATGATTCACTGAATCAAAAGCCTTCTTCAAGTCAATCTTGATACACATACGAGGCACACCTTCAGACAAATGAAATCTATTAAGCAATTCATGAGCTAGCATCACTGCATCTTGGATATATCTGCCACTGATAAATGCAAACTGATTTTCAGATATAAGAGGAGCAAGGTAATTCTTTAGCCTATTGGCCAAAATAGTAGAAATAATCTTATAAGAAAAGTTGCACAAGGAGATAGGTCTGCAGCAAGCAAAGCTAGTAATCCTTTCCTCCTTAGGAATAAGAGCAATTAAAGTATGATTGAGATAAGAAACTTTTTCTGGATGATCATAGAAGTAATGAATCATATTGGTAATATCATCTTTGACAATAGACCAATTCTTCACATAAAACCCAGCAGAAAATCCATCAGCACCCGGGCTTTTATCTATAGCTGATTTATGAACAGCATTAAAAATCTCCTCTGAATTAAAAAGCTGACCAATCTGATCCCTGTGATCAGTATTCAATTGAAGTAAACCTTTGCAGTCAAAGACCTCACCATTATGCCCTAAGAACAGCTTAGAAAAATACTTCACACCTTCATCTTTGATGCTATCAGAATCCTCAAGCAACCTGCCATCTTCAGCAAGAATGCTATAAATTTTATTAGTAGATCTGCGGTTCTGAATAGCATTATAGAAAAATCTGGAATTAGTATCCCCTTTAGTAAGCCAATTAATTTTAGCTTTTAATTTCAGCAAATCAGTATGAATAGTCCTCTCCTTCTTCCATAAGAAAAGAGCTTTCCGTTCCTCCAGAACTAGATCACAATCTAGAGGACTAAGTTGAATCCTATCTTGAATCTTCTCCAAAACTTTTTTAGCTTCATCACATCTGATTTCAGTATGCCTAAAAATATTTTTATTCCAAACTTTAAAAGCAGCTTTCATCCTTTTGAGCTTAGAACAGACCTTGTTAATAGGATCCCCCATACTATGCTGACTCCAGGAATCTGAAACTAATTGGGTATAAGACTCATGAGTCTCCCAAATCTGTAAATATCTAAAAGGAGAAGAACCAAAAGTCCAGGAGGGATTCATATTTATAATCATTGGAGTATGATCAGATGAACCCTGATTATAGAAGTTTGTAAAACTGTCAGGGAAACCAAAAAACCAATGTTGATTTACAAGAGTTCTATCCAACTTAGCTGCAATCCTAGTCACTTCTGCTCTATTATTCCAAGTAAGGAAAGCACCATGAGAACTCATATCATCAAGCTCACAGTCCTCTATAACTTCGTTAAATTGACTAAGAATAGCAGAAGGAACTGGATTCCCACCAATTTTCTCATTCCCAAATCGAACTACATTAAAATCACCACCAACTAACCAAGGACCAGAAATACCTGTCCTAATGGCTAGTAATGTAGACCACAATTCATTTCTGTCTGAAGCCAAGTTATGCCCATAGACAACAGAAAATAAGAAGTCTTTCTTCCCTGGCATCCACTTGACAGCACAATGAATAACTTGATCAGACTCATTCTTTGAAAGAACTTGAAAAACAGTCTGATCCCACATGATAATAATCCTCCCTGCCTCATGTTTAGAATGATTAGAAATAATACTCCACCCAGGCTTAATACACTGATGAATTTTAGGAACATTATGAATCCTAACTTTAGTCTCCAATAAAGCCATTAGACCCAAATTATATTTAGAAATAAGAGAGACCACATCCTGACATCTATCAGAGCTGTTCAAACCCCTGGTATTCCAAATACCAATATTCATTTCACTGATTTCTGGACATTTAGAGAGTCCACCTCAAAATCCCTGTTTCCCAATTCCAGCTGCCAAACTCCTTTAGCAGACTTTTTCTCATTCTCCACTTCTATATCCACATGGCCCTCTGCATTAAGACCAACATCTCTGGTAGTAGAATTAAAGGATTCAATCACTTTGATTCTAGCAGCTTTTCTATAAGCTTGGATTTCAGTAAGCGGGGCTTCCAAATTAGCCTGTTTAATTGCCAACACATAATCAGCATTAGCCTTTAATCTCAGTTTTTCCTCAATAGCTTTAAGTCTCACAAATTCTGTACCCAGATTCTGATTACAGTTACTAGGATCCAAAACTTTTCCTTCCTCCACATTCAGATCCAAGTTCCCCCTGCATATCTCAGAAGACTTTTGCCCAATTTCATTATTCAGGTCACTAGCCAATGTTTGAATTGGAATAACCAGAGAATTGTCCTGCGTTTCAGTCAAATCCACAGAAGAATCCCTGCATTTCTCAGAAGAAATTTGACCAGTTGTATTACTCAGATTACTAGCCAAAGTCTGAGTTGGAGTGCTCATATATTTGGCCTGAGTTTTTCTCAAATCCACAGAATTATCCTTATCCTTAAGAGCTTTTATTCTCACAATTTCTGTACCCAGATTCTGACTGCATTTACTAATACCCAGAACTTCTCCTTCCTCCACAATCTGATCCAAGTTTCCTCTGTATTTCTCAGAAGACTTTTGTCCAGTTTCATTACTCAAGTCACTAGCCAATGTCTGAACTGGAGTATTCAGAGATTTGTCTTGAGTTTTATTCAAATCCACAGAAGTATTAAACTCTAAAACCACTGTCTGATTTGGAATATTAGAAGATCCCATATTAAACTGAGCTGAATTCAAACCATCAGACTTTTGACAATTTTCCATGGACACTGACTTAATATCAGTCTGAGAATAATCTGAATTTTCAGAGGAAAGATTTTCTTCTTTTAAACCATCCTTACTAATCCCTGAATCAAAAACCTCAGGAATATCTTGCAATATATCATAAGCATTTGACAACTTTAGAGACTGAGCTTTAGCTGTAGTTTCCTTTGGCATCCAAACTTTCTTTTTAAACTTTTGTATAGACTTTTTCTGCACTTCCTTACAGTCCTTCATTGAATGACCAAATAGAAGACAATTGTCACAAGTGGGAGGTTTCCATTCATACAACACTGGTTGATCAAATATATGAATTCCTTTAACAAAAATTGGAATAAAATCCACCAATTTTGAAGAGGCTGTAATTTCAATATTCAATCTAGCAAAACTGGGTCTTTGCTTGCTTTTTGTAAGATCATCAATTTTAATAGGAGTGCCCAAGACACTACCAATTTTACAAAGACTTCTCCAAGCATAGAACTCAAAAGGCAGATGAGGTAGTCTTACCCATATAGGAATAGAATCAAACACCTTCCGTTCCAATTTCATACCTGGTTTCCATTCCCATAAAAACAAAGGACTTCCTTCATAGTTCCAAGGTCCATTTTGCAATATTCTATCAAAATCTTCACTGACTGAAAATTTGAAAACAATTAATCCATTTTCCAGAGTAGACATTGTGAAAGTACCTTTACACCTCCAGGTTTTTAGCAGAAAAATTTTCAGATTCTTGAAATAAGGCTTTTTTCCCATCAAAATACCAATAAGACTGAATTTCCATTGCTTAATGCCTTCATCCAAATCATCTTGTGTTAAATCCGCTCCCCTTCTGTCATCCTCAAGAACCAAAGGCGGTAAGAAACTAAGAGTATTAGAAGAAGAACCTGGGCTGAATAAATCCTTCCAAGAAGAATGATTTTGAACCACAGATGCTCCTTTGGTTTGATCTTTGATCTCAGAAGATAAAGAATGTGAAAGAACAGGAAACTCCTCATTAAGATCATGAATAACAGAAGACGAGCCAACCTGGGATTCCTGCTTTTGCTCCTCAACCACCTGACCAAGAACAGGGCCTTCCAAAACTGGATCATGTTGAGAAATCAAATCCTTTTCCTCCAATTTATCAGAGCTAGTAATCTCAACAGAAGGAAGAATCGGAGGAATGAGACAAGAGGAATTAGCCAGAGTACTCAACAAAAAAGAATCTGCTAACTTTGAATAAGTATTTTCCCGCGCTACTCCTTTTCCCTTAAAATTCTCCAACTCCTTCCACGAATTAGGAGAGTGAATCACAGAATTCTCTAACTCTTGATCTGATCTCCTTGAAGACAGCAAATTATTCTTCACAGGTAAAACTTCAACCAATCCAGGAGTTTTCTTAGGCAAAAGAAATGTAGTTTCTTGAAAATTCTCTATATCTGGCTGACCAAGAACTGAGCAAAATTGATTACTATCAATCTGAGAAGATGAATACCTTTCCGCCAGATTACCATCATCAAGCCTTAGAGTAGATGAAGAAGATGAAGGAATGCAGATTGAAGAATAATATAGCTCCTTGCCCTTCAAATCGCCAATATTCCCCAAAGCCACCCGGCTCTCCATTCCTCGATTCATTTGTACGATCCATTCTAATTCATTCGTACAATCCATTCTATTTCATTCGTATGATCCATTCTTACTCATTCGTATGATCCATTCTAATTCATTCGCACGAATGTATCCATTCTAATTCATTCATACAATCCATTCTAATTCATTCCGTACGATCCATTCTAATTCATTCGCATGATTGTAACCATTCTAATTCATTCATTTGATCCATTCTAATTCATTCGTACGATCCATTCTAATTCATTCGTCCGATCCATTCTAATTCATTCGCACGAATGTATCCTTTCTAATTCATTAGTACGATCCATTCTAATTCATTCGTACGATCCATTCTAATTCATTCGTAAGATCCATTCCAATTCATTTGTACGATCCATTCTAATTCATTCGCACGATCCATTCTAATTCATTCGCACGAATGTATCCATTCTAATCCATTCATACGATCCATTCTAATCCATTCGTACGATCCATTCTAATTCATTCGCATGAATGTAACCATTCTAATTCATTCATTTGATCCATTCTAATTCATTCGTACAATCTATTCTAATTCATTCGTACGATCCATTCTAATTCATTCGTACGATCCATTCTAATTCATTCGTCTGATCCATTCTAATTCATTCGCACGAATGTATCCATTCTAATTCATTCGTACGATCCATTCTAATCCATTCTTATTCTTTCACAAAATCTATTCTAATTCATTCATACGATCTATTCTAATTCATTCACACGAATGTATCCATTCTAATTCATTCATACGATCCATTCTATTCATTCGTACGATCCATTCTTACTCATTGGTACGATCCATTCTAATTCATTCGCACGATCCATTCTAATTCATTCGTACGATCCATTCTAATTCATTCGTAAGATCCATTCTAATTCATTCGTACGATCCATTCTAATTCATTCGTACGATCCATTCTAATTCATTCGCACGATCCATTCTAATTCATTCGTACCATCCATTCTGATTCATTCATACGATCCATTCTAATTCATTCGTACGATCCATTCTAATTCATTCGCACAAATGTATCCATTCTAATTTATTCGTACGATCCATTCTAATTCATTCACACGATCTATTCTAATTCATTCGTACGATCCATTCTAATTCTTTCACACGATCCATTCTAATTCATTCGTACGATCCATTCTAATTCATTCGTACGATCCATTCTAATTCATTCGTACGATCCATTCTAATTCATTCATATGATCAATTCTAATTCATTCGTACGATCCATTCTAATTCATTCGTCCGATCCATTCTAATTCATTCTATTCATTCGTGCGAATGAATTAGAATGGATCGTGTGAAAGAATTAGAATGGATTGTATGAATGAATTAGAATGGATCGTACGAAGGAATTAGAATGGATCGTACGAATGAATTAGAATGGATCGTACGAATAAATTAGAATAGATCGTAGGAATGAATTAGAATGGATCGTATGAATGAATTAGAATGGATCGTGTGAAAGAATTAGAATGGATCATACGAATGAATTAGAATGGATCGTGCGAATGAATTAGAATGGATCGTACGAATGAATCAGAATGGATCGTGCGAATGAACTAGAATGGATCGTACGAATGAATTAGAATGGATCGTGTGAAAGAGTTAGAATGGATTGTATGAATGAATTAGAATGGATCGTACGAAGGAATTAGAATGGATCGTACGAATGAATTAGAATGGATCGTATGAATGAATTAGAATAGATCGTAGGAATGAATTAGAATGGATCGTGTGAAAGAATTAGAATGGATCGTACGAATGAATTAGAATGGATCGTGCGAACGAATTAGAATGGATTGTACGAATGAATTAGAATGGATCGTGCGAATGAATTAGAATGGATCGTACGAATGAATTAGAATGGATCATGCTAATGAATTAGAATTGATCGAACGAATGAATTAGCATGGATCGTGCATTCGTACGATCCATTCTAATTCATTCATAAGATCCATTCTAATTCATTTGTACGATCCATTCTAATTCATTCGTACGATCCATTCTAATTCATTCGCACGAATTTATCCTGTTCGGGGGATTTTTTCGCTGGTCCGAGCGGGCTGCCTGCAAGACAAAGAAAAAGCGTTAGAACGGCTGGCTCCCTCAGGAGCGTAGACCCTCCGACACTCAAGTCAGTCACGGTAGCACAACGGCGAGCTGTTGTATACCAAAGTGGTAGGGAAAAGGATTTCGAACCTCCACTATGGAGCCTGGGGGTGAGCATTTATAGCAATCGGCGGCCTACCGTGGCCCGACACGTGGAGATTCTTCCAGTGCCTTCTAGACCCCCACGATTCGACTCGCGTGGGTCTCTGACAGTCCTTGGTACTCACGCCCTGACATTCTTTGTCGCCGAGCCTGCCAGGCGGTTTGAGTGGGGGAGAGCATCTTTCTTGTCACTGCCAGGTGGCTATTCTGGAATGTTCAAGTCTGGGAGGTCTCGAACTGATTCGAGCGGGCTTCCGTGGACCACGTTTGTCCACGTAGCTTCCGTGGGGTTTCGACACCTGGCATCCTTTCATACATTGTGGGTGACCTCCAATGGGGAGCTAAGGCGAGCTCGCCCTCCATTGCTCTGCCTTCTCTTCCACATCTATCAAGAGTCGGACCTCGCGGGAGCAACCTCTTCGATAAACTAGGGAGTTCTGGTGAGCTTGGACGAGCTCCTGAGCGAGCTTGGACGAGCTCCTTGCGCGAGCTAGGGGTGAGCTCCTGCGCGAGCTAGGGGCGTTTGCGATGCCGGTGTCTTCGTTATGCATGACGGTCTAACTCCCGCTACCACTGCAAGCGAGTTCTCGCGCGGGCTTGGCGAGCTCCTGGGCGAGCTTAGGCGAGCTCCTGGGCGAGCTTAGATGAGCTCCTGAGCGAGCTTAGGCGAGCTCCTGGGCGAGCTTTAGGCGAGCTCCAGCGAGCTTAGGCGAGCCCCTGAGCGAGCTTAGGCGAGCTCCTGAGCGAGCTTAGGCGAGCTCCAGCGAGCTTAGGCGAGCCCCTGGGCGAGCTCAGGCGAGCTCCAGCAAGCTTAGGCGAGCTCCTAAGAGTGCTCTTGGCCTAGGCCCCTTCAGCCCAATGTGGATCTCGCTCCCTATCAAGGTGATTTGGTGAGCACGGGGGGGGGGGGGGGGGGGGGAGGTGCGAACTCCAGGGCAGATTTCAGCTACCCCCAACATTACCCCCTCCTGAGGGAGCGACCAAGGAGACTTTGGCGCTTGCTCAAGAGTCTTATTGCGCACGATGGTCGAATGGGAAGCGCCAGTCATTGGCGACCTCCACCTTGTGGGCTGCGGGCACCTGCCGTTGGCGGTGTGCGCCGAGAGCTTTGACTGTCAGTATTTTACAAACGCTGGGCGGGCCGGGAGCGTCAGCCACGAGCGATCTCCTTCCGGTGAGAGCTTGTCACACATGGCCAGGGTCTGCTTCGGGCGAGCTGCGGGCCTCTGCCGTGTGCGGTCTGCGCCGAGAGCTTTGACTCTCAGTATTTCACAAAAGCTGGGTAGGCCGGGAGCGTCAGCCGCGAGCGATCTCCTTTCGGTGTGAGCTTGTCACACGCGGTCAGGGTCTGCCTCGGGCGAGCTGCGGGCACCTGCCGCGAGCCTGGGCGGGCCGCGAGCGTCAACCGCGAGCGATCTCCTTCCTGTGCGAGCTTGTCACACACGGCCAGGGTCTGCTTTGGGCGAGCTGCGGGCCTCTGCCGTGTGCGGTCTGCGCCGAGAGCTTTGACTGCCAGTATTTCACAAACGCTGGGCGTGCCAGGAGCGTCAGCCGCGAGCAATCTCATTCCGGTGCGAGCTTATCACACGCGGTCAGGGTCTGCCTCGGGCGAGCTGCGGGCACCTACCGCGAGCCTTGGCGGGCCGCGAGCGTCAGCCGCGAGCGATCTCCTTTCGGTGCGAGCTTGTCACACGCGGCCAGGGTCTGCTTCGGGCGAGCTGCGGGCCTCTGCCGTGTGCGGTCTGCGCCGAGAGCTTTGACTGCCAGTACTTCACAAACGCTGGGCAGGCCGGGAGCGTCAGCCGCGAGTGATCTCCTTCCTGTGCGAGCTTGTCACACACGGTCAGGGTCTGCCTCGGGCGAGCTGCGGGCACCTGCCACGAGCCTGGGCGGGCCGCGAGCGTCAGCCGCGAGCGATCTCCTTCCGGTGCGAGCTTGTCACACGCGGCCAGGGTCTGCTTCGGGCAAGCTGCGGGCCTCTGCTTTGTGCGGTCTGCGCCGAGAGCTTTGACTCAGTATTTCACAAACGCTGGGCGGGCCGGGAGCGTCAGCCGCAAGCGATCTCCTTCTGGTGCGAGCTTGTCACGCACGGTCAGGGTCTGCCTCGGGCGAGCTGCGGGCACCTACCGCGAGCGATTTTGTGACTTGGGTATCGCCCCAAATCTCCAACGGTCGCTCCACCTTAAAGTATCGCCCCAAATCTCGAGAGTGATACCCCGGGCGAGGCAGCTAATTCGATTCAACCTTTTTTTACTTTGAAGTATATGCAAACGAAAAACTCGGCATGCTCGCCAAAACCCAATTAGTCTTTGAGCCCGGAAAACGATAAGCAAACCAAAAGACTTCAAAAACTTCCCTACACTCAGAGACTTAAAACATTTTTATTTTAAAAGGAAACTAATAAGTGCTAGCTGCCCCCTGCCCGGTTAATTTCCCTCGATGATCCTGTTCGGCGGGCTCGCCCTTCGAGGGGTATGCCAACGCCAGAATGCTTCCGTTCATGGCAGGTGAACGCAAAGGATCCTGGTTAGGTTTAGAGTCCACTAGGCAGCGGACTTCCCCGGGAATCTCAAGGTCGCCCACTGGCAGCCTCTGAGGATCCCGGTCTTGCTTTAATTCCGCACAATGATGGACTACCCCGGGAAGCTCAAGGTCGCCCACTGGCTGCCTCTGAGGATCCCGGTCTTGCTTTAAGTCCGCACAACGGCGGACTACCCCGGGAAGCTCAAGGTCGCCCACTGGCTGCCTCTGAGGATCCCGGTCTTGCTTTAGGTCCGCACAATGGCTGACTACCCCGGGAAGCTCAAGGTCTCCCACTGGCTGCCTCTGAGGATCCCGGTCTTGCTTTAAGTCCGCACAACGGCGGACTATCCCGGGAAGCTCAAGGTCGCCCACTGGCTGCCTCTGAGGATCCCGGTCTTGCTTTAAGTCCGCACAACGGCGGACTACCCCGGGAAGCTCAAGGTCGCCCACTGGCTGCCTCTGAGGATCCCGGTCTTGCTTTAAGTCCGCACAACGGCGGACTACCCTGGGAAGCTCAAGGTCGCCCACTGGCTGCCTCTAAGGATCCCGGTCTTGCTTTAAGTCCGCACAACGGCGGACTACCCCGAGAAGCTCAAGGTCGCCCACTGGCTGCCTCTGAGGATCCCGGTCTTGCTTTAAGTCCGCACAATGGCGGACTGCACAATATAGATCATGCGGGCTCTTTTCTGCGCCGAGCTTCCGAGCTAACTTCTTTGTTGAAACCTCCGTCGTTCGGTGAAATCCCGCTCCCCGGGTCCCGGAGGTAGGCGCCAGTTTGCCGGCCTTCCAGCGACCACCGGGGGGGCTTCCGCGGGCTATACGGCAGGAGCTGCGGGTGGTCCGGGCGAAGGTGCCACCTGTGGCACCTCCCGCCTTTCCACGGCCTTAACGATGAGAGGTCGCAGAGCCGGAGGAGGTCGCTGCTCGACTGCCTCTCCCTTCCGGTCTAACACCGCATCCTCGAGCCTGATGTGCTGCTGGACAAGGGCGAATAGCTCGACGATCGTGCGGGGATCCTTGATTACCAGGGCGTCATGAAGCTTGCTTTCCTCGGGGAGGGCGTTTCGGAACGCACTCACCGTCGTGCGATCTTGGCCGACAGCATCCTCCAGAGCGAGGTAGGCGCTTCGGAAGCGCATCATAAAGCTTCAAAGAGTTTCACGGGCTCCCATAGCCAAAGTAAAAAGGGACTCGATCCTCTTAAGGGGCTGTCTGTTGCACCGGTGCTGCTCCAGAAACAACCTGGAGAGAGTTGGGAAGTCTGGAATGGTGCCCGACGGCAACTTGTGGAACCAATTTAACACCGAGCCCGTCAAACTGCTCAGGAAAGCTCGGCACAAGACATGGTCCTGGTCCCGGAAGAATAACAGCTTCCGGTAAGCCAATAGATGGTCGACTGGATCTTGCAATCCATTGAACAGTACAAACTTAGGCAGGATCCAATGGCGAGGGAACCCTCCTAGATGCACCTCGCTCGTGAAGGGCGAGCTACCCCCGTGGGCGGCGAGGTCCTCCAGCAAGTCTACCATCGCGCTAGGTCGCTGCCAGTGCCCGGGGAAAACTCCCAGAGGCTGCTGCGCGGGTCCCAGGCGGTCAAGCGCGCTCCCTCGAGGGAGGTTCGGGTCCATCCCGCGGCAACCCTCGGGGGCCACCGCTCGGCGGCCTCCTCGCTGCTCGCCCACGGATTCCTTCAGCGTGGTGGTTGGTCTGTGGGAGGCCGTTGCCTCTCGAGCTTCGGAAGGCGTAGCCACCGTGGGCTCTTTCCCACGTCGCCGATGGCGCGGGTCGCGATCCCGCTCTAGAGATCTTGCCTCCGACCCGTCAGAATCGACGCTCCGGCTACGGCGGCAAGGGATAGTCGCGCACGAGGTCGCCTGGTTGCTAGACCGCTGGGTTACTAGCTTCTGCAACCTTGTGAGCGGGGTTTCCGGCACCCTGCGCACGGCCGCTCTCCCGACCGAGGGCTCAGGATGGGAATCCTGCCGCACCGGAGCAGTCGTGAGCGGGCGCGATGTTGAAGCCGGTGGTCGCACCGGAGGTGCCGTATTCGCCGGCCCGGAGCGTCGGCTGGCCACCGGAACCTGACGCAGTCGCGTCAGTTCCTCCATCATGGCCCGCTGGGTGGCCAACATCTCCAACAGGAGCTGGTCACTTAGCGGGACAGGGGGCTGGGGGGTCTCTACTGGAGGTTCGCTGCGCGCAGACCTCGCACGGGTCCTTGGTCGCCTGCGTCCCCTTGTCGCCGGAGCCATCTTTGGGGTTACGAGAGCCGACGCGCTCAACCGCGTGGTCGTGGGCGTTCTCGCCGGAACCAGTTGAAAGATCCCACAGACGGCGCCAAATGTTCGGGGGATTTTTTTGCTGGTCCGAGCGGGCTGCCTGCAAGACAAAGAAAAAGCGTTAGAACGGCTGGCTCCCTTAGGAGCGCAGACCCTCCGACGCTCAAGTCAGTCACGGTAGCACAACGGCGAGCTGTTGTATACCAAAGTGGTAGGGAAAAGGATTTCGAACCTCCACTATGGAGCCTGGGGGTGAGCATTTATAGCAATCGGCGGCCTACCGTGGCCCGACACGTGGAGATTCTTCCAGTGCCTTCTAGACCCCCACGATCCGGCTCGCGTGGGTCTCTGACAGTCCTTGGTACTCACGCCCTGACATTCTTTGTCGCCGAGCCTGCCAGGTGGTTTGAGTGGGGGAGAGCATCTTTCTTGTCACTGCCAGGTGGCTATTCTGGAATGTTCAAGTCTGGGAGGTCTCGAACTGATTCGAGCGGGCTTCCGTGGACCATGTTTGTCCACGTAGCTTCCGTGGGGTTTCGACACCTGGCATCCTTTCATACATTGTGGGCGACCTCCGATGGGGAGCTAAGGCGAGCTCGCCCTCCATTGCTCCGCCTTCTCTTCCACATCTATCAAGAGTCGGACCTCGTGGGAGCAACCTCTTCGATAAACTAGGGAGTTCTGGCGAGCTTGGGCGAGCTCCTGAGCGAGCTTGGACGAGCTCCTTGCGCGAGCTAGGGGCGAGCTCCTGTGCGAGCTAGGGGCGTTTGCGATGCCGGTGTCTTCGTTATGCATGACGGTCTAACTCCCGCTACCACTGCAAGCGAGTTCTCGCGCGGGCTTGGCGAGCTTAGGCGAGCTCCTGGGCGAGCTTAGACGAGCTCCTGAGCGAGCTTAGGCGAGCTCCTGGGCGAGCTTTAGGCGAGCTCCAGCGAGCTTAGGCGAGCCCCTGAGTGAGCTTAGGCGAGCTCCTGGGCGAGCTCAGGCGAGCTCCTGAGCGAGCTTAGGCGAGCTCTTGAGCGAGCTTAGGCGAGCTCCAGCGAGCTTAGGCGAGCCCCTGGGCGAGCTCAGGCGAGCTCCAGCGAGCTCCAGCGAACTCCAGGGCAGATTTCAGCTACCCCCAATATATCCATTCTAGTTCATTCGTATGATCCATTCTAATTCATTCGTACGATCCATTCTAATTCATTCGCACAAATGTATCCATTCTAATTCATTCGTACGATCCATTCTAATTCATTCGCACGATCCATTCTAATTCATTCGTACGATCCATTTTAATTCTTTCACACGATCCATTCTAATTCATTCGTACGATCCATTCTAATTCATTCGCACGATCCATTCTAATTCATTCGTACGATCCATTCTAATTCATTCATACGATCCATTCTAATTCATTCGTACGATCCATTCTAATTCATTCGTCCGATCCATTCTAATTCATTCTATTCATTCGTACGATCCATTCTTACTCATTGGTACGATCCATTCTAGTTCATTCGTACGATCCATTCTAATTCATTCGTACGATCCATTCTAATTCATTCGTACGATCCATTCTAATTCATTCGTATGATCCATTCTAATTCATTCGTAAGATCCATTCTAATTCATTCGTACGATCCATTCTAATTCATTCGTACGATCAGTTCTTATTCATTCGCACAATCCATTCTAATTCATTCGCACGAATGTATCCATTCAATTTCATTCGTACGAACCATTCTAATTCATTCGTACGATCCATTCTAATTTATTCGTATGATCCATTCTAATTAATTCGTACGATCCATTCTAATTCATTCGTACGATCCATTCTAATTCATTCATACAATCCATTCTAATTCATTCGCACGAATGTATCCATTCTAATTAATTCGTACGATCCATTCTAATTCATTCGTATGATCCATTCTAATTCATTCGCACAATCCATTCTATTTCATTCGTACGATCCATTCTTACTCATTGGTACGATCCATTCTAATTCATTCGCACGAATGTATCCATTCTAATTCATTCGTACGAATCCATTCTAATTCATTCGTACAATCTATTCTATTTCATTCGTACGATCCATTCTTACTCATTCGTATGATCCATTCTAATTTATTCGGACGAATGTATCCATTCTAATTTATTCGTACGATCCATTCTAATTCATTCGTACGATTTATTCTAATTCATTCGCACGAATGTATCCATTCTAATTCATTCGTATGGTCCAATCTAATTCATTCGCACAATCCATTCTATTTCATTCGTACGATCCATTCTTACTCATTCGTATGATCCATTATGGATACATTCGTGCGAATGAATTAGAATGGATTATACGAATGAGTAAGAATGGATCCAACGAATGAAATAGAATGGATTGTGCGAATGAATTAGAATGGATCGTACGAATGAATTAGAATGGATCGTGTGAAAGAAGTAGAATGGATTGTATGAATGAATTAGAATAGATCATATGAATGAATTAGAATGGATCGTACGAATGAATTAGAATTGATCGTACGAATGAATTAGAATGGATCGTACGAATAAATTAGAATGGATACATTCGTCCAAATGAATTAGAATGGATCATACGAATGAGTAAGAATTGATCGTACGAATGAAATAGAATAGATTGTACGAATGAATTAGAATGGATCCTACGAATGAATTAGAATAGATCGTGTGAAAGAATTAGAATGGATTGTATGAATGAATTAGAATGAATTCGTACGATCCATTCGAATTCATTCGCACGATCCATTCTAATTCATTCATACGATCCATTCTAATTCATTCATACAATCCATTCTAATTCTTTCACACGATCCATTCTAATTCATTCGTAGGATCCATTCTAATTCATTCGTACAATCTATTCTATTTCATTCGTACGATCCATTCTTACTCATTCGTATGATCCATTCTAATTCATTCGGACGAATGTATCCATTCTAATTTATTCGTACGATCCATTCTAATTCATTCGTACGATCTATTCTAATTCATTCGTATGATCCATTCTAATTCATTCATACAATCTATTCTAATTCATTCATACGATCCATTCTAATTCATTCGCACGATCCATTCTAATTCATTCGTACGATCCATTCTAATTCATTCGCACGAATGTATCCATTCTAGTTCATTCGTACGATCCATTCTAATTCATTCGTACGATCCAGTCTAATTCATTCGTACGATCCATTCTAATTCATTCATACAATCCATTCTAATTCATTCGCACGATCCATTCTAATTCACTCATACGATCCATTCTAATACATTCATACAATCCATTCTAATTCATTTGCACGAATATATCCATTCTAATTCATTTGTATTTCACACGATCCATTCTAATTCATTCGTAGGATCCATTCTAATTCATTCGTACAATCTATTCTATTTCATTCATACGATCCATTCTTACTCATTCGTATGATCCATTCTAATTCATTCGGACGAATGTATCCATTCTCATTTATTCGTACGATCCATTCTAATTCATTCGTACGATCTATTCTAATTCATTCGTATGATCCATTCTTACTCATTCGTATGATCCATTCTAATTCATTCGTACGATCCATTCTAATTCATTCGTACGATCCATTCTAATTCATTCGCACCATCTATTCTAATTCATTCGTACGATCCATTCTAATTCATTCGTACGATCGTACGAATGAATTAGAATGGATCGTATGGAATGAATTAGAATGGATTGTATGAATGAATTAGAATGGATACATTCGTGCGAATGAATTAGAATGGATCATACGAATGAGTAAGAATGGATCGTACGAATGAAATAGAATGGATTGTACGAATGAATTAGAATTGATCGTACAAATGAATTAGACTGGATCGTACGAATGAATTAGAATGGATCATACGAATGAGTAAGAATGGATCGTACAAATGAAATAGAATGGATTGTACGAATGAATTAGAATGGATCGTACGAATGAATTAGAATGGATCGTGTGAAACAATTAGAATGCATTGTATGAATGAATTAGAATGGATCGTATGAATGAATTAGAATGGATCGTGCGAACGAATTCGAATGGATCGCATGATCCATTCGAATAGAATGGATCGTATGAATGAATTAGAATGGATCGGGCGAATGAATTAGAATGGATTGTAGGAATGAATTAGAATGGATCGTATGAATGAATTAGAATGGATCGTATGAATGAATTAGAATGGAGCGTGCGAATGAATTAGAATGGATCGTACGAATGAATTAGAATGGATCATACGAATGAATTAGAATGGATCATACGAATGAGTAAGAATGGATCGTACGAACGAAATAGAATGGATTGTACGAATGAATTAGAATGGATACATCCATGCGAATGAATTAGAATGGATCGTACGAATGAATTAGAATGGATCTTACGAATGAATTAGAATGGATCGTACGAATGAATTAGACTGGATCGTACGAATGAATTTGAATGGATACATTTGTGCGAATGAATCAAAATGGATTGTATGAATGAATTACAATAGATCGTACGAATGAATTAGAATGGATCGTATGAATGAATTAGAATAGCTCATACGAATGAATTAGAATGAATCGTACGAATGAATTAGAATGGTTACATTCGTGCGAATGAATTAGAATAGATCGTACGAATGAATTAGAATGGATCGTACGAATAAATTAGAATGGATCGTGGGAATGAATTAGAATAGATCGTACGAATGAATTAGAATGGATCCACCGAATGAGTTAGAATGGATCATACGAATGAATTAGAATGGATTGTACGAATGAATTAGAATGGATTATGCGAATGAATTAGAATGGATCGTATGAATGAATAAGAATGGATCGTACGAATGAATTAGAATAGATCGTGCGATTGAATTAGCATGAATCGTACGAATGTATTAGAATGGATCGTACGAATGAATTAGAATGAATCGTACGATCCATTCTAATTCATTCGTACGATCCATTCTAATTCATTTGCACGAATGTATCCATTCTAGTTCATTCGTACGATCCATTCTAGTTCATTCGTACGATCCATTCTAATTCATTCGTACGATCCACTCTAATTCATTCGTATGATCCATTCTAATTAATTCGTATGATCCATTGTAATTCATTCGTACGATCCATTCTAATTCATTCATACAATCCATTCTAATTCATTCGCACGAATGTATCCATTCTAATTAATTCGTACGATCCAATCTAATTCATTCGTATGATCCATTCTTATTCATTCGCACGATCCAATCTAATGGATTTGCACGATCCATTCTAATTCATTCGCACTAATGTATCCATTCTAATTCATTCGTACGATTTATTATAATTCATTAATATGATCCATTCTAATTCATTCGCATGATCCATTCTAATTTATTCGTACGATCCATTCTAATTCATTCGTACGATCCATTCTAATTCATTCGCACGATCCATTCTAATTCATTCGTACAATCTATTCTATTTCATTCGTAAGATCCATTCTTACTCATTCGTATGATCCATTCTAATTCATTCGGACGAATGTATCCATTCTAATTTATTCGTACGATCCATTCTAATTCATTCGTACGATCCATTCTAATTCATTCGTACGATCCATTCTAATTCATTCGTCCGATCCATCCTAATTCATTCGCACGAATGTATCCATTCTAATTCATTCGTACGGTCCATTCTAATTCATTCGCACAATCCATTCTATTTCATTCGTATGATCCATTTTTACTCATTCGTATGATCCATTATTGATACATTCGTGCGAATGAATTAGAATGGATCATACGAATGAGTAAGAATGGATCGTACGAATGAAATAGAATGAATTGTGCGAATGAATTATAATGGATCGTACGAATGAATTAGAATGGATCGTGTGAAAGAATTAGAATGGATTGTATGAATGAATTAGAATAGATCGTATGAATGAATTAGAATGGATCGTACGAATGAATTAGAATGAATCGTACGAATGAACTAGAATGGATACATTCGTGCGAATGAATTAGAATGGATCGTACGAATGAATTAGAATGGATCGTACGAATGAATTAGAATGGATTTTACGAATGAATTAGAATGGATCGTACGAATGCACGATCCATGCTAATTCATTCGTTCGATCAATTCTAATTCATTAGCACGATCCATTCTAATTCATTCGTAGGATCCATTCTAATTCATTCGCACGATCCATTCTAATTCATTCGTACGATCCATTCAAATTCTTTCACACGATCCATTCTAATTTATTCGTACGATCCATTCTAATTCATTCGTACGATCTGTTCTAATTCATTCGTACGATCCATTCTAATTTCATTCGTACGATCCATTCTAATTCATTCGCTCAATGTATCCATTCTAATCCATTCGTACGATCCATTCTAATCCATTCGTACGATCCATTCTAATTCATTCGCATGAATGTAACCATTCTAATTCATTCATTTGATCCATTCTAATTCATTCGTACGATCCATTCTAATTCATTCATCCGATCCATTCTAATTCATTCGCACGAATGTATCCATTGTAATCCATTCGTAAGATCCATTCTAATTCATTCGTACGATCCATTCTAATTCATTCGTACGATCCATTCTAATTCATTAATATGATCCATTCTAATTCATTCGTACGATCCATTCTAATTCATATGCACAAAGGTATCCATTCTAATTCATTCGTACGATCCATTCTAATTCAGGATCGTACGAATGAATTAAAATAGATACATTCGTGCGAATGAATTAGAATTGATCGTACGAATGAATTAGAATGGATCGTGCGAATGAATTAGAATGGATCGTACGAATGAATTAGAATGGATCGTACGAATGAACTAGAATGGATACATTCATGCAAATGAATTAGAATGGATCGTACGAATGAATTAGAATGGATCGTACGAATGAATTAGAATAGATACATTCGTGCTAATAAATTAGAATGTATCAGACGAATGAATTAGAATGGATCATACGAATGAATTAGAATGGATCAAATGAATGAATTAGAATGGTTACATTCATGCGAATGAATTAGAATGGTTACATTCATGCGAATGAATTAGAATGGATCGTACGAATGGATTAGAATGGATCGTACGAATGGATTAGAATGGATACATTCGAGCGAATGAATTAGAATGGATCGTACGAATGAAATTAGAATGGATCATACGAATGAATTAGAATAGATCGTACGAATGAATTAGAATGGATCGTACGAATGAATTAGAATGGATCGTACGAATAAATTAGAATGGATACATTCGTCCGAATGAATTAGAATGGATCATACGAATGAGTAAGAATGGATTGTACGAATGAAATAGAATTGATTGTACGAATGAATTAGAATGGATCCTACGAATGAATTAGAATGGATCGTGTGAAAGAATTAGAATGGATTGTATGAATGAATTAGAATGGATCGTATGAATGAATTAGAATGGATCGTGCGAATGAATTCGAATGGATCGTACGAATTCATTCTAATTCATTCATAAAATCCATTCTAATTCTTTCACACGATCCATTCTAATTCATTCGTACGTTCCATTCTAATTCATTAGCACGATCCATGCTAATTCATTCGTTCGATCAATTCTAATTCATTAGCATGATCCATTCTAATTCATTCGTACGATCCATTCTAATTCCTTCGTACGATCCATTCTAATTCATTCGTACGATCTATTCTAATTCATTCGTACGATCCATTATAATTCATTCGTACGATCCATTCTAATTCATTCGTACGATCCATTCTAATTCATTCGTGCAATCCATTCTATTTCATTCGTACGATCCATTCTTACTCATTCATACGATCCATTCTAATTCATTCATACGAATATATCCATTCGTACGAATGAATTAGAATGGATCGTACGAATGAATTAGAATGGATCGTACGAAGGAATTAGAATGGATCGTACGAATGAATTAGAATGGATCGTACGAATGAATTAGAATAGATCGTACGAATGAATTAGAATGGATCGTACGAAGGAATTAGAATGGATCGTACGAATGAATTAGAATGGATAAATTCGTGCAAATGAATTAGAATGGATCGTATGAATGTATTAGAATGGATCGTATGAGTGAATTAGAATGGATCGTACGAATGAATTAGAATGGATTGTATGAATGAATTAGAATGGATCGTACGAATGAATTAGAATGGATCATACGAATTAATTAGAATGGATCATACGAATGAATTAGAATGGATTGTACGAATGAATTAGAATGGATCGTATGAATGAATTAGAATGGATACATTCGTGTGATCCATTCTAATTCATTCGCACAATCCATTCTATTTCATTCGTACGATCCATTCTTTCTCATTGGTACAATCCATTCTAATTCATTCGCACGAATGTATCCATTCTAATTCATTCATACGAATCCATTCTAATTCATTCGTACAATCTATTCTATTTCATTTGTAAGATCCATTCTAATTCATTCGTACGATCCATTCTAATTCATTCGTACGATCCATTCTAATTCATTCGCACAGTCCATTCTATTTCATTCGTACGATCCATTCTGACCCATTCGTATGATCCATTATGGATACATTCGTGCGAATGAATTAGAATGGATCATACGAATGAGTAAGAATGGATCGTACGAATGAAATAGAATGGATTGTGCGAATGAATTAGAATGGATCGTATGAATGAATTAGAATGGATCGTGTGAAAGATTTAGAATGGATTGTATGAATGAATTAGAATGGATCGTAAGAATGAATTAGAATGGATCGTACGAATGAATTAGAATGGATCGTACGAATGAATTAGAATGAATACATTCATGCGAATGAATTAGAATGGATACATTCGTGCGAAAGAATTAGAATAGATCGTATGAATGAATTAGAATGGATCCTATGAATGAATTAGAACGGATCGTGCTAATGAATTAGAATTGATAGAACGAATGAATTAGAATGGATACATTCGTGCGAATGAATTAGAATGGATCGGACGAATGAATTAGAATGGATCGTACGAATGAGTAAGAATGGATCGTACGAATGAAATAGAATAGATCGTACGAATGAATTAGAATGGATCGTACGAAGGAATTAGAATGGATCTTACGAATGAATTAGAATGGATATATTCGTGCAAATGAATTAGAATGGATCGTATGAATGTATTAGAATGGATCGTATGAGTGAATTAGAATGGATCGTACGAATGAATTAGAATGGATCGTATGAATGAATTAGAATGGATACATTCGTGTGAATGAATTAGAATGGATCGTATGAATGAATTAGAATAGATTTTGTGAATGAATTAGAACTGATTGTACGAATGAATTAGAATGGATACATTCGTGCGAATGAATTAGAATGGATTGTATGAATGAATTAGAATGGATCCTATGAATGAATTAGAATGGATCGTGCGAATGAATTAGAATGGATCGTACAAATGAATTAGAATGGATCGTGCTAATGAATTAGAATTGATCGAACAAATAAATTAGCATGGATCGTGCTAATGAATTAGAATGGAACGTACGAATGAATTAGAATGGATCGTGTGAAAGAATTAGAATGGATTGTATGAATGAATTAAAATGAATTCGTACGATCCATTTGAATTCATTCGCACGATCCATTCTAATTCATTCATACGATCCATTCTAATTCATTCATACAATCCATTCTAATTCATTCACACGATCCATTCTAATTTATTCGTAGGATCCATTCTAATTCATTCGTACAATCTATTCTATTTCATTCGTACGATCCATTCTTACTCATTCGTATGATCCATTCTAATTCATTCGGACGAATGTATCCATTCTAATTTATTCATACGATCCATTCTAATTCATTCGTACGATCCATTCTAATTCATTCGTATGATCCATTCTAATTCATTCGTCCGATCCATTCTAATTCATTCGCATGAATGTATCCATTCTAATTCATTCGTACGATCCATTCTAATTCATTCATACGATCCATTCTAATTCATTCGTAAGATCCATTCTAATTCATTCGTACGATCCATTCTAATTCATTCGTACGATCAATTCTAATTCATTCACACGAATGTATCCATTCTAGTTCATTCGTACGATCCATTCTAATTCATTCGTACGATCCATTCTAATTCATTCGCACAATGGATACATTCGTGCGAAAGAATTAGAATAGATTGTATGAATGAATTAGAATGGATCCTACGAATGAATTAGAATGGATCGTGCGAATGAATTAGAATGGATCGTGCTAATGAATTAGAATTGATCGAACGAATGAATTAGCATGGATCGTGCTACTGAATTAGAATGGAACGTACGAATGAATTAGAATGGATCGTGTGAAAGAATTAGAATTGATTGTTTGAATGAATTAGAATGAATTCGTACGATCCATTCGAATTCATTCGCACGATCCATTCTAATTCATTCATACGATCCATTCTAATTCATTCATACAATCCATTCTAATTCTTTCACACGATCCATTCTAATTCATTCGTAGGATCCATTCTAATTCATTCGTACAATCTATTCTATTTCATTCGTACGATCCATTCTTACTTATTCGTATGATCCATTCTAATTCATTCGGACGAATGTATCCATTCTAATTTATTCGTACGATCCATTCTAATTCATTCGTACGATCCATTCTAATTCATTCGTACGATCCATTCTTTCTCATTCGTATGATCCATTCTAATTCATTCATACGATCCATTCTAATTCATTCGTACGATCGATTCTAATTCATTCGCACTATCCATTCTAATTCATTCGTACGATCCATTCTAATTCATTCGTATGATCCATTCAAATTTATTAGTTCAAATATATCCATTCTAATTCATTTGTACGATCCATTCTAATTCATTTGCACGATCCATTCTAATTCATTCGCACGAATGTATCCATTCTAATTCATTCGTACGATCCATTCTAATTCATTCATACGATCCATTCTAATTCTTTCGTACGATCCATTCTAATTCATTCGCACAAATGTATCCATTCTAATTCATTCGTACGATCCATTCTAATTCATTCGCACGATCCATTCTAATTCATTCGTACGATCCATTCTAATTCATTCGTACGATCCATTCTAATTCATTTGTATGATCCATTCTAATTAATTCTTATGATCCATTCAAATTCATTCGTACGATCCATTCTAATTCATTCATACAATCCATTCTAATTCATTCGCACGAATGTATCCATTCTAATTAATTCGTACGATCCATTCTAATTCATTCGTATGATCTATTCTTATTCATTCGAACGATCCAGTCTAATTGATTCGCAATGAAATAGAATGGATTGTGCGAATGAATTAGAATGGATCATACGAATTAATTAGAATGGATCATACGAATGAATTAGAATGGATCGTACGAATGAATTAGAATGGATCGTACGAATGAACTAGAATGGATCGTACGAATGAACTAGAATGGATACATTCGTGCGAATGAATTAGAATGGATCGTACGAATGAATTAGAATGGATCGTACGAATGAATTAGAATGGATCTTACGAATGAATTAGAATGGATCGTACGAATGAATTAGAATGGATCGTACGAATTAATTAGAATGGATACATTCGTGCGAATGAATTAGAATGGATCGGACGAATGAATTAGAATGGATCGTACGAATGAATTAGAATGGATCAAATGAATGAATTAGAATGGTTACATTCATGCGAATGAATTAGAATGGATCGTACGAATGGATTAGAATGGATCGTACGAATGGATTAGAATGGATACATTCGTGCGAATGAATTAGAATGGATTGTATGAATGAATTAGAATGGATCGTACGAATGAATTAGAATGGATCGTATAAGTGAATTAGAATGGATATGAAGGAAATAGAATGGATCATACGAAGGAATTAGAATGGATCATACGAATGAAATAGAATGGATCGTACGAAGGAATTAGAATGAATCGTACGAATGAATTAGAATGGATATATTCGTGCAAATGAATTAGAATGGATCGTATGAATGAATTAGAATGGATCGTATGAGTGAATTAGAACGGATAGTACGAATGAAGTAGAATGGATCGTATGAATGAATTAGAATGGATACATTCGTGCGAATGAATTAGAATGGATCGTATGAATGAATTAGAATAGATTATGAGAATGAATTAGAATGGGTCGTACGAATGAATTAGAATGGATACATTCGTGCGAATAAATTAGAATGGATTGTATGAATGAATTAGAATGAATCGTACGAATGAATTAGAATGGATCGTACGAATGAATTAGAATAGATTGCCCGAATGAATTAGAATGGATCGTGCGAATGAAATAGAATGGATACAAATGAATTAGAATGGATCATACGAATGAATTAGAATAACGATCCATTCTTACTCATTCGTATGATCCATCCTAATTTATTCGCACGAATGTATCCATTCTAATTCATTCATACGTCTAATTCATTCATACGGTCCATTCTAATTCATTCGCACAATCCATTCTATTTCATTCGTACGATCCATTCTTACTCATTCGTATGATCCATTATGGATACATTCGTGCGAATGAATTAGAATGGATCATACGAATGTGTAAGAATGGATCGTACGAATGAAATAGAATGGATTGTGCGAATGAATTAGAATAGCTCGTACGAATGAATTAGAATGGATCGTGTGAAAGAATTAGAATGGATTGTATGAATGAATTAGAATAGATCGTATGAATGAATTAGAATGGATCGTACGAATGAATTAGAATGGATCGTACGAATGAATTAGAATGGATCCTATGAATGAATTAGAATGGATACATTCTAATTAGAATGGATCCTATGAATGAATTAGAATGGATCGTACGAATGAATTAGAATGGATCGTACGAATGAATTAGAATGGATCGTACGAATGAATTAGAATGGATATATTCGTGCGAATGAATTAGAATGGATACATTCGTGCGAAAGAATTAGAATAGATCGTATGAATGAATTAGAATGGATCCTATGAATGAATTAGAATGGATCGTGCGAATGAATTAGAATGGATCATACGAATGAATTAGAATGGATCGTGCTAATGAATTAGAATTGATCGAACGAATGAATAAGCATGGATCGTGCTAATGAATTAGAATGGAACGTACGAATGAATTAGAATGGATCGTGTGAAAGAATTAGAATGGATTGTATGAATGAATTAGAATGAATTCATACGATCCATTCGAATTCATTCGCACGATCCATTCTAATTCATTCATACGATCCATTCTAATTCATTCATACAATCCATTCTAATTCTTTCACACGATCCATTCTAATTCATTCGTAGGATCCATTCTAATTCATTTGTAAAATCTATTCTATTTTATTCGTACGATCTATTCTTACTCATTCGTATGATCCATTCTAATTCATTCGAACAAATGTATCCATTCTAATTTATTCGTACGATCGATTCTAATTCATTCGTACGATCCATTCTAATTCATTCGTACGATCCATTCTAATTCATTCGTCCGATCCATTCTAATTCATTCGCACGAATGTATCCATTCTAATTCATTCGTACGATCCATTCTAATTCATTCGTACGATCCATTCTAATTCATTCGTACGATCCATTCTAATTCATTCGTACGATCCATTCTAATTCATTCGCACGAATGTATCCATTCTAGTTCATTCGTATGATCCATTCTAATTCATTCGTACGATCCATTCTAATTCATTCGCACGATCCATTCTAATTCATTTGTACGATCCATTCTAATTCTTTCACACGATCCATTCTAATTCATTCTTACGTTCCATTCTAATTCATTTGCACGATCCATGCTAATTCATTCATTCGATCAATTCTAATTCATTAGCACGATCCATTCTAATTCATTCGTACGATCCATTCTAATTCATTCGCACGATCCATTCTAATTCATTCATAGGATCCATTCTAATTCATTCATACGATCTATTCTAATTCTTTCGCACGAATGTATCCATTCTAATTCATTCGCACGAATATATCCATTCTAATTCATTCGTACGATCCATTCTAATTCATTCGTACGATCCATTCTAATTCATTCGTACGATCCATTCTAATTCATTCATAGGATCTATTCTAATTCATTCATACAATCCATGCTAATTCTTTCACACAATCCATTCTAATTCATTCATATGATCCATTCTAATTCATTCGTACGATCCATTCTAATTCATATGCACAAAGGTATCCATTCTAATCCATTCGTAGGATCCATTCTAATCCATTCGTATGATCCATTCTAATTCATTCATACGATCCATTCTAATTCATTCGCACGAATGTATCCATTCCATTCGTAAGATCCATTCTAATTCATTCGTACGATCCATTCTAATTCATTCGTACGATCCATTCTAATTCATTAATATGATCCATTCTAATTCATTCGTACGATCCATTCTAATTCATATGCACAAAGGTATCCATTCTAATTCATTCGTACGATCCATTCTAATTCAGGATCGTACGAATGAATTAGAATGGATACATTCGTGCGAATGAATTAGAATTGATCGTACGAATGAATTAGAATGGATCGTGCGAATGAATTAGAATGGATCGTACGAATGAATTAGAATGGATCGTACGAATGAACTAGAATGGATACATTCGTGCAAATGAATTAGAATGGATCGTACGAATGAATTAGAATGGATCGTACGAATGAATTAGAATGGATCGTACGAATGAATTAGAATGGATCGTACGAATGAATTAGAATGGATACATTCGTGCGAATGAATTAGAATGGATCGGACGAATGAATTAGAATGGATCGTACGAATGAATTAGAATGGATCAAATGAATGAATTAGAATGGTTACATTCATGCGAATGAATTAGAATGGATCGTACGAATGGATTAGAATGGATCGTACGAATGGATTAGAATGGATACATTCGAGTGAATGAATTAGAATGGATCGTACGAATGAAATTAGAATGGATCGTACGAATGAATTAGAATAGATCGTACGAATGAATTAGAATGGATCATGCTAATGAATTAGAATTGATCGTACGAATGAAATAGAATGGATTGTACGAATGATTTAGAATGGATCGTACGAATGAATTAGAATGGATCGTACGAATGATTTAGAATTGATACATTCGTGCGAACGAATTAGAATGGATCATACGAATGAGTAAGAATGGATCGTACGAATGAAATAGAATGGATTGTACGAATGAATTAGAATGGATTCGTACGAATAAATTAGAATGGATACATTCGTGCGAATGAATTAGAATGGATCGTACCAATGAGTAAGAATGGATCGTACGAATGAAATAGAATGGATTGTGCGAATGAATTAGAATGGATCGTACGAATGAATTAGAATGGATCGTGTGAAAGAATTAGAATGGATTGTATGAATGAATTAGAATAGATCGTATGAATGAATTAGAATGGATCGTGCGAATGAATTCGAATGGATCGTACGAATTCATTCTAATTCATTCATACAATCTATTCTAATTCTTTCACACGATCCATTCTAATTCATTCGTACGTTCCATTCTAATTCATTAGCACGATCCATGCTAATTCATTCGTTCGATCAATTCTAATTCATTAGGACGATCCATTCTAATTCATTCGTATGATCCATTCTAATTCCTTCGTACGATCCATTCTAATTCATTCGTTCGATCTATTCTAATTCATTCGTACGATCCATTATAATTCATTCGTACGATCCATTCTAATTCATTCGTGCAATCCATTCTATTTCATTCGTACGATCCATTCTTACTCATTCGTACGATCCATTCTAATTCATTCACTCGAATGTATCCATTCGTACGAATGAATTAGAATGGATCGTACGAATGAATTAGAAAGGATCGTACGAAGGAATTAGAATGGATCGTACGAATGAATTAGAATGGATCGTACGAATGAATTAGAATAGATCGTACGAATGAATTAGAATGGTTCGTACAAAGGAATTAGAATGGATCGTACGAATGAATTAGAATGGATAAATTCGTGCAAATGAATTAGAATGGATCGTATGAATGTATTAGAATGGATCGTATGAGTGAATTAGAATGGATCGTACGAATGAATTAGAATGGATTGTATGAATGAATTAGAATGGATCGTACGAATGAATTAGAATGGATCATACGAATTAATTAGAATGGATCATACGAATGAATTAGAATGGATCCTACGAATGAATTAGAATGGATCGTACGAATGAATTAGAATGGATATATTCGTGCGATCCATTCTAATTCATTCGCACAATCCATTCTATTTTATTCGTACGATCCATTCTTACTCATTGGTACGATCCATTCTAATTCATTCGCACGAATGTATCCATTCTAATTCATTCGTACGAATCCATTCTAATTCATTCGTACAATCTATTCCATTTGATTCGTAAGATCCATTCTAATTCATTCGTACGATCCATTCTAATTCATTCGTACGATCCATTCTAATTCATTCGTACGATCCATTCTAATTCATTCGCACAGTCCATTCTATTTCATTCGTACGATCCATTCTTACTCATTCGTATGATCCATTATGGATACATTCGTGCGAATGAATTAGAATGGATCATACGAATGAGTAAGAATGGATCGTACGAATGAAATAGAATGGATTGTGCGAATGAATTAGAATGGATCGTACGAATGAATTAGAATGGATCGTGTGAAAGAATTAGAATGGATTGTATGAATGAATTAGAATAGATCGTATGATTGAATAAGAATGGATCGTACGAATGAATTAGAATGGATTGTACGAATGAATTAGAATGGATCGTACGAATGAATTAGAATGGATACATTCGTGCGAATGAATTAGAATGGATACATTCGTGCGAAAGAATTAGAATAGATCGTATGAATGAATTAGAATGGATCCTATGAATGAATTAGAATGGATCATGCGAATGAATTAGAATGGATCGTACGAATGAATTAGAATGGATCGTGCTAATGAATTAGAATTGATCGAACGAATGAATTAGAACGGATACATTCGTGCGAATGAATTAGAATGGATCGGACGAATGGATTAGAATGGATCGTACGAATGAGTAAGAATGGATCGTACGAATGAAATAGAATAGATCGTACGAATGAATTAGAATGGATCGTACGAAGGAATTAGAATGGATCTTAACGAATGAATTAGAATGGATATATTCGTGCAAATGAATTAGAATGGATCGTATGAATGTATTAGAATGGATCGTATGAGTGAATTAGAATGGATCGTATGAATGAATTAGAATGGATCGTATAAATGAATTAGAATGGATACATCCGTGTGAATGAATTAGAATGGATCGAATGAATGAATTAGAATAGATTTTGTGAATGAATTAGAACTAATCGTACGAATGAATTAGAATGGATACATTCGTGCGAATGAATTAGAATGGATTGTATGAATGAATTAGAATGGATCCTATGAATGAATTAGAATGGATCGTGGGAATGAATTAGAATGGATCATACGAATGAATTAGAATGGATCGTGCTAATGAATTAGAATTGATCGAACGAATGAATTAGCATGGATCGTGCTAATGAATTAGAATGGAACGTACGAATGAATTAGAATGGATCGTGTGAACGAATTAGAATTGATTGTATGAATGAATTAGAATGAATTCGTACGATCCATTCGAATTCATTCGCACGATCCATTCTAATTCATTCATACGATCCATTCTAATTCATTCATACAATCCATTCTAATTCATTCACACGATCCATTCTAATTCATTCGTAGGATCTATTCTAATTCATTCGTACAATCTATTCTATTTCATTCGTACGATCCATTCTTACTCATTCGTATGATCCATTCTAATTCATTCGGACGAATGTATTCATTCTAATTTATTCGTACGATCCATTCTAATTCATTCGTACGAACCATTCTAATTCATTCGTCCGATCCATTCTAATTCATTCGCACGAATGTATCCATTCTAATTCATTCGTACGATCCATTCTAATTCATTCGTACGATCCATTCTAATTCATTCGTAATATCCATTCTAATTCATTCGTACGATCCATTCTAATTCATTCGTATGATCCATTCTAATTCATTCGCACGAATGTATCCATTCTAGTTCATTTGTACGATCCATTCTAATTCATTCGTACGATCCATTCAAATTCATTCGCGCAATGGATACATTCGTGCGAAAGAATTAGAATAGATCGTATGAATGAATTAGAATGGATCCTATGAATGAATTAAAATGGATCGTACGAATGAATTAGAATGGATCGTGCTAATGAATTAGAATTGATCGAACGAATGAATTAGCATGGATCGTGCTAATGAATTAGAATGGAACGTACGAATGAATTAGAATGGATCGTGTGAAAGAATTAGAATGGATTGTTTCAATGAATTAGAATGAATTCGTACGATCCATTCGAATTCATTCGCACGATCCATTCTAATTCATTCATACGATCCATTCTAATTCATTCATACAATCCATTCTAATTCTTTCACACGATCCATTCTAATTCATTCGTAGGATCCATTCTAATTCATTCGTACAATCTGTTCTATTTCATTCGTACGATCCATTCTTACTCATTCGTATGATCCATTCTAATTCATTCGGATGAATGTATCCATTCTAATTTATTCGTACGATCCATTCTAATTCATTCGTACGATCCATTCTAATTCATTCGTACGATCCATTCTTACGCATTCGTATGATCCATTCTAATTCATTCGTACTATCCATTCTAATTCATTCGTACGATCGATTCTAATTCATTCGCACTATCCATTCTAATTCATTCGTACGATCCATTCTAATTCATTCGTATGATCCATTGTAATTTATTCGTTCAAATATATCCATTCTAATTCATTCGTACGATCCATTCTAATTCATTCGCACGATCCATTCTAATTCATTCGCACGAATGTATCCATTCTAATTCATTCGTACGATCCATTCTAATTCATTCATACGATCCATTCTAATTCTTTCGTACGATCCATTCTAATTTATTCGACCAAATGTATCCATTCTAATTCATTCGTACGATCCATTCTAATTCATTCGCACGATCCATTGTAATTCATTCGTACGATCCATTCTAATTCATTCGTATGATCCATTCTAATTCATTCGTATGATCCATTCTAATTAATTCGTATGATCCATTCTAATTCATTCATACGATCCATTCTAATTCATTCATACAATCCATTCTAATTCATTCGCATGAATGTATCCATTCTAATTAATTCGTACGATCCATTCTAATTCATTCGTATGATCTATTCTTATTCATTCGCACGATCCAGTCTAATTGATTCGCAATGACATACAATGGATTGTGCGAATGAATTAGAATGGATCATACGAATTAATTAGAATGGATCATACAAATGAATTAGAATGGATCGTACGAATGAATTAGAATGGATCGTACGAATGAACTAGAATGGATCGTACGAATGAACTAGAATGGATACATTCGTGCGAATGAATTAGAATGGATCGTACGAATGAATTAGAATGGATCGTACGAATGAATTAGAATAGATCTTACGAATGAATTAGAATGGATCGTATGAATGAATTAGAATGGATACATTCGTGCGAATGAATTAGAATGGATCGGACGAATAAATTAGAATGGATCGTACGAATGAATTAGAATAGATCAAATGAATGAATTAGAATGGTTACATTCATGCGAATGAATTAGAATGGATCGTACGAATGGATTAGAATGGATCATACGAATGGATTAGAATGGATACATTCGTGCGAATGAATTTGAATGGATTGTATGAATGAATTAGAATGGATCGAACGAATGAATTAGAATGGATCGTATAAGTGAATTAGAATGGATATGAAGGAAATAGAATGGATCGTACGAAGGAATTAGAATGGATCATACGAATGAAATATAATGGATCGTACGAAGGAATTAGAATGGATCGTACGAAGGAATTAGAATGGATCGTCCGAAGGAATTAGAATGGATTGTACGAATGAATTAGAATGGATATATTCGTGCAAGTGAATTAGAATGGATCGTATGAATAAATTAGAATGGATCGTATGAGTGAATTAGAACGGATAGTACGAATGAAGTAGAATGGATCGTATGAATGAATTAGAATGGATACATTCGTCCGAATGAATTAGAATGGATCGTATGAATGAATTAGAATAGATTGTGAGAATAAATTAGAATGGATCGTACGAATGAATTAGAATGGATACATTCGTGCGAATAAATTAGAATGGATTGTATGAATGAATTAGAATGAATCGTACGAATGAATTAGAATGGATCGTACGAATGAATTAGAATAGATTGCCCGAATGAATTAGAATGGATCGTGCGAATGAAATAGAATGGATACAAATGAATTAGAATAGATCATATGAATGAATTAGAATAACGATCCATTCTTACTCATTCGTATGATCCATTCTAATTTATTCGCACGAATGTATCCATTCTAATTCATTCGTACGTCTAATTCATTCGTACGGTCCATTCTAATTCATTCGCACAATCCATTCTATTTCATTCGTACGATCCATTCTTACTCATTCGTATGATCCATTATGGATACATTCGTGCGAATGAATTAGAATGGATCATATGAATGAGTAAGAATGGATCGTACGAATGAAATAGAATGGATTGTGCGAATGAATTAGAATGGATCGTACGAATGAATTAGAATGGATCGTGTGAAAGAATTAGAATGGATTGTATGAATGAATTAGAATAGATCGTATGAATGAATTAGAATGGATCGTACGAATGAATTAGAATGGATCGTACGAATGAATTAGAATGGATCGTACGAATGAATTAGAAGGGATACATTCGTGCGAATGAATTAGAATGGATACATTCGTGCGTAAGAATTAGAATAGATCGTATGAATGAATTAGAATGGATCCTATGAATGAATTAGAATGGATCGTGCTAATGAATTAGAATTGATCGAACGAATGAATAAGCATGGATCGTGCTAATGAATTAGAATGGAACGTACGAATGAATTAGAATGGATCGTGTGAAAGAATTAGAATGGATTGTATGAATGAATTAGAATGATTTCGTACGATCCATTCGAATTCATTCGCACGATTCATTCTAATTCATTCATACGATCCATTCTAATTCATTCATACAATCCATTCTAATTCTTTCACACGATCCATTCTAATTCATTCGTAGGATCCATTCTAATTCATTAGTACAATCTATTCTATTTTATTTGTACGATCCATTCTTACTCATTCGTATGATCCATTCTAATTCATTCGAACGAATGTATCCATTCTAATTTATTCGTACGATCCATTCTAATTCATTCGTACGATCCATTCTAATTCATTCGTACGATCCATTCTAATTCATTCGTCCGATCCATTCTAATTCATTCGCACGAATGTATCCAGTCTAATTCATTCGTACGATCCATTCTAATTCATTCGTACGATCCATTCTAATTCATTCGTAAGATCCATTCTAATTCATTCGTACGATCCATTCTAATTCATTCGCACGAATGTATCCATTCTAGTTCATTCGTATGATCCATTCTAATTCATTCGTACGATCCATTCTAATTCATTCGCACGATCCATTCTAATTCATTTGTACGATCCATTCTAATTCTTTCACATGATCCATTCTAATTCATTCGTATGTTCCATTCTAATTCATTTGCACGATCCATGCTAATTCATTCGTTCGATCAATTCTAATTAATTAGCACGATCCATTCTAATTCATTCGTACGATCCATTCTAATTCATTCGCACGATCCCTTCTAATTCATTCATAGGATCCATTCTAATTCATTTATACGATCTATTCTAATTCTTTCGCACGAATGTATCCATTCTAATTCATTCGCACGAATGTATCCATTCTAATTCATTCGTACGATCCATTCTAATTCATTCGTACGATCCATTCTAATTCATTCATACGATCTATTCTAATTCATTTATACAATCCATTCTAATTCTTTCACACGATCCATTCTAATTCATTCATATGATCCATTCTAATTAATTCGTACGATCCATTCTAATTCAAATGCACAAAGGTATCCATTCTAATCCATTCGTAGGATCCATTCTAATTCATTCGTACGATCCATTCTGCACAAAGGTATCCATTCTAATCCATTCGTAGGATCCGTTGTAATCCATTCGTACGATCCATTCTAATTCATTCATACGATCCATTCTAATTCATTCGCTCGAATGTATCCATTCTAATCCATTCGTACGATCCATTCGTACGATCCATTCTAGTTCATTCGCATGAATGTAACCATTCTAATTCATTCATACGATCCATTCTAATTCATTCATACGATCCATTCTAATTCATTCGTACGATCCATTCTAATTCATTCGTACGATCCATTCTAATTCATTCGCAATATGTATCCATTCTAATTCATTCATATGATCTATTCTAATTCATTCATACAATCCATTCTAATTCTTTCACACGATCCATTCTAATTCTTTCGTACGATCCATTCTAATTCATTCGTACAATCCATTCTAATTCATTCGCACGAATGTATCCATTCTAATTCATTCATACGATCCATTCTAATTCATTTGTACGATCCATTCTAATTCCTTCGTACGATCCATTCTAATTCATTCGTACGATCCATTCTAATTCTTTCGTAAGATCCATTCTAATTCATTCGTTTGATCCATTGTAATTCATTCGTACGATCCCTTCTAATTCATTCGCACGAATCTATCCATTCTAGTTCATTCGTACGATCCATTCTAATTCATTCGTACGATCCATTCTAATCCATTCGTACGATCCATTCTAATTCATTCATACGATCCATTCTAATTCATTCATACAATCTATTCTAATTCTTTCACACGATCCATTCTAATTCATTCGTAGGATCCATTCTAATTCATTTGTACAATCTATTCTATTTCATTCGTACGATCCATTCTTACTCATTCGTATGATCCATTCTAATTCATTCGGACGAATGTATCCATTCTAATTTATTCGTACGATCCATTCGAATTCATTCGTATGATCCATTCTAATTCATTCGTACGATTCATTCTTACTCATTCGTATGATCCATTCTAATTCATTCGTACGATCCATTCTAATTCATTCGTACGATCGATTCTAATTCATTCGCACTATCCATTCTAATTCATTCGTACGATCCATTCTAATTCATTCATATGATCCATTCTAATTTATTCGTTCAAATATATCCATTCTAATTCATTCCGTACGATCCATTCTAATTCATTCGTACGATCCATTCTAATTCATTCGTACGAATGTATCCATTCTAATTCATTCATACGATCCATTCTAATTCATTCGTACGATCCATTCTAATTCATTCGGACAAATGTATCCATTCTAATTTATTCGTATGATCCATTCTAATTCATTCATTTGATCCATTCTAATTCATTCATACGATCCCTTCTAATTCATTCGTCCGATCCATTCTAATTCATTCGCACGAATGTATCCATTCTAATTCATTCGTACGATCCATTCTAATTCATTCGTACGATCCATTCTAATTCATTCGTAAGATCCATTCTAATTCATTCGTACGATCCATTCTAATTCATTCGTTCGATCCATTCTAATTCATTCGCACGAATGTATCCATTCTAATTCATTCGTTCGATCAATTCTAATTCATTAGCACGATCCATTCTAATTCATTCGTACGATCCATTCTAATTCATTCGCACGATCCATTCTAATTCATTCATAGGATCCATTCTAATTCATTCATACGATCTATTCTAATTCTTTCGCACGAATGTATCCATTCTAATTCGAAATAGAATGAATCGTACGAATGAATTAGAATGGATCGTACGAATGAATTAGAATGGATACATTCGTGCGAATGAATTAGAATGGATACATTCGTGCGAAAGAATTAGAATAGATCGTATGAATGAATTAGAATGGATCCTATGAATGAATTAGAATGGATCGTACGAATGAATTAGAATGGATCGTGCTAATGAATTAGAATTGATTGAACGAATGAATTAGCAAGGATCGTGCTAATGAATTAGAATGGAACGTACGAATGAATTAGAATGGATCTTGTGAAAGAGTTAGAATGGATCGTACGAATGAATTAGAATAGATCGTGTGAATGAATTAGAATGGATCGTACGAATGAATTAGAATGGATCATACGAATGAACTAGAATGGATACATTCGTGCGAATGAATTAGAATGGATCGTACGAATGAATTAGAATGGATCGTACGAATGAATTAGAATGGATCGTATGATTGAATTAGAATAGATTGTGCGAATGAATTAGAATGGATCGTACGAATGAATTAGAATGGATCGTACGAATGAATTAGAATGGATCATACGAATGAGTAAGAATGGATCGTACGAATGAATTAGAATGGATCGTACGAATGAATTAGAATGGATCGTACGAATGAAATAGAATGGATCGTACGAATAAATTAAATTGGATACATTCATCCGAATGAATTAGAATGGATCATACGAATGAGTAAGAATGGATCGTACGAATGAAATAGAATAGATTGTACGAATGAATTAGAATGGATCCTACGAATGAATTAGAATGGATCGTGTGAAAGAATTAGAATGGATTGTATGAATGAATTAGAATGGATCGTATGAATGAATTAGAATGGATCGTGCGAATGAATTCGAATGGATCGTACGAATTCATTCTAATTCATTCATACAATCCATTCTAATTCTTTCACACGATCCATTCTAATTCATTCGTACGTTCCATTCTAGCTCATTAGCACGATCCATGCTAATTCATTCGTTCGATCAATTCTAATTCATTAGCACGATCCATTATAATTCATTCGTACGATCCATTCTAATTCATTCCCACGATCCATTCTAATTCATTTATAGGATCCATTCTAATTCATTCATACGATCTATTCTAATTCATTCGCACGAATGTATCCATTCTAATTCATTCGTACGATCCATTCTAATTCATTCGCACGATCCATTCTAATTCATTCGTACGATCAATTCTAATTCATTCGCACGAATGAATCCATTCTAATTCATTCGTACGATCCATTCTATTTCATTCGCACGAATGTATCCATTCTAATTCATTCGTACGATCAGTTATAATTCATTCACAAAATCTATTCTAATTCATTCATACGATCCATTCTAATTCATTCACACGAATGTATCCATTCTAATTCATTCATACGATCCATTCTAATTCACTCGTACGATCCATTCTAATTCACTCATACGATCCATTCTAATACATTCATACGATCCGTTCTAATTCATTTGCACGAATATATCCATTCTAATTCATTCGTACGATCCATTCTAATTCCTTCGTACGATCCATTCTAATTCATTTGTACGATCTATTCTATTTCATTCGTACGATCCATTCTTACTCATTTGTACGATCCATTCTAATTCATTCGTACGATCCATTCTAATTCATTCATACAATCCATGCTAATTAATTCGTTCGATCAATTCTAATTCATTAGCACGAATATATCCATTCTAATTCTTTCGTACGATGCATTCTAATTCATTCGTACGATCCATTCTAATTCATTCATTTGATCCATACTAATTCATTCGTACGATCCATTCTAATTCATTCGCACGAATGTATCCATTCTAATTCATTCGTACGGTCCATTCTAATTCATTCGCACGATCCATTCTAATTCATTCGTACGATCCATTCTAATTCATTCATACAATCTATTCTAATTCATTCATACAATCCATTCTAATTCTTTCTCACGATCCATTCGAATTCATTCGTACGATCCATTCTAATTCATTCGCACAATCCATTCTATTTCATTCGTACAATCCATTCTTACTCATTGGTACGATCCATTCTAATTCATTCGCACGAATGTATCCATTCTAATTCATTCATACGAATCCATTCTAATTCATTCGTACAATCTATTCTATTTCATTCGTACGATCCATTCTAATCCATTCGAATCCATTCTAATTCATTCGTACGATTCATTCTTACTCATTCGTATGATCCATTCTAATTCATTCGTACGATCTATTCTAATTCATTCGTTAGATCCATTCTAATTCATTCGTACGATCCATTCTAATTCATTCATACGATCCATTCTAATTCATTAATATGATCCATTCTAATTCATTCGTACGACCCATTCTAATGAATTAGAATTGATCGTACGAATGAAATAGAATGGATTGCACGAATGAATTAGAATGGATCGTACGAATGAATTAGAATGGATCATACGAATGAATTAGAATAGATCATAGGAATGAATTAGAATGGATCGTGCAAATGAATTAGAATGGATACATTCGTGCAAATAAATTAGAATGGATTGTATGAATGAATTAGAATGGATACGAAGGAATTAGAATGGATCGTACGAAGGAATTAGAATGGATCGTACGAAGGAATTAGAATGGATCATACGAATGAATTAGAATGGATATATTCGTGCAAATGAATTAGAATGGATCGTATGAATGAATTAGAATGGATTGTATGAGTGAATTAGAACGGATAGTACGAATGAAGTAGAATGGATCGTATGAATGAATTAGAATAGATACATTCGTGCGAATGAATTAGAATGGATCGTATGAATGAATTAGAATAGATTTTGTCAATGAATTAGAATGGATCGTACAAATGAATTAGAATGGATACATTCGTGCGAATGAATTAGAATGGATTGTATGAATGAATTAGAATGGATCGTACGAATGAACTAGAATGGATACATTCGTGCGATTGAATTAGAATGGATCGTACGAATGAATTAGAATGGATCGTACGAATGAATTAGAATAGATTGCGCGAATGAATTAGAATGGATCGTGCGAATGAAATAGAATGGATACAAATGAATTAGAATGGATCATACGAATGAATTAGAATGACGATCCATTCTTACTCATTTGTATGATCCATTCTAATTTATTCTCACGAATGTATCCATTCTAATTAGAAAGAATTAGAATGGATCGTATGAATGGATCATACGAATGGATTAGAATGGATCATACCAATAAGTAAGAATGGATCGTGCGAATGAATTAGAATGGATCGTACGAATGAAGTAGAATGGATCGTATGAATGAATTAGAATGGATCGTACGAATGAATTAGAATGGATCGTGCGAATGAATTAGAATGGATCGTACGAATGAATTAGAATGGATCGTACGAATGAACTAGAATGGATACATTCGTGCGAATGAATTAAAATTGATCGTACGAATGAATTAGAATGGATTGTTCGAATGAATAAGAATAGATCGTGTGAATGAATTAGAATGGATCGTACGAATGAATTAGAATGGATTGTGCGAATGAATTAGAATGGATCGTACGAATGAATTAGAATGGATACATTTGTGCGAATGAATTAGAATGGATTGTATGAATGAATTAGAATGGATCGTACGAATGAATTAGAATGGATCGTGCAAATGAATTAGAATGGATCGTACAAATGAATTAGAATGGATCGTACGAATGAATTAGAATGGATCATACGAATGAATTAGAATGGATCTTACGAATGAATTAGAATGGATCGTACGAATGAACTAGAATGGATCGTACGAATGAATTAGAATGGATACATTGTGCGAATGAATTAGAATGGATCGGACGAATGAATTAGAATGGATCCTACGAATGAATTAGAATGGATCGTGTGAAAGAATTAGAATAGATTGTATAAATGAATTAGAATGGATCGTATGAATTAATCAGAATGGTCACGAATATATCCATTCTAATTCATTCGTACGATCCGTTCTAATTCCTTCGTACAATCCATTCTAATTCATTCGTACGATCTATTCTAATTCATTCGTACGATCCATTCTAATTCATTCGTACGATCCATTCTAATTCCTTCGTACGATCCATTCTAATTCATTCGTACGATCCATTCTAATTCATTCGTACAATCCATTCTAATTCTTTCACACGATCCATTCTAATTCATTCGTACGATCCATTCTAAATCATTCGTGCAATCCATTCTATTTCATTCGTACGATCAATTCTAATTCATTAGAATGGATCGTACGAATGAATTGGAATGGATCATATTAATGAATTAGAATGGATCGTACGAATGAATTAGAATGGATCGTACGAATGAATTAGAATGGATCTTACGAATGGATTAGAATGGATCGTACGAATGAATTAGAATGGATCGTGTGAAAGAATTAGAATGGATCGTATGATTGAATTAGAATGGATCGTACGAAGGAATTAGAATGGATCGTACGAATGAATTAGAATGGATCGTACGAAGGAATTAGAATGGATCGTACGAATGAATTAGAATGGATCGTACGAATGAATTAGAATAGATCGTACGAATGAATTAGAATGGATCGTACGAAGGAATTAGAATGGATCGTACGAATGAATTAGAATGGATATATTCGTGCAAATGAATCAGAATGGATCGTATGAATGAATTAGACGTACGAATGAATTAGAATGGATACATTCGTGCGAATAAATTAGTATGGATCATACGAATGAGTAAGAATGGATCGTCATTCTAATTCATTCGTATGATCCATTCTAATTCATTTGTATCCATTCTATTTCATTCGCACGATCCATTCTAATTCATTCACGCAATCTATTCTAATTCATTCGTACGATCCATTCTAATTCATTCGTACGATCCATTCTAATTCATTCGTACGATCCATTCTAATTCATTCGCACGAATGTATCCATTCTAGTTCATTCGTACGATCCATTCTAATTCATTCATACAATCCATTCTAATTCATTCGCATGAATGTATCCATTCTAATTCATTCGTACGATCCATTCTAATTCATTCACAAAATCTATTCTAATTTATTCATACGATCCATTCTAATTCATTCGCATGAATGTATCCATTCTAATTCATTCATACGATCCATTCTACTTCATTCGTACTATCCGTTCTAATTCACTCATACGATCCATTCTAATTCATTCATACGATTCATTCTAATTCACTCGTACGATCCATTCTAATTCCTTCGTACGATCCATTCTAATTCATTCGTACGATCTATTCTAATTCATTCGTACGATCCATTCTAATTCATTCGTACGATCCATTCTAATTCCTTCGTACGATCCATTCTAATTCATTCGTACGATCCATTCTAATTCATTCATACAATCCATTCTAATTTTTTCACACGATCCATTCTAATTCATTCGTACGATCCATTCTAAATCATTCGTGCAATCCATTCTATTTCATTCGTACGATCAATTCTAATTCATTAGAATGGATCGTACGAATGAATTAGAATGGATCATATTAATGAATTAGAATGGATCGTTCGAATGAATTAGAATGGATCGTACGAATGAATTAGAATGGATACATTCGTGCGAATGAATTAGAATGGATCGTACGAATAAATTAGAATGGATCGTACGAATGAATTAGAATGGATCTTACGAATGAATTAGAATGGATCGTGCGAATGAGTAAGAATGGATCATACGAATGAAATAGAATGCATTGTACGAATGAATTAGAATGGATTCGTACGAATGAATTAGAATGGATACATTCGTGCGAATGAATTAGGATGGATCATACGAATGAGTAAGAATGGATCGTACGAATGAAATAGAATAGATTGTACGAATGAATTAGAATGGATCCTACGAATGAATTAGAATGGATCGTGTGAAAGAATTAGAATGGATTGTATGAATGAATTAGAATGGATCGTACGAATGAATTAGAATGGATCGTACGAATGAATTAGAATGGATACATTCGTGCGAATGAATTAGAATTGATCGTACGAATGAATTAGAATGGATCGTGCGAATGAATTAGAATGGATCATACGAATGAATTAGAATGGATCGTACGAATGAACTAGAATGGATACATTCATGCGAATGAATTAGAATGGATCGTACGAATGAAGTAGAATGGATCGTACGAATGAATTAGAATGGATCTTACGAATGAATTAGAATGGATCGTACGAATGAATTAGAATGGATCGTACGAATGAATTAGAATGGATACATTCGTGCGAATGAATTAGAATGGATCGGACGAATGAATTAGAATGGATCGTACGAACTAATTAGAATGGATCGTACGAATGAATTAGAATGGATCGTACGAATAAATTAGAATAGATACATTCGTCCGAATGAATTAGAATGGATCATACGAATGAGTAAGAATGGATCGTACGAATGAAATAGAATGGATCGTACGAATGAACTAGAATGGATACATTCGTGCGAATGAATTAGAATGGATCGTACGAATGAATTAGAATAGATCGTACGAATGAATTAGAATGGATCTTACGAATGAATTAGAATGGATCGTACGAATGAATTAGAATGGATCATACGAATGAATTAGAATGGATACATTCGTGCGAATGAATTAGAATGGATCGGACGAATAAATTAGAATGGATCGTACGAATGAATTATAATGGATCGTACGAATGAATTAGAATGGATCGTACGAATAAATTAGAATGGATACATTCGTCCGAATGAATTAGAATGGATCGTACGAATGAATTAGAATGGATCGTACGAATGAATTAGAATGGATCATATTAATGAATTAGAATGGATCGTACGAATGAATTAGAATGGATACATTCGTGCGAATGAATTAGAATGGATCGTGCACGAATGTATCCATTCTAATTCATTCGTACGATCCATTCTGCACAAAGGTATCCATTCTAATCCATTCGTAGGATCCATTGTAATCCATTCGTACGATCCATTCTAATTCATTCGTACGATCCATTCTAATTCATTTGCTCGAATGTATCCATTCTAATCCATTCGTACGATCCATTCTAATCCATTCGTACGATCCATTCTAATTCATTCGCATGAATGTAACCATTCTAATTCATTCATTTGATCCATTCTAATTCATTCGTACGATCCATTCTAATTCATTCGTCCGATCCATTCTAGTTCATTCGCACGAATGTATCCATTCTAATTCATTCGTACGATCCATTCTAATTCATTCGTACGATCCATTCTAATTCATTCGTAAGATCCATTCTAATTCATTCGTAAGATCCATTCTAATTCATTCGTACGATCCATTCTAATTCATTCGTACGATCCATTCTAATTCATTCGCACGAATATATCCATTCTAGTTCATTCGTACGATCCATTCTAATTCATTCGCATGAATGTAACCATTCTAATTCATTCATTTGATCCATTCTAATTCATTCGTACGATCCATTCTAATTCATTCGTCCGATCCATTCTAATTCATTCGCATGAATGTATCCATTCTAATTCATTCGCACGATCCATTCTAATTCATTCGTACGATCCATTCTAATTCATTCGTACGATCCATTCTAATTCATTCGTAGGATCTTAGAATGGAATATACGAATGAATTAGAATGGATCGTACGAATGAATTAGAATGGATCGTATGAATGAATTAGAATGGATCGTACGAATGAATTAGAATGGATCGTGCGAATGAATTCGAATGGATCGTACGATCCATTCTAATTCATTCATACAATCCATTCTAATTCATTCGCACGAATGTATCCATTCTAATCCATTCGTACGATCCATTCTAATTCATTCGCACAAATGTATCCATTCTAATTCATTAGTACGATCCATTCTAATTCATTCGTACGATCCATTCTAATTCATTCGTACGATCCATTCTAATTAATTCGTATGATCCATTCTAATTTATTCGTACGATCCATTCTAATTCATTCGTACGATCCATTTTAATTCATTCGTATGATCCATTCTAATTCATTCGTATGATCCATTCTAATTAATTCGTATGATCCATTCTAATTCATTCCTATGATCAATTCTAATTCATTCGTACGATCCATTCTAATTCATTCGCACAATCCATTCTATTTCATTCGTACGATCCATTCTTACTCATTGGTACGATCCATTCTAATTCATTCGCACGAATGTATCCATTCTAATTCATTCGTACGAATCCATTCTAATTCATTCATACAATCCATTCTATTTCATTCATATGAACCATTCTTACTCATTCGTATGATCCATTCTAATTCATTCGCACGAATGTATCCATTCTAAATCATTCATACGATCCATTGTAATTCATTCGTACGATCCATTCTAAATCATTCGTACAATCCATTCTATTTCATTCGTACGATCCATTCTTACTCATTCGTATGATCCATTCTAATTCATTCGGACGAATGTATCCATTCTAATTGATTCGTACGATCCATTCTAATTGATTCGTACGATCCATTCTAATTCATTCGTACGATCCATTCTAATTCATTCGTATGATCCATTCTAATTAATTCGTATGATCCATTCTAATTCATTCGTACGATCCATTCTAATTCATTCATACAATCCATTCTAATTCATTCGCACGAATGTATCCATTCTAATTAATTCGTACGATCCATTCTAATTCGTTCATACAATCCATTCTAATTCATTCCGTACGATCCATTCTAATTCATTCGCTCGAATGTATCCATTCTAATCCTTTCGTACGATCCATTCTAATCCATTCGTACGATCCATTCTAATTCATACGATTCATTCTTACGATCCATTCTATTTCATTCGTACGATCCATTCTTACTCATTGGTACGATCCATTCTAATTCATTCGCACGAATGTATCCATTCGAATTCATTCGTACGAATCCATTCTAATTCATTCGTACGATCCATTCTAATTCATTCGCATGATCCATTCTAATTCATTCGTACGATCCATTCTAATTCATTCGCACGAATGTATCCATTCTAATTCATTCGTACGATCCATTCTAATTCATTCGTACGATCCATTCTAATTCATTCGCACGAATGTATCCATTCTAGTTCATTCGTACGATCCATTCTAATTCATTCGTACGATCTATTCTAATTCATTCGCACGATCCATTCTAATTCATTAGCACGATCCATGCTAATTCATTCGTTCGATCAATTCTAATTCATTAGCACGATCCATTCTAATTCATTCGTATGATCCATTCTAATTCATTCGCACGATCCATTCTAATTCATTCATAGGATCCATTCTAATTCATTCATACGATCTATTCTAATTCTTTCGCACGAATGTATCCATTCTAATTCATTCACACGAATGTATCCATTCTAATTCATTCGTACGATCCATTCTAATTCTTCGTACGATCCATTCTAATTCATTCATACGATCTATTCTAATTCATTCATACAATCCATTCTAATTCTTTCACACGATCCATTCTAATTCATTCATATGATCCATTCTAATTCATTCGTACGATCCATTCTAATTCATATGCACAAAGGTATCCATTCTAATCCATTCGTAGGATCCATTCTAATCCATTCGTACAATCCATTCTAATTCATTCGTACGATCCATTCTAATTCATTCGCTCGAATGTATCCATTCTAATCCATTCGTACGATCCATTCTAATCTATTCGTACGATCCATTCTAATTCATTCGCATGAATGTAACCATTCTAATTCATTCATACAATCCATTCTAATTCATTCGTACGATCCATTCTAATTCATTCGTACGATCCATTCAAATTCATTCGCACGAATGTATCCATTCTAATTCATTCATATGATCCATTCTAATTCATTCATACAATCCATTCTAATTCTTTCACACGATCCATTCTAATTCATTCGTACGATCCATTCTAACTCATTCGTACAATCCATTCTAATTCATTCGCACGAATGTATCCATTCTAATTCATTCATACGATCCATTCTAATTCATTCTTACGATCCATTATAATTCCTTCGTACGATCCATTCTAATTCATTCGTACGATCTATTCTAATTCATTCGTACGATCCATTCTAATTCATTCGTACGATCCATTCTAATTCATTCGTAAGATCCATTCTAATTCATTCGTACGATCCATTCTAATTCATTCGTATGATCCATTCTAATTCATTCGTACGAATGTATCCATTCTAGTTCATTCGTATGATCCATTCTAATTCATTCGTACGATCCATTCTAATCCATTCGTACGATCCATTCTAATTCATTCATACGATCCATTCTAATTCATTCATACAATCCATTCTAATTCTTTCACACGATCCGTTCTAATTCATTCGTACGATCCATTCTAATTCATTCGTACAATCCATTCTATTTCATTTGTACGATCCATTCTTACTCATTCGTATGATCCATTCTAATTCATTCATACGATCCATTCTAATTCATTCGTACGATCGATTTTAATTCATTCGCACTATCCATTCTAATTCATTCGTACGATCCATTCTAATTCATTCGTATGATCCATTCTAATTTATTCGTTGAAATATATCCATTCTAATTCATTCCGTATGATCCATTCTAATTCATTCGTACGATCCATTCTAATTAATTCGTACGAATGTATCCATTCTAATTAATTCGTACGATCCATTCTAATTCATTCGTACGATCCATTCAAATTAATTCATACGATCCATTCTAATTCATTCGCACGAATGTATCCATTCTAATTCATTCGTACAATCCATTCTAATTCATTCGTACGATCCATTCTAATTTATTCGTACGATCCATTCTAATTCATTCGTACGATCCATTCAAATTCATTCATACGATCCATTCTAATTCATTCGCACGAATGTATCCATTCTAATTCATTCGTACAATCCATTCTAATTCATTCGTAAGATCCATTCTAATTCATTCGTACGATCCATTCTAATTCATTCGTATGATCCATTCTAATTCATTCGTACGAATGTATCCATTCTAGTTCATTCGTATGATCCATTCTAATTCATTCGTACGATCCATTCTAATCCATTCGTACGATCCATTCTAATTCATTCATACGATCCATTCTAATTCATTCATACAATCCATTCTAATTCTTTCACACGATCCGTTCTAATTCATTCGTACGATCCATTCTAATTCATTCGTACAATCCATTCTATTTCATTTGTACGATCCATTCTTACTCATTCGTATGATCCATTCTAATTCATTCGTACGATCCATTCTAATTCATTCGTACGATCGATTTTAATTCATTCGCACTATCCATTCTAATTCATTCGTACGATCCATTCTAATTCATTCGTATGATCCATTCTAATTTATTCGTTGAAATATATCCATTCTAATTCATTCCGTATGATCCATTCTAATTCATTCGTACGATCCATTCTAATTAATTCGTACGAATGTATCCATTCTAATTAATTCGTACGATCCATTCTAATTCATTCGTACGATCCATTCAAATTCATTCATACGATCCATTCTAATTCATTCGCACGAATGTATCCATTCTAATTCATTCGTACAATCCATTCTAATTCATTCGTACGATCCATTCTAATTCATTCGTACGATCCATTCTAATTCATTCATTTGATCCATTCTAATTCATTCGTACGATCCATTCTAATTCATTCGTCCGATCCATTCTAATTCATTCGCACGAATGTATCCATTCTAATTCATTCGTACAATCCATTCTAATTCATTCGTACGATCCATTCTAATTTATTCGTACGATCCATTCTAATTCATTCGTATGATCCATTCTAATTCATTCGTACGATCCATTCTTACTCATTCGTATGATCCATTCTAATTCATTCGTACGATCCATTCTAATTCATTTGTACGATCGATTCTAATTCATTCGCACTATCCATTCTAATTCATTCGTACGATCCATTCTAATTCATTCGTATGATCCATTCTAATTTATTCGTTCAAATATATCCATTCTAATTCATTCCGTACGATCCATTCTAATTCATTCGTACGATCCATTCTAATTAATTCGTACGAATGTATCCATTCTAATTCATTCGTACGATCCATTCTAATTCATTCGTACGATCCATTCTAATTCATTCGTACGATCCATTCAAATTCATTCAGACGAATGTATCCATTCTAATTTATTCGTAAGATCCATTCTAATTCATTCATTTGATACATTCTAATTCATTCGTACGATCCATTCTAATTCATTCGTCCGATCCATTCTAATTCATTCGCACGAATGTATCTATTCTAATTCATTCGTACGATCCATTCTAATTCATTCGTATGATCCATTCTAATTCATTCGTAAGATCCATTCTAATTCATTCGTACGATCCATTCTAATTCATTCGCACGAATGTATCCATTCTAGTTCATTCGTACGATCCATTCTAATTCATTCGTACGATCCATTCTAATTCATTCGCACGATCCATTCTAATTCATTCGTACGATCCATTCTAATTCATTCATACGATCCATTCTAATTCATTCGCACGAATGTATACATTCTAATTCATTCATACGATCCATTCTACTTCATTCGTACTATCCGTTCTAATTCACTCATACGATCCATTCTAATTCATTCATACGATCCATTCTAATTCATTTGCACGAATATATCCATTCTAATTCATTCGTACGATCCATTCTAATTCCTTCATACGATCCATTCTAATTCCTTCGTACGATCCATTCAAATTCCTTCGTATGATCCATTCTATTTCATTCGTATGATCCATTCTAATTAATTCGTACGATCCATTCTAATTCAATCGTATGATCCATTCTAATTCATTCGTACGATCCATTCTTACTCATTCGTACGATCCATTCTAATTCATTCATACAATCCATTCTAATTCATTCCGTACGATCCATTCTAATTCATTCATACGATCTATTCTTTCATACAATCCATTTTAATTCTTTCGTGCGAATGAATTAGAATGGATACCTTTGTGCATATGAATTAGAATGGATCGTACGAATGAATTAGAATAGATCATATTAATGAATTAGAATGGATCGTACGAATGAATTAGAATGGATACATTCGTGCGAATGAATTAGAATGGATCGTGAGAATCAATTAGACTGTATCGTGCGAATGAATAAGAATAGATCATACGAATGAATTAGAATGGATCGTATGAATTAATTAGAATGGATACATTCATGCGAATGAATTAGAATGGATTGTATGAATGAATTAGAATGGATCGTACGAATGAATTAGAGTGGATCATACGAATTAATTAGAATGGATCATATGAATGAATTAGAATGGATCGTACGAATGAATTAGAATGGATCGTATGAATGAATTAGAATGGATCGTGCAAATGAATTAGAATGGATCGTACGAATGAATTAGAATGGATACATTTGTGCGAATGAATTAGAATGGATCGTACGAATGAATTAGAATGGATCGTATGAATGAATTAGAATGGATCGTGCGAATGAATTAGAATGGATCGTACGAATGAATTAGAATGGATCGTGTGAAAGAATTAGAATGGATCGTACGAATGAATTAGAATGGATCGTGCGAATGAATTAGAATGGATCGTACGAATGAATTAGAATGGATCGTACGAATGAATTAGAATGGATCGTACGAATGAATTAGAATGGATCGTACGAATGAATTAGAATGGATCGTGCGAATGAATTAGAATGGATCGTACGAATGAATTAGAATGGATCGTACGACTGAACTAGAATGGATACATTCGTGCGAATGAATTAGAATGGATCGTACGAATGAATTAGAATGGATCGTACGAATGAATTAGAATGGATCGTACGAATGAATTAGAATGGATACATTCGTGCGAATGAATTAGAATGGATCGGACGAATGAATTAGAATGGATCGTACGAATGAATTAGAATGGATCGTACGAATGAATTAGAATGGATCGTACGAATCAATTAGAATGGATACATTCGTCCGAATGAATTAGAATGGATCATACGAATGAGTAAGAATGGATCGTACGAATGAAATAGAATAGATTGTACGAATGAATTAGAATGGATCCTACGAATGAATTAGAATGGATCATGTGAAAGAATTAGAATGGATTGTATGAATGAATTAGAATGGATCGTATGAATGAATTAGAATGGATCGTGCGAATGAATTCGAATGGATCGTACGAATTCATTCTAATTCATTCATACAATCCATTCTAATTCTTTCACACGATCTATTCTAATTCATTCATATGATCCATTCTAATTCATTCGTACGATCCATTCTAATTCCTTCGTACGATCCATTCTAATTCATTCGTACGACTGAAATAGAATTGATTGCACGAATGAATTAGAATGGATAGTACGAATGTATTAGAATGGATCGTGTGAAAGAATTAGAATGGATTGTATGAATGAATTAGAATGGATCGTACAAATGAATTAGAATGGATCATACGAAGGAATTAGAATGGATCATACGAATGAATTAGAATGGATCGTACGAATGAATTAGAATAGATCGTACGAATGAATTAGAATGGATCATGCTAATGAATTAGAATTGTTCGAACGAATGAATTAGCATGGATCGTGCTAATGAATTAGAAAGGAACGTACGAATGAATTAGAATGGATCGTGTGAAAGAATTAGAATGGATTGTATGAATGAATTAGAATGAATTCGTACGATCCATTCGAATTCATTCGCACGATCCATTCTAATTCATTCATACGATCCATTTTAATTCATTCATACAATCCATTCTAATTCTTTCACACGATCCATTCTAATTCATTCGTAGGATCCATTCTAATTCATTCGTACAATCTATTCTATTTCATTCGTACGATCCATTCTTACTCATTCGTATGATCCATTCTAATTCATTCGGACGAATGTATCCATTCTAATTTATTCAATTCGTACGATCCATTCTAATTCATTCGTACGATCCATTCTAATTCATTCGTACGATCTATTCTAATTCATTCGTACGATCCATTCTAATTTCTTTCGTACGATCCATTCTAACTCATTCGCTCGAATGTATCCATTCTAATCCATTCGTACGATCCATTCTAATCCATTCGTATGATCCATTCTAATTCATTCGCATGAATGTAACCATTCTAATTCATTCATTTGATCCATTCTAATTCATTCGTACGATCCATTCTATATCATTCGTCCGATCCATTCTAATTCATTCGCACGAATGTATCGATTCTAATTCATTCGTACGATCCATTATAATTCATTCGTACGATCCATTCTAATTCATTCGTAAGATCCATTCTAATTCATTCGTATGATCCAATCTAATTCATTCGTACGATCCATTCTAATTCATTCGCACGAATGTATCCATTCTAGTTCATTTGTACGATCCATTCTAATTCATTCGCACGATTCATTCTAATTCATTCGTACGATCAATTCTAATTCATTCGCACGAATGTATCCATTCTAATTCATTCGTACGATCCTGAATTAGAATGGATCGTACGAATGTATTAGAATGGATACCTTTGTGCATATGAATTCGAATGGATCGTACGAATGAATTAGAATGGATCATATTAATGAATTAGAATGGATCGTACGAATGAATTAGAATGGATCGTACGAATGAATTAGAATGGATCTTACGAATGGATTAGAATGGATACATTCATGCGAATGAATTAGAATGGATCGGACGAATGAATTAGAATGGATCGTACGAATGAATTAGAATAGATCAAATGAATGAATTAGAATGGTTACATTCATGCGAATGAATTAGAATGGATCGTACGAATGGATTAGAATGGATCGTACGAATGGATTAGAATGGATACATTCGAGCGAATGAATTAGAATGGATCGTACGAATGAAATTAGAATGGATCGTACGAATGAATTAGAATAGATCGTACTTATGAATTAGAATGGATCGTACGAATGAATTAGAATGGATCGTGTGAAAGAATTAGAATGGATCGTATGAATGAATTATAATGGATCGTGCTAATGAATTAGAATGGATCGTACGAATGAATTAGAATGGATCATGCTAATGAATTAGAATTGATCGAACGAATGAATTAGCATGGATCGTGCATTCGTACGATCCACTCTAATTCATTCGTAAGATCCATTCTAATTCATTCGTACGATCCATTCTAATTCATTCGTACGATCCATTCTAATTCATTCGCACGAATGTATCCATTCTAGTTCATTCGTATGATCCATTCTAATTCATTCGTACGATCCATTCTAATTCATTCATACGATCTATTCAAATTCATTCATACAATCCATTCTAATTCTTTCACACGATCCATTCTAATTTATTCGTACGATCCATTCTAATTCATTCGCACAATCCATTCTATTTCATTCGTACGATCCATTCTTACTCATTTGTATGATCCATTCTAATTCATTCGCACGAATGTATCCATAATGGATCATACGAATGAGTAAGAATGGATCATATGAATGAAATAGAATGGATTGTGCGAATGAATTAGAATGGACCGTACGAATGAATTAGAATGGATACATTCGTGCGAATGAATTAGAATGGATCGGACGAATGAATTAGAATGGATCGTACGAATGAATTAGAATAGATCGTACGAATGAATTAGAATAGATCATACGAATAAATTAGAATGGATACATTCGTCCGAATGAATTAGAATGGATCATACGAATGAGTAAGAATGGCTCGTATGAATGAAATAGAATAGATTGTACGAATGAATTAGAATGGATCGTGCGAATGAATTAGAATGGATCGTACGAATGAATTAGAATGGATCGTACGAATGAATTAGAATGGATCGTGCGAATGAATTAGAATGGATCATATTAATGAATTAGAAAGGATCGTACGAATGAATTAGAATGGATACATTCGTGCGAATGAATTAGAATGGATTGTGCGAATCCATTAGACTGGATCGTACGAATGAATAAGAATGGATCATATGAATGAATTAGAATGGATCGTACGAATTAATTAGAATGGATACATTCGTGCGAATGAATTAGAATGGATTGTATGAATGAATTAGAATAGATCGTACGAATGAATTAGAATGGATCATACGAATTAATTAGAATTGATCATACGAATTAATTAGAATGGATCGTACGAATGAATAAGAATGGATCGTACGAATGAACTAGAATGGATCGTACGAATGAACTAGAATGGATACATTCGTGCGAATGAATTAGAATGGATCGTATGAATGAATTAGAATGGATCGTACGATTCATTCTAATTCATTTGTACGATCCATTCTAATACATTCGTACGATTCATGCTAATTCATTCGCACGATCCATTCTAATTCATTCGTACGATCCATTCTTATTCATTCATACGATCCATTCTAATTCATTCGCACAATCCATTCTAATTCATTCGTACAATCCATTCTAATTCATTCGTATGATCCATTCTAACTCATTCGGTGGATCCATTCTAATTCATTCATACGATCCATTCTAATTCATTCCCACGATCCATTCTAATTTATTCGTACGATCCATTCTAATTCATTCGTACGATCTATTCTAATTCATTCGCACGAATGTAACCATTCTAATTCATTCATACGATTCATTCTAATTCATTCGTATGAGCTATTCTAATTCATTCGTACGATCCATTCTAATTCATTCGTACGATCTATTGTAATTCATTCATACAATCCATTTAGATTCATTCACACAAATGTATCCATTCAAATTCATTCGTACGATCCAGTCTAATTCATTCGTACGATCCATTCTAATTCATTCGCACGAATATAACCATTCTAATTCTTTCGTACGATGCATTCTAATTCATTCGTACGATCCATTTGAATTCATTCGTACGATCCATTCTAATTTATTCGTACGATCCATTCTAATTCATTCGCACGAATGTATCCATTCTAATTCATTCGTACAATCCATTCTATTTCATTCGTACGATCCATTTTTACTCATTCGTATGATCCATTCTAATTCATTCGTATGATCCATTCTAATTCATTCGTACGATCCATTCTAATTCATTAGTACGATCCAATCTAATTCATTCGCACGATCCATTCTAATTCATTCATACAATCCATTCTAATTCATTCATACGATCCATTCTAATTCATTCCTATATCCATTCTAATTCATTCGCTCGATCCATTCTAATTCATTCATACGATCCATTCTATTCGAATGGATCATGCGATCCATTCGAATTCATTCGCACGATCCATTCTAATTCATTCATACGATCCATTCTAATTTATTCATACAATGCATTCTAATTCTTTCACACGATCCATTCTAATTCATTCGTACGATCCATTCTAATTCATTCATACAATCCATTCTATTTCATTTGTACGATCCATTCTTACTCATTCGTATGATCCATTCTAATTCATTCGTATGATCCATTCTAATTCATTTGTACGATCCATTCTAATTCATTCGTACAATCTATTCTATTTCATTTGTACGATCCATTCTTACTCATTCGTATGATCCATTCTAATTCATTCGCACGAATGTATCCATTCTAATTCATTCATACAATCCATTCTAATTTATTCCGTACGATCCATTCTAATTCATTCATACGATCGTACGAATGAATTAGAATGGATCGTACGAATGAATTAGAATAGATTGTGCGAATGAATTAGAATGGATCGTACGAATGAATTAGAATGGATCGTATGAATGAATTAGAATGGATCATACGAATGAGTAAGAATGGATCGTACGAATGAATTAGAATGGATCGTACGAATGAATTAGAATGAATCGTACGAATAAATTAGAATGGATACATTCGTCCGAATGAATTAGAATGGATCATACGAATGAGTAAGAATGGATCGTACGAATGAAATAGAATAGATTGTACGAATGAATTAGAATAGATCCTACGAATGAATTATAATGGATCGTGTGAAAGAATTAGAATGGATTGTATGAATGAATTAGAATGGATCGTATGAATGAATTAGAATGGATCGTGCGAATGAATTCGAATGGATCGTACGAATTCATTCTAATTCACTCGTACGATCCATTCTAATTCATTCGTACGATCCATTCTAATTCATTCGCTCGAATGTATCCATTCTAATCCATTCGTACGATCCATTCTAATCCATTCGTACGATCCATTCTAATTCATTCGCATGAATGTAACCATTCTAATTCATTCATTTGATCCATTCTAATTCATTCATACGATCCATTCTAATTCATTCGTCCGATCCATTCTAATTCATTCGCACGAATGTATCCATTCTAATTCATTCGTACGATCCATTCTAATTCATTCGCACGATCCATTCTAATTCATTCATAGGATCCATTCTAAACGATCTATTCTAATTCTTTCGCACGAATGTATCCATTCTAATTCATTCGCACGAATATATCCATTCTAATTCTAATTCATTCCTACGATCCATTCTAATTCATTCGTATGATCCATTCTAATTAATTCGTATGATCCATTCTAATTCATTCGTACGATCCATTCTAATTCATTCATACAATCCATTCTAATTCATTCGCACGATCCATTCTAATTCACTCATACGATCCATTCTAATACATTCATACGATCCATTCTAATTCATTTGCACGAATATATCCATTCTAATTCATTCGTACGATCCATTCTAATTCCTTCGTACGATCCATTCTAATTCATTCGTACGATCCATTCTAATTCATTCGTACGATCCATTCTAATTCATTCGCACAAATGTATCCATTCTAATTCATTCGTATGATCCATTCTAATTCATTCGTACAATCCATTCTAATTCATTCGTAAGATCCATTCTAATTCATTCGTAGGATCCATTCTAATTCATTCGTACGATCCATTCTAATTCATTCACGAATGTATCCATTCTAATTCATTCGTACGATCCATTCTAATTTATTCGTACGATCCATTCTAATTCATTCGTACGATCTATTCTAATTCGTTTATACGATCTATTCTAATTCATTCATACAATCCATTCTAATTCATTCGTACAATCCATTCTATTTCATTCGTACGATCCATTCTTACTCATTCATATGATCCATTCTAATTCATTCGCACGAATGTATCCATAATGGATCATACGAATGAGTAAGAATGGATCGTACGAATGAAATAGAATGGATTGTGCGAATGAATTAGAATGGACCGTACGAATGAATTAGACGTACGAATGAATTAGAATGGATACATTCGTGCGAATAAATTAGAATGGATCATATGAATGAGTAAGAATGGATCATCATTCTAATTCATTTGTATGATCCATTCTAATACATTTGTATCCATTCTATTTCATTAGCACGATCCATTCTAATTCATTCACGCAATCTATTCTAATTCATTCGTACGATCCATTCTAATTCATTCGTACGATCCATTCTAATTCATTCATACAATCCATTCTAATTTATTCGCACGAATGTATCCATTCTAATTCATTCGTACGATCCATTCTAATTCATTCGCACAATCTATTCTAATTCATTCATACGATCCATTCTAATTCATTCGCACGAATGTATCCATTCTAATTCATTCGTACGATCCATTCTAATTCATTCGTACGGTCCATTCTAATTCATTCATACAATTTATTCTAATTCATTCATACAATCCATTCTAATTCTTTCACACGATCCATTCTAATTCATTCGTACGATCCATTCTAATTCATTCGCACAATCCATTCTATTTCATTCGTACGATCCATTCTTATTCATTGGTACGATCCATTCTAATTCATTCGCACGAATGTATCCATTCTAATTCATTCGTACGAATCCATTCTTATTCATTCGTACAATCCATTCTATTTCATTCGTACGATCCATTCTTACTCATTCGTATGATCCATTCTAATTCATTCGCACGAATGTATCCATTGTAAATCATTCGTACGATCCATTCTAATTCATTCATACGATCCATTCTAAATCATTCGTAAAATCCATTCTATTTCATTCGTACGATCAATTCTAATTCATTAGCACGATCCATTCTAATTCATTCATACGATCCATTCAAATTCATTCGCATGATCCATTCTAATTCATTCGTACAATCCATTCTATTTCATTCGTACGATCCATTCTTACTCATTCGTATGATCCATTCTAATTCATTCGCACGAATGTATCCATTCTAATCCATTCGTACGATCCATTCTAATCCATTCGTACGATCCATTCTAATTCATTCGCATGAATGTAACCTTTCTAATTCATTCATTTGATCCATTCTAATTCATTCGTACGATCCATTCTAATTCATTCGTCCGATCCATTCTAATTCATTCGCACGAATGTATCCATTCTAAACCATTCATACGATCCATTCTAATTTATTCGTACGATCCATTCTAATTCATTCGTAAGATCTATTCTAATTCATTCGTACGATCCATTCTAATTCATTCGTACGAATGTATCCATTCTAGTTCATTCGTACGATCCATTCTAATTCATTCGTATGATCCATTCTAATTAATTCGCACGATCCGTTCTAATTCATTCGTACGATCTATTCTAATTCATTCGGACGAATGTATCCATTCTAATTCATTCGTACATACGATCCATTCTAATTCATTCGCACGAATGTATCCATTCTAATTCATTTGTATAATCCATTCTATTTCATTCGTACGATCCATTCTTACTCATTCGTATGATCCATTCTAATTCATTCGCATGAATGTATCCATTCTAATTCATTCGTACGATCCATTCTAATTCATTCGCACTATCCATTCTAATTCATTCGTACGATCCATTCTAATTCATTCGTATGATCCATTCTAATTTATTCGTTCAAATATATCCATTCTAATTCATTCGTACGATCCATTCTTTTTCATTCGCACGATCCATTCTAATTCATTCGCACAAATGTATCCATTCTAATTCATTTGCACGGTCCATTTTAATTCATTCCTATGATCTATTCTAATTCATTCGTACGATCCATTCTAATTCATTCGCTCGAATGTATCCATTCTAATTCATTCGTACGATCCATTCTAATTCGTTCATATGATCCATTCTAATTCGTTCCTACGATCCATTCTAATTCGTTCGTACGATCCATTCTAATTCATTCGTATGATCCATTCTAATTCACTCCTACGATCTATTCTAATTCATTTGCTCGAATATATCCATTCTAATTCATTCGTTCGATCCATTCTAATTTATTCGCACGATCCATTCTAATTCATTCGTATGATCCATTCTAATCCATTTGTACGATCCATTCTAATTCATTCGTACGATCCATTCTAATTCATTCGTACGATCCATTCTAATTCATTCGCACGAATGTATCCATTCTAGTTCATTCGTACGATCCATTCTAATTCATTCGTACGATCCATTCTAATTCATTCGCACGATCCATTCTAATTCATTCGTACGATCCATTCTAATTCATTCATACGATCCATTCTAATTCATTCGTACGATCCATTTTAATTCATTTATACAATCCATTCTAATTCATTCGTACGATCCATTCTAATTCACTCATACGATCCATTCTAATAAATTCATACGATCCATTCTAATTCATTTGCACGAATATATCCATTCTAATTCATTCGTACGATCCATTCTAATTCCATCGTACGATCCATTCTAATTCATTCGTTGGATCCATTCTAATTCCTTCGTACGATCCATTCTAATTCATTCGTACGATCTAATCTAATTCATTCGTACGATCCATTCTAATTCATTCGTACGATCCATTCTAATTCCTTCGTACGATCCATTCTAATTTTTTCGTACGATCCATTCTAATTCATTCGTACAATCTATTCTAATTCATTCGTACGAATGGATACATTCGTGTGAATGAATTAGAATGGATCCTATGAATGAGTAAGAATGGATCGTACGAATGAAATAGAATGGATTGCACTAATGAATTAGAATGGATCGTACGAATGAATTAGAATGGATCGTGTGAAAGAATTAGAATGGATTGTATGAATGAATTAGAATGGATCGTACGAAGGAATTAGAATGGATCGTACGAATGAATTAGAATGGATCGTACGAATGAATTAGAATAGATCGTACAAATGAAATAGAATGGATCGTACGAATAAATTAGAATGGATCGTGTGAAAGAATTAGAATGGATCGTACGAATGAATTAGAATGGATCGTGCGAATGAATTAGAATGGATCGTACGAATGAATTAGAATGGATCGTACGAATGAACTAGAATGGATACATTCGTGTGAATGAATTAGAATGGATCGTATGAATGAATTAGAATGGATCGTACGAATGAATTAGAATGGATCTTACGAATGAATTATAATGGATCGTACGAATGAATTAGAATGGATCGTACGAATGAATTAGAATGGATACATTTGTGCGAATGAATTAGAATGGATCGGACGAATGAATTAGAATGGATCGTACGAATGAATTAGAATGGATCAAATGAATGAATTAGAATGGTTACATTCATGCGAATGAATTAGAATGGATCGTACGAATGGATTAGAATGGATACATTCGAGCGAATGAATTAGAATGGATCGTACGAATGAATTAGAATGGATCGTACGAATGGATTAGAATGGATCATACGAATGGATTAGAATGGATACCTTTGTGCATATGAATTAGAATGGATCATACGAATGATTTAGAACGGATCATATTAATGAATTAGAATGGATCGTACGAATGAATTAGAATGGATACATTCGTGGACGATCCATTCTAATTCATTCGCACGAATGTATCCATTCTAATTCATTCGTACGATCCATTCTAATTCATTAATATGATCCATTCTAATTCATTCGTATGATTCATTCTAATTCATATGCACAAAGGTATCCATTCTAATTCATTCGTATGATCCATTCTAATTCAGGATCGTACGAATGAATTAGAATGGATACATTCGTGCGAATGAATTAGAATTGATCATACGAATGAATTAGAATGGATCGTGCGAATGAATTAGAATGGATCGTACGAATGAATTAGAATGGATCGTATGAATGAACTAGAATGAAAACATTCGTGCGAATGAATTAGAATGGATCGTATGAATGAAATAGAATGGATCTTACGAATGGATCGTACGAATGAATTAGAATGGATCGTACGAATGAATTAGAATGGATACATTCGTGCGAATGAATTCGAATGGATCGGACGAATTAATTAGAATGGATCGTACGAATGAATTAGAATGGATCAAATGAATGAATTAGAATGGTTACATTCATGCGAATGAATTAGAATGGATCGTACGAATGGATTAGAATGGATCGTACGAATGGATTAGAATGGATACATTCGAGCGAATGAATTAGAATGGATCGTACGAATGAATTAGAATGAATCGTACGAATGGATTAGAATGGATCCTACGAATGGATTAGAATGGATACCTTTGTGCATATGAATAAGAATGGATCGTACGAATGAATTAGAATGGATCATATTAATGAATTAGAATGGATCGTACGAATGAATTAGAATGGATACATTCGTGCGAATAAATTAGAATGGATCGTGCGAATCAATTAGACTGGATCGTGCGAATGAATAAGAATAGATCATACGAATGAATTAGAATGGATCGTACGAATTAATTAGAATGGATACATTCGTGCGAATGAATTAGAATGGATTGTATGAATGAATTAGAATGGATCGTACGAATGAATTAGAATGGATCATACGAATTAATTAGAATGGATCATACGAATGAATTAGAATGGATCGTATGAATGAATTAGAATGGATCGTACGAATGAATTAGAATGGATACATTCGTGCGAATGAATTAGAATAGATTGTGCGAATGAATAAGAAAAGATCGTGCGAATGAATTAGAATGGATCGTACGAATGAATTAGAATGGATCGTGCGAATGAATTAGAATGGATCATACGAATGAATTAGAATGGATACATTTCTGCGAATGAATTAGAATGGATCGTACGAATGAATTAGAATGGATCGTATGAATGAATTAGAATGGATCGTGCGAATGAATTAGAATGGATCGTACGAATGAATTAGAATGGATCATACGAATGAACTAGAATGGATATATTCGTGCGAATGAATTAGAATGGATCGTACGAATGAATTAGAATGGATTGTACGAATGAATTAGAATGGATCTTACGAATGAATTAGAATGGATCGTACGAATGAATTAGAATGGATCGTACGAATGAATTAGAATGGATACCTTCGTGCGAATGAATTAGAATGGATCGGACGAATGAATTAGAATGGATCGTACGAAAGAATTAGAATGGATCGTACGAATGAATTAGAATGGATACATTCGTCCGAATGAATTAGAATGGATCATACGAATGAGTAAGAATGGATCGTACGAATGAAATAGAATAGATTGTACGAATGAATTAGAATGGATCCTACGAATGAATTAGAATGGATCATGTGAAAGAGTTAGAATGGATTGTATGAATGAATTAGAATGGATCATATGAATGAATTAGAATGGATCGTGCGAATGAATTCGAATGGATCGTACGAATTCATTCTAATTCATTCATACAATCCATTCTAATTCTTTCACATGATCTATTCTAATTCATTCGTAGGATCCATTCTAATTCATTTGTACAATCTATTCTATTTCATTCGTACGATCCATTCTTACTCATTCGTATGATCCATTCTAATTCATTCGGGCGAATGTATCCATTCTAATTTATTCGTACGATCCATTCTAATTCATTCGTATGATCCATTCTAATTCATTCGTATGATCCATTCTAATTCATTCCTACGATCTATTCTAATTCATTCGCTCGAATATATCCATCCATTCTAATTCATTCGTACGATCGTACAAATGAATTAGAATGAATCGTACGGAATGAATTAGAATGGATTGTATGAATGAATTAGAATGGATACATTCGTGCGAATGAATTAGAATGGATCATACGAATGAGTAAGAAAGGATCGTACGAATGAAATAGAATGGATTGTACGAATGAATTAGAATGGATCGTACAAATGAATTAGATTGGATCGTACGAATGAATTAGAATGGATTATACGAATGAGTAAGAATGGATCGTACAAATAAAATAGAATGGATTGTACGAATGAATTAGAATGGATCGTACGAATGAATTAGAATGGATCGTGTGAAAGAATTAGAATGCGTTGTATGAATGAATTAGAATGGATCGTATGAATGAATTAGAATGGATCGTGCGAATGAATTCGAATGGATCGCATGATCCATTCGAATATAATGGCTCGTATGAATGAATTAGAATAGATCGGGCGAATTAATTAGAATGGATCGTATGAATGAATTAGAATGGATCGTATAAATGAATTAGAATGGATCGTGCGAATGAATTAGAATGGATCGTACGAATGAATTAGAATGGATCGTATGAATGAATTAGAATGGATCATACGAATGAATTAGAATGGATCATACGAATGAGTAAGAATGGATCGTACGAATGAAATAGAATGGATTGTACGAATGAATTAGAATGGATACATTCATGCGAATGAATTAGAATGGATCGGACGATTGAATTAGAATGGATCGTACGATTTATTCTAATTCATTCGTACGATCCATTCTAATACATTCGTACGATTCATGCTAATTCATTCGCACGATCCATTCTAATTCATTCGTACGATCCATTCTTATTCATTCATACGATCCATTCTAATTCATTCGCACAATCCATTCTAATTCATTCGTACAATCCATTCTAATTCATTCGTATGATCCATTCTAACTCATTCGGTGGATCCATTCTAATTCATTCGTACGATCCATTCTAATTCATTCCCACGATCCATTCTAATTTATTTGTATGATCCATTCTAATTCATTCGTACGATCTATTCTAATTCATTCGTACGAATGTAACCATTCTAATTCATTCATACGATTCATTCTAATTCATTCGAATGAGCTATTCTAATTCATTCGTACGATCCATTCTAATTCATTCGTACGATCCATTGTAATTCATTCATACAATCCATTTAGATTCATTCGCACAAATGTATCCATTCAAATTCATTCGTACGATCCAGTCTAATTCATTCGTACGATCCATTCTAATTCCTTCGTACGATCCATTCTAATTCATTCGTACGATCTATTCTAATTCATTCGTACGATCCATTCTAATTCATTCGTACGATCCATTCTAATTCCTTCGTACGATCCATTCTAATTCATTCATACGATCCATTCTAATTCATTCATACAATCTATTCTAATTCATTTATACAATCCATTCTAATTCATTCGCACGAATGTATCCATTCTAATCCATTCGTACGATCCATTCTAATTCATTCGTAAGATCCATTCTAATTTATTCGTACGATCCATTCTAATTCATTCGTACGATCCATTCTAATTCATTTGTACGATCCATTCTAATTCATTCGTACGATCCATTCTAATTCATTCATACGATCCATTCTAATTCATTCGTACGATCCATTCTTACTCATTCGTATGATCCATTCTAATTCATTCGTACGATCCATTCTAATTCATTCGTACGATCCATTCTAATTCATTCGCACGATCCATTCTAATTCATTCATACGATCCATTCTAATTCATTCATACGATCCATTCTAATTCATTCCTACAATCCATTCTAATTCATTCGCCCGATCCATTCTAATTCATTCATACGATCCATTCTATTCAATGGATCATGCGATCCATTCGAATTCATTCGCACGATCCATTCTAATTCATTCATACGATCCATTCTAATTCATTCATACAATGCATTCTAATTCTTTCACACGATCCATTCTAATTCATTCGTACGATCCATTCTAATTCATTCGTACAATCCATTCTATTTCATTTGTACGATCCATTCTTACTCATTCGTATGATCCATTCTAATTCATTCGTATGATCCATTCTAATTCATTTGTATGATCCATTCTAATTCTTTCACACGATCCATTCTAATTTATTCGTAGGATCCATTCTAATTCATTCGTACAATCTATTCTATTTCATTCGTACGATCCATTCTTACTCATTCGTATGATCCATTCTAATTCATTCGGACGAATGTATCCATTCTAATTTATTCGTACGATCCATTCTAATTCATTCGTACGATCCATTCTAATTCATTTGTACGATCCATTCTAACTCATTCGTATGATCCATTCTAATTCATTCGTACGATCCATTCTAATTCATTCGTACGATCCATTCTAATTCATTCACACAATCTATTCTAATTCATTCGTACGATCCATTCTAATTCATTCGTACGATCGTACGAATGAATTAGAATGGATCGTACGGAATGAATTAGAATGGATTGTATGAATGAATTAGAATGGATACATTCGTGCGAATGAATTAGAATTGATCATACGAATGAGTAAGAATGGATCGTACGAATGAAATAGAATGGATTGTACGAATGAATTTGAATGGATCGTACAAATAAATTAGAATGGATCGTATGAATGAATTAGAATGGATCATACGAATGAGTAAGAATGGATCGTACAAATGAAATAGAATGGATTGTACGAATGAATTAGAATGGATCGTACGAATGAATTAGAATGGATCGTGTGAAAGAATTAGAATGCATTATATGAATGAATTAGAATGGATCGTATGAATGAATTAGAATGGATCATGCGAATGAATTCGAATGGATCGCATGATCCATTCGAATAGAATGGATCGTATGAATGAATTAGAATGGATCGGGCGAATGAATTAGAATGGATTGTAGGAATGAATTTGAATGGATCGTATGAATGAATTAGAATGGATCGTATGAATGAATTAGAATAGATCGTGCGAATGAATTAGAATGGATCGTACGAATGAATTAGAATGGATCGTACGAATGATTTAGAATGGATCATACGAATGAATTAGAATGTATCATACGAATGAGTAAGAATGGATCGTACAAATTAAATAGAATGGATTGTACGAATGAATTAGAATGGATACATTCGTGCGAATGAATTAGAATGGATCGTACGAATGAATTAGAATGGATCGTACGAATGAATTAGAATGGATCGTACGAATGAATTAGAATGGATCTTACGAATGAATTAGAATGGATCGTACGAATGAATTAGAATGGATCATATGAATGAATTAAAATGGATACATTCGTGCAAATGAATTAGAATGGATCGGATGAATGAATTAGAATGGATCGTACGAATGAATTAGAATGGATCGTATGAATGAATTAGAATGGATCGTACGAATAAATTAGAATGGATACATTCGTCCGAATGAATTAGAATGGATCATACGAATGAGTAAGAATGGATCGAACGAATGAAATAGAATAGATTGTACGAATAATTTAGAATGGATTCGTACGAATGAATTAGAATGGATACATTCGTGCGAATGAATTAGAATGGATCGTACCAATGAGTAAGAATGGATCGTACGAATGAAATAGAATGGATTGTGCGAATGAATTAGAATGGATCGTATGAATGAATTAGAATGGATCATACGAATGAATTAGAATGGATCCTATGAGTGAATTAGAATGGATCGTGCGAATGAATTAGAATGGATCGTACGAATGAATTAGAATGGATCGTGCTAATGAATTAGAATTGATCGAACGAATGAATTAGAATGGATACATTCGTGCGAATGAATTTGAATGGATCGGACGAATGAATTAGGATGGATCGTACGAATGAGTAAGAATGGATCGTACGAATGAAATAGAATAGATCGTACGAATGAATTAGAATGGATCGTACGAAGGAATTAGAATGGATCGTACGAATGAATTAGAATGGATATATTCGTGCAAATGAATTAGAATGGATCGTATGAATGTATTAGAATGGATCGTATGAGTGAATTAGAATGGATCGTACGAATGAATTAGAATGGATCGTATGAATGAATTAGAATGGATACATTCGTGTGAATGAATTAGAATGGATCGTATGAATGAATTAGAATAGATTTTGTGAATGAATTAGAACTGATCATACGAATGAATTAGAATGGATACATTCGTGCGAATGAATTAGAATGGATTGTATGAATGAATTAGAATGGATCCTATGAATGAATTAGAATGCATCGTGCGAATGAATTAGAATGGATCGTACGATTGAATTAGAATGGATCGTGCTAATGAATTAGAATTGATCGAACGAATGAATTAGCATGGATCGTGCTAATGAATTAGAATGGAACGTACGAATGAATTAGAATGGATCGTGTGAAAGAATTAGAATGGATTGTATGAATGAATTAGAATGAATTCGTACGATCCATTCGAATTCATTCACACGATCCATTCTAATTCATTCATACGATCCATTCTAATTCATTCATACAATCCATTCTAATTCTTTCACACGATCCATTCTAATTAATTCATAGGATCCATTCTAATTCATTCGTACAATCTATTCTATCTCATTCGTACGATCCATTCTTGCTCATTTGTATGATCCATTCTAATTCATTCGGATGAATTTATCCATTCTAATTTATTCGTACGATCCATTCTAATTCATTCGTACGATCCATTCTAATTCATTCGTACGATCCATTCTAATTCATTCGTCCGATCCATTCTAATTCATTCGCACGAATGTATCCATTCTAATTCATTCGTACGATCCATTCTAATTCATTCGTACGATCTATTCTAATTCATTCGTAAGATCCATTCTAATTCATTCGTACGATCCATTCTAATTCATTCGTACGATCCATTTTAATTCATTCGCATGAATGTATCCATTCTAGTTTATTTGTACGATTCATTCTAATTCATTCATACAATCCATTCTAATTCATTCGCACGAATGTATCCATTCTAATTCATTCGTATGATCAGTTCTAATTCATTCACAAAATCTATTCTAATTCATTCATACGATCCATTCTAATTCATTCACACGAATGTATCCATTCTAATTTATTCATACGATCCATTCTAATTCATTCGTACGATCCATTCTAATTCACTCATACTATCCATTCTAATACATTCATACGATCCATTCTAATTCATTTGCACGAATATATCCATTCTAATTCATTCGTACGATCCATTCTAATTCCTTCGTACGATCCAGTCTAATTCATTCGTATGATCTATTCTAATTCATTCGTACGATCCATTCTAATTCATTCGTACGATCCATTCTAATTCCTTCGTACGATCCATTCTAATTCATTCGTACGATCCATTCTAATTCATTCATACAATCCTTTCTAATTCTTTCACACGATCCATTCTAATTCATTCGTACGATCTATTCTAATTCATTCGTGCAATCCAATCTATTTCATTCGTACGATCCATTCTTACTCATTCGTACGATCCATTCTAATTCATTCACACGAATGTATCCATTCGTACGAATGAATTAGAATAGATTGTACGAATGAATTAGAATGGATCGTACGAATGAATTAGAATGGATCTTACGAAGGAATTAGAATAGATCGTACGAATGAATTATAATGGATCGTACGAATGAATTAGAATAGAGCGTACGAATGAATTAGAATGGATCGTACGAATGAATTAGAATAGATCGTACGAATGAATTAGAATGGATCGTACGAAGGAATTAGAATGGATCGTACGAATGAATTAGAATGGATATATTCGTGCAAATGAATTAGAATGGATCGTATGAATGTATTAGAATGGATCGTATGAGTGAATTAGAATGGATCGTACGAATGAATTAGAATGGATCGTATGAATGAATTAGAATGGATACATTCGTGTGAATGAATTAGAATGGATCGTATGAATGAATTAGAATAGATTTTGTGAATGAATTAGAACTGATCTTACGAATGAATTAGAATGGATACATTCGTGCGAATGAATTAGAATGGATTGTATGAATGAATTAGAATGGATCCTATGAATGAATTAGAATGGATCGTACGAATGAATTAGAATGGATACATTCGTGCGAATGAATTAGAATTGATCGTACGAATGAATTAGAAAGGATCCTGCGAATGAATTTGAATGGATCGTGTGAAAGAATTAGAATGGATTGTATGAATGAATTATAATGGATCGTGCGAATGAATTAGAATGGATCGTACGAATGAATTAGAATGGATACATTCGTGCGAATGAATTAGAATGGATACATTCGTGCGAAAGAATTAGAATAGATCGTATGAATGAATTAGAATGGATCCTATGAATGAATTAGAATGGATCGTGCGAATGAATTAGAATGGATCGTACGAATGAATTAGAATGGATCATGGTAATAAATTAGAATTGATCGAACGAATGAATTAGCATGGATCGTGCTAATGAATTAGAATGGATCGTACGAATGAATTAGATAGGATCAAATGAATGAATTAGAATGGTTACATGCATGCGAATGAATTAGAATGGATCGTACGAATGGATTAGAATGGATACATTCGAGCGAATGAATTAGAATGGATCGTACGAATGAATTAGAATGGATCGTACGAATAAATTAGAATGGATACATTCGTCCGAATGAATTAGAATGGATCAACTGAATGAGTAAGAATGGATCGTACGAATGAAAAAGAATAGATTGTACGAATGGATTAGAATGGATCCTACGAATGGATTAGAATGGATACCTTTGTGCATATGAATTACGATGGATCGTACGAATGAATTAGAATGGATCATATTAATGAATTAGAATGGATCATACGAATGGATTAGAATGGATCGTGCGAATGAATTAGAATGGATCGTACGAATGAATTAGAATGGATCGTACGAATGAATTAGAATGGATCATATTAATTAATTAGAAATGATTGTACGAATGAATTAGAATGGATACATTCATGCGAATGAATTAGAATGGATCGGACGAATGAATTAGAATGGATCGTACGAATGAATTAGAATGGATCAAATGAATGAATTAGAATGGTTACATTCATGCGAATGAATTAGAATGGATCGTACGAATGGATTAGAATGGATCGTACAAATGGATTAGAATGGATACATTCGAGCGAATGAATTAGAATGGATCGTACGAATGAATTAGAATGGATCGTACGAATGGATTAGAATGGATCCTACGAATGGATTAGAATGGATACCTTTGTGCATATGAATTAGAATGGATCGTACAAATGAATTAGAATGGATCATATTAATGAATTAGAATGGATCGTACGAATGAATTAGAATGGATACATTCGTACTCGATCCATTCTAATTCATTCATACGATCCATTCTAATTGTATGAATGTATTAGAATGGATTGTATGAGTGAATTAGAATGGATCGTACGAATGAATTAGAATGGATCGTATGAATGAATTAGAATGGATACATTCGTGTGAATGAATTAGAATGGATCGTATGAATGAATTAGAATAGATTTTGTGAATGAATTAGAACTGATCGTACGAATGAATTAGAATGGATACATTCGTGCGAATGAATTATAATGGATTGTATGAATGAACTAGAATGGATCCTATGAATGAATTAGAATGGATCGTACGAATGAATTAGAATTTATACATTCGTGCGAATGAATTAGAATTGATCGTACGAATGAATTAGATTGGATCGTGCGAATGAATTAGAATGGATCGTACGAATAAATTAGAATAGATACATTCGTCCGAATGAATTAGAATGGATCATACGAATGAGTAAGAATGGATCGTACGAAAGAAATAGAATAGATTGTATGAATGAATTAGAATGGATTCGTACGAATGAATTAGAATGGATACATTCTTGCGAATGAATTAGAATGGATCGTACCAATGAGTAAGAATGGATCGTACGAATGAAATAGAATGGATTGTGCGAATGAATTAGAATGGATCGTACGAATGAATTAGAATTAATCGTGTGAAAGAATTAGAATGGATTGTATGAATGAATTAGAATAGATCGTATGAATGAATTAGAATGGATTCGTACGAATGAATTAGAATGGATACATTCGTGCGAATGAATTAGAATGGATCGTACCAATGAGTAAGAATGGATCGTACGAATGAAATAGAATGGATTGTGCGATTGAATTAGATTGGATCGCACGAATGAATCCATTCTAATTCATTCGTACGATCTATTCTAATTCATTCATACGATCCATGCTAATTCATTCGTATGATCCATTCTAATTAATTTGTATGATCCATTCTAATTCATTCGTACGATCCATTCTAATTCATTCATACAATCCATTCTAATTCATTCGTACGATCCATTCTAATTCACTCATACGATCCATTCTAATACATTCATACGATCCATTCTAATTCATTTGCACGAATATATCCATTCTAATTCATTCGTACGATCCATTCTAATTCCTTCGTATGATCCATTCTAATTCCTTCGTACGATATATTCTAATTCATTCGTACGATCCATTCTAATTTATTCGTACGATCCATTCTAATTCCTTCTTACGATCCATTCTAATTCATTCGTACGATCCATTCTAATTCATTCGTACAATCTATTCTAATTCATCCGTACGAATGGATACATTCGTGTAAATGAATTAGAATGGATCGTACGAATGAGTAAGAATGGATCGTACGAATGAAATAGAATAGATTGCACGAATGAATTATAATGGATCGTATGAATGAATTAGAATGGATAGGACGAAGGATTTAGAATGGATCGTACGAATGAATTAGAATGGATCGTACAAATGTATCCATTCTAATTCATTCGTACGATCCATTCTAATTCATTCCTAAGATCCATTCTAATTCATTCGTACGATCCATTCTAATTCATTCGTACGATCCATTCTAATTCATTCGCATGAATGTATCCATTCTAGTTCATTTGTACGATCCATTCTAATTCATTCGTACGATCCATTCTAATTCATTCGCACGATCCATTCTAATTCATTTGTACGATCAATTCTAATTCATTCACATGAATGTATCCATTCTAATTCATTCGTACGATCCTGAATTAGAATGGATCATACGAATAAATTAGAATGGATACCTTTGTGCATATGAATTAGAATGGATCGTACGAATGAATTAGAATGGATCATATTAATGAATTAGAATGGATCGGACGAATGAATTAGAATGGATCGTACGAATGAATTAGAATGGATCTTACGAATGGATTAGAATGGATACATTCGTGCAAATGAATTAGAATAGATCGGAAGGATGAATTAGAATGGATCGTACGAATGAATTAGAATGGATCAAATGAATGAATTAGAATGGTTACATTCATGCGAATGAATTAGAATGGATCGTACGAATGGATTAGAATGGATCGTACGAATGGATTAGAATGGATACATTCGAGCGAATGAATTAGAATGGATCGTACGAATGAAATTAGAATGGATCGTACGAATGAATTAGAATAGATCGTATGAATGAATTAGAATGGATCGTACGAATGAATTAGAATGGATCGTGTGAAAGAATTAGAATGGATCGTACGAATGAATTAGAATGGATCGTGCGAATGAATTAGAATGGTTCCTACGAATGAATTAGAATGGATCGTGCTAATGAATTAGAATTGATCGAACGAATGAATTAGCATGGATCGTGCATTCGTACGATCCATTCTAATTCATTCGTTAGATCCATTCTAATTCATTCGTACGGTCCATTCTAATTCATTCGTACGATCCATTCTAATTCATTCGCACGAATGTATCCATTCTAGTTCATTCGTACGATCCATTCTAATTCATTCGTACGATCCATTCTAATTCATTCATACGATCTATTCTAATTCATTCATACAATCCATTCTAATTCTTTCACATGATCCATTCTAATTCATTCGTACGATCCATTCTAATTCATTCGCACAATCCATTCTATTTCATTCGTACGATCCATTCTTACTCATTCGTATGATCCATTCTAATTCATTCGCACGAATGTATCCATAATGGATCATACGAATGAGTAAGAATGGATCGTACGAATGAAATAGAATGGATTGTGCGAATGAATTAGAATGGACCGTATGAATGAATTAGAATGGATATATTCATGCGAATGAATTAGAATAGATCGGACGAATGAATTAGAATGGATCGTACGAATGAATTAGAATGGATCGTACGAATGAATTAGAATGGATCGTACGAATGAATTAGAATGGATCGTATGAATAAATTAGAATGGATACATTCATCCGAATGAATTAGAATGGATCATACGAATGAGTAAGAATGGATCGTATGAATGAAATATAATGGATTGTACGAATGAATTAGAATGGATATATTCGTGCGAATGAATTAGAATGGATCGTACGAATGAATTAGAATGGATCGTACGAATGAATTTGAATGGATCGTACGAATGAATTAGAATGGATCTTACGAATGAATTAGAATGGATCGTACGAATGAATTAGAATGGATCGTACGAATAAATTAGAATGGATACATTCGTGCGAATGAATTAGAATGGATCGGACGAATGAATTAGAATGGATCGTACGAATGAATTAGAATGGATCGTACGAATGAATTAGAATGGATCGTACGAATAAATTAGAATGGATACATTCGTCCGAATGAATTAGAATGGATCATACGAATGAGTAAGAATGGATCGTACGAATGAAATAGAATAGATTGTACGAATGAATTAGAATGGATCCTACGAATGAATTTGAATGGATCATGTGAAAGAATTAGAATGGATAGTATGAATGAATTAGAATGGATCGTATGAATAAATTAGAATGGATCGTGCGAATGAATTCGAATGGATCGTACGAATTCATTCTAATTCATTCATACAATCTATTCTAATTCTTTCACACGATCTATTCTAATTCATTCGTAGGATCCATTCTAATTCATTCGTACAATCTATTCTATTTCATTCGTACGATCCATTCTTACTCATTCGTATGATCCATTCTAATTCATTCGGATGAATGTATCCATTCTAATTTATTCGTACGATCCATTCTAATTCATTCGTACGATCCATTCTAATTCATTCGTACGATCCATTCTAATTCATTCGTCCGATCCATTCTAATTCATTCGCACGTATGTATCCATTCTAATTCATTCGTACAGTCCATTCTAATTAATTCGCACAATCCATTCTATTTCATTCATACGATCCATTCTTACTCTTTCGTATGATCCATTATGGATACATTCGTGCAAATGAATTAGAATGGATCATACGAATGAGTAAGAATGGATCCTACGAATGAAATAGAATGGATTGTGCGAATGAATTAGAATGGATTGTACGAATGAATTAGAATGGATCGTGTGAAAGAATTAGAATGGATTGTATGAATGAATAAGAATAGATCGTATGAATGAATTAGAATGGATCGTACGAATGAATTAGAATGGATCGTACGAATGAACTAGAATGGATACATTCGTGCAAATGAATTAGAATGGATCGTACGAATGAATTAGAATGGATCGTACGAATGAATTAGAATGGATCTTACGAATGAATTAGAATGGATCGTACGAATGCACGATCCATGCTAATTCATTCGTTCGATCAATTCTAATTCATTAGCACGATCCATTCTAATTCATTCGTGCGATCCATTCTAATTCATTCGCACGATCCATTCTAATTCATTCGTACGATCCATTCTAATTCTTTCACACGATCCATTCTAATTCATTCGTACGATCCATTCTAATTCATTCGTACGATCTATTCTAATTCATTCGTACGATCCATTCTAATTCATTCGTACGATCCATTCTAATTCCTTCGTACGATCTATTCTAATTCGTTCATACAATCCATTCTAATTCTTTCACACGATCCATTCTAATTCATTCGTACGATCCATTCTAATTCATTCGTGCAATCCATTCTATTTCATTCGTACGATCCATTCTTACTCATTCGTACGATCCATTCTAATTCATTCACACGAATGTATCCATTCGTACGAATGAATTAGAATAGATTGTACGAATGAATTACAATGGATCGTCCGAATGAATTAGAATGGATCTTATGAATGAATTAGAATGGATCGTACGAATGAATTAGAATGGATCGTGCAAATGAATTAGAATGGATCGTACGAATGAATTAGAATGGATCGTACGACCTAACTAGAATGGATACATTCATGCGAATGAATTAGAATGGATCGTACGAATGAATTAGAATGGATCGTACGAATGAATTAGAATGGATCGTACGAATGAATTAGGATGGATCATACGAATGAATTAGAATGGATCATACGAATGAGTAAGAATGGATTGTACGAATGAAATAGAATTGATTGTACGAATGAATTAGAATGGATCGTACGAATGAATTAGAATGGATCGTGTGAAAGAATTAGAATGGATTGTATGAATGAATTAGAATGGATCATATGAATGAATTAGAATGGATCGTGCGAATGAATTCGAATGGATCGTACGAATGAATCAGAATGGATCGTACGAATGAATTAGAATGGATACATTCGTGCGAATGAATTAGAATCGATACATTCGTGCAAAAGAATTAGAATAGATCGTATGAATGAATTAGAATGGATCCTATGAATGAATTAGAATGGATCGTGCGAATAAATTAGAATGGATCGTACGAATGAATTAGAATGGATCGTGCTAATGAATTAGAATTGATCAAACGAATGAATTAGCATGGATCGTGCTAATGAATTAGAATGGAACATACGAATGAATTAGAATGGATCGTGTGAAAGAATTAGAATGGATTGTATGAAAGAATTAGAATGAATTCGTACGATCATTCGAATTCATTCGCAAGATCCATTCTAATTCATTCATACGATCCATGCTAATTCATTCATACAATCCATTCTAATTCTTTCACACGATCCATTCTAATTCATTCGTAGGATCCATTCTAATTCATTCGTACAATCTATTCTATTTCATTCGTACGATCCATTCTTACTCATTCGTATGATCCATTCTAATTCATTCGGACGAATGTATCCATTCTAATTTATTCGTACGATCTATTCTAATTCATTCATACGATCCATTCTAATTCATTCGTACGATCCATTCTTACTCATTCGTATGATCCATTCTAATTCATTCGTACGATCCATTCTAATTCATTCGTACGATCCATTCTAGATCATTCGCACAATCTATTCTAATTCATTCGTACGATCCATTCTAATTCATTCGTACGATCGTACGAATGAATTAGAATGGATCGTACGGAATGAATTAGAATGGATTGTATGAATGAATTAGAATGGATACATTCGTGCGAATGAATTAGAATGGATCAAACGAATGAGTAAGAATGGATCGTACGAATGAAATAGAATGGATTGTACGAATGAATTAGAATGGATCATACAAATGAATTAGAATGGATCGTACGAATGAATTAGAATGGATCATACGAATGAGTAAGAATAGATTGTACAAATGAAATAGAATGTATTGTACGAATGAATAAGAATGGATCGTACGAATGAATTAGAATGGATCGTGAGAAAGAATTAGAATGCATTGTATGAATGAATTAGAATGGATCGTATGAATGAATTAGAATGGATCGTGTGAATGAATTCGAATGGATCGCATGATCCATTCGAATAGAATGGATCATATGAATGAATTAGAATGGATCGGGCGAATGAATTAGAATGGATTGTAGGAATGAATTAGAATGGATCGTATGAATGAATTAGAATGGATCGTACGAATGAATTAGAATGGATCATACGAATGAATTAGAATGGATCATACGAATGAGTAAGAATGGATCGTACGAATGAAATAGAATAGATTGTACGAATGAATTAGAATGGATACATTCATGCGAATGAATTAGAATGGATCGGACGATTGAGTTAGAATGGATCGTACGATTCATTCTAATTCATTCGTACGATCCATTCTAATACATTCGTACGATTCATGCTAATTCATTCGCACGATCCATTCTAATTCATTCGTACGAATGTATCCATTCTAATTCATTCGTACGATCCATTCTAATTCATTAATATGATCTATTCTAATTCATTCGTACGATCCATTCTAATTCATTCGCACGAATGTATCCATTCTAATTCATTCGTACGATTTCAGGATCGTACGAATGAATTAGAATGGATACATTCGTGCGAATGAATTAGAATTGATCGTACGAATGAATTATAATGGATTGTGCGAATGAATTAGAATGGATCGTACGAATGAATTAGAATGAATCGTGCAAATGAATTAGAATGGATCGGACGAATGAATTACAATGGATCGTACGAATGAATTAGAATGGATCATATGAATTCATTAGAATGGTTACATTCATGCGAATGAATTAGAATGGATCGTACGAATGGATTAGAATGGATCGTACAAATGGATTAGAATGGATACATTCGAGCGAATGAATTAGAATGGATCGTACGAATGAATTAGAATGGATCGTACGAATGGATTAGAATGGATCCAATGAATGGATTAGAATGGATACCTTTGTGCATATGAATTAGAATGGATCGTACGAATGAATTAGAATGGATCATATTAATGAATTAGAATGGATCGTACGAATGAATTAGAATGGATCATATTAATGAATTAGATTGGATCGTACGAATGAATTAGAATGGTTACATTCGTGCGAATGAATTAGAATGGATCGTGCGAATCAATTAGACTGGATCGTGCGAATGAATAAGAATATATCATACGAATGAATTAGAATGGATCGTACGAATTATTTAGAATGGATACATTCGTGCGAATGAATTAGAATAGATTATATGAATGAATTAGAATGGATCGTACGAATGAATTACAATGGATCATACGAATTAATTAGAATGGATCATACGAATGAATTAGAATGGATCGTACGAATGAATTAGTATGGATACATTCGTGCGAATGAATTAGAATGGATTGTGCGAATGAATTAGAATGAATCATATTAATGAATTAGAATGGATCGTACGAATGAATTAGAATGGATACATTCGTGCGAATGAATTAGAATGGATCGTGCGAATCAATTAGACTGGATCGTGCGAATGAATAAGAATGGATCGTACAAATGAATTAGAATGAATCGTACGATCCATTCTAATTCAATCGTCCGAACCATTCTAATTCATTCGCATGAATGTATCCATTCTAATTCATTCGTACAATCCATTCTATTTCATTCGTACGATCCATTCTTACTCATTCGTATGATCCATTCTAATTCATTCGTATGATCCATTCTAATTCATTCGTACGATCCATTCTAATTCATTCGTACGATCCATTCTAATTCATTCGCACGATCCATTCTAATTCATTCCTACGATCCATTCTAATTCATTCATACGATCCATTCTAATTCATTCATACAATCCATTCTACTTCATTCGCCCGATCCATTCTAATTCATTCATACGATCCATTCTATTCGAATGGATCATGCAATCCATTCGAATTCATTCGCACGATCCATTCTAATTCATTCATACGATCCATTCTAATTCATTCATATAATGCATTCTAATTCTTTCACACGATCTATTCTAATTCATTCGTACGATCCATTCTAATTCATTCGTACAATCCATTCGATTTCATTTGTACGATCCATTCTTACTCATTCGTATGATCCATCCTAATTCATTTGTACGATCCATTCTAATTCATTCGTACGATCCATTCTAATTCATTCGTAAGATCCATTCTAATTCATTCGTACGATCCATTCTAATTCATTCGTACGATCCATTCTAATTCATTCGCACGAATGTATCAATTCTAGTTCATTCGTATGATCCATTCTAATTCATTCGTATGATCCATTCTAATTCATTTGCACGATCCATTCTAATTCATTCGTACGATCCATTCTAATTCATTCATACGATCCATTCTAATTCATTCGTACGATCCATTCTAATTCATTCGCACAAATGTATCCATTCTAATTTATTCGTACGATCCATTCTAATTCATTCGCACGATCCATTCTAATTTATCCGTACCATCCATTCTAATTCATTCGCACGATCTGTTCTTATTCATTCGCACAATCCATTCTAATTCATTCGCACGAATGTATCCATTCTAATTCATTCGTACGATCCATTCTAATTCATTCGTACGATCCATTCTAATTCATTCGTATGATCCATTCTAATTAATTCGTATGATCCATTCTAATTCACTCATACGATCCAGTCTAATACATTCATACGATCCATTCTAATTCATTTGCATGAATATATCCATTCTAATTCATTCGTACGATCCATTCTAATTCCTTCGTACGATCCATTCTAATTCATTCGTACGATCTATTCTAATTCATTTCTACGATCCTTTCTAATTCATTCGTACGATCCATTCTAATTCCTTCGTACGATCCATTCTAATTTATTCGTATGATCCATTCTAATTCATTCGTACAATCTATTCTAATTCATTCGTACGAATGGATACATTCGTGTGAATGAATTAGAATGGACGTACGAATAAGTAAGAATGGATCGTACGAATGAAATAGAATGGATTGCACGAATGAATTAGAATGGATCGTACGAATGAATTAGAATGGATCGTGTGAAAGAATTATAATGGATTGTATGAATGAATTAGAATGGATCGTACGAATGAATTAGAATGGATCGTACTAGGATCCATTCTAATTCATTCGTACAATCTATTCTATTTCATTCGTACGATCCATTCTTACTCATTTGTATGATCCATTCATATTCATTCGGACGAATGTATCCATTCTAATTTATTTGTACGATCCATTCTAATTCATTCGTATGATCCATTCTAATTCATTCATACGATCCATTCTTACTCATTCGTATGATCCATTCTAAATCATTCGTAGGATCCATTATAATTCATTCGTACGATCGATTCTAATTCATTCGCACTATCCATTCTAATTCATTCGTACGATCCATTCTAATTCATTCGTATGATCCATTCTAATTTATTCGTTCAAATATATCCATTCTAATTCATTCGTATGATCCATTCTAATTCATTCGCACGATCCATTCTAATTCATTCGCACGAATGTATCCATTCTAATTCATTTGCACGATCCATTCTAATTCATTCCTATGATCTGTTCTAATTCATTCGTACGATCCATTCTAATTCATTCTAATTCATTCATACGATCCATTCTACGATCCATTCTAATTCATTCGTATATTCCATTCTAATTCATTAGCACGATCCATGCTAATGAATTAGAATGGATCGTACGATCCAATCTAATTCATTCATACGATCCATTCTTACTCATTCGTATGATCCATTCTAATTCAATCGTACGATCCATTCTAAGTCATTCGTACGATCCATTATAATTCCTTCGTATGATCCATTCTAATTCATTCGTACGATCCATTCTAATTCATTCGTATGATCCATTCTAATTCCTTCGTACGATCCATTCTAATTCATTCGTATGATCCATTCTAATTCATTCGCGCAATCTATTCTAATTCATTCATACGATCCATTCTAATTCATTCGTACGATCCATTCTAATTCATTCATACAATCCATTCTAATTTATTCGCACGAATGTATCCATTCTAATTCATTCATACGATCCATTCTAATTCATTCGCATAATCTATTCTAATTCATTCATACGATCCATTCTAATTCATTCGCACGAATGTATCCATTCTAATTCATTCATACGATCCATTCTACTTCATTCATACTATCCGTTCTAATTTACTCATACGATCCATTCTAATTCATTCATACGATCCATTCTAATTCATTCGCACGAATGTATCCATTCTAATTCATTCGTACGATCCATTCTAATTCATTCGTACGATCCATTCTAATTCATTCGTAAGATCCATTCTAATTCATTCGTACGATCCATTCTAATTCATTCGCACGAATGTATCCATTCTAATTCATTCGTACGATCCATTCTAATTCATTCGTATGATCCATTCTAATTCATTCGTAAGATCCATTCTAATTCATTCGTACGATCCATTCTAATTCATTCGCACGAATGTATCCATTCTAGTTCATTCTTACGACCCATTCTAATCCATTCGTACGATCCATTCTAATTCATTCGTACGATCCATTCTAATTCATTCGCCCGAATGTATCCATTCTAATCCATTCGTACGATCCATTCTAATCCATTAGTACGATCGATTCTAATTCATTCGCATGAATGTAACCATTCTAATTCATTCATTTGATTCATTCTAATTCATTCGTACGATCCATTCTAATTCATTCATCCGATCCATTCTAATTCATTCGCACGAATGTATCCATTCTAATTCATTCGTACGATCCATTCTAATTCATTCGTAAGATCCATTCTAATTCATTAATACGATCCATTCTAATTCATTCGCACGATCCATTCTAATTCATTCGTACGATCAATTCTAAGTCATTCGCACGAATGAATCCATTCTAATTCATTCATGCGATCCATTCTAATTCATTCGTACGATCCATTCTAATTCACTTATACGATCCATTCTAATACATTCATACGATCCATTCTAATTCATTTGCACGAATATATCCATTCTAATTCATTCGTACGATCCATTCTAATTCCTTCGTACGATCCATTCTAATTCATTCGTACGATCTATTCTAATTCATTCGTACGATCCTTTCTAATTCCTTCGTACGATCCATTCTAATTCATTCGTACGATCCATTCTAATTCATTCGTACAATCTATTTTAATTCATTCGTACGAATGGATACATTCGTGTGAATGAATTAGAATGGATCGTACGAATGAGTAAGAATGTATCGTACGAATGAAATAGATTGGATTGAACTAATGAATTAGAATGGATCGTACGAATGAATTAGAATGGATCGTGTGAAAGAATTAGAATGGATTATATAAATGAATTAGAATGGATCGTACGAATGAATTAGAATGGATCGTACGAAGGAATTAGAATGGATCGTACGAATGAATTATAATGGATCGTACAAATGAATTAGATTGGATCTTACGAATGAATTAGAATGGATCGTACGAATAAATTAGAATGGATCGTACGAATGAATTAGAATGGATAGATTCGTGCGAATGAATTAGAATGGATCGGACGAATGAATTAGAATGGATCGTACGAATGAATTAGAATGGATCGTACGAATAAATTAGAATGGATACATTCGTCCAAATGAATTAGAATGGATCATACGAATGAGTAAGAAAGGATCGTACGAATGAAATTGAATAGATTGTACGAATGAATTAGAATGGATCCTACGAATGAATTAGAATGGATCGTGTGAAAGAATTAGAATGGATTGTATGAATGAATTAGAATGGATCGTATGAATGAATTTGAATGGATCGTGCGAATGAATTCGAATGGATCGTACGAATTCATTCATACAATCAATTCTAATTCTTTCACACGATCCATTCTAATTCATTCGTACGTTCCATTCTAATTCATTAGCACGATCCATGCTAATTCATTCGTTCGATCAATTCTAATTCATTAGCACGATCCATTCTAATTCATTCGTACGATCCATTCTAATTCATTCGCACGATCCATTCTAATTCATTCATATGATCCATTCTAATTCATTCGTACAATCCATTCTAATTCTTTCACACGATCCATTCTAATTCATTCGTAGGATCCATTCTAATTCATTCGTACAATCTATTCTATTTCATTCGTACGATCCATTCTTACTCATTCGTATGATCCATTCTAATTCATTCGAACGAATGTATCCATTCTAATTCATTCGTACAATCCATTCTAATTCATTCATACAATCCATTCTAATTCTTTCACACGATCAATTCTAATTCATTCGTACGATCCATTCTAATTCATTCGTGCAATCCATTCTATTTCATTCGTACGATCCATTCTTACTCATTCGTACGATCCATTCTAATTCATTCACACGAATGTATCTATTCGTACGAATGAATTAGAATAGATTGTACGAATGAATTAGAATGGATCGTACGAAGGAATTAGAATGGATCGTACGAATGAATTAGAATAGATCGTACGAATGAATTAGAATGGATCGTATGAATGAATTAGAATGGATACATTCATGCGAATGAATTAGAATTGATCGTACGAATGAATTAGAATGGATCGTGCGAATGAATTAGAATGGATCGTACGAATGAATTATAATGGATCGTACGAATGAACTAGAATAGATATATTCGTGCGAATGAATTAGAATGGATCGTACGAATGAATTAGAATGGATCGTACGAATGAATTAGAATGGATCTTACGAATGAATTAGAATGGATCGTACGAATGAATTAGAATGGATCGTACGAACTAATTAGAATGGATACATTCGTGTAAATGAATTAGAATGGATCGGACGAATGAATTAGAATGGATCGTACGAATGAATTAGAATGGATCAAATGAATGAATTAGAATGGTTACATTCATGCGAATGAATTAGAATGGATTGTACGAATGGATTAGAATAGATCGTACAAATGGATTAGAATGGATACATTCGAGCGAATGAATTAGAATGGATCGTACGAATGAATTAGAATAGATCGTACGAATGGATTAGATTGGATCCTACGAATGGATTAGAATGGATACCTTTGTGCATATGAATTAGAATGGATCGTACGAATGAATTAGAATGGATCATATTAATGAATTAGAATGGATCGTACGAATGAATTAGAATGGATACATTCGTGCACGATACATTCTAATTCATTCGCACGAATGTATCCATTCTAATTCATTCGTACGATCCATTCTAATTCATTAATATGATCCATTCTAATTCATTCGTACGATCCATTCTAATTCATATGCACAAAGGTATCCATTCCAATTCATTCATACGATCCATTCAAATTCAGGATCGTACGAATGAATTAGAATGGATACATTCGTGCGAATGAATTAGAATTGATCGTACGAATGAATTAGAATGGATCGTGCGAATGAATTAGAATGGATCGTACGAATGAATTAGAATGGATCGTACGAATGAACTAGAATGGATACATTCGTGCGAATGAATTAGAATGGATCGTACGAATGAATTAGAATGGATCGTACGAATGAATAAGAATGGATCTTACGAATGAATTAGAGTGGATCGTACGAATGAATTAGAATAGATCGTACGAATGAATTAGAATGGATACATTTGTGCGAATGAATTAGAATGGATCGGACGAATGAATTAGAATGGATCGTACGAATGAATTAGAATGGATCAAATGAATGAATTAGAATGGTTACATTCATGCGAATGAATTAGAATGGATCGTACGAATGGATTAGAATGGATCGTACGAATGGATTAGAATGGATACATTCGAGCGAATGAATTAGAATAGATCGTACGAATGGATTAGAATGGATCGTACGAATGAACTAGAATGGATACATTCGTGCGAATGAATTAGAATGGATCATACAAATGAATTAGAATGGATCGTACGAATGAATTAGAATGGATCTTACGAATGAACTAGAATGGATCGTACGAATGAATTATAATGGATCGTACGAATGAATTAGAATGGATACATTCGTTCGAATGAATTAGAATGGATCGGACGAATGAATTAGAATGGATCGTACGAATGAATTAGAATGGATCGTACGAATAAATTAGAATGGATATATTCGTCCGAATGAATTAGAATGGATCATACGAATGAGTAAGAATGGATCATACGAATGAAATAGAATAGATTGTACGAAGGAATTAGAATGGATCGTACGAAGGAATTAGAATGGATCGTACGAATGAATTAGAATGGATATATTCGTGCAAATGAATTAGAATGGATCGTATGAATGAATTAGAATGGATCGTATGAGTGAATTAGAACGGATAGTACGAATGAAGTAGAATGGATCGTATGAATGAATTAGAATGGATACATTCGTGCGAATGAATTAGAATGGATCGTATGAATGAATTAGGATAGATTGTGCGAATGAATTAGAATGGATCGTACGAATGAATTAGAATGGATACATTCGTGCGAATAAATTAGAATGGATTGTATGAATGAATTAGAATGGATCGTACGAATGAATTAGAATGGATCGTACGAATGAATTAGAATAGATTGCGCGAATGAATTAGAATGGATCGTACAAATGAATTAGAATGGATCGTACGAAGGAATTAGAATGGATCGTACGAATGAATTAGAATGGATTGTACGAATGAATTAGAATGAATTAGAATGGATCGTACGAATGAATTAGAATAGATCATAGGAATGAATTAGAATGGATCGTGCAAATGAATTAGAATGGATACATTCGTGCGAATGAATTAGAATGGATCGTACGAATGAATTAGAATGGATCGTACGAATGAATTAGAATGGATATATTTGAACGAATAAATTAGAATGGATCATACGAATGAATTAGAATGGATCGTACGATTGAATTAGAATGGATAGTGCGAATGAATTAGAATCGATCGTACGAATGAATTAGAATGGATCGTACGAATGAATTAGAATGGATCATACGAATGAGTAAGAATGGTTCGTACGAATGAATTAGAATAGTTCGTACGAATGAATTAGAATGGATCGTACGAATAAATTAGAATGGATATATTCGTCCGAATGAATTAGAATGGATCATACGAATGAGTAGGAATGGATCGTACGAATGAAATAGAATAGATTGTACGAATGAATTAGAATGGATCCTAGTTCGATCCATTCTAATTCATTCGTACGATCCATTCTAATTCATTCATACAATCCATTCTAATTCTTTCACACGATCCATTCTAATTCATTCGTACGATCCATTCTAATTCATTCGTGCAATCCATTCTATTTCACTCGTACGATCCATTCTTACTCATTCGTACGATCCATTCTAATTTATTCACACGAATGTATCCATTCGTACGAATGAATTAGAATAGATTGTACGAATGAATTAGAATGGATCGTACGAATGAATTAGAATGGATCGTACAATGGAATTAGAATGGATCGTACGAATGAATTAGAATGGATCGTACGAATGAAGTAGAATAGATCGTACGAATGAATTAGAATGGATCGTACGAAGGAATTAGAATGGATCGTGCGAATGAATTAGAATGGATATATTTGTGCAAATGAATTAGACTGGATCGTATGAATGTATTAGAATGGATCGTGCGAATGAATTAGAATGGATCGTACGAATGAATTAGAATGGATAGTACGAATGAACTAGAATGGATACATTCGTGCGAATGAATTAGAATGGATCGGACGAATGAATTAGAATAGATCATACGAATGAATTAGAATGGATCGTACGAATAAATTAGAATGGATACATTCGTCCGAATGAATTAGAATGGATCATACGAAAGAGTAAGAATGGATCGTACGAATGAAATAGAATATATTGTACGAATGAATTAGAATGGATCCTACGAATGAATTAGAATGGATCGTACGAATGAATAAGAATGGATCTTACGAATGAATTAGAGTGGATCGTACGAATGAATTAGAATGGATCGTACGAATGAATTAGAATGGATACATTCGTGCGAATGAATTAGAATGGATCGGACGAATGAATTAGAATGGATCGTACGAATGAATTAGAATGGATCAAATGAATGAATTAGAATGGTTACATTCATGCGAATGAATTAGAATGGATCGTACGAATGGATTAGAATGGATCGTACGAATGGATTAGAATGGATACATTCGAGCGAATGAATTAGAATGGATCGTACGAATGGATTAGAATGGATCGTACGAATGAACTAGAATGGATACATTTGTGCGAATGAATTAGAATGGATCGTACGAATGAATTTGAATGGATCGTACGAATGAATTAGAATGGATCTTACGAATGAATTAGAATGGATCGTACGAATGAATTAGAATGGATCGTACGAATGAATTAGAATGGATACATTCGTGCGAATGAATTAGAATGGATCGGACGAATGAATTAGAATGGATCGTACGAATGAATTAGAATGGATCATACGAATGAATTACAATGGATCGTACGAATAAATTAGAATGGATACATTCGTCCAAATGAATTAGAATGGATCATACGAATGAGTAAGAATGGATCATACGAATGAAATAGAATAGATTGTACGAAGGAATTAGAATGGATCGTACGAAGGAATTAGAATGGATCGTATGAATGAATTAGAATGGATATATTCATGCAAATGAAATAGAATGTATCGTATGAATGAATTAGAATGGATCGTATGAGTGAATTAAAACGGATAGTACGAATGAAGTAGAATGGATCGTATGAATGAACTAGAATGGATACATTCGTGCGAATGAATTAGAATGGATCGTATGAATGAATTAGAATAGATTGTGCGAATGAATTAGAATGGATCGTACGAATGAATTAGAATGGATACATTCGTGCGAATAAATTAGAATGGATTATATGAATGAATTAGAATGGATCGTACGAATGAATTAGAATGGATCCAACGAATGAATTAGAATAGATTATGCGAATGAATTAGAATGGATCGTGCGAATGAAATAGAATGGATACAAATGAATTAGAATGGATCATACGAATGAATTAGAATGACGATCCATTCTTACTCATTCGTACGATCCATTCTAATTAATTCGCACGAATGTAACCATTCTAATTCATTCACACGATCGTATGAATTAGAATGGATACATTCGTGCGAATTAATTAGAATGGATCGTGCGAATCCATTAGATTGGATCATGCGAAGGAATAAGAATGGATCATACGAATGAATTAGAATGGATCGTACGAATTAATTAGAATGGATACATTCGTGCGAATAAATTAGAATGGATTGTATGAATGAATTAGAATAGATCGTACGAATGAATTAGAATGGATCATACGAATTAATTAGAATGGATCGTACGAATGAATTAGAATGGATCGTACGAATAAACTAGAATGGATCGTACGAATGAACTAGAATGGATTCATTCGTGCGAATGAATTAGAATGGATCGTACAAATGAATTAGAATGGATCGTACGATTTATTCTAATTCATTCGTACGATCCATTCTAATACATTCGTATGATTCATGCTAATTCATTCGTACGATCCACTCTAATTCATTCGTACAATCCATTCTTATTCATTAATACGATCCATTCTAATTCATTCGCACAATCCATTCTAATTCATTCGTACAATCCATTCTAATTCATTCGTATGATCCATTCTAACTCATTCGGTGGATCCATTCTAATTCATTCGTACGATCCATTCTAATTCATTCCCACGATCCATTCTAATTTATTCGTATGATCCATTCTAATTCATTCGTACGATCTATTCTAATTCATTCGCACGAATGTAACCATTCTAATTCATTCATACGATTCATTCTAATTCATTCGTATGAGCTATTCTAATTCATTCGTATGATCCATTCTAATTCATTCGTACGATCCATTGTAATTCATTCATACAATCCATTTAGATTCATTCGCACAAATGTATTCATTCAAATTCATTCGTACGATCCAGTCTAACTCATTCGTACGATCCATTCTAATTCATTTGCACGAATATATCCATTCTAATTCTTTCGTACGATGCATTCTAATTCATTCGTACGATCAATTCTAATTCATTCATTTGATCCATTCTAATTGATTCGTACGATCCATTCTAATTCATTCGTCCGATCCATTCTAATTCATTCGCATGAATGTATCCATTCTAATTCATTCGTACGATCCATTCTAATTCATTCGTACGATCCATTCTAATTCATTCGTACGATCCATTCTAATTCATTCGCACGAATGTATCCATTCTAGTTCATTCGTACGATCCATTCTAATTAATTCATACGATCCATTCTAATTCATTCGCACGATCCATTCTAATTCATTCGTACGATCAATTCTAATTCATTCGCACGAATGTATCCATTCTAATTCATTCGTACGATCCTGAATTAGAATGGATCGTACGAATGAATGGATCGTGCGAATGAATTAGAATGGAATATACGAATGAATTAGAATGGATGATACGAATTAATTAGAATGGATCGTATGAATGAATTAGAATGGATCGTACGAATGAATTAGAATGGATCGTGCGAATGAATTAGAATGGATCATACGAATGAATTAGAATGGATACATTTGTGCGAATGAATTAGAATGGATACATTTGTGCGAATGAATTAGAATGGATCGTACGAATGAATTAGAATGGATCGTACGAATGAATTAGAATGGATCGTGCGAATGAATTAGAATGGATCGTACGAATGAATTAGAATGGATCGTGCGAAAGAATTAGAATGGATCGTACGAAAGAATTAGAATGGATCGTGCGAATGAATTAGAATGGATCGTACGAATGAATTAGAATGGATACATTCGTGCGAATGAATTAGAATGGATCAGACGAATGAATTAGAATGGATCGTACGAATGAGTAAGAATGGATCGTACGAATGAAAAAGAATAGATCGTACGAATGAATTAGAATGGATCGTACGAAGGAATTAGAATGGATCGTACGAATGAATTAGAATGGATATATTCGTGCAAATGAATTAGAATGGATCATATGAATGTATTAGAATGGATCGTATGAGTGAATTAGAATGGATCGTACGAATGAATTAGAATGGATTATATGAATGAATTAGAATGGATACATTCGTGTGAATGAATTAGAATGGATCGTATGAATGAATTAGAATGGATCGTATGAATGTATTAGAATGGATCGTATGAGTGAATTAGAATGGATCGTACGAATGAATTAGAATGGATCATATGAATGAATTAGAATGGATACATTCGTGTGAATGAATTAGAATGGATCGTATGAATGAATTAGAATAGATTTTGTGAATGAATTAGAACTGATCGTACGAATGAATTGGAATGGATACATTCGTGTGAATGAATTAGAATGGATTGTATGAATGAATTAGAATGGATCCTATGAATGAATTAGAATGGATCGTACGAATGAATTAGAATGGATACATTCGTGTGAATGAATTAGAACTGATCGTACGAATGAATTAGAATGGATCGTGCGAACGAATTAGAATGGATCGTACGAATGAATTAGAATGGATACATTCTTGCGAATGAATTAGAATGGATATATTCGTGCGAAAGAATTAGAATAGATCGTATCATTGAATTAGAATGGATTGTATGAATGAATTAGAATGGATCGTATGAATGAATTAGAATGGATCGTGCGAATGAATTAGAATGGATTGTATGAATGAATTAGAATGGATCGTACGAATGAATTAGAATGGATCGTATGAATGAATTAGAATGGATCGTACGAATGAATTAGAATGGATCAAATGAATGAATTAGAATGGTTACATTCATGCGAATGAATTAGAATGGATCGTACGAATGGATTAGAATGGATCGCACGAATGGATTAGAATGGATACATTCGAGCGTACGATCCAGTCTAATTCATTCGTCCGATCCATTCTAATTCATTCGTACGATCCATTCTAATTCATTCGTAAGATCCATTCTAATTCATTCGTACGATCCATTCTAATTCATTCGTACGATCCATTCTAATTCATTCACACGAATGTATCCATTCTAGTTCATTCGTACGATCCATTCTAATCCATTCTATTTCATTCGTACGATCCATTATTACTTATTCGTATGATCAATTCTAATTCATTCGCACGAATGTATCAATTCTAATCCATTCGTATGATCCATTCTAATCCATTCGTACGATCCATTCTAATTCATTCGCATGAATGTAACCATTCTAATTCATTCATTTGATCCATTCTAATTCATTCGTACGATCCAATCTAATTCATTCGTCCGATCCATTCTAATTCATTCGCACGAATGTATCCATTCTAAACCATTCATACGATCCATTCTAATTTATTCGTACGATCCATTCTAATTCATTCGTAAGATCCATTCTAATTCATTCGTACGATCTATTCTAATTCATTCGTACGATCCATTCTAATTCATTCGCACGAATGTATCCATTCTAGTTCATTCGTACGATCCATTCTAATTCATTCGTACGATCCATTCTAATTCATTCGCACGATCCATTCTAATTCATTCGTACGATCCATTCTAATTCATTCGTACGAATGAATTAGAATGGACACATTCGTGCGAATGAATTAGATTGGATCGTACCAATGAGTAAGAATTGATCGTACGAATGAAATAGAATGGATTGTGCGAATGAATTAGAATGGATCGTACGAATGAATTAGAGTGGTTCGTGTGAAAGAATTAGAATGGATTGTATGAATGAATTATAATAGATCGTATGAATGAATTAGAATGGATCGTATGAGTGAATTAGAATGGATTCGAAGGAATTAGAATGGATCGTACAAAGGAATTAGAATGGATCATACGAATGAAATAGAATGGATCGTACGAAGGAATTAGAATGGATCGTACGAAGGAATTAGAATGAATCGTATGAAGGAATTATAATGGATCGTACGAATGAATTAGAATGGATAAATTCATGCAAATGAATTAGAATGGATCGTATGAATGAATTAGAATGGATCATTCGTATGATCCATTCTAACTCAATCGGTGGATCCATTCCAATTCATTCGTACGATCCATTCTAATTCATTCCCACGATCCATTCTAATTTATTCGTACGATCCATTATAATTCATTCGTATGATCTATTCTAATTCATTCGCACGAATGTAACCATTCTAATTCATTCATACGATCCATTCTAATTCATTCGTACGATCCATTCTAATTCACTCATACGATCCATTCTAATACATTCATCGATCCATTCTAATTCATTTGCATGAATATATCCATTCTAATTCATTCGTACGATCCATTCTAATTCATTCGTACGATCCATTCTAATTCATTCGTAAGATCCATTCTAATTCATTCGTACGATCCATTCTAATTTATTCGTACGATCCATTCTAATTCCTTCGTACGAATGAATTAGAATGGATACATTTGTGCGAATGAATTAGAATGGATCGTACGAATGAATTAGAATGGATCGTACGAATGAATTAGAATGGATCGTACGAATGAATTAGAATGGATCGTACGAATAAATTAGAATGGATACATTCGTCCGAATGAATTAGAATGGATCATACGAATGAGTAAGAATGGATCGTACGAATAAAATAGAATAGATTGTACGAATGAATTAGAATGGATCCTACGAATGAATTAGAATGGATCGTGTGAAAGAATTAGAATGGATTGTATGAATGAATTAGAATGAATTCGTACGATCCATTCGAATTCATTCGCACGATCCATTCTAATTCAATCATACGATCCATTCTAATTCATTCATACAATCCATTCTAATTCTTTCACATGATCCTTTCTAATTCATTCGTCTAATCCATTCTAATTCATTCGTACAATCTATTCTAATACATTCGTACGATCCATTCTTACTCATTCGTATGATCCATTCTAATTCATTCGGACGAATGCATCCATTCTAATTTATTCGTACGATCCATTCTATATCATTCGTACGATCCATTCTAATTCATTCGTACGATCCATTCTAATTCATTCGTCCGATCCATTCTAATTCATTCGCACGAATGTATCCATTCTAATTCATTCGTACGATCCTGAATTAGAATGGATCGTACGAATGAATGGATCGTACGAATGAATTAGAATGGAATATACGAATGAATTAGAATGGATGATACGAATTAATTAGAATGGATCGTACGAATGAATTAGAATGGATCGTACGAATGAATTAGAATGGATCGTGCGAATGAATTAGAATGGATCGTACGAATGAATTAGAATGGATACATTTTTGTGAATGAATTAGAATGTATCGTACAAATGAATTAGAATGGATCGTATGAATGAATTAGAATGGATCGTACGAATGAATTAGAATGGATCGTGCGAATGAATTAGAATGGATCGTATGAATGAATTAGAATGGATCGTGTGAAAGAATTAGAATGGATCGTGCGAATGAATTAGAATGGATCGTACGAATGAATTAGAATGGATACATTCGTGTGAATTGAATGAATTAGAATGGATTGGACGAATGAATTAGAATGGATCGTACGAATGAGTAAGAATGGATCGTACGAATGAAATAGAATAGATCGTACGAATGAATTAGAATGTATCGTACGAAGGAATTAGAATGGTTCGTATGAATGAATTAGAATGGATATATTCGTGCAAATGAATTAGAATGGATCGTATGAATGTATTAGAATGGATCGTACGAAGGAATTAGAATTGATCGTACGAATGAATTAGAATGGATCGTATGAATGAATTAGAATGGATACATTCGTGTGAATGAATTAGAATGGATCGTATGAATGAATTAGAATAGATTTTGTGAATGAATTAGAACTGATCGTACGAATGAATTAGAATGGATACATTCGTGCGAATGAATTAGAATGGATTGTATGAATGAATTAGAATGGATCCTATGAATGAATTAGAATGGATCGTACGAATGAATTAGAATGGATACATTCGTGCGAATGAATTATAATTGATCGTACGAATGAATTAGAATGGATCGTGCGAATGAATTAGAATGGATCGTACGAAGGAATTAGAATGGATCGTACGAAGGAATTAGAATGGATCGTACGAATGAAATAGAATAGATCGTACGAATGAATTAGAATGGATCGTACGAAGGAATTAGAATTGATCGTACGAATGAATTAGAATGGATCGTATGAATGAATTAGAATGGATACATTCGTGTGAATGAATTAGAATGGATCGTATGAATGAATTAGAATAGATTTTGTGAATGAATTAGAAATGATCGTACGAATGAATTAGAATGGATACATTCGTGCGAATGAATTAGAATGGATTGTATGAATGAATTAGAATGGATCCTATGAATGAATTAGAATGGATCGTACGAATGAATTAGAATGGATACATTCGTGCGAATGAATTAGAATTGATCGTACGAATGAATTAGAATGGATCGTGCGAATGAATTAGAATGGATCGTACGAATGAATTAGAATGATCCACATTCGTGCGAATGAATTAGAATGGATACATTCGTGCGAAAGAATTAGAATAGATCGTATGAATTAATTAGAATGGATTATATGAATGAATTAAAATGGATCGTATGAATGAATTAGAATGGATCGTGCGAATGAATTAGAATGGATTGTATGAATGAATTAGAATGGATCGTACGAATGAATTAGAATGGATCGTATGAATGAATTAGAATGGATCGTACAAATGAATTAGAATGGATCAAATGAATGAATTAGAATGGTTACATTCATGCGAATGAATTAGAATGGATCGTACGAATGGATTAGAATGGATCGCACGAATGGATTAGAATGGATATTCGAGCGTACGATCCATTCTAATTCATTCGTCGGATCCATTCTAATTCATTCGCACGAATGTATCCATTCTAATTCATTCGTACGATCCATTCTAATTCATTCGTACGATCCATTCTAATTCATTCGTACGATCCATTCTAATTCATTCGTACGATCCATTCTAATTCATTCATACGATCCATTCTAATTCATTCATACAATCCATTCTAATTCTTTCACACGATCCATTCTAATTCATTCGTATGATCCATTCTAATTCATTCGTACGATCCATTCTAATTCATTTGTACGATCCATTCTAATTCATTCGCACGAATGTATCCATTCTAGTTCATTCGTACGATCCATTCTAATTCATTCGTACGATCCATTCTAATTCATTCGCACGATCCATTCTAATTCATTCGTACGATCCATTCTAATTCATTCGCAGGAATGTATCCATTCTAATTCATTCGTACATACGATACATTCTAATTCATTCGCACGAATGTATCCATTCTAATTCATTTGTATAATCCATTCTATTTCATTCGTACGATCCATTCTTACTCATTCCGTACGATCCATTCTAATTCATCCATACGATCGCACGAATGAATTAGAATGGATCGTACGAATGAATTAGAATAGATTGTACGAATGAATTAGAATGGATCCTACGAATGAATTAGAATGGATCGTGTGAAAGAGTTAGAATGAATTGTACAAATGAATTAGAATGGATCGTACGAATGAATTAGAATGGATCATACGAATAAGTAAGAATGGATCGTACAAATGAAATAGAATGGGTTGTACGAATGAATTAGAATGGATCGTACGAATGAATTAGAAAGGATCGTGTGAAAGAATTAGAATGCATTGTATGAATGAATTAGAATAGATCGTATGAATGAATTAGAATGGATCGTGCGAATGAATTCGAATGGATCGCATGATCCATTCGAATAGAATGGATCGTATGAATGAATTAGAATGGATCGGGCGAATGAATTAGAATGGATCGTATGAATGAATTAGAATGGATCGTATGAATGAATTAGAATGGATCGTGCGAATGAATTAGAATGGATCGTACGAATGAATTAGAATGGATCATACGAATGAATTAGAATGGATCATATGAATGAGTAAGAATAGATCGTACGAATGAAATAGAATGGATTGTACGAATGAATTAGAATGGATATATTCGTGCGAATGAATTAGAATGGATCGTACGAATGAATTAGAATGGATCGTACGAATGAATTAGATCGGATCGTACGAATGAATTAGAATGGATCTTACGAATGAATTAGAATGGATCGTACGAATGGATTAGAATGGATACATTCGTGCGAATGAATTAGAATGGATTGTATGAATGAATTAGAATGGATCGTACGACTGAATTAGAATGGATCGTACGAATGAATTAGAATGGATCGTACGAATGGATTAGAATGGATTGTACGAATGAATTAGAATGGATCCTACGAATGAATTAGAATGGATCGTGTGAAAGAATTAGAATGGATTGTATGAATGAATTAGAATGGATCGTATGAATGAATTATAATGGATCGTGCGAATGAATTCGAATGGATCGTACGAATTCATTCTAATTCATTCATACAATCCATTCTAATTCTTTCACACGATCCATTCTAATTCATTCGTACGTTCCATTCTAATTCATTAGCACGATCCATGCTAATTCATTCGTTTGATCAATTCTAATTCATTCGCACGATCCATTCTAATTCATTCATACGATCCATTCTAATTCATTTATACAATCCATTCTAATTTTTTCACACGATCCATTCTAATTCATTCGTAGGATCCATTCTAATTCATTCGTACAATCCATTCTAATCCATTCGTACGATCCATTCTAATCCATTCGTACGATCCATTCTAATTCATTCGTACGATCCATTCTAATTCATTCATACAATCCATTCTAATTCATTCGCACGAATGTATCCATTCTAATCCATTCGTACGATCCATTCTAATTCATTCGTACGATCTATTCTAATTCATTCGTCCGATCCATTCTAATTCATTCGCACGAATGTATCCATTCTAATTCATTCGTACGATCCATTCTAATTCATTCGTACGATCCATTCTAATTAATTCGTATGATCCATTCTAATTCATTCGTACGATCCATTCTAATTCATTCGTACGAATCCATTCTAACTCATTCGTACAATCTATTCTATTTCATTCATACGATCCATTCTTACTCATTCGTATGATCCTTTCTAATTCATTCGGACGAATGTATCCATTCTAATTTATTCGTACGATCCATTCTAATTCATTCATACGATCCATTCTAATTCATTCACTCGAATGTATCCATTCTAATCCATTCGTACGATCCATTCTAATCCATTCGTACGATCCATTCTAATTCATTCGCATGAATGTAACCATTCTAATTCATTCATTTGATCCATTCTAATTCATTCGTACGATCCATTCTAATTCATTAGCACGATCCATGGTAATTCATTCGTTCGATCAATTCTAATTCATTAGCACGATCCATTCTAATTCATTCATACGATCCATTCTAATTCATTCGCACGATCCATTCTAATTCATTCATAGGATCCATTCTAATTCATTTATACGATCTATTCCAGATAGTCCTCGAGGGAGCCCGTCCAGGAGTTGGAACCCTCGGAAGCCGAGCGTGCCCCCTTTCCAGCTCGCAAGGAGCTCGCCCTCTCCGATCGTCAGGAGCTCGCCCCCACATAGAGCTGGATGGACACCTTGTATCTGAGTGCAGCTCGCCCCTCCCAGACCCCGCAGGAGTTCGCGCCCCCGTGCTCACTAAATCATCTTGACAAGGAGCGAGATCCACAGTGGGCTGAAGGGGCCCAAGGCAAAGAGCTCACCCAGGAGCTCGCCTAAGCTCGCCCAGGAGCTCGCCCAAGCTCGCCCAGGAGCTCGCCCAAGCTCGCCCAGGAGCTCGCCCAAGCTCGCGCAGGAGCTCGCCCAAGCTCGCCCAGGAGCTCGCCCAAGCTCGCGCAGGAGTTCGCCCAAGCTCGCCCAGGAGCTCGCCCAAGCTCGCCCAAGAGTTCGCCCAAGCTCGCCCAGGAGCTCGCCCATGCTCACTCATGAGCTCGCCTAAGCTCGCCCAGACCCCTGTTTATCGAAGAGGTTGCTCCCGCGAGGTCCAACTCTTGATAAATATGGGCGAAAGGACGGAGGAGTACCGGGCGAGCTGGCCTTTGCTTCCTCCCTGAGACCGCCCGGACTTGAACATTCTAGAATGGCCACCTGGCCACGACAAGAAAGATTCCCTCCCCCACTCAAACCGTCTGGCAGGCTTGATGACAGAATGTCAGGGCGCGAGTACCAAGGACTGTCAGACCCACGCGAGCCAGAACGTGGGGGTCTAGAAAGCCCTGGAAGAATCTCCACGTGTCGTGGTACGGTAGGCCGCCGATTGCTATAAATGCTCACCCCCATGCTCCATAGTACAGGTTCGAATTCCTTTTCCCTACCACTTTGGTATACCGCAGCTCGCCGTTGTGCCACCGTGACTGACTTGAGCGTCGGAGGGTCTGCGCTCCTAAGGGAGCCAGCCGTTCTCACGTTCTCTTTTCTTTGTCTTGCAGGCAGCCCGCACGGACCAGCGAAAAATCCCCCGAACACGATCCATTCTAATTCATTCGCACAATCCATTCTATTTCATTCGTACGATCCATTCTTACTCATTGGTACGATCCATTCTAATTCATTCGTACGAATCCATTCTAATTCATTCGTACGAATCCATTCTAATTCATTCGCACGATCTATTCTAATTCATTCGCATGAATGTAACCATTATAATTCATTCGTACGATCCATTCTAATTATTTCACACGATCCATTCTAATTCATTCACATGAATGTATCCATTCGTACGAATGAATTAGAATAGATTGCGAATGAATTAGAATGGATCGTACGAATGTATTAGAATGGTTCAAATGAATGAATTAGAATGGATCGTACAAATGAATTAGAATGGATCATGCGAATGAATTCGAATGGATCGTACGATCCATTCGAATTCATTCGCACGATCCATTCTAATTCATTCGTACGATCCATTCTAATTCATTCATACGATCCATTCTAATTCATTTGTACGAACCATTCTAATTCATTCGCACAAATGTATCCATTCTAATTCATTCGTACGATCCATTCTAATTCATTCGCACGATCCATTCTAATTCATTCGTACGATCCATTCTAATTCATTCGCACGATATGTTCTTATTCATTCGCACAATCCATTCTAATTCATTCGCACGAATGTATCCATTCTAATTCATTCGTACGATCCATTCTAATTCATTCGTACGATCCATTCTAATTCATTCGTATGATCCATTCTAATTAATTCGTATGATCCATTCTAATTCATTCGTACGATCCATTCTAATTCATTCGTACGATCTATTCTAATTCCTTCGTACGATCCATTCTAATCCATTCTAGTTCATTCGTACAATCCATTCTAATTCCTTCGTACGATCCATTCTAATTCATTCGTACGATCCATTCTAATTCCTTCGTACGATCCATTCTAATTTATTCGTACGATCTATTCTAATTCATTGTATCCATTCTAATTCATTCGTACAATCCATTATAATTCATTCATAAGATCCATTCTAATTCATTCGTACGATCCATTCTAATTCATTCGTAGGATCCATTCTAATTCATTCGCACGAATGTATCCATTCTAGTTCATTCGTACGATCCATTCTAATTCATTCGTACGATCCATTCTAATTCATTCGCACGATCCATTCTAATTCATTCGTACGATCCATTCTAATTCATTCATACGATCCATTCTAATTCATTCGTACGATCCATTCTAATTCATTCGCATTAAATGTATCCATTCTATTTCATTCGTACGATCCATTCTAATTCATTTGCACGATCCATTCTAATTCATTCGTACGATCCATTCTAATTCATTCACACGATCTGTTCTTATTCATTCGCACAATCCATTCTAATTCTTTCGTACGATCCATTCTAATTCATTCGTACGAACCATTCTAATTCATTCGTATGATCATTCTTATTAATTCGTATGATCCATTCTAATTCATTCGTACAATCCATTCTAATTCATTCGTACGATCCATTCTAATTCATTCGTACGATCCATTCTAATCCATTCTAGTTCATTCGTACGATCCATTCTAATTCCTTCGTACGATCCATTCTAATTCATTCGTATGATCCATTCTAATTAATTCGTATGATCCATTCTAATTCATTCGTACGAATGTATCCATTCTAGTTCATCTGTACGAATGAAATAGAATAGATTGTACGAATGAATTAGAATGGATTAGAATGAATTAGAATGGATCGTGTGAAAGAATTAGAATGGATCGTACAAATTAATTAGAATGGATTAGAATGGATCGTGCGAATGAATTAGAATGGATCGTACGAATGAATTAGAATGGATCGTACGAATGAATTAGAATAGATCATATGAATGAATAAGAATGGATCGTACGAATGAATTAGAATGGATCGTGCGAATGAATTAGCATGAATCGTACGAATGTATTAGAATGGATCGTACGAATGAATTAGAATGAATCGTACGAATGTATGAGAATTGATCGTACGAATGAATTAGAATGAATCGTACGATCCATTCTAATTCATTCGTACGATCCATTCTAATTCATTCGCACGAATGTATCCATTCTAGTTCATTCGTACGATCCATTCTAGTTCATTCGTACGATCCATTCTAATTCATTCGTACGATCCATTCTAATTCATTCGTATGATCCATTCTAATTAATTCATATGATCCATTCTAATTCATTCGTACGATCCAATCTAATTCATTCATACAATCCATTCTAATTCATTCGCACGAATGTATCCATTCTAATTAATTCGTACGATCCATTCTAATTCATTCGTATGATCCATTCTTATTCATTCGCACGATCCAGTCTAATGGATTCGCACGATCCATTCTAATTCATTCGCACGAATGTATCCATTCTAAGTCATTCATACGATCCATTCTAATTCATTCGTACGATCCATTCTAATTCATTCGCACAAATGTATCCATTCTAATTCATTCGTACGATCCATTCTAATTCATTCGTACGATCAGTTCTAATTCATTCATACGATCCATTCTAATTCATTCGTACGATCCATTCTAATTCACTCATACGATCCATTATAATACATTCATACGATCCATTCTAATTCATTTGCACGAATATATCCATTCTAATTCATTCGTACGATCCATTCTAATTCCTTCGTACGATCCATTCCAATTCATTCGTACGATCTATTCTAATTCATTCGTACAATCCATTCTAATTCATTCGTACGATCCATTCTAATTCATTCGCACGAATGTATCCATTCTAATTCATTCGTACGAATGAATTAGAATGGATTGTGCGAATGAATTAGAATGGATCGTACGAATGAATTAGAATGGATCGTGTGAAAGAATTAGAATGGATTGTATGAATGAATTAGAATAGATCGTATGAATGAATTAGAATGGATCGTACGAATGAATTAGAATGGATCGTACGAATGAACTAGAATTGATACATTCGTGTGTATGAATTAGAATGGATCGTACGAATGAATTAGAATTGATCGTACGAATGAATTAGAATGGATCTTACGAATGAATTAGAATGGATTGTACGAATGCACGATCCATGCGAGTGAATTAGAATAGATCGTACGAATGAACTAGAATGGATACATTCGTGCGAATGAATTAGAATGGATCGTACGAATGAATTAGAATGGATCTTACGAATGAATTAGAATGGATCGTACGAATGAATTAGAATGGATCGTACGAATGAATTAGAATGGATACATTCGTGCGAATGAATTAGAATGGATCAGACGAATGAATTAGAATGGATCGTACGAATGAATTAGAATGGATCGTACGAATGAATTAGAATGGATCGTACGAATAAATTAGAATGGATACATTCGTCCGAATGAATTAGAATGGATCATACGAATGAGTAAGAATGGATCATACGAATGAAATAGAATAGATTGTACGAATGAATTAGAATAGATTCGTACGAATGAATTAGAATGGATACATTCGTGCGAATGAATTAGAACGGATCGTACCAATGAGTAAGAATGGATCCATTCTAATTCATTCGTACGATCCATTCTAATTCATTCGCACGAATGTATCCATTCTAGTTCATTCGTACGATCCATTCTAATTCATTCGTACGATCCATTCTAATTCATTCGCACGATCCATTCTAATTCATTCGTGCGATCCATTCTAATTCATTCATACGATCCATTCTAATTCATTCGTACGATCCATTCTAATTCATTCGCACAAATGTATCCATTCTAATTCAATCGTATGATCCATTCTAATTCATTCGCACGATCCATTCTAATTCATTCGTACGATCCATTCTAATTCTTTTACACGATCCATTCTAATTCATTCGTACGATCCATTCTAATTCATTCGCACGATCCATTCTAATTCATTCATACGATCCATTCTAATTCATTCATACAATGCATTCTAATTCTTTCACACGATCCATTCTAATTCATTCGTACGATCCATTCTAATTCATTCGTACAATCAATTCTATTTCATTTGTACGATCCATTCTTACTCATTCGTATGATCCATTCTAAATCATTCGTACGATCCATTCTAATTCATTTGTACGATCCATTCTAATTCATTCGTACAATCCATTCTATTTCATTCGTACGATCCATTCTTACTCATTCGTATGATCCATTCTAATTCATTCGCACGAATGTATCCATTGTAATTCAATCATACAATCCATTCTAATTCATTCCGTACGATCCATTCTAATTCATTCGTACGATCGTACGAATGAATTAGAATGGATCGTACGAATGAATTAGAATAGATTGTGCGAATGAATTAGAATGGATCGTACGAATGAATTAGAATGGATCGTACGAATAAATTAGAATGGATACATTCGTCTGAATGAATTAGAATGGATCATACGAATGAGTAAGAGTGGATCTTACGAATGAAATAGAATAGATTGTACGAATGAATTAGAATGGATCCTACGAATGAATTAGAATGGATCGTGTGAAAGATTTAGAATGGATCGTACAAATGAATTAGAATGGATCGTACGAATGAATTAGAATGGATCATACGAATGAGTAAGAATGGATCGTACAAATGAAATAGATCGTACGAATGAGTAAGAATGGATCGTGCGAATGAATTCGAATGGATCACATGATCCATTTGAATAGAATGGATCGTATGATTTAATTAGAATGGATCGGGCGAATGAATTAGAATGGATTGTAGGAATGAATTAGAATGGATCGTATGAATGAATTAGAATGGATCGTATGAATGAATTAGAATGGATCGTGCGAATGAATTAGAATGGATCGTACGAATGAATTAGAATGGATCGTGCGAATGAATTAGAATGGATCGTACGAATGAATTAGAATGGATCGTACGAATGAGTAAGAATGGATCGTACGAATGAAATAGAATGGATTGTACGAATGAATTAGAATGGATACATTCGTGCGAATTAATTAGAATGGATCGTACGAATGAATTAGAATGGATCGTACGAATGAATTAGAATGGACCGTACGAATGAATTAGAATGGATCATACGAATGGATTAGAATGGATACATTCGTGCGAATGAATTAGAATGGATTGTATGAATGAATTAGAATGGATCGCACGAATGAATTAGAATGGATCATACAAATGAATTAGAATGGATCGTACGAATGGATTAGAATGGATTGTACGAATGAATTAGAATGGATCTTACGAACGAATTAGAATTGATCGTGTGAAAGAATTAGAATGGATTGTATGAATGAATTAGAATTGATCGTATGAATGAATTAGAATGGATCGTGCGAATGAATTCGAATGGATCGTACGAATTCATTCTAATTCATTCATACAATCCATTCTAATTCTTTCACACGATCTTTTCTAATTAATTCGTAGGATCCATTCTAATTCATTCGTACAATCTATTCTATTTCATTCGTACGATCCATTCTTACTCATTCGTATGATCCATTCTAATTCATTCGGACGAATGTATCCATTCTAATTTATTCGTACGATCCATTCTAATTCATTCCTACGATCCATTCTAATTCATTCGTATGATCCATTCTAATTCATTCGTACGATCCATTCTAATTCATTCGTACGATCCATTCTAATTCATTCATACGATCTATTCTAATTCATTCATACAATCCATTCTAATTCTTTCACACGATCCATTCTAATTCATTCGTACGATCCATTCTAATTCATTCGCACAATCCATTCTATTTCATTCGTACGATCCATTCTTACTCATTCGTATGATCCATTCTAATTCATTCGCACGAATGTATCCATAATGGATCATACGAATGAGTAAGAATGGATCGTACGAATGAAATAGAATGGATTGTGCGAATGAATTAGAATGGACCGTACGAATGAATTAGAATGGATACATTCGTGCGAATGAATTAGAATGTATCGGACGAATGAATTAGAATGGATCGTACGAATGAATTAGAATGGATCGTACGAATGAATTAGAATGGATCGTACGAATAAATTAGAATGGATACATTCGTCCGGATGAATTAGAATGGATCATACGAATGAGTAAGATTGGATCGTACGAATGAAATAGAATAAATTGTACGAATGAATTAGAATGGATCCTACGAATGAATTTGAATGGATCATGTGAAAGAATTAGAATGGATTGTATGAATGAATTAGAATGGATCGTGCGAATGAATTAGAATGGATCGTACGAACGAATTAGAATAGATCGTGCTAATGAATTAGAATGGATCATACGAATTCATTCTAATTCATTCATACAATCCATTCTAATTCTTTCACACGATCCATTCTAATTCGTGCGAATGAATTAGAATGGATCGTACGAATAAATTAGAATGGATTGTGGGAATGAATTAGAATGGATCGTAGGAATGAATTAGAATGGATCCACCGAATGAGTTAGAATGGATCATACGAATGAATTAGAATGGATTGTACGAATGAATTAGAATGGATTGTGCGAATGAATTAGAATGGATCGTACGAATGAATAAGAATGGATCGTACGAATGAATTAGAATGGATCGTGCGAATGAATTAGCATGAATCGTACGAATGTATTAGAATGGATCGTACGAATGAATTAGAATGAATCGTACGATCCATTCTAATTCATTCGTATGATCCATTCTAGTTCATTCGCACGAATGTATCCATTCTAGCTCATTCGTACGATCCATTCTAGTTCATTCGTAAGATCCATTCTAATTCATTCGTACGATCCATTCTAATTCATTCGTATGATCAATTCTAATTAATTCGTATGATCCATTCTAATTCACTCGTACGATCCATTCTAATTCATTCATACAATCCATTCTAATTCATTCGCACGAATGTATCCATTCTAATTAATTCGTACGATCCATTCTAATTCATTCGTATGATCCATTCTTATTCATTCGCACGATCCAGTCTAATGGATTCACACGATCCATTCTAATTCATTCGCACGAATGTATCCATTCTAATTCATTCATACGTACGATCCATTCTAATTCATTCGTACGATCCATTCTAATTCATTCGTACGATCAGTTCTAATTCATTCATACGATCCATTCTAATTCATTCGTACGATCCATTCTAATTCACTCATATGATCCATTCTAATACATTCATACGATCCATTCTAATTCATTTGCACGAATATATCCATTCTAATTCATTCGTACGATCCATTCTAATTCCTTCGTACGATCCATTCAAATTCATTCGTACGATCTATTCTAATTCATTCGTATGATGCATTCTAATTCATTCGTACGATCCATTCTAATTCATTCGCACGAATGTATCCATTCTAATTCATTCGTACGATCCATTCTAATTCATTCGCACTATCCATTCTAATTCATTCGTACGATCCATTCTAATTCTTTCACACGATCCATTCTAATTCATTCGTACGACCCATTCTAATTCATTCGCACGATCCATTCTAATTCATTCGTACGATCCATTCTAATTCATTCGCACGATCTGTTCTTATTCATTCGCATAATCCATTCTAATTCATTCGCTCGAATGTATCCATTCTAGTTCATTCGTACGATCCATTCTAATTCATTCGTATGATCCATTCTAATTAATTCGTATGATCCATTCTAATTCACTCAAACGATCCATTCTAATCATTCTAATTTATTTGTACGATCCATTCTTATTCATTCATACGATCCATTCTAATTCATTCGCACAATCCATTCTAATTCATTCGTACAATCCATTCTAATTCATTCGTATGATCCATTCTAACACATTCAGTGGATCCATTCTATTTCATTCGTACGATCCATTCTAATTCATTCCCACGATCCATTCTAATTTATTCGTACGATCCATTCTAATTCATTCGTACGATCTATTCTAATTCATTCGCACGAATGTAACCATTCTAATTCATTCATACGATTCATTCTAATTCATTCGTGCGATCCATTCTAATTCATTCATACAATCCATTTAGATTCATTCGCACAAATGTATCCATTAGAATGGATCGTACGAATGAATTAGAATGGATCGTACGAATGAATTAGAATGGATCCTACGAATGAATTAGAATGGTTCGTGTGAAAGAATTAGAATGGATTGTATGAATGAATTAGAATGGATCGTATGAATGAATTAGAATGGATCGTGCGAATGAATTAGAATTGATTGAATGAATGAATTAGCATGGATCGTGCTAATGAATTAGAATGGAACGTACGAATGAATTAGAATGGATCGTGTGAAAGAATTAGAATGGATTGTATGAATTAATTAGAATGAATTCGTACGATCCATTCGAATTCATTCACACGATCCATTCTAATTCATTCATACGATCCATTCTAATTCATTCATACAATCCATTCTAATTCTTTCACACGATCCATTCTAATTCATTCGTAGGATCCATTCTAATTCATTCGTACGATCCATTCTAATTCATTCGTACGATCCATTCTAATTCATTCGCACGATCCATTCTAATTCATTCGTACGATCCATTCTAATTCATTCGCACGAATGTATCCATTCTAATTCATTCGTAGGATCCAATCTAATTCATTCGTACGATCCATTCTAATTCATTCGTAAGATCCATTCTAATTCATTCATACAATCTATTCTAATTCATTCGTACGATCCATTCTAATTCATTCGCATGATCCATTCTAATCCATTCTAATTCATTTGTACGATCCATTCTAATTCTTTCACACGATCCATTCTAATTCATTCGTACGATCCATTCTAATTCATTCGTACGATCTATTCTAATTCATTCGTACGATCCATTCTAATTCATTCGTACGATCCATTCTAATTCATTCGTGCAATCCATTATATTTCATTCGTACGATCCATTCTAATTCATTTGTACGATCCATTCTAATTCATTCATACAATCCATTCTATTTCATTCGTACGATCCATTCTTACTCATTCGTATGATCCATTCTAATTCATTAGCACGATCCATTCTAATTCATTCGTACGATCCATTCTAATTCATTCACACGATCCATTCTAATTCATTCGTACGATCCATTCTAATTCTTTCACACGATCCATTCTAATTTATTCGTACGATCCATTCTAATTCATTCGTACGATCTATTCTAACTCATTCTAATTCATTCGCATGATCCATTCTAATCCATTCTAATTCATTTGTACGATCCATTCTAATTCTTTCACACGATCCATTCTAATTCATTCGTACGATCTATTCTAATTCATTCGTACGATCCATTCTAATTCATTCGTACGATCCATTCTAATTCATTCGTGCAATCCATTATATTTCATTCGTACGATCCATTCTAATTCATTTGTACGATCCATTCTAATTCATTCATACAATCCATTCTATTTCATTCGTACGATCCATTCTTACTCATTCGTATGATCCATTCTAATTCATTAGCACGATCCATTCTAATTCATTCGTACGATCCATTCTAATTCATTCACACGATCCATTCTAATTCATTCGTACGATCCATTCTAATTCTTTCACACGATCCATTCTAATTTATTCGTACGATCCATTCTAATTCATTCGTACGATCTATTCTAACTCATTCGTACGATCCATTCTAATTCATTTGTACGATCCATTCTAATTCCTTCGTACGATCCATTCTAATTCATTCATACAATCCATTCTATTCGTACGATCCATTCTAATTCATTCATACAATCCATTCTAATTCTTTCACACGATCCATTCTAATTCATTCGTACGATCTATTCTAATTCATTCGTACGATCCATTCTAATTCATTTGTACGATCCATTCTTATTCCTTCGTACGATCCATTCTAATTCATTCATACGAATGAGTAAAAATGGATCGTACGAATTAAATAGAATGGATTGCACGAATGAATTAGAATGGATCGTATGAATGAATTAGAATGGATCGTGTGAAAGAATTAGAATGGATTGTATGAATGAATTAGAATGGATCGTACGAAGGAATTAGAATGGATCGTACGAATGAATTAGAATGGATCGTACGAATGAATTAGAATAGATCGTAGGAATGAATTAGAATGGATCGTACGAATGAATTAGAATGGATAGTGTGAAAGAATTAGAATGGATCGTACGAATGAATTAGAATGGATCGTGTGAATGAATTAGAATGGATTGTTCGAATGAATAAGAATGGATCGGGCGAATGAATTAGAATGGATCGTACGAATGAATTAGAATGGATCGTGCTAATGAATTAGAATTGATCGAACGAATGAATTAGCATGGATCGTGCATTCGTACGATCCATTCTAATTCATTCGTAAGATCCATTATAATTCATTCGTACGATCCATTCTAATTCATTCGTACGATCCATTCTAATTCATTCACATGAATGTATCCATTCTAGTACATTCGTACGATCCATTCTAATTCATTCGTACGATCCATTCTAATTCATTCATACGATCTATTCTAATTCATTCATACAATCCATTCTAATTCTTTCACACGATCCATTCTAATTCATTCGTATGATCCATTCTAATTCATTCGCACAATCCATTCTATTTCATTCGTACGATCCATTCTTACTCATTCGTATGATCCATTCTAATTTATTCGCATGAATGTATTCATAATGGATCATACGAATGAGTAAGAATGGATCGTACGAATGAAATAGAATGGATTGTGCGAATGAATTAGAATGGGCCGTACGAATGAATTAGAATGGATACATTCGTGCGAATGAATTAGAATGGATCGGACGAATGAATTAGAATGGATCGTACGAATGAACTAGAATGGATCGTACGAATGAATTAGAATGGATCGTACGAATAAATTAGAATGGATACATTCGTCCGAATGAATTAGAATGGATCATACGAATGAGTAAGAATGGATCGTACGAATGAAATAGAATAGATTGTACGAATGAATTAGAATGGATCCTACGAATGAATTAGAAAAGATCGTGTGAAAGAATTAGAATGCATTGTATGAATGAATTAGAATGAATTCGTACGATCCATTCGAATTCATTCGCACGATCTATTCTAATTCATTCATACGATCCATTCTAATTCATTCATACAATCCATTCTAATTCTTTCACACGATCCATTCTAATTCATTCGTAGGATCCATTCTAATTCATTCGTACAATCTATTCTATTTCATTCGTACGATCCATTCTTACTCATTCGTATGATCCATTCTAGTTCATTCGGACGAATGTATCCATTCTAGTTTATTCGTACGATCCATTCTAATTCATTCATACGATCCATTTTAATTCATTCGTCCGATCCATTCTAATTCATTCGCACGAATGTATCCATTCTAATTCATTCGTAGGATCCAATCTAATTCATTCGTACGATCCATTCTAATTCATTCGTAAGATCCATTCTAATTCATTCATACAATCTATTCTAATTCATTCGTACGATCCATTCTAATTCATTTGCATGATCCATTCTATTCCATTCTAATTCATTTGTACGATCCATTCTAATTCTTTCACACGATCCATTCTAATTCATTCGTACGATCCATTCTAATTCATTCGTACGATCTATTCTAATTCATTCGTACGATCCATTCTAATTCATTCGTACGATCCATTCTAATTCATTCGTGCAATCCATTATATTTCATTCGTACGATCCATTCTAATTCATTTGTACGATCCATTCTAATTCATTCGTACAATCCATTCTATTTCATTCGTACGATCCATTCTTACTCATTCGTATGATCCATTCTAATTCATTAGTACGATCCATTCTAATTCATTCGTACGATCCATTCTAATTCATTCGCACGATCCATTCTAATTCATTCGTACGATCCATTCTAATTCTTTCACACGATCCATTCTAATTTATTCGTACGATCCATTCTAATTCATTCGTACGATCTATTCTAATTCATTCGTACGATCCATTCTAATTCATTTGTACGATCCATTCTAATTCCTTCGTACGATCCATTCTAATTCATTCATACAATCCATTCTAATTCTTTCACACGATCCATTCTAATTCATTCGTATGTTCCATTCTAATTCATTAGCACGATCCATGCTAATTCATTTGTTCGATCAATTCTAATTCATTAGCACGATCCATTCTAATTCATTCGCACGATCCATTCTAATTCATTCATAGGATCCATTCTAATTCATTTATACGATCTATTCTAATTCTTTCGCACGAATGTATCCATTCTAATTCATTCGCACGAATGTATCCATTCTAATTCCTTCGTACGATCCATTCTAATTCATTCGTACGATCCATTCTAATTCATTCATACAATCCATTCTAATTTTTTCACACGATCCTTTCTAATTCATTCGTACGATCCATTCTAATTCATTCGTGCAATCCATTCTAATTCATTCGTACGATCCATTCTAATTCATTTGTACGATCCATTCTAATTCATTCGTACAATCCATTCTATTTCATTCGTACGATCCATTCTTACTCATTCGTATGATCCATTCTAATTCATTCGCACGAATGTATCCATTCTAATTCATTCATACAATCCATTCTAATTCATTCCGTACGATCCATTCTAATTCATTCGCATGATTGTAACCATTCTAATTCATTCATTTGATCCATTCTAATTCATTCGTACGATCCATTCTAATTCATTCGTCCGATCCATTCTAATTCATTCGCACGAATGTATCCATTCTAATTCATTCGTACGATCCATTCTAATTCATTCGTACGATCCATTCTAATTCATTCGTAAGATCCATTCCAATTCATTCGTACGATCCATTCTAATTCATTCGTACGATCCATTCTAATTCATTCGCACGAATGTATCCATTCTAATCCATTCGTACGATCTATTCTAATCCATTCGTACGATCCATTCTAATTCATTCGCATGAATGTAACCATTCTAATTCATTCATTTGATCCATTCTAATTCATTCGTACAATCTATTCTAATTCATTCGTACGATCCATTCTAATTCATTCGTACGATCCATTCTAATTCATTCGTCTGATCCATTCTAATTCATTCGCACGAATGTATCCATTCTAATTCATTCGTACGATCCATTCTAATCCATTCTAATTCTTTCACAAAATCTATTCTAATTCATTCATACAATCTATTCTAATTCATTCACACGAATGTATCCATTCTAATTCATTCATACGATCCATTCTATTCATTCGTACGATCCATTCTTACTCATTGGTATGATCCATTCTAATTCATTCGCACGATCCATTCTAATTCATTCGTACGATCCATTCTAATTCATTCGTACGATCCATTCTAATTCATTCGTAAGATCCATTCTAATTCATTCGTACGATCCATTCTAATTCATTCGCACGAATGTATCCATTCTAGTTTATTCGTACGATCCATTCTAATTCATTCGCACGATCCATTCTAATTCATTCGTACCATCCATTCTGATTCATTCATACGATCCATTCTAATTCATTCGTACGATCCATTCTAATTCATTCGCACAAATGTATCCATTCTAATTTATTCGTACGATCCATTCTAATTCATTCGCACGATCTATTCTAATTCATCCGTACGATCCATTCTAATTCTTTCACACGATCCATTCTAATTCATTTGTACGATCCTTTCTAATTCATTCGTACGATCCATTCTAATTCATTCGTACGATCCATTCTAATTCATTTATACGATCCATTCTAATTCATTCGTACGATCCATTCTAATTCATTCGTCCGATCCATTCTAATTCATTCTATTAATTCGTACGAATGAATTAGAATGGATCGTGTGAAAGAATTAGAATGGATTGTATGAATGAATTAGAATGGATCGTACGAAGGAATTAGAATGGATCGTACAAATGAATTAGAATGGATCGTACGAATGAATTAGAATAGATCGTAGGAATGAATTAGAATGGATCGTACGAATGAATTAGAATGGATCGTGTGAAAGAATTAGAATGGATCGTATGAATGAATTAGAATGGATCGTGCGAATGAATTAGAATGGATCGTACGAATGAATCAGAATGGATCGTGCGAATGAACTGGAATGGATCGTACGAATGAATTAGAATGGATCGTGTGAAAGAGTTAGAATGGATTGTATGAATGAATTAGAATGGATCGTACGAATGAATTAGAATGGATCGTACGAATGAATTAGAATGGATCGTACGAATGAATTAGAATAGATCGTAGGAATGAATTAGAATTTATCGTACGAATGAATTAGAATGGATCGTGTGAAAGAATTAGAATGGATCGTACGAATGAATTAGAATGGATCGTGCGAATGAATTAGAATGGATTGTACGAATGAATTAGAATGGATCGTGCGAATGAATTAGAATGGATCGTACGAATGAATTAGAATGGATCGTGCTAATGAATTAGAATTGATCGAACGAATGAATTAGCATGGATCGTGCATTCGTACGATCCATTCTAATTCATTCGTAAGATCCATTATAATTCATTCGTACGATCCATTCTAATTCATTCGTACGATCCATTCTAATTCATTCACATGAATGTATCCATTCTAGTACATTCGTACGATCCATTCTAATTCATTCGTACGATCCATTCTAATTCATTCATACGATCTATTCTAATTCATTCATACAATCCATTCTAATTCTTTCACACGATCCATTCTAATTCATTCGTATGATCCATTCTAATTCATTCGCACAATCCATTCTATTTCATTCGTACGATCCATTCTTACTCATTCGTATGATCCATTCTAATTTATTCGCATGAATGTATTCATAATGGATCATACGAATGAGTAAGAATGGATCGTACGAATGAAATAGAATGGATTGTGCGAATGAATTAGAATGGGCCGTACGAATGAATTAGAATGGATACATTCGTGCGAATGAATTAGAATGGATCGGACGAATGAATTAGAATGGATCGTACGAATGAACTAGAATGGATCGTACGAATGAATTAGAATGGATCGTACGAATAAATTAGAATGGATACATTCGTCCGAATGAATTAGAATGGATCATACGAATGAGTAAGAATGGATCGTACGAATGAAATAGAATAGATTGTACGAATGAATTAGAATGGATCCTACGAATGAATTAGAAAAGATCGTGTGAAAGAATTAGAATGCATTGTATGAATGAATTAGAATGAATTCGTACGATCCATTCGAATTCATTCGCACGATCTATTCTAATTCATTCATACGATCCATTCTAATTCATTCATACAATCCATTCTAATTCTTTCACACGATCCATTCTAATTCATTCGTAGGATCCATTCTAATTCATTCGTACAATCTATTCTATTTCATTCGTACGATCCATTCTTACTCATTCGTATGATCCATTCTAGTTCATTCGGACGAATGTATCCATTCTAGTTTATTCGTACGATCCATTCTAATTCATTCATACGATCCATTTTAATTCATTCGTCCGATCCATTCTAATTCATTCGCACGAATGTATCCATTCTAATTCATTCGTAGGATCCAATCTAATTCATTCGTACGATCCATTCTAATTCATTCGTAAGATCCATTCTAATTCATTCATACAATCTATTCTAATTCATTCGTACGATCCATTCTAATTCATTTGCATGATCCATTCTATTCCATTCTAATTCATTTGTACGATCCATTCTAATTCTTTCACACGATCCATTCTAATTCATTCGTACGATCCATTCTAATTCATTCGTACGATCTATTCTAATTCATTCGTACGATCCATTCTAATTCATTCGTACGATCCATTCTAATTCATTCGTGCAATCCATTATATTTCATTCGTACGATCCATTCTAATTCATTTGTACGATCCATTCTAATTCATTCGTACAATCCATTCTATTTCATTCGTACGATCCATTCTTACTCATTCGTATGATCCATTCTAATTCATTAGTACGATCCATTCTAATTCATTCGTACGATCCATTCTAATTCATTCGCACGATCCATTCTAATTCATTCGTACGATCCATTCTAATTCTTTCACACGATCCATTCTAATTTATTCGTACGATCCATTCTAATTCATTCGTACGATCTATTCTAATTCATTCGTACGATCCATTCTAATTCATTTGTACGATCCATTCTAATTCCTTCGTACGATCCATTCTAATTCATTCATACAATCCATTCTAATTCTTTCACACGATCCATTCTAATTCATTCGTATGTTCCATTCTAATTCATTAGCACGATCCATGCTAATTCATTTGTTCGATCAATTCTAATTCATTAGCACGATCCATTCTAATTCATTCGCACGATCCATTCTAATTCATTCATAGGATCCATTCTAATTCATTTATACGATCTATTCTAATTCTTTCGCACGAATGTATCCATTCTAATTCATTCGCACGAATGTATCCATTCTAATTCCTTCGTACGATCCATTCTAATTCATTCGTACGATCCATTCTAATTCATTCATACAATCCATTCTAATTTTTTCACACGATCCTTTCTAATTCATTCGTACGATCCATTCTAATTCATTCGTGCAATCCATTCTAATTCATTCGTACGATCCATTCTAATTCATTTGTACGATCCATTCTAATTCATTCGTACAATCCATTCTATTTCATTCGTACGATCCATTCTTACTCATTCGTATGATCCATTCTAATTCATTCGCACGAATGTATCCATTCTAATTCATTCATACAATCCATTCTAATTCATTCCGTACGATCCATTCTAATTCATTCGCATGATTGTAACCATTCTAATTCATTCATTTGATCCATTCTAATTCATTCGTACGATCCATTCTAATTCATTCGTCCGATCCATTCTAATTCATTCGCACGAATGTATCCATTCTAATTCATTCGTACGATCCATTCTAATTCATTCGTACGATCCATTCTAATTCATTCGTAAGATCCATTCCAATTCATTCGTACGATCCATTCTAATTCATTCGTACGATCCATTCTAATTCATTCGCACGAATGTATCCATTCTAATCCATTCGTACGATCTATTCTAATCCATTCGTACGATCCATTCTAATTCATTCGCATGAATGTAACCATTCTAATTCATTCATTTGATCCATTCTAATTCATTCGTACAATCTATTCTAATTCATTCGTACGATCCATTCTAATTCATTCGTACGATCCATTCTAATTCATTCGTCTGATCCATTCTAATTCATTCGCACGAATGTATCCATTCTAATTCATTCGTACGATCCATTCTAATCCATTCTAATTCTTTCACAAAATCTATTCTAATTCATTCATACAATCTATTCTAATTCATTCACACGAATGTATCCATTCTAATTCATTCATACGATCCATTCTATTCATTCGTACGATCCATTCTTACTCATTGGTATGATCCATTCTAATTCATTCGCACGATCCATTCTAATTCATTCGTACGATCCATTCTAATTCATTCGTACGATCCATTCTAATTCATTCGTAAGATCCATTCTAATTCATTCGTACGATCCATTCTAATTCATTCGCACGAATGTATCCATTCTAGTTTATTCGTACGATCCATTCTAATTCATTCGCACGATCCATTCTAATTCATTCGTACCATCCATTCTGATTCATTCATACGATCCATTCTAATTCATTCGTACGATCCATTCTAATTCATTCGCACAAATGTATCCATTCTAATTTATTCGTACGATCCATTCTAATTCATTCGCACGATCTATTCTAATTCATCCGTACGATCCATTCTAATTCTTTCACACGATCCATTCTAATTCATTCGTACGATCCTTTCTAATTCATTCGTACGATCCATTCTAATTCATTCGTACGATCCATTCTAATTCATTTATACGATCCATTCTAATTCATTCGTACGATCCATTCTAATTCATTCGTCCGATCCATTCTAATTCATTCTATTAATTCGTACGAATGAATTAGAATGGATCGTGTGAAAGAATTAGAATGGATTGTATGAATGAATTAGAATGGATCGTACGAAGGAATTAGAATGGATCGTACAAATGAATTAGAATGGATCGTACGAATGAATTAGAATAGATCGTAGGAATGAATTAGAATGGATCGTACGAATGAATTAGAATGGATCGTGTGAAAGAATTAGAATGGATCGTATGAATGAATTAGAATGGATCGTGCGAATGAATTAGAATGGATCGTACGAATGAATCAGAATGGATCGTGCGAATGAACTGGAATGGATCGTACGAATGAATTAGAATGGATCGTGTGAAAGAGTTAGAATGGATTGTATGAATGAATTAGAATGGATCGTACGAATGAATTAGAATGGATCGTACGAATGAATTAGAATGGATCGTACGAATGAATTAGAATAGATCGTAGGAATGAATTAGAATTTATCGTACGAATGAATTAGAATGGATCGTGTGAAAGAATTAGAATGGATCGTACGAATGAATTAGAATGGATCGTGCGAATGAATTAGAATGGATTGTACGAATGAATTAGAATGGATCGTGCGAATGAATTAGAATGGATCGTACGAATGAATTAGAATGGATCGTGCTAATGAATTAGAATTGATCGAACGAATGAATTAGCATGGATCGTGCATTCGTACGATCCATTCTAATTCATTAGTAAGATCCATTCTAATTCATTCGTACGATCCATTCTAATTCATTCGTACGATCCATTCTAATTCATTCGCATGAATGTATCCTGTTCGGGAGATTTTTTCGCTGGTCCGAGTGGGCTGCCTGCAAGACAAAGAAAAAGCGTTAGAACGGCTGGCTCCCTTAGGAGCGCAGACCCTCCGACGCTCAAGTCAGTCACGGTAGCACAACGGCGAGCTGTTGTATACCAAAGTGGTAGGGAAAAGGATTTCGAACCTCCACTATGGAGCCTGGGGGTGAGCATTTATAGCAATCGGCGGCCTACCGTGGCCCGACACGTGGAGATTCTTCCAGTGCCTTCTAAACCCCACGATCCGGCTCGCGTGGGTCTCTGACAGTCCTTGGTACTCACGCCCTGACATTCTTTGTCGCTGAGCCTGCCAGGCGGTTTGAGTGGGGGAGAGCATCTTTCTTGTCACTGCCAGGTGGCTATTCTGGAATGTTCAAGTCTGGGAGGTCTCGAACTGATTCGAGCGGGCTTCCGTGGACCACGTTTGTCCACGTAGCTTCCGTGGGGTTTCGACACCTGGCATCCTTTCATACATTGTGGGCGACCTCCGATGGGGAGCTAAGGCGAGCTCGCCCTCCATTGCTCCGCCTTCTCTTCCACATCTATCAAGAGTCGGACCTCGCGGGAGCAACCTCTTCGATAAACTGGGGAGTTCTGGCGAGCTTGGGCGAGCTCCAGAGCGAGCTTGGATGAGCTCCTTGCGCGAGCTAGGGGCGAGCTCCTGCGCGAGCTAGGGGCATTTGCGATGCCGGTGTCTTCGTTATGCATGACGGTCTAACTCCCGCTACCACTGCAAGCGAGTTCTCGCGCGGGCTTGGCGAGCTCCTGGGCGAGCTTAGGCGAGCTCCTGGGCGAGCTTAGATGAGCTCCTGAGCGAGCTTAGGCGAGCTCCTGGGCGAGCTTTAGGCGAGCTCCAGCGAGCTTAGGCGAGCCCCTGAGCGAGCTTAGGCGAGCTCCTGGGCGAGCTTAGGCGAGCTCCTGAGCGAGCTCAGGCGAGCTCCTGAGCGAGCTTAGGCGAGCTCCAGCGAGCTTAGGTGAGCCCCTGGGCGAGCTCAGGCGAGCTCCAGCAAGCTTAGGCGAGCTCCTAAGAGTGCTCTTGGCCTAGGCCCCTTCAGCCCAATGTGGATCTCGCTCCCTGTCAAGGTGATTTGGTGAGCACGGGGGGGGGGGGGGGGGGGGGAGGTGCGAACTCCAGGGCAGATTTCAGCTACCCCCAACATTACCCCCTCCTGAGGGAGCGACCAAGAAGACTTTGGCGCTTGTTCAGGAGTCTTATTACGCACGACGGTCGAATGGGAAGCGCCAGTCATTGGCGACCTCCACCTTGTGGGCTGCGGGCACCTGCCGTTGGCGGTGTGCGCCGAGAGCTTTGACTGTCAGTATTTTACAAACGCTGGGCGGGCCGGGAGCGTCAGCCACGAGCGATCTCCTTCCGGTGCGAGCTTGTCACACGCGGCCAGGGTCTGCTTCGGGCGAGCTGCGGGCCTCTACCGTGTGCGGTCTGCGCCGAGAGCTTTGACTCTCAGTATTTCACAAAAGCTGGGTGGGCCGGGAGCGTCAGCCGCGAGCGATCTCCTTCTGGTGCGAGCTTGTCACACGCGGTCAGGGTCTGCCTCGGGCGAGCTGTGGGCACCTGCCGCGAGCCTGGGCGGGCCGCGAGCGATCTCCTTCCAGTGCGAGCTTGTCACACGCGGCCAGGGTCAGCTTCGGGCGAGCTGCGGGCCTCTGCCGTGTGCAGTCTGCGCCGAGAGCTTTGACTGCCAGTATTTCACAAACGCTGGGCGGGCCGGGAGCGTCAGCCGCGAGCGATCTCCTTCCGGTGCGAGCTTGTCACACGCGGTCAGGGTCTGCCTCGGGCGAGCTGCGGGCACCTACCGCGAGCCTTGGCGGGCCGCGAGCGTCAGCCGCGAGCGATCTCCTTTCAGTGCGAGCTTGTCACACGCGGCCAGGGTCTGCTTCGGGCGAGCTGCGGGCCTCTGCCGTGTGCGGTCTGCGCCGAGAGCTTTGACTGCCAGTACTTCACAAACGCTGGGCAGGCCGGGAGCGTCAGCCGCGAGCGATCTCCTTTCTGTGCGAGCTTGTCACACGCGGTCAGGGTCTGCCTCGGGCGAGCTGCGGGCACCTGCCGTGAGCCTGGGCGGGCCGCGAGCGTCAGCCGCGAGCGATCTCCTTTCGGTGCGAGCTTGTCACACGCGGCCAGGGTCTGCTTCAGGCGAGCTGCGGGCCTCTGCCGTGTGCGGTCTGCGCCGAGAGCTTTGACTCAGTATTTCACAAACACTGGGCGGGCCGGGAGCGTCAGCCGCGAGCGATCTCCTTCTGGTGCGAGCTTGTCACGTGCGGTCAGGGTCTGCCTCGGGCGAGCTGCGGGCACCTGCCGCGAGCGATTTTGTGACTTGGGTATCGCCCCAAATCTCCAACGGTCGCTCCACCTTAAAGTATCGCCCCAAATCTCGAGAGTGATACCCCGGGCGAGGCAGCTAATTCGATTCAACCTTTTTTTACTTTAAAGTATATGCAAACGAAAAACTCGGCATGCTTGCCAAAACCCAATTAGTCTCTGAGCCCGAAAAACGATAAGCGAACCAAAAGACTTCAAAAACTTCCCTACACTCAGAGACTTAAAGCATTTTTATTTTAAAAGGAAACTAATAAGTGCTAGCTGCCCCCTGCCCGGTTAATTTCCCTCGATGATCCTGTTCGGCGGGCTCGCCCTTCGAGGGGTATGCCAACGCCAAAATGCTTCCGTTCATGGCAGGTGAACGCGAAGGATCCTGGTTAGGTTTAGAGTCCACCAGGCAGCGAACTTCCCCGGGAATCTCAAGGTCGCCCACTGGCTGCCTCTGAGGATCTCGGTCTTGCTTTAAGTCCGCACAACGGTGGACTACCCCGGGAAGCTCAAGGTCGCCAACTGGCTACCTCTGAGGATCCCGGTCTTGCTTTAAGTCCGCACAATAGCGGACTACCCCGGGAAGCTCAAGGTCGCCCACTGGCTGCCTCTGAGGATCCCGGTCTTGCTTTAAGTCCGCACAACGGCTGACTACCCCGGGAAGCTCAAGGTCGCCCACTGGCTGCCTCTGAGGATCCCGGTCTTGCTTTAAGTCCGCACAACGGCGGACTATCCCGGGAAGCTCAAGGTCGCCCACTGGCTGCCTCTGAGGATCCCGGTCTTGCTTTAAGTCCGCACAACGGCGGACTACCCCGGGAAGCTCAAGGTCGCCCACTGGCTGCCTCTGAGGATCCCGGTCTTGCTTTAAGTCTGCACAACGGCGGACTACCCCGGGAAGCTCAAGGTCGCCCACTGGCTGCCTCTGAGGATCCCGGTCTTGCTTTAAGTCCGCACAACGGCGGACTACCCCGGGAAGCAAGGTCGCCCACTGGCTGCCTCTGAGGATCCCGGTCTTGCTTTAAGTCCGCACAACGGCGGACTACCCCGGGAAGCTCAAGGTCACCCACTGGCTGCCTCTGAGGATCCCGGTCTTGCTTTAAGTCCGCACAACGGCGGACTGCACAATATAGATCATGCGGGCTCTTTTCTGCGCCGAGCTTCCGAGCTAACTTCTTTGTTGAAACCTCCGTCGTTCGGTGAAATCCCGCTCCCCGGGTCCCGGAGTCAGGCGCCAGTTTGCCGGCCTTCCAGCGACCACCGGGGGGGCTTCTGCGGGCTATACGGCAGGAGCTGCGGGCGGTCCGGGCGAAGGTGCCACCTGTGGCACCTCCCGCCTTTCCACGGCCTTAACGATGAGAGGTCGCAGAGCCGGAGGAGGTCGCTGCTCGACTGCCTCTCCCTTCCGGTCTAACACCGCATCCTCGAGCCTGATGTGCTGCTGGACAAGGGCGAATAGCTCGACGATCGTGCGGGGATCCTTGATTACCAGGGCGTCATGAAGCTTGCTTTCCTCGGGGAGGGCATTCCAGAACGCACTCACCGTCATGCGATCTTGGCCGACAGCGTCCTCCAGAGCGAGGTAGGCGCTTCGGAAGCGCATCACAAAGCTTCGAAGAGTTTCACGGGCTCCCATAGCCAAAGTAAAAAGGGACTCGATCGTCTTAGGGGGCTGTCTGTTGCACCGGTGCTGCTCCAGAAACAACCTGGAGAGAGTTGGGAAGTCTGGAATGGTGCCCGATGGCAACTTGTGGAACCAATTTAACGCCGAGCCCATCAAACTGCTCGGGAAAGCTCGGCACAAGACATGGTCCTGGTCCCGGAAGAATAACAGCTTCCGGTAAGCCAATAGATGGTCGACTGGATCTTGCAATCCATCGAACAGTACAAACTTAGGCGGGGTCCAATGGCGAGGGAACCCTCCTAGATGCACCTCGCTCGTGAAGGGAGAGCTACCCCCGTGGGCGGCGAGGTCCTCCAGCAAGTCTACCGTCGCGCTAGGTCGCTGCCAGTGCTCGGGGAAAACTCCCAGAGGCTGCTGCGCGGGTCCCAGGCGGTCAAGCATGCTCCCTCGAGGGAGGTTCGGGTCCATCCCGCGGCAACCCTCGGGGGCCACCGCTCGGCAGCCTCCTCGCTACTCGCCCGCGGATTCCTTCAGCGTGGTGGTTGGTCTGTGGGAGGCCGTTGCCTCTCGAGCTTCGGAAGGCGTAGCCACCGCGGGCTCTTTCCCACGTCGCCGATGGCGCGGGTCGCGATCCCGCTCTAGAGATCTTGCCTCCGACCCGTCAGAATCGACGCTCCGGCTACGGCGGCAAGGGATGGTCGCGCGCGAGGTCGCCTGGTTGCTAGACCGCTGGGTTACTAGCTTCTGCAACCTCGTGAGCGGGGTTTCCCGCACCCTGCGCACGGCCGCTCTCCCGACCGGGGGCTCAGGATGGGAATCCTGCCGCGCCGGAGCGGTCGTGAGCGGGCGCGATGTTGAAGCTGGTGGTCGCACCGGAGGTGCCGTATTCACCGGCCCGGAGCGTCGGCTGGCCGCCGGAACCTGACGCAGTCGCGTCAGTTCCTCCATCATGGCCCGCTGGGTGGCCAACATCTCCAACAGGAGCTGGTCACTTAGTGGGACAGGGGGCTGGGGGGTATCTACAGGAGGTTCGCTGCGCGCAGACCTCGCACGGGTCCTTGGTCGCCTGCGTCCCCTTGTCGCCGGAGCCATCTTTGGGGTTACGAGAGCCGACGGCGCTCAACCGCGTGGTCGTGGGCGTTCTCGCCGGAACCAGTCGAAAGATCCCACAGACGGCGCCAAATGTTCGGGGGATTTTTTTGCTGGTCCGAGCGGGCTGCCTGCAAGACAAAGAAAAAGCGTTAGAACGGCTGGCTCCCTTAGGAGCGCAGACCCTCCGACGCTCAAGTCAGTCACGGTAGCACAACGGCGAGCTGTTGTATACCAAAGTGGTAGGGAAAAGGATTTCGAACCTCCACTATGGAGCCTGGGGGTGAGCATTTATAGCAATCGGTGGCCTACCATGGCCCGACACGTGGAGATTCTTCCAGTGCTTTCTAGACCCCCACGATCCGGCTCGCGTAGGTCTCTGACAGTCCTTGGTACTCACGCCCTGACATTCTTTGTCGCCGAGCCTGCCAGGCGGTTTGAGTGGGGGAGAGCATCTTTCTTTTCACTGCCAGGTGGCTATTCTGGAATGTTCAAGTCTGGGAGGTCTCGAACTGATTCGAGCGGGCTTCCGTGGACCACGTTTGTCCACGTAGCTTCCGTGGGGTTTCGACACCTGGCATCCTTTCATACATTGTGGGCGACCTCCGATGGGGAGCTAAGGCGAGCTCGCCCTCCATTGCTCCGCCTTCTCTTCCACATCTATCAAGAGTCGGACCTCGCGGGAGCAACCTCTTCGATAAACTGGGGAGTTCTGGCAAGCTTGGGCGAGCTCCTAAGCGAGCTTGGACGAGCTCCTTGCGCGAGCTAGGGGCGAGCTCCTGCGCGAGCTAGGGGCGTTTGCGATGCCGGTGTCTTCGTTATGCATGACGGTCTAACTCCCGCTACCACTGCAAGCGAGTTCTCGCGCGGGCTTGGCGAGCTTAGGCGAGCTCCAGGGCGAGCTTAGACGAGCTCTTGAGCGAGCTTAGGCGAGCTCCTGGGCGAGCTTTAGGCGAGCTCCAGCGAGCTTAGGCGAGCCCCTGAGTGAGCTTAGGCGAGCTCCTGGGCGAGCTCAGATGAGCTCCTGAGCGAGCTTAGGCGAGCTCCAGCGAGCTTAGGCGAGCCCCTGGGCGAGCTCAGGCGAGCTCCAGCGAGCTTAGACGAGCTCCTAAGAGTGCTCTTGGACTAGGCCCCTACAGCCCAATGTGGATCTCGCTCCCTGTCAAGGTGATTTGGTGAGCACGGGGGGGGGGAGGTGCGAACTCCAGGGCAGATTTCAGCTACCCCCAACATATCCATTCTAGTTCATTCGTACGATCCATTCTAATTCATTCGTACGATCCATTCTAATTCATTCATACGATCTATTCTAATTCATTCATACAATCCATTCTAATTCTTTCACACGATCCATTCTAATTCATTCGTACGATCCATTCTAATTCATTCGCATAATCCATTCTATTTCATTCGTACGATCCATTCTTACTCATTCGTATGATCCATTCTAATTCATTCGCACGAATGTATCCATAATGGATCATACGAATGAGTAAGAATGGATCGTACGAATGAAATAGAATGGATTGTGCGAATGAATTAGAATGGACCGTACGAATGAATTAGAATGGATACATTCGTGCGAATGAATTAGAATGGATCGGACGAATGAATTAGAATGGATCGTACGAATGAACTAGAATGGATCGTACGAATGAATTAGAATGGATCGTACGAATAAATTAGAATGGATACATTCGTCCGAATGAATTAGAATGGATCATACGAATGAGTAAGAATGGAGCGTACGAATGAAATAGAATAGATTGTACGAATGAATTAGAATGGATCCTACGAATGAATTAGAAAAGATCGTGTGAAAGAATTAGAATGGATTGTATGAATGAATTAGAATGAATTCGTACGATCCATTCGAATTCATTCGCACGATCCATTCTAATTCATTCATACGATCCATTCTAATTCATTCATACAATCCATTCTAATTCTTTCACACGATCCATTCTAATTCATTCGTAGGATCCATTCTAATTCATTCGTACAATCTATTCTATTTCATTCGTACGATCCATTCTTACTCATTCGTATGATCCATTCTAATTCATTCAGACGAATGTATCCATTCTAATTTATTCGTACGATCCATTCTAATTCATTCGTACGATCCATTCTAATTCATTCGTACGATCCATTCTAATTCATTCGTCCGATCCATTCTAATTCATTCGCACGAATGTATCCATTCTAATTCATTCGTAGGATCCAATCTAATTCATTCGTACGATCCATTCTAATTCATTCGTAAGATCCATTCTAATTCATTCATACAATCTATTCTAATTCATTCGTACGATCCATTCTAATTTATTCGCACGATCCATTCTAATCCATTCTAATTCATTTGTACGATCCATTCTAATTCTTTCACACGATCCATTCTAATTCATTCGTACAATCCATTCTAATTCAGTCGTATGATCTATTCTAATTCATTCGTACGATCCATTCTAATTTATTCGTACGATCCATTCTAATTCATTCGTGCAATCCATTCTATTTCATTCGTACGATCCATTCTAATTCATTTGTACGATCCATTCTAATTCATTCGTACAATCCATTCTATTTCATTTGTACGATCCATTCTTACTCATTCGTATGATCCATTCTAACTCATTAGCACGATCCATTCTAATTCATTCGTACGATCCATTCTAATTCATTCGCACGATCCATTCTAATTCATTCGTACGATCCATTCTAATTCTTTCACACGATCCATTCTAATTCATTCGTACGATCTATTCTAATTCATTCGTACGATCCATTCTAATTCATTCGTACGATCCATTCTAATTCCTTCGTATGATCCATTCTAATTCATTCATACAATCCATTCTAATTCTTTCACACGATCCATTCTAATTCATTCGTACGTTCCATTCTAATTCATTAGCACAATCTATGCTAATTCATTTGTTCGATCAATTCTAATTCATTAGCACGATCCATTCTAATTCATTCACACGATCCATTCTAATTCATTCATAGGATCCATTCTAATTCATTCATACGATCTATTCTAATTCTTTCGCACGAATGTATCCATTCTAATTCATTCGCACGAATGTATCCATTCTAATTCCTTCGTACGATCCATTCTAATTCATTCGTACGATTCATTCTAATTCATTCATACAATCCATTCTAATTCTTTCACACTATCCATTCTAATTCATTCGTACGATCCATTCTAATTCATTCGTGCAATCCATTCTAATTCATTCGTACGATCCATTCTAATTCATTTGTACGATCCATTCTAATTCATTCGTACAATCCATTCTATTTCATTCGTACGATCCATTCTTACTCATTCGTATGATCCATTCTAATTCATTCGCACGAATGCATCCATTCTAATTCATTCATACAATCCATTCTAATTCATTCCGTACGATCCATTCTAATTCATTCGCATGAATGTAACCATTCTAATTCATTCATTTGATCCATTCTAATTCATTCGTACGATCCATTCTAATTCATTCGTCCGATCCATTCTAATTCATTCGCACGAATGTATCCATTCTAATTCATTCGTACGATCCATTCTAATTCATTCGTACGATCCATTCTAATTCATTCGCACGAATGTATCCATTCTAATCCATTCGTACGATCCATTCTAATTCATTCGCATGAATGTAACCATTCTAATTCATTCATTTGATCAATTCTAATTCATTCGTACGATCCATTCTAATTCATTCGTACGATCTATTCAAATTCATTCGTCCGATCCATTCTAATTCATTCGCACAAATGTATCCATTCTAATTCATTCGTACGATCCATTCTAATCCATTCTAATTCTTTCACAAAATCTATTCTAATTCATTCATACGATCCATTCTAATTCAATCACACGAATGTATCCATTCTAATTCATTCAAACGATCCAATCTATTCATTCGTACGATCCATTCTTACTCATTGGTACGATCCATTCTAATTCATTCGCACGATCCATTCTAATTCATTCGTACGATCCATTCTAATTCATTCGTACGATCCATTCTAATTCATTCGTAAGATCCATTCTAATTCATTCGTACGATCCATTCTAATTCATTCGTACGATCCATTCTAATTCATTCGCACGAATGTATCCATTCTAGTTCATTCGTACGATCCATTCTAATTCATTCGTACGATCCCTTCTAATTCATTCGCACGATCCATTCTAATTCATTCGTACCATCCATTCTAATTCATTCATACGATCCATTCTAATTCATTCGTACGATCCATTCTAATTCATTCGCACAAATGTATCCATTCTAATTCATTCGTACGATCCATTCTAATTCATTCGCACGATCCATTCTAATTCATTCGTACGATCCATTCTAATTCTTTCACACGATCCATTCTAATTCATTCGTACGATCCATTCTAATTCATTCGCACGATCCATTCGAATTCATTCGTACGATCCATTCTAATTCATTCATACGATCCATTCTAATTCATTCGTACGATCCATTCTAATTCATTCGTCCGATCCATTCTAATTCATTCTATTCATTCGTACGATCCATTCTTACTCATTGGTACGATCCATTCTAGTTCATTCGTACGATCCATTCTAGTTCATTCATACGATCCATTCTAATTCATTCGTACGATCCATTCTAATTCATTCGTACGATCCATTCTAATTCATTCGTAAGATCCATTCTAATTCATTCGTACGATCCATTCTAATTCATTCGTACGATCAGTTCTTATTCATTCGCACAATCCATTCTAATTCATTCGCACGAATGTATCCATTCAATTTCATTCGTACGATCCATTCTAATTCATTCGTACGATCCATTCTAATTTATTCGTATGATCCATTCTAATTAATTCGTACGATCCATTCTAATTCATTCGTACGATCCATTATAATTCATTCATACAATCCATTCTAATTCATTCGAACGAATGTATCCATTCTAATTAATTCGTACGATCCATTCTAATTCATTCGTATGATCCATTCTAATTCATTCGCACAATCCATTCTATTTCATTCGTACGATCCATTCTTACTCATTGGTACGATCCATTCTAATTCATTCGCACGAATGTATCCATTCTAATTCATTCGTACGAATCCATTCTAATTCATTCGTACAATCTATTCTATTTCATTCGTACGATCCATTCTTACTCATTCGTATGATCCATTCTAATTCATTTGGACGAATGTATCCATTCTAATTTATTCGTACGATCCATTCTAATTCATTCGTACGATCCATTCTAATTCATTCGCACGAATGTATCCATTCTAATTCATTCGTATGGTCCAATCTAATTCATTCGCACAATCCATTCTATTTCATTCGTACGATCCATTCTTACTCATTCGTATGATCCATTATGGATACATTCGTGCGAATGAATTAGAATGGATCATACGAATGAGTAAGAATGACGTACGAATAAAATAGAATGGATTGTGCGAATGAATTAGAATGGATCGTACGAATGAATTAGAATGGATCGTGTGAAAGAATTAGAATGGATTGTATGAATGAATTAGAATAGATCGTATGAATGAATTAGAATGGATCGTACGAATGAATTAGAATTGATCGTACGAATGAATTAGAATGGATTGTACGAATAGATTAGAATGGATACATTCGTCCAAATGAATTAGAATGGATCATACGAATGAGTAAAAATTGATCGTACGAATGAAATAGAATAGATTGTACGAATGAATTAGAATGGATCCTACGAATGGATTAGAATAGATCGTGTGAAAGAATTAGAATGGATTGTATGAATGAATTAGAATGAATTCGTACGATCCTTTCGAATTCATTCGCACGATCCATTCTAATTCATTCATACGATCCATTCTAATTCATTCATATAATCCATTCTAATTCTTTCACACGATCCATTCTAATTCATTCGTAGGATCCATTCTAATTCATTCGTACAATCTATTCTATTTCATTCGTACGATCCATTCTTACTCATTCGTATGATCCATTCTAATTCATTCGGACGAATGTATCCATTCTAATTTATTCGTACGATCCATTCTAATTCATTCGTACGATCTATTCTAATTCATTCGTACGATCCATTCTAATTCATTCATACAATCTATTCTAATTCATTCATACGATCCATTCTAATTCATTCGCACGATCCATTCTAATTCATTCGTACGATCCATTCTAATTCATTCGCACGAATGTATCCATTCTAGTTCATTCGTACGATCCATTCTAATTCATTCGTACGATCCATTCTAATTCATTCGTACGATCCATTCTAATTCATTCACACAATCCATTCTAATTCATTCGCACGATCCATTCTAATTCACTCCTACGATCCATTCTAATACATTCATACAATCCATTCTAATTCATTTGCACGAATATATCCATTCTAATTCATTCGTATTTCACACGATCCATTCTAATTCATTCGTAGGATCCATTCTAATTCATTCGTACAATCTATTCTATTTCATTCATACGATCCATTCTTACTCATTCGTATGATCCATTCTAATTCATTCAGACGAATGTATCCATTCTAATTTATTCGTACGATCCATTCTAATTCATTCGTACGATCCATTCTAATTCATTCGTACGATCCATTCTTACTCAATCGTATGATCCATTCTAATTCATTCGTACGATCCATTCTAATTCATTCGTACGATCCATTCTAATTCATTCGCACAATCTATTCTAATTCATTCGTACGATCCATTCTAATTCATTCGTACGATCGTACGAATGAATTAGAATGGATCGTATGGAATGAATTAGAATGGATTGTATGAATGAATTAGAATAGATACATTCGTGCGGATGAATTAGAATGGATCACACGAATGAGTAAGAATGGATCGTACGAATTAAATAGAATGGATTGTACGAATGAATTAGAATGGATCGTACAAATGAATTAGACTGGATCGTACGAATGAATTAGAATGGATCATACGAATGAGTAAGAATGGATCGTATAAATGAAATAGAATGGATTGTACGAATGAATTAGAATGGATCGTACGAATGAATTAGAATGGATCGTGTGAAAGAATTAGAATGCATTGTATGAATGAATTAGAATGGATCGTATGAATGAATTAGAATGGATCGTGCGAATGAATTCGAATGGATCGCATGATCCATTCGAATAGACTGGATCGTATGAATGAATTAGAATGGATCGGGCGAATGAATTAGAATGGATTGTAGGAATGAATTAGAATGGATCGTATGAATGAATTAGAATGGATCGTATGAATGAATTAGAATGGATCGTGCGAATGAATTAGAATGGATCGTACGAATGAATTAGAATGGATCATACGAATGAATTAGAATGGATCATACGAATGAGTAAGAATGGATCGTACGAATGAAATAGAATGGATTGTACGAATGAATTAGAATGGATACATCCGTGCGAATGAATTAGAATGGATCGTACGAATGAATTAGAATGGATCGTACGAATGAATTAGAATGCATCGTACGAAAGAATTAGAATGGATATATTCGTGCGAATGAATTACAATGGATCGTACGAATGAATTAGACTGGATCGTACGAATGAATTTGAATGGATACATTTGTGCGAATGAATCTAAATGGATTGTATGAATGAATTACAATAGATCGTACGAATGAATTAGAATGGATCATATGAATGAATTAGAATAGCTCATACGAATGAATTAGAATGAATCGTATGAATGAATTAGAATGGTTACATTCGTGCGAATGAATTAGAATAGATCGTACGAATGAATTAGAATGGATCGTACGAATAAATTAGAATGGATCGTGGGAATGAATTAGAATAGATCGTACGAATGAATTAGAATGGATCCACCGAATGAGTTAGAATGGATCATACGAATGAATTAGAATGGATTGTACGAATGAATTAGAATGGATTGTGCGAATGAATTAGAATGGATCGTATGAATGAATAAGAATGGATCGTACGAATGAATTAGAATGGATCGTGCGATTGAATTAGCATGAATCGTACGAATGTATTAGAATGGATCGTACGAATGAATTAGAATGAATCGTACGATCTATTCTAATTCATTCGTACGATCCATTCTAATTCATTCGCACGAATGTATCCATTCTAGTTCATTCGTACGATCCATTCTAGTTCATTCGTACGATCCATTCTAATTCATTCGTACGATCCACTCTAATTCATTCGTATGATCCATTCTAATTAATTCGTATGATCCATTGTAATTCATTCGTACGATCCATTCTAATTCATTCATACAATCCATTCTAATTCATTCGCACGAATGTATCCATTCTTATTAATTCGTATGATCCAATCTAATTCATTCGTATGATCCATTCTTATTCATTCGCACGATCCAATCTAATGGATTTGCACGATCCATTCTAATTCATTCGCACGAATGTATCCATTCTAATTCATTCGTACGATCTATTCTAATTCATTAATATGATCCATTCTAATTCATTCGCACGATCCATTCTAATTCATTCGTACGATCCATTCTAATTCATTCGTATGATCCATTCTAATTCATTCGCACGATCCATTCTAATTTATTCGTACAATCTATTCTATTTCATTCGGTTGATCCATTCTTACTCATTCGTATGATCCATTCTAATTCATTCGGACGAATGTATCCATTCTAATTTATTCGTACGATCCATTCTAATTCACTCGTACGATCCATTCTAATTCATTCGTACGATCCATTCTAATTCATTCGTCCGATCCATCCTAATTCATTCGCACGAATGTATCCATTCTAATTCATTCGTACGGTCCATTCTAATTCATTCGCACAATCCATTCTATTTCATTCGTATGATCCATTCTTACTCATTTGTATGATCCATTATTGATACATTCGTGCGAATGAATTAGAATGGATCATACGAATGAGTAAGAATGGATCGTACGAATGAAATAGAATGGATTGTGCGAATGAATTATAATGGATCGTACGAATGAATTAGAATGGATCGTGTGAAAGAATTAGAATGGATTGTATGAATGAATTAGAATAGATCGTATGAATGAATTAGAATGGATTATACGAATGAATTAGAATGGATCGTACGAATGAACTAGAATGGATACATTCGTGCGAATGAATTAGAATGGATCGTACGAATGAATTAGAATGGATCGTACGAATGAATTAGAATGGATCTTACGAATGAATTAGAATGGATCGTACGAATGCACGATCCATGCTAATTCATTCGTTCGATCAATTCTAATTCATTAGCATGATCCATTCTAATTCATTCGTAGGATCCATTCTAATTCATTCGCACGATCCATTCTAATTCATTCGTACGATCCATTCTAATTCTTTCACACGATCCATTCTAATTCATTCGTACGATCCATTCTAATTTATTCATACGATCTGTTCTAATTCATTCGTACGATCCATTCTAATTTCATTCGTACGATCCATTCTAATTCATTCGCTCAATGTATCCATTCTAATCCATTTGTACGATCCATTCTAATCCATTCGTACGATCCATTCTAATTCATTCGCATGAATGTAACCATTCTTATTCATTCATTTGATCCATTCTAATTCATTCGTACGATCCATTCTAATTCATTCGTCCGATCCATTCTAATTCATTCACACGAATGTATCCATTGTAATCCATTCGTAAGATCCATTCTAATTCATTCGTACGATCCATTCTAATTCATTCGTACGATCCATTCTAATTCATTAATATGATCCATTCTAATTCATTCGTACGATCCATTCTAATTCATATGCACAAAGGTATCCACTCTAATTCATTCGTACGATCCATTCTAATTCAGGATCGTACGAATGAATTAGAATGGATCGTGCGAATGAATTAGAATGGATCGTACGAATGAATTAGAATGGATCGTACGAATGAACTAGAATGGATACATTCGTGCAAATGAATTAGAATGGATCGTACGAATGAATTAGAATGGATCGTACGAATGAATTAGAATGGATACATTCGTGCGAATGAATTAGAATAGATCGGACGAATGAATTAGAATGGATCGTACGAATGAATTAGAATGGATCAAATGAATGAATTAGAATGGTTACATTCATTCGAATGAATTAGAATGGATCGTACGAATGGATTAGAATGGATCATACGAATGGATTAGAATGGATACATTCGAGCGAATGAATTAGAATAGATCGTACGAATGAAATTAGAATGGATCATACGAATGAATTAGAATAGATCGTACGTATGAATTAGAATGGATCGTACGAATAAATTAGAATGGATACATTCGTCCGAATTAATTAGAATGGATCATACGAATGAGTAAGAATGGATCGTACGAATGAAATAGAATAGATTGTACGAATGAATTAGAATGGATCCTACGAATGAATTAGAATGGATCGTGTGAAAGAATTAGAATGGATTGTATGAATGAATTAGAATGGATCGTATGAATGAATTAGAATGGATCGTGCCAATGAATTCGAATGGATCGTACGAATTCATTCTAATTCATTCATACAATCCATTCTAATTCTTTCACACGATCCATTCTAATTCATTCGTACGTTCCATTCTAATTTATTAGCACGATCCATGCTAATTCATTCGTTCGATCAATTCTAATTCATTAGCACGATCCATTCTAATTCATTCATACGATCCATTCTAATTCCTTCATACAATCCATTCTAATTCATTCGTACGATCTATTCTAATTCATTCGTACGATCCATTATAATTCATTCGTACGATCCATTCTAATTTATTCGTACGATCCATTCTAATTCATTCGTGCAATCCATTCTATTTCATTCGTACGATCCATTCTTACTCATTCGTATGATCCATTCTAATTCATTCACACGAATGTATCCATTCGTACGAATGAATTAGAATGGATCGTACGAATGAATTAGAATGGATCGTACGAAGGAATTAGAATGGATCGTACGAATGAATTAGAATGGATCGTACGAATGAATTAGAATAGATCGTACGAATGAATTAGAATGGATCGTACGAAGGAATTAGAATAGATCGTACGAATGAATTAGAATGGATAAATTCGTGCAAATGAATTAGAATGGATCGTATGAATGTATTAGAATGGATCGTATGAGTGAATTAGAATGGATCGTACGAATGAATTAGAATGGATTGTATGAATGAATTAGAATGGATCGTACGAATGAATTAGAATGGATCATACGAATTAATTAGAATGGATCATACGAATGAATTAGAATGGATCGTACGAATGAATTAGAATGGATCGTACGAATGAATTAGAATGGATACATTCGTGCGATCCATTCTAATTCATTCGCACAATCCATTCTATTTCATTCGTACGATCTATTCTTACTCATTGGTACAATCCATTCTAATTCATTCGCACGAATGTATCCATTCTAATTCATTCGTATGAATCCATTCTAATTCATTCGTACAATCTATTCTATTTCATTCGTAAGATCCATTCTAATTCATTCGTACGATCCATTCTAATTCATTCGTACGATCCATTCTAATTCATTCGTATGATCCATTCTAATTCATTCGCACAGTCCATTCTATTTCATTCGTACGATTCATTCTTACTCATTCGTATGATCCATTATGGATACATTCATGCGAATGAATTAGAATGGATCATACGAATGAGTAAGAATGGATCGTACGAATGAAATAGAATGGATTGTGCGAATGAATTAGAATGGATCATGCGAATGAATTAGAATGGATCGTGTGAAAGAATTAGAATGGATTGTATGAATGAATTAGAATGGATCGTAAGAATGAATTAGAATGGATCGTACGAATGAATTAGAATGGATCGTACGAATGAATTAGAATGAATACATTCGTGCGAATGAATTAGAATGGATACATTCGTGCGAAAGAATTAGAATAGATCGTATGAATGAATTAGAATGGATCCTATGAATGAATTAGAATGGATCATGCGAATGAATTAAAATGGATCGTACGAATGAATTAGAATGGATCGTGCTAATGAATTAGAATTGATCGAACGAATGAATTAGAATGGATACATTCGTGCGAATGAATTAGAATGGATCGGACGAATGAATTAGAATGGATCGTACGAATGAGTAAGAATGGATCGTACGAATGAAATAGAATAGATCGTACGAATGAATTAGAATGGATCGTACGAAGGAATTAGAATGGATCTTACGAATGAATTAGAATGGATATATTCGTGCAAATGAATTAGAATGGATCGTATGAATTTATTAGAATGGATCGTATGAGTGAAGTAGAATGGATCGTACGAATGAATTAGAATGGATCGTATGAATGAATTAGAATGGATACATTCGTGTGAATGAATTAGAATGGATCGTATGAATGAATTAGAATAGATTTTGTGAATGAATTAGAACTGATCGTACGAATGAATTAGAATGGATATATTCATGCGAATGAATTAGAATGGATTGTATGAATGAATTAGAATGGATCCTATGAATGAATTAGAATGGATCGTGCGAATGAATTAGAATCGATCGTACGAATGAATTAGAATGGATCGTGCTAATGAATTAGAATTGATCGAACGAATGAATTAGCATGGATCGTGCTAATGAATTAGAATGGAACGTACGAATGAATTAAAATGGATCGTGTGAAAGAATTAGAATGGATTGTATGAATGAATTAGAATGAATTCGTACGATCCATTTGAATTCATTCGCACGATCCATTCTAATTCATTCATACGATCCATTCTAATTCATTCATACAATCCATTCTAATTTATTCACACGATCCATTCTAATTCATTCGTAGGATCCATTCTAATTCATTCGTACAATCTATTCTATTTCATTCGTACGACCTATTCTTACTCATTCGTATGATCCATTCTAATTCATTCGGACGAATGTATCCATTCTAATTTATTCGTACGATCCATTCTAATTCATTCGTACGATCCATTCTAATTCATTCGTATGATCCATTCTAATTCATTCGTCCGATCCATTCTAATTCATTCGCACGAATGTATCCATTCTAATTCATTCGTACGATCCATTCTAATTCATTCGTACGATCTATTCTAATTCATTCGTAAGATCCATTCTAATTCATTCGTACGATCCATTCTAATTCATTCGTACGATCCATTCTAATTCATTCGCACGAATGTATCCATTCTAGTTCATTCGTACGATCCATTCTAATTCATTCGTACGATCCATTCTAATTCATTCGCACAATGGATACATTCGTGCGAAAGAATAAGAATAGATTGTATGAATGAATTAGAATGGATCCTATGAATGAATTAGAATGGATCGTGCGAATGAATTAGAATGGATCGTGCTAATGAATTAGAATTGATCGAACGAATGAATTAGCATGGATCGTGCTAATGAATTAGAATGGAACGTACGAATGAATTAGAATGGATCGTGTGAAAGAATTAGAATGGATTGTTTGAATGAATTAGAATGAATTCGTACGATCCATTCGAATTCATTCGCACGATCCATTCTAATTCATTCATACGATCCATTCTAATTCATTCATACAATCCATTCTAATTCTTTCACACGATCCATTCTAATTCATTCGTAGGATCCATTCTAATTCATTCGTACAATCTATTCTATTTCATTCGTACGATCCATTCTTACTTATTCGTATGATCCATTCTAATTTATTCGGACGAATGTATCCATTCTAATTTATTCGTACGATCCATTCTAATTCATTCGTACGATCCATTCTAATTCATTCGTACGATCCATTCTTACTCATTCGTATGATCCATTCTAATTCATTCGTACGATCCATTCTAATTCATTCGTACGATCGATTCTAATTCATTCGCACTATCCATTCTAATTCATTCGTACGATCCATTCTAATTCATTCGTATGATCCATTCTAATTTATTAGTTCAAATATATCCATTCTAATTCATTCGTACGATCCATTCTAATTCATTCGCACGATCCATTCTAATTCATTCGCACGAATGTATCCATTCTAATTCATTCGTACGATCCATTCTAATTCATTCATACGATCCATTCTAATTCATTCGTACGATCCATTCTAATTCATTCGCACAAATGTATCCATTCTAATTCATTCGTACGATCCATTCTAATTCATTCGCACGATCCATTCTAATTCATTCGTACGATCCATTCTAATTGATTCGTACGATCCATTCTAATTCATTCGTATGATCCATTCTAATTAATTCGTATGATCCATTCTAATTCATTCGTATGATCCATTCTAATTCATTCATACAATCCATTCTAATTCATTCGCACGAATGTATCCATTCTAATTAATTCATACGATCCATTCTAATTCATTCGTATGATCTATTCTTATTCATTCGCACGATCCAGTCTAATTGATTCGCAATGAAATAGAATGGATTATGCGAATGAATTAGAATGGATCATACGAATTAATTAGAATGGATCATACGAATGAATTAGAATGGATCGTACGAATGAATTAGAATGGATCGTACGAATGAACTAGAATGGATCGTACAAATGAACTAGAATGGATACATTCGTGCGAATGAATTAGAATGGATCGTACGAATGAATTAGAATGGATCGTACGAATGAATAAGAATGGATCTTACGAATGAATTAGAATGGATCATACGAATGAATTAGAATGGATCGTACGAATTAATTAGAATGGATACATTCGTGCGAATGAATTAGAATGGATCGAACGAATGAATTAGAATGGATCGTACGAATGAATTAGAATGGATCAAATGAATGAATTAGAATGGTTACATTCATTCGAATGAATTAGAATGGATCGTACGAATGGATTAGAATGGATCGTACGAATGGATTAGAATGGATACATTCGTGCGAATGAATTAGAATGGATTGTATGAATGAATTAGAATGGATCGTACGAATGAATTAGAATGGATCGTATAAGTGAATTAGAATAGATATGAAGGAAATAGAATGGTTCGTACGAAGGAATTAGAATGGATTATACGAATGAAATAGAATGGATCGTACGAAGGAATTAGAATCGATCGTACGAAGAAATTAGAATGAATCGTACGAATGAATTAGAATGGAAATATTCGTGCAAATGAATTAGAATGGATCATATGAATGAATTAGAATGGATCGTATGAGTGAATTAGAATGGATAGTACGAATAAAGTAGAATGGATCGTATGAATGAATTAGAATGGATACATTCGTGCGAATGAATTAGAATGGATCGTATGAATGAATTAGAATAGATTGTGAGAATGAATTAGAATGGATCGTACGAATGAATTAGAATGGATACATTCGTGCGAATAAATTAGAATGGATTGTATGAATGAATTAGAATGAATCGTACGAATGAATTAGAATGGATCGTACGAATGAATTAGAATAGATTGCCCGAATGAATTAGAATGGATCGTGCGAATGAAATAGAATGGATACAAATGAATTAGAATGGATCATACGAATGAATTAGAATGACGATCCATTCTTACTCATTCGTATGATCCATCCTAATTTATTCGCACGAATGTATCCATTCTAATTCATTCGTACGTCTAATTCATTCGTACGGTCCATTCTAATTCATTCGCACAATCCATTCTATTTCATTCGTACGATCCATTCTTACTCATTCGTATGATCCATTATGGATACATTCGTGCGAATGAATTAGAATGGATCATACGAATGAGTAAGAATGGATCGTACGAATGAAATAGAATGGATTGTGCGAATGAATTAGAATGGATCGTACGAATGAATTAGAATGGATCGTGTGAAAGAATTAGAATGGATTGTATGAATGAATTAGAATAGATCGTATGAATGAATTAGAATGGATCGTACGAATGAATTAGAATGGATCGTACGAATGAATTAGAATGGATCGTACGAATGAATTAGAATGGATACATTCGTGCGAATGAATTAGAATGGATACATTCGTGCGAAAGAATTAGAATAGATCGTATGAATGAATTAGAATGGATCCTATGAATGAATTAGAATGGATCGTGCGAATGAATTAGAATGGATCGTACGAATGAATTAGAATGGATCGTGCTAATGAATTAGAATTGATCGAACGAATGAATAAGCATGGATCGTGCTAATGAATTAGAATGGAACGTACGAATGAATTAGAATGGATCGTGTGAAAGAATTAGAATGGATTGTATGAATGAATTAGAATGAATTCGTACGATCCATTCGAATTCATTCGCACGATCCATTCTAATTCATTCATACGATCCATTCTAATTCATTCATACGATCTATTCTATTTCATTCGTACGATCCATTTTACTCATTCATATGATCCATTCTAATTCATTCGGACGAATGTATGCATTCTAATTTATTCGTACGATCCATTCTAATTCATTCGCATGAATGTAACCATTCTAATTCATTCATTTGATCCATTCTAATTCATTCGTACGATCCATTCTAATTCATTCATCCGATCCATTTTAATTCATTCGCACGAATGTATCCATTCTAATTCATTCGTACGATCCATTCTAATTCATATGCACAAAGGTATCCATTCTAATCCATTCGTAGGATCCATTCTAATCCATTCGTACGATCCATTCTAATTCATTCATACGATCCATTCTAATTCATTCGCACGAATGTATCCATTCTAATCCATTCGTAAGATCCATTCTAATTCATTCGTACGATCCATTCTAATTCATTCATCGATCCATTCTAATTCAATAATATGATCCATTCTAATTCATTCGTACGATCCATTCTAATTCATATGCACAAAGGTATCCATTCTAATTCATTCGTACGATCCATTCTAATTCAGGATCGTACGAATGAATTAGAATGGATACATTCGTGCGAATGAATTAGAATTGATCGTATGAATGAATTAGAATGGATCGTGCGAATGAATTAGAATGGATCGTACGAATGAATTAGAATGGATCGTACGAATGAACTAGAATGGATACATTCGTGCAAATGAATTAGAATGGATCGTACGAATGAATTAGAATGGATCGTACGAATGAATTAGAATGGATACATTCGTGCGAATGAATTAGAATGGATCGGACGAATGAATTAGAATGGATCGTGCGAATGAATTAGAATGGATCAAATGAATGAATTAGAATGGTTACATTCATGAGAATGAATTAGAATGGATCGTACGAATGGATTAGAATGGATCGTACGAATGGATTAGAATGGATACATTCGAGTGAATGAATTAGAATGGATAGTACGAATGAAATTAGAATGGATCGTACGAATTAATTAGAATAGATCGTACGAATGAATTAGAATGGATCGTACGAATGAATTAGAATGGATCGTACGAATAAATTAGAATGGATACATTCGTCCGAATAAATTAGAATGGATCATACGAATGAGTAAGAATGGATTGTATGAATGAAATAGAATAGATTGTACGAATGAATTAGAATGGATCGTACGAATGAATTAGAATGGATCGTACGAATGAATTAGAATGGATCATACGAATGAGTAAGAATACATCGTACGAATGAATTAGAATGGATCGTACGAATGAATTAGAATGGATCGTACGAATGAATTAGAATGGATCGTACGAATAAATTAGAATGGATACATTTATCCGAATGAATTACAATGGATCATACGAATGAGTAAGAATGGATCGTACGAATAAAATAGAATAGATTGTACGAATGAATTAGAATGGATCCTACGAATGAATTAGAATGGATCGTGTGAAAGAATTAGAATGGATTGTATGAATGAATTAGAATGGATCGTATGAATGAATTAGAATGGATCGTGCGAATGAATTCGAATGGATCGTACGAATTCATTCTAATTCATTCATATAATCCATTCTAATTCTTTCACACGATCCATTCTAATTCATTCGTACGTTCCATTCTAATTCATTAGCACGATCCATGCTAATTCATTCGTTCGATCAATTCTAATTCATTAGCACGATCCATTCTAATTCATTCGTATGATCCATTCTAATTCCTTCGTACGATCCATTCTAATTCATTCGTACGATCTATTCTAATTCATTCGTACGATCCATTATAATTCATTCGTACGATCCATTCTAATTCATTCGTACGATCCATTCTAATTCATTCGTGCAATCCATTCTATTTCATTCGTACGATCCATTCTTACTCATTCGTACGATCCATTCTAATTCATTCACACGAATGTATCCATTCGTACGAATGAATTAGAATGGATCGTACGAATGAATTAGAATGGATCGTACGAAGGAATTAGAATGGATCGTACGAATGAATTAGAATGGATCGTACGAATGAATTAGAATAGATCGTACGAATGAATTAGAATGGATCGTACAAAGGAATTAGAATGGATCGTACGAATGAATTAGAATGGATAAATTCGTGCAAATGAATTAGAATGGATCGTATGAATGTATTAGAATGGATCGTATGAGTGAATTAGAATGGATCGTACGAATGAATTAGAATGGATTGTATGAATGAATTAGAATGGATCGTACGAATGAATTAGAATGGATCATACGAATTAATTAGAATGGATCATACGAATGAATTAGAATGGATCGTACGAATGAATTAGAATGGATCGTACGAATGAATTAGAATGGATACATTCGTGCGATCCATTGTAATTCATTCGCACAATCCATTCTATTTCATTCGTACGATCCATTCTTACTCATTGGTACGATCCATTCTAATTCATTCGCACGAATGTATCCATTCTAATTCATTCGTACGAATCCATTCTAATTCATTCGTACAATCTATTCCATTTGATTCATAAGATCCATTCTAATTCATTCGTACGATCCATTCTAATTCATTCGTACGATCCATTCAAATTCATTCGCACAGTCCATTCTATTTCATTCGTATGATCTATTCTTACTCATTCGTATGATCCATTATGGAAACATTCGTGCGAATGAATTAGAATGGATCATACGAATGAGTAAGAATGGATCGTACGAATGAAATAGAATGGATTGTGCGAATGAATTAGAATGGATCGTACGAATGAATTAGAATGGATCGTGTGAAAGAATTAAAATGGATTGTATGAATGAATTAAAATAGATCGTATGAATGAATTAGAATGGATCGTACGAACGAATTAGAATGGATCGTACGAATGAATTAGAATGGATACATTCGTGCTAATGAATTAGAATGGATACATTCGTGCGAAAGAATTAGAATAGATCGTCTGAATGAATTAGAATGGATCCTATGAATGAATTAGAATGGATCATGCGAATGAATTAGAATGGATCGTACGAATGAATTAGAATGGATCGTGCTAATGAATTAGAATTGATCGAACGAATGAATTAGAATGGATACATTCGTGCGAATGAATTAGAATGGATCGGACGAATGAATTAGAATGGATCGTACGAATGAGTAAGAATGGATCGTACGAATGAAATAGAATAGATCGTACGAATAAATTAGAATGGATCGTACGAAGGAATTAGAATGGATCTTACGAATGAATTAGAATGGATATATTTGTACAAATGAATTAGAATGGATCGTATGAATGTATTAGAATGGATCGTATGAGTGAATTAGAATGGATCGTACGAATGAATTAGAATGGATCGTATGAATGAATTAGAATGGATACATTCGTGTGAATGAATTAGAATGGATCGAATGAATGAATTAGAATAGATTTTGTGAATGAATTAGAACTGATCGTACGAATGAATTAGAATGGATACATTCGTGCGAATGAATTAGAATGGATTGAATGAATGAATTAGAATGGATCCTATGAATGAATTAGAATGGATCGTGGGAATGAATTAGAATGGATCGTACGAATGAATTAGAATGGATCATGCTAATGAATTAGAATTGATCGAACGAATGAATTAGCATGGATCGTGCTAATGAATTAGAATGGAACGTACGAATGAATTAGAATGGATCGTGTGAAAGAATTAGAATTGACTGTATGAATGAATCAGAATGAATTCGTACGATCCATTCGAATTCATTCGCACGATCCATTCTAATTCATTCATACGATCCATTCTAATTCATTCATACAATCCATTCTAATTCATTCACACGATCCATTCTAATTCATTCGTAGGATCCATTCTAATTCTTTCGTATAATCTATTCTATTTCATTCGTACGATCCATTCTTACTCATTCGTATGATCCATTCTAATTCATTCGGACAAATGTATCCATTCTAATTTATTCGTACGATCCATTCTAATTCATTCGTACGATCCATTCTAATTCATTCGTACGATCCATTCTAATTCATTCGTCCGATCCATTCTAATTCATTCGCACGAATGTATCCATTCTAATTCATTCGTACGATCCATTCTAATTCATTCGTACGATCCATGCTAATTCATTCGTAAGATCCATTCTAATTCATTCATACGATCCATTCTAATTCATTTGTATGATCCATTCTAATTCATTCGCACGAATGTATCCATTCTAGTTCATTCGTACGATCCATTCTAATTCATTCGTACGATCCATTCTAATTCATTCGCACAATGGATACATTCGTGCGAAAGAATTAGAATAGATCGTATGAATGAATTAGAATGGATCCTATGAATGAATTAAAATGGATCGTGCGAATGAATTAGAATGGATCGTACGAATGAATTAGAATGGATCGTGCTAATGAATTAGAATTGATCGAACGAATGAATTAGCATGGATCGTGCTAATGAATTAGAATGGAACGTACGAATGAATTAGAATGGATCGTGTGAAAGAATTAGAATGGATTGTGTAAATGAATTAGAATGAATTCGTACGATCCATTCGAATTCATTCGCACGATCCATTCTAATTCATTCATACGATCCATTCTAATTCATTCATACAATCCATTGTAATTCTTTCACACGATCCATTCTAATTCATTCGTAGGATCCATTCTAATTCATTCGTACAATCTATTCTATTTCATTCGTACGATCCATTCTTACTCATTCGTATGATCCATTCTAATTCATTCGAACGAATGTATCCATTCTAATTTATTCGTACGATCCATTCTAATTCATTCGTATGATCCATTCTAATTCATTCGTACGATCCATTCTTACTCATTCGTATGATCCATTCTACTTCATTCGTACGATCGATTCTAATTCATTCGTACGATCGATTCTAATTCATTCGCACTATCCATTCTAATTCATTCGTACGATCCATTCTAATTCATTCGTATGATCCATTCTAATTTATTCATTCAAATATATCCATTCTAATTCATTCGTACGATCCATTCTAATTCATTCGCACGATCCATTCTAATTCATTCGCACGAATGTATCCATTCTAATTCATTCGTACGATCCATTCTAATTCATTCATACGATCCATTCTAATTCTTTCGTACGATCCATTCTAATTCATTCGACCAAATGTATCCATTCTAATTCATTCGTACGATCCATTCTAATTCATTCGCACGATCCATTGTAATTCATTCGTACGATCCATTCTAATTCATTCGTACGATCCATTCTAATTCATTCGTATGATCCATTCTAATTAATTCGTATGATCCATTCTAATTCATTCGTACGATCCATTCTAATTCATTCATACAATCCATTCAAATTCATTCGTACGAATGTATCCATTCTAATTAATTCGTACGATCCATTCTAATTCATTCGTATGATCTATTCTTATTCATTCGCACGATCCAGTCTAATTGATTCGCAATGACATAGAATGGATTGTGCGAATGAATTAGAATGGATCATACGAATTAATTAGAATGGATCATACGAATGAATTAGAATGGATCGTACGAATGAATTACAATGGATCGTACGAATGAACTAGAATGGATCGTACGAATGAACTAGAATGGATACATTCGTGCGAATGAATTAGAATGGATCCTACGAATGAATTAGAATGGATCGTACGAATGAATTAGAATGGATCAAATGAATGAATTAGAATGGTTACATTCATGCGAATGAATTAGAATGGATCGTACGAATGGATTAGAATGGATCGTACGAATGGATTAGAATGGATACATTCGTGCGAATGAATTAGAATGGACTGTATGAATGAATTAGAATGGATCGTACGAATGAATTAGAATGGATCGTATAAGTGAATTAGAATGGATATGAAGGAAATAGAATGGATCGTACGAAGGAATTAGAATGGATCATACGAATGAAATATAACGGATCGTACGAAGGAATTAGAATGGATCGTACGAAGGAATTAGAATGGATCGTACGAATGAATTAGAATGGATATATTCGTGCAAATGAATTAGAATGGATCGTATGAATGAATTAGAATGGATCGTATGAGTGAATTAGAACGGATAGTACGAATGAAGTAGAATGGATCGTATGAATGAATTAGAATGGATACATTCATGCGAATGAATTAGAATGGATCATATGAATGAATTAGAATAGTTTGTGAGAATGAATTAGAATGGATCGTACGAATGAATTAGAATGGATACATTCGTGCGAATAAATTAGAATGGATTGTATGAATGAATTAGAATGAATCGTACGAATGAATTAGAATGGATCGTACGAATAAATTAGAATAGATTGCCCGAATGAATTAGAATGGATCGTGCGAATGAAATAGAATGGATACAAATGAATTAGAATGGATCATACGAATGAATTAGAATGACGATCCATTCTTACTCATTCGTATGATCCATTCGAATTTATTCGCACGAATGTATCCATTCTAATTCATTCGTACGTCTAATTCATTCGTACGGTCCATTCTAATTCATTCGCACAATCCATTCTATTTCATTCGTACGATCCATTCTTACTCATTCGTATGATCCATTATGGATACATTCGTGCGAATGAATTAGAATGGATCATACGAATGAGTAAGAATGGATCGTACGAATAAAATAGAATGGATTGTGCGAATGAATTAGAATGGATCGTACGAATGAATTAGAATGGATCGTGTGAAAGAATTAGAATGGATTGTATGAATAAATTAGAATGGATCGTACGAATGAATTAGAATGGATCGTACGAATGAATTAGAATGGATCGTACGAATGAATTAGAATGGATACATTCATGTGAATGAATTAGAATGGATACATTCGTGCGAAAGAATTAGAATAGATCGTATGAATGAATTAGAATGGATCCTATGAATGAATTAGAATGGATCGTGCGAATGAATTAGAATGGATCGTACGAATGAATTAGAATGGATCGTGCTAATGAATTAGAATTGATCGAACGAATGAATAAGCATGGATCGTGCTAATGAATTAGAATGGAACGTACGAATGAATTAGAATGGATCGTGTGAAAGAATTAGAATGGATTGTATGAATGAATTAGAATGAATTCGTACGATCCATTCGAATTCATTCGCACGATCCATTCTAATTCATTCATACGATCCATTCTAATTCATTCATATAATCCATTCTAATTCTTTCACACGATCCATTCTAATTCATTCGTAGGATCCATTCTAATTCATTCGTACAATCTATTCTATTTTATTCGTACGATCCATTCTTACTCATTCGTATGATCCATTCTAATTCATTCGAATGAATGTATCCATTCAAATTTATTCGTACGATCCATTCTAATTCATTCGTACGATCCATGATCCATTCTAATTCATTCGTACGATCCATTCTAATTCATTCGTCCGATCCATTCTAATTCATTCGCACGAATGTATCCAGTCTAATTCATTCGTACGATCCATTCTAATTCATTCGTACGATGCATTCTAATTCATTCGTAAGATCCATTCTAATTCATTCGTACGATCCATTTTTATTCATTCGTACGATCCATTCTAATTCATTCGCACGAATGTATCCATTCTAGTTCATTCATATGATCCATTCTAATTCATTCGTACGATCCATTCTAATTCATTCGCACGATCCATTCTAATTCATTTGTACGATCCATTCTAATTCTTTCATATGATCCATTCTAATTCATTCGTACGTTCCATTCTAATTCATTTGCACGATCCATGCTAATTCATTCGTTCGATCAATTCTAATTCATTAGCACGATCCATTCTAATTCATTCGTACGATCCATTCTAATTCATTTGCACGATCCATTCTAATTCATTCATAGGATCCATTCTAATTCATTTATACGATCTATTCTAATTCTTTCGTACGAATGTATCCATTGTAATTTATTCGCACGAATGTATCCATTCTAATTCATTCGTACGATCCATTCTAATTCATTCGTACGATCCATTCTAATTCATTCGTACGATCCATTCTAATTCATTCATACGATCTATTCTAATTTATTCATACAATCCATTCTAATTCTTTCACACGATCCATTCTAATTCATTAATATGATCCATTCTAATTAATTCGTTCGATCCATTCTAATTCATATGCACAAAGGTATCCATTCTAATCCATTCGTAGGATCCATTCTAATTCATTCGTACGATCCAATCTGCACAAAGGTATCCATTCTAATCCATTCGTAGGATCCATTGTAATCCATTCGTACGATCCATTCTAATTCATTCATACGATCCATTCTAATTCATTCGCTCGAATGTATCCATTCTAATCCATTCGTACGATCCATTCTAATCCATTCGTACGATCCATTCTAATTCATTCGTACGATCCATTCTAATTCATTCGTGCAATCCATTCTATTTCATTCGTACGATCCATTCTTACTCATTCGTACGATCCATTCTAATTCATTCACACGAATGTATCCATTCGTACGAATGAATTAGAATGGATCGTACGAATGAATTAGAATGGATCGTACGAAGGAATTAGAATGGATCGTACGAATGAATTAGAATGGATCGTACGAATGAATTAGAATAGATCGTACGAATGAATTAGAATGGATCGTACAAAGGAATTAGAATGGATCGTACGAATGAATTAGAATGGATAAATTCGTGCAAATGAATTAGAATGGATCGTATGAATGCATTAGAATGGATCGTATGAGTGAATTAGAATGGATCGTACGAATGAATTAGAATGGATTGTATGAATGAATTAGAATGGATCGTACGAATGAATTAGAATGGATCATACGAATTAATTAGAATGGATCGTACGAATGAATTAGAATGGATCGTACGAATGAATTAGAATGGATACATTCGTGCGATCCATTGTAATTCATTCGCACAATCCATTCTATTTCATTCGTACGATCCATTCTTACTCATTGGTACGATCCATTCTAATTCATTCGCACGAATGTATCCATTCTAATTCATTCGTACGAATCCATTCTAATTCATTCGTACAATCTATTCCATTTGATTCGTAAGATCCATTCTAATTCATTCGTACGATCCATTCTAATTCATTCGTACGATCCATTCTAATTCATTCGTACGATCCATTCAAATTCATTCGCACAGTCCATTCTATTTCATTCGTATGATCCATTCTTACTCATTCGTATGATCCATTATAGAAACATTCGTGCGAATGAATTAGAATGGATCATACGAATGAGTAAGAATGGATCGTACGAATGAAATAGAATGGATTGTGCGAATGAATTAGAATGGATCGTACGAATGAATTAGAATGGATCGTGTGAAAGAATTAGAATGGATTGTATGAATGAATTAAAATAGATCGTATGAATGAATTAGAATGGATCGTACGAACGAATTAGAATCGATCGTACGAATGAATTAGAATGGATCGTACGAATAAATTAGAATGGATACATTCGTGCTAATGAATTAGAATGGATACATTCGTGCGAAAGAATTAGAATAGATCGTCTGAATGAATTAGAATGGATCCTATGAATGAATTAGAATGGATCATGCGAATGAATTAGAATGGATCGTACGAATGAATTAGAATGGATCGTGCTAATGAATTAGAATTGATCGAACGAATGAATTAGAATGGATACATTCGTGCGAATGAATTAGAATGGATCGGACGAATGAATTAGAATGGATCGTACGAATGAGTAAGAATGGATCGTACGAATGAAATAGAATAGATCGTATGAATAAATTAGAATGGATCGTACGAAGGAATTAGAATGGATCTTACGAATGAATTAGAATGGATATATTTGTGCAAATGAATTAGAATGGATCGTGTGAATGTATTAGAATGGATCGTATGAGTGAATTAGAATGGATCGTACGAATGAATTAGAATGGATCGTATGAATGAATTAGAATGGATACATTCGTGTGAATGAATTAGAATGGATCGAATGAATGAATTAGAATAGATTTTGTGAATGAATTAGAACTGATCGTACGAATGAATTAGAATGGATACATTCGTGCGAATGAATTAGAATGGATTGAATGAATGAATTAGAATGGATCCTATGAATGAATTAGAATGGATCGTGGGAATGAATTAGAATGGATCGTACGAATGAATTTGAATGGATCATGCTAATGAATTAGAATTGATCGAACGAATGAATTAGCATGGATCGTGCTTATGAATTAGAATGGAACGTACGAATGAATTAGAATGGATCGTGTGAAAGAATTAGAATTGACTGTATGAATGAATTAGAATGAATTCGTACGATCCATTCGAATTCATTCGCACGATCCATTCTAATTCATTCATACGATCCATTCTAATTCATTCATACAATCCATTCTAATTCATTCACACGATCCATTCTAATTCATTCGTAGGATCCATTCTAATTCTTTCGTACAATCTATTCTATTTCATTCGTACGATCCATTCTTACTCATTCGTATGATCCATTCTAATTCATTCGGACGAATGTATCCATTCTAATTTATTCGTACGATCCATTCTAATTCATTCGTACGATCCATTCTAATTCATTCGTACGATCCATTCTAATTCATTCGTCCGATCCATTCTAATTCATTCGCACAAATGTATCCATTCTAATTCATTCGTACGATCCATTCTAATTCATTTGTACGATCCATGCTAATTTATTCGTAAGATCCATTCTAATTCATTCATACGATCCATTCTAATTCATTTGTATGATCCATTCTAATTCATTCGCACGAATGTATCCATTCTAGTTCATTCGTACGATCCATTCTAATTCATTCGTACGAACCATTCTAATTAAAATGGACCGTGCGAATGAATTAGAATGGATCCTATGAATGAATTAAAATGGACCGTGCGAATGAATTAGAATGGATCGTACGAATGAATTAGAATGGATCGTGCTAATGAATTAGAATTGATCGAACAAATGAATTAGCATGGATCGTGCTAATGAATTAGAATGGAACGTACGAATGAATTAGAATGGATCGTGTGAAAGAATTAGAATGGATTGTTTAAATGAATTAGAATGAATTTGTACGATCCATTCGAATTCATTCGCACGATCCATTCTAATTCATTCATACGATCCTTTCTAATTTATTCATACAATCCATTCTAATTCTTTCACACGATCCATTCTAATTCATTCGTAGGATCCATTCTAATTCATTCGTACAATCTATTCTATTTCATTCGTACGATCCATTCTTACTCATTCGTATGATCCATTCTAATTCATTCGAACGAATGTATCTATTCTAATTTATTCGTACGATCCATTCTAATTCATTCGTACGATCCATTCTAATTCATTCGTACGATCCATTCTTACTCATTCGTATGATCCATTCTAATTCATTCGTACGATCCATTGTAATTCATTCGTACGATCGATTCTAATTCATTCGCACTATCCATTCTAATTCATTCGTACGATCCATTCTAATTCATTCGTATGATCCATTCTAATTTATTCGTTCAAATATATCCATTCTAATTCATTCGTACGATCCATTCTAATTCATTCGCACGATCCATTCTAATTCATTCGCACGAATGTATCCATTCTAATTCATTCGTACGATCCATTCTAATTCATTCATACGATCCATTCTAATTCTTTCGTACGATCCATTCTAATTCATTCGACCAAATGTATCCATTCTAATTCATTCGTACGATCCATTCTAATTCATTCGCACGATCCATTGTAATTCATTCGTACGATCCATTCTAATTCATTCGTACGATCCATTCTAATTCATTCGTATGATCCATTCTAATTAATTCATATGATCCATTCTAATTCATTCGTACGATCCATTCTAATTCATTCATACAATCCATTCTAATTCATTCGCATGAATGTATCCATTCTAATTAATTCGTACGATCCATTCTAATTCATTCGTATGATCTATTCTTATTCATTTGCACGATCCAGTCTAATTGATTCGCAATGACATAGAATGGATTGTGCGAATGAATTAGAATGGATCATACGAATTAATTAGAATGGATCATACGAATGAATTAGAATGGATCGTACGAATGAATTACAATGGATCGTACGAATGAACTAGAATGGATCGTACGAATGAACTAGAATGGATACATTCGTGCGAATGAATTAGAATGGATCGTACGAATGAATTAGAATGGATCGTACGAATGAATTAGAATGGATCAAATGAATGAATTAGAATGGTTACATTCATGCGAATGAATTAGAATGGATCGTACGAATGGATTAGAATGGATCGTACGAATGGATTAGAATGGATACATTCGTGCGAATGAATTAGAATGGATTGTATGAATGAATTAGAATGGATCGTACGAATGAATTAGAATGGATCGTATAAGTGAATTAGAATGGATATGAACGAAATAGAATGGATCGTACGAAGGAATTAGAATGGATCATACGAATGAAATATAACGGATCGTACGAAGGAATTAGAATGGATCGTACGAAGGAATTAGAATGGATCGTACGAATGAATTAGAATGGATATATTCGTGCAAATGAATTAGAATGGATCGTATGAATGAATTAGAATGGATCGTATGAGTGAATTAGAACGGATAGTACGAATGAAGTAGAATGGATCGTATGAATGAATTAGAATGGATACATTCATGCGAATGAATTAGAATGGATCATATGAATGAATTAGAATAGATTGTGAGAATGAATTAGAATGGATCGTACGAATGAATTAGAATGGATACATTCGTGCGAATAAATTAGAATGGATTGTATGAATGAATTAGAATGAATCGTACGAATGAATTAGAATGGATCGTATGAATAAATTAGAATAGATTACCCGAATGAATTAGAATGGATCGTGCGAATGAAATAGAATGGATACAAATGAATTAGAATGGATCATACGAATGAATTAGAATGACGATCCATTCTTACTCATTCGTATGATCCATTCTAATTTATTCGCACGAATGTATCCATTCTAATTCATTCGTACGTCTAATTCATTCGTACGGTCCATTCTAATTCATTCGCACAATCCATTCTATTTCATTCGTACGATCCATTCTTACTCATTCGTATGATCCATTATGGATACATTCGTGCGAATGAATTAGAATGGATCATACGAATGAGTAAGAATGGATCGTACGAATGAAATAGAATGGATTGTGCGAATGAATTAGAATGGATCGTACGAATGAATTAGAATGGATCGTGTGAAAGAATTAGAATGGATTGTATGAACAAATTAGAATAGATCGTATGAATGAGTTAGAATGGATCGTACGAATGAATTAGAATGGATCGTACGAATGAATTAGAATGGATACATTCATGCGAATGAATTAGAATGGATACATTCGTGCGAAAGAATTAGAATAGATCGTATGAATGAATTAGAATGGATCCTATGAATGAATTAGAATGGATCGTGCGAATGAATTAGAATGGATCGTACGAATGAATTAGAATGGATCGTGCTAATGAATTAGAATTGATCGAACGAATGAATAAGCATGGATCGTGCTAATGAATAAGAATGGAACGTACGAATGAATTAGAATGGATCGTGTGAAAGAATTAGAATGGATTGTATGAATGAATTAGAATGAATTCGTACGATCCATTCGAATTCATTCGCACGATCCATTCTAATTCATTCATACGATCCATTCTAATTCATTCATATAATCCATTCTAATTCTTTCACACGATCCATTCTAATTCATTCGTAGGATCCATTCTAATTCATTCGTACAATCTATTCTATTTTATTCGTACGATCCATTCTTACTCATTCGTATGATCCATTCTAATTCATTCGAATGAATGTATCCATTCTAATTTATTCGTACGATCCATTCTAATTCATTCGTACGATCCATGATCCATTCTAATTCATTCGTACGATCCATTCTAATTCATTCGTCCGATCCATTCTAATTCATTCGCACGAATGTATCCAGTCTAATTCATTCGTACGATCCATTCTAATTCATTCGTACGATCCATTCTAATTCATTCGTAAGATCCATTCTAATTCATTCGTACGATCCATTTTTATTCATTCGTACGATCCATTCCAATTCATTCGCACGAATGTATCCATTCTAGTTCATTCATATGATCCATTCTAATTCATTCGTACGATCCATTCTAATTCATTCGCACGATCCATTCTAATTCATTTGTACGATCCATTCTAATTCTTTCACATGATCCATTCTAATTCATTCGTACGTTCCATTCTAATTCATTTGCACGATCCATGCTAATTCATTCGTTCGATCAATTCTAATTCATTAGCACGATCCATTCTAATTCATTCGTACGATCCATTCTAATTCATTTGCACGATCCATTCTAATTCATTCATAGGATCCATTCTAATTCATTTATACGATCTATTCTAATTCTTTCGTACGAATGTATCCATTGTAATTTATTCGCACGAATATATCCATTCTAATTCATTCGTACGATCCATTCTAATTCATTCGTACGATCCATTCTAATTCATTCGTACGATCCATTCTAATTCATTCATACGATCTATTCTAATTCATTCATACAATCCATTCTAATTCTTTCACACGATCCATTCTAATTCATTAATATGATCCATTCTAATTAATTCGTTTGATCCATTCTAATTCATATGCACAAAGGTATCCATTCTAATCCATTCGTAGGATCCATTCTAATTCATTCGTACGATCCATTCTGCACAAAGGTATCCATTCTAATCCATTCGTAGGATCCATTGTAATCCATTCGTAGATCCATTCTAATTCATTCATACGATCCATTCTAATTCATTCGCTCGAATGTATCCATTCTAATCCATTCGTACGATCCATTCTAATCCATTCGTACGATCCATTCTAGTTCATTCGTATGAATGTAACCATTCTAATTCATTCATACGATCCACTCTAATTCATTCGTACGATCCATTCTAATTCATTCGTACGATCCATTCTAATTCATTCGTACGATCCATTCTAATTCATTCGCAATATGTATCCATTCTAATTCATTCATATGATCCATTCTAATTCATTCATACAATCCTTTCTAATTCTTTCACACGATCCATTCTAATTCATTCGTACGATCCATTCTAGTTCATTCATACAATCCATTCTAATTCATTCGCACGAATGTATCCATTCTAATTCATTCATACGATCCATTCTAATTCATTCGTATGATCCATTCTAATTCCTTCGTACAATCTATTCTAATTCATTCGTATGATCTATTCTAATTCATTCGTACGATCCATTCTAATTCATTCGTACGATCCATTCTAATTCTTTCGTAAGATCCATTCTAATTCATTCGTTTGATCCATTGTAATTCATTCGTACGATCCATTCTAATTCATTCGCACGAATCTATCCATTCTAGTTCATTCGTACGATCCATTCTAATTCATTCGTACGATCCATTCTAATTCATTCGTACGATCCATTCTAATTCATTCATACGATCCATTCTAATTCATTCATACAATCCATTCTAATTCTTTCACACGATCCATTCTAATTCATTCGTAGGATCCATTCTAATTCATTCGTACAATCTATTCTATTTCATTCGTACGATCCATTCTTACTCATTCGTATGATCCATTCTAATTCATTCGGACGAATGTATCCATTCTAATTTATTCGTACGATCCATTCTAATTCATTCGTATGATCCATTCTAATTCATTCGTACGATCCATTCTTACTCATTCGTATGATCCATTCTAATTCTTTCGTACGATCCATTCTAATTCATTCGTACGATCAATTCTAATTCATTCGCACTATCCATTCTAATTCATTCGTACGATCCATTCTAATTCATTCGTATGATCCATTCTAGTTTATTCGTTCAAATATATCCATTCTAATTCATTCCATACGATCCATTCTAATTCATTCGTACGATCCTTTCTAATTCATTCGTATGAATGTATCCATTCTAATTCATTCTTACGATCCATTCTAATTCATTTGTACGATCCATTCTAATTCATTCGTACGATCCATTCTAATTCGTTCGGACGAATGTATCCATTCTAATTTATTCGTATGATCCATTCTAATTCATTCATTTGATCCATTCTAATTCATTCATACGATCCCTTCTAATTCATTCGTCCGATCCATTCTAATTCATTCCCACGAATGTATCCATTCTAATTCATTCGTACGATCCATTCTAATTCATTCGTACGATCAATTCTAATTCATTCGTAAGATCCATTCTAATTCATTCGTACGATCCATTCTAATTCATTCGTTCGATCCATTCTAATTCATTCGCACGAATGTATCCATTCTAATTCATTTGTTCGATCAATTCTAATTCATTAGCACAATCCATTCTAATTCATTCGTACGATCCATTCTAATTCATTCGCACGATCCATTCTAATTAATTCATAGGATCCATTCTAATTCGTATGAATGAATTAGAATGGATCTTATGAATGAATTAGAATGGATCGTACGAATGAATTAGAATGGATCGTGCTAATGAATTAGAATTGATCGAACGAATGAATTAGCAAGGATCGTGCTAATGAATTAGAATGGAACGTACGAATGAATTAGAATGGATATTGTGAAAGAGTTAGAATGGATCGTACGAATGAATTAGAATCGATCGTGTGAATGAATTAGAATGGATCGTACGAATGAATTAGAATGGATCGTACGAATGAACTAGAATGGATACATTCGTGCGAATAAATTAGAATGGATCGTACGAATGAATTAGAATGGATCGTACGAATGAATTAGAATGGATCGTACGAATGAATTAGAATGGATCATACAAATGAGTAAGAATACATCGTACGAATGAATTAGAATGGATCGTACGAATGAATTAGAATGGATCGTACGAATGAATTAGAATGGATCGTACGAATAAATTAGAATGGATACATTCATCCGAATGAATTACAATGGATCATACGAATGAGTAAGAATGGATCGTACGAATGAAATAGAATAGATTGTACGAATGAATTAGAATGGATCCTACGAATGAATTAGAATGGATCGTGTGAAAGAATTAGAATGGATTGTATGAATGAATTAGAATGGATCGTATGAATGAATTAGAATGGATCGTGCGAATGAATTCGAATGGATCGTACGAATTCATTCTAATTCATTCATACAATCCATTCTAATTCTTTCACACGATCCATTCTAATTCATTCGTACGTTCCATTCTAGCTCATTAGCACGATCCATGCTAATTCATTCGTTCGATCAATTCTAATTCATTAGCATGATCCATTCTAATTCATTCGTACGATCCATTCTAATTCATTCGCACGATCCATTCTAATTCATTTATAGGATCCATTCTAATTCATTCATACGATCTATTCTAATTCTTTCGCACGAATGTATCCATTCTAATTCATTCGCACGAATGTATCCATTCTAATTCATTCGTACGATCCATTCTAATTCATTCGCACGATCCATTCTAATTCATTCGTACGATCAATTCTAATTCATTCGCACGAATGAATCCATTCTAATTCATTCATACGATCCATTCTATTTCATTCGCACGAATGTATCCATTCTAATTCATTCGTACGATCAGTTATAATTCATTCACAAAATCTATTCTAATTCATTCATCTGATCTATTCTAATTTATTCACACGAATGTATCCATTCTAATTCATTCATACGATCCTTTCTAATTCATTCGTACGATCCATTCTAATTCACTCATACGATCCATTCTAATACATTCATACGATCCATTCTAATTCATTTGCACGAATATATCCATTCTAATTCATTCGTACGATCCATTCTAATTCCTTCGTACGATCCATTCTAATTCATTCATACGATCTATTCTATTTCATTCGTACGATCCATTCTTACTCATTTGTACGATCCATTCTAATTTATTCGTACGATCCATTCTAATTCATTCATACAATCCATGCTAATTAATTCGTTCGATCAATTCTAATACATTAGCACGAATATATCCATTCTAATTCTTTCATACAATGCATTCTAATTCATTCGTACGATCCATTCTAATTCATTCATTTGATCCATTCTAATTCATTCGTACGATCCATTCTAATTCATTCGCACGAATGTATCCATTCTAATTCATTCGTACGGTCCATTCTAATTCATTCGCACGATCCATTCTAATTCATTCGTACGATCCATTCTAATTCATTCATACGATCTATTCTAATTCATTCATACAATCCATTCTAATTCTTTCTCACGATCCATTCTAATTCATTCGTACGATCCATTCTAATTCATTCGCACAATCCATTCTATTTCATTCGTACGATCCATTCTTACTCATTGGTACGATCCATTCTAATTCATTCGCACGAATGTATCCATTCTAATTCATTCGTACGAATCCATTCTAATTCATTCGTACAATCTATTCTATTTCATTCGTACGATCCATTCTAATCCATTCTAATCCATTCTAATTCATTCGTACGATTCATTCTTACTCATTCGTATGATCCATTCTAATTCATTCGTACGATCTATTCTAATTCATTCGTAAGATCCATTCTAATTCATTCGTACGATCCATTCTAATTCATTCGTACGATCCATTCTAATTCATTAATATGATCCATTCTAATTCATTCGTACGATCCATTCTAATGAATTAGAATTGATCGTACGAATGAAATAGAATGGATTGCACGAATGAATTAGAATGGATCGTACGAAGGAATTAGAATGGATCGTACGAATGAATTAGAATGGATCGTACGATTGAATTAGAATGGATCATACGAATGAGTAAGAATGGATCGTATGAATGAATTAGATTGGATCGTACGATCCATTCTAATTCATTAGCATGGATCGTGCTAATGAATTAGAATGGAATATACGAATGAATTAGAATGGATCGTAGAATGGATTGTACGAATGAATTAGAATGAATTAGAATAGATCGTATGAATGAATTAGAATAGATCATAGGAATGAATTAGAATGGATCATGCAAATGAATTAGAATGGATACATTCGTGCGAATAAATTAGAAAGGATTGTATGAATGAATTAGAATGGATATGAAGGAATTAGAATGGATCGTACGAAGGAATTAGAATGGATCATACGAATAAATTAGAATGGATCGTACGAAGGAATTAGAATGGATCGTACGAAGGAATTAGAATGGATCATACGAATGAATTAGAATGGATATATTCGTGCAAATGAATTAGAATGGATCGTATGAATGAATTAGAATGGATTGTATGAGTGAATTAGAACGGATAGTACGAATGAAGTAGAATGGATCGTATGAATGAATTAGAATGGATACATTCGTGCGAATGAATTAGAATGGATCATATGAATGAATTAGAATAGATTTTGTGAATGAATTAGAATGGATCGTACAAATGAATTAGAATGGATACATTCGTGCGAATGAATTAGAATGGATTGTGTGAATGAATTAGAATGGATCGTACGAATGAACTAGAATGGATACAATCGTACGAATAAACTAGAATGGATCGTACGAATGAATTAGAATGGATCGTACGAATGAATTAGAATAGATTGCGCGAATGAATTAGAATGGATCGTGCGAATGAAATAGAATGGATACAAATGAATTAGAATGGATCATACGAATGAATTAGAATGACGATCCATTCTTACTCATTCGTATGATCCATTCTAATTTATTCGCACGAATGTATCCATTCTAATTAGAATGAATTAGAATGAATCGTATGAATGGATCATACGAATGGATTAGAATGGATCATACCAATGAGTAAGAATGGATCGTGCGAATGAATTAGAATGGATCGGACGAATGAATTAGAATGGATCGTACGAATGAAGTAGAATGGATCGTATGAATGAATTAGAATGGATCGTACGAATGAATTAGAATGGATCGTGCGAATGAATTAGAATGGATCGTACGAATGAATTAGAATGGATCGTACGAATGAACTAGAATGGATACATTCGTGCGAATGAATTAGAATGGATCGTACGAATGAATTAGAATGGATATATTTGTGCGAATGAATTAGAATGGATCGTACGAATGAATTAGAATGGATCGTATGAATGAATTAGAATGGATCGTACGAATGAATTAGAATGGATCGTGCAAATGAATTAGAATGGATCGTACGAATGAATTAGAATGGATCGTACGAATGAACTAGAATGGATACATTCGTGCGAATGAATTAGAATGGATCGTACGAATGAATTAGAATGGATCGTACGAATGAATTAGAATGGATCTTACGAATGAATTAGAATGGATCGTACGAATGAACTAGAATGGATCGTACGAATGAATTAGAATGGATACATTGTGTGAATGAATTAGAATGGATCGGACGAATGAATTAGAATGGATCCTACGAATGAATTAGAATGATCGTGTGAAAGAATTAGAATGGATTGTATGAATGAATTAGAATGGATCGTATGAATGAATTATAATGGTCACGAATATATCCATTCTAATTCATTCGTACGATCCATTCTAATTCCTTCGTACAATCCATTCTAATTCATTCGTACGATCCATTCTAATTCATTCGTACGATCCATTCTAATTCCTTCGTACGATCCATTCTAATTCATTCGTACAATCCATTCTAATTCTTTCACACGATCCATTCTAATTCATTCGTACGATCCATTCTAAATCATTCGTGCAATCCATTCTATTTCATTCGTACGATCAATTCTAATTCATTAGAATGGATCGTACGAATGAATTGGAATGGATCATATTAATGAATTAGAATGGATCGTACGAATGAATTAGAATGGATCGTACGAATGAATTAGAATGGATCTTACGAATGGATTAGAATGGATCGTACGAATGAATTAGAATGGATCGTGTGAAAGAATTAGAATGCATCGTACGAATGAATTAGAATGGATCGTACGAAGGAATTAGAATGGATCGTACGAATGAATTAGAGTGGATCGTACGAATGAATTAGAATAGATCGTACGAATGAATTAGAATGGATCGTACGAAGGAATTAGAATGGATCGTACGAATGAATTAGAATGGATATATTCGTGCAAATGAATTAGAATGGATCGTATGAATGAATTAGACGTACGAATGAATTAGAATGGATATATTCGTGCGAAAAAATTAGTATGGATCATACAAATGAGTAAGAATGGATCGTCATTCTAATTCATTCGTATGATCCATTCTAATTCATTTGTATCCATTCTATTTCATTCGCACGATCCATTCTAATTCATTCGCGCAATCTATTCTAATTCATTCGTACGATCCATTCTAATTCATTTGTACGATCCATTCTAATTCATTCGTACGATCCATTCTAATTCATTCGCACGAATGTATCTATTCTAGTTCATTCGTACGATCCATTCTAATTCATTCATACAATCCATTCTAATTCATTCGCACGAATGTATCCATTCTAATTCATTCGTACGATCCATTCTAATTCATTCACAAAATCTATTCTAATTCATTCATACGATCCATTCTAATTCATTCGCATGAATGTATCCATTCTAATTCATTCATACGATCCATTCTACTTCATTCGTACTATCCGTTCTAATTCACTCATACGATCCATTCTAATTCATTCATACGATCCATTCTAATTCATTCGTACGATCCATTCTAATTTCTTCGTATGATCCATTCTAATTCATTTGTACGATCTATTCTAATTCATTCGTACGATCCATTCTAATTCATTCGTACGATCCATTCTAATTCCATCGTACGATCCATTCAAATTCATTCGTACGATCCATTCTAATTCATTCATACAATCCATTCTAATTCTTTCACACGATCCATTATAATTCATTCGTACGATCCATTCTAATTCATTCGTGCAATCCATTCTATTTCATTCGTACGATCCATTCTTACTCAATCGTACGATCCATTCTAATTCATTCACACGAATGTATCCATTCGTACGAATGAATTAGAATAGACTGTACAAATGAATTAGAATGGATCGTACGAATGAATTAGAATGGATCGTACGAAGGAATTAGAATGGATCGTACGAATGAATTAGAATGGATCGTACGAATGAATTATAATAGATCGTACGAATGAATTAGAATGGATCGTACGAAGGAATTAGAATGGATCGTACGAATGAATTAGAATGGATATATTCGTGTAAATGAATTAGAATGGATCGTATGAATGTATTAGAATGGATCGTATGAGTGAATTAGAATGGATCGTACGAATGAATTAGAATGGATCGTATGAATGAATTAGAATGGATACATTCGTGCGAATGAATTAGAATTGATCGTACGAATGAATTAGAATGGATCGTGCGAATGAATTTGAATGGATCGTACGAATGAACTAGAATGGATACATTCGTGCGAATGAATTAGAATGGATCGTACGAATGAATTAGAATGGATCGTACAAATGAATTAGAATGGATCTTACGAATGAATTAGAATGGATCGTACGAATGAGTAAGAATGGATCGTACGAATGAAAAAGAATGGATTGTACGAATGAATTAGAATGGATTCGTACGAATGAATTAGAATGGATATATTCGTGCGAATGAATTAGAATGGGTCATACGAATGAGTAAGAATGGATCGTACGAATGAAATAGAATAGATTGTACGAATGAATTAGAATGGATCCTACGAATGAATTAGAATGGATCGTGTGAAAGAATTAGAATGGATTGTATGAATGAATTAGAATGGATCGTACGAATGAATTAGAATGGATCGTACGAATGAATTAGAATGGATACATTCGTGCGAATGAATTAGAATTGATTGTACGAATGAATTAGAATGGATCGTGCGAATGAATTAGAATGGATCGTACGAATGAATTAGAATGGATCGTACGAATGAACTAGAATGGATACATTCGTGCGAATGAATTAGAATGGATCGTACGAATGAAGTAGAATGGATCGTACGAATGAATTAGAATGGATCTTACGAATGAATTAGAATGGATCGTACAAAGGAATTAGAATGGATCGTACGAATGAATTAGAATGGATACATTCGTGCGAATGAATTAGAATGGATCGGACGAATGAATTAGAATGGATCATATGAACGAATTAGAATGGATCATACGAATGAATTAGAATGGATCGTACGAATAAATTAGAATAGATACATTCGTCCGAATGAATTAGAATGGATCGTACGAATGAGTAAGAATGGATCGTACGAATGAAATAGAATGGATCGTACGAATGAACTAGAATGGATACATTCGTGCGAATGAATTAGAATGGATCGTACGAATGAATTAGAATGGATCGTACGAATGAATTAGAATGGATCTTACGAATGAATTAGAATGGATCGTACGAATGAATTAGAATGGATCATACGAATGAATTAGAATGGATACATTCGTGCGAATGAATTAGAATGGATCGGACGAATGAATTAGAATGGATCGTACGAATGAATTAGAATGGATCGTACGAATGAATTAGAATGGATCGTACGAATAAATTAGAATGGATACATTCGTCCGAATGAATTAGAATGGATCATACGAATGAATTAGAATGGATCGTACGAATGAATTAGAATGGATCATATTAATGAATTAGAATGGATCGTACGAATGAATTAGAATGGATACATTCGTGCGAATGAATTAGAATGGATCGTGCACGAATGTATCCATTCTAATTCATTCGTACGATCCATTCTGCACAAAGGTATCCATTCTAATCCATTCGTAGGATCCATTGTAATCCATTCGTATGATCCATTCTAATTCATTCGTACGATCCATTCTAATTCATTCGCTCGAATGTATCCATTCTAATCCATTCGTACGATCCTTTCTAATCCATTCGTACGATCCATTCTAATTCATTCGCATGAATGTAACCATTCTAATTCATTCATTTGATCCATTCTAATTCATTCGTACGATCCATTCTAATTCATTCGTCCGATCCATTCTAGTTCATTCGCACGAATGTATCCATTCTAATTCATTCGTACGATCCATTCTAATTCATTCGTACGATCCATTCTAATTCATTCGTAAGATCAATTCTAATTCATTCGTACGATCCATTCTAATTCATTCGTACGATCCATTCTAATTTATTCGCACGAATATATCCATTCTAGTTCATTCGTACGATCCATTCTAATCCATTCGTACGATCCATTCTAATTCATTCGCATGAATGTAACCATTCTAATTCATTCATTTGATCCATTCTAATTCATTCGTACGATCCATTCTAATTCATTCGTCCGATCCATTCTAATTCATTCGCACGAATGTATCCATTCTAATTCATTCGCACGATCCATTCTAATTCATTCGTACGATCCATTCTAATTCATTCGTATGATCCATTCTAATTCATTCGTAGGATCTTAGAATGGAATATACGAATGAATTAGAATGGATCGTACGAATGAATTAGAATGGATCGTATGAATGAATTAGAATGGATCGTACGAATGAATTAGAATGGATCGTGCGAATGAATTCGAATGGATTGTACAATCCATTCTAATTCATTCATACAATCCATTCTAATTCATTCGTACGATCCATTCTAATTCATTCATACGATCCATTCATTCTAATTCATTCATACAATCCATTCTAATTCATTCGCACGAATGTATCCATTCTAATCCATTCGTACGATCCATTCTAATCCATTCGTACGATCCATTCTAATTCATTCGCACAAATGTATCCATTCTAATTCATTCGTACGATCCATTCTAATTCATTCGTACGATCCATTCTAATTAATTCATATGATCCATTCTAATTCATTCGTACGATCCATTCTAATTCATTCGTACGATCCATTCTAATTCATTCGTATGATCCATTCTAATTGATTCGTATGATCCTTTCTAATTCATTCCTATGATCCATTCTAATTCATTCCTACGATCCATTCTAATTCATTCGCACAATCCATTCTATTTCATTCGTACGATCCATTCTTACTCATTGGTACGATCCATTCTAATTCATTCGCACGAATGTATCCATTCTAATTCATTCGTACGAATCCATTCTAATTCATTCGTACAATCCATTCTATTTCATTCGTACGATCCATTCTTACTCATTCGTATGATCCATTCTAATTCATTCGCACGAATGTATCCATTCTAAATCATTCGTATGATCCATTCTAATTCATTCGTACGATCCATTCTAAATCATTCGTACAATCCATTCTATTTCATTCGTACGATCCATTCTTACTCATTCGTATGATCCATTCTAATTCATTCGGACGAATGTATCCATTCTAATTTATTCGTACGATCCATTCTAATTCATTCGTACGATCCATTCTAATTCATTCGTACGATCCATTCTAATTCATTCGTATGATCCATTCTAATTAATTCGTATGATCCATTCTAATTCATTCGTACGATCCATTCTAATTCATTCATACAATCCATTCTAATTCATTCGCACGAATGTATCCATTCTAATTAATTCGTACGATCCATTCTAATTCATTCATACAATCCATTCTAATTCATTCCGTACGATCCATTCCAATTCATTCGCTCGAATGTATCCATTCTAATCCTTTCGTACGATCCATTCTAATTCATACGATTCATTCTTACGATCCATTCTATTTCATTCATACGATCCATTCTTACTCATTGGTACGATTCATTCTAATTCATTCGTACGAATCCATTCTAATTCATTCGTACGATCCATTCTAATTCATTCGCACGATCCATTCAAATTCATTCGTACGATCCATTCTAATTCATTCGCACGAATGTACCCATTCTAATTCATTCGTACGATCCATTCTAATTCATTCGTACGATCCATTCTAATTCATTCGTACGAACTATTCTAATTCATTCGTACGATCCATTCTAATTCATTCGCACGAATATATCCATTCTATTTCATTCGTACGATCCATTCTAATTCATTCGTACGATCCATTCTAATTCATTCGCACGATCCATTCTAATTCATTAGCACGATCTATGCAAATTCATTCGTTCGATCAATTCTAATTCATTAGCACGATCCATTCTAATTCATTCGTACGATCATTCTAATTCATTCGCACGATCCATTCTAATTCATTCATAGGATACATTCTAATTCATTCATACGATCTATTCTAATTCTTTCCAACGAATGTATCCATTCTAATTCATTCACACGAATGTATCCATTCTAATCCATTCATACGATCCATTCTAATTCATTCGTACGATCCATTCTAATTCATTCGTACGATCCATTCTAATTCATTCATACGATCTATTCTAATTCATTCATACAATCCATTCTAATTCTTTCACACGATCCATTCTAATTCATTCATATGATCCATTCTAATTCATTCGTACGATCTATTCTAATTCATATGCACAAAGGTATCCATTCTAATCCATTCGTAGGATACATTCTAATCCATTCGTACGATCCATTCTAATTCATTCGTACGATCCATTCTAATTCATTCGCTCGAATGTATCCATTCTAATCCATTCGTACGATCCATTCTAATCCATTCGTACGATCCATTCTAATTCATTCGCATGAATGTAACCATTCTAATTCATTCGTACGATCCATTCTAATTCATTCGTACGATCCATTCTAATTCATTCACACGAATGTATCCATTCTAATTCATTCATATGATCCATTCTAATTCATTCATACAATCCATTCTAATTCTTTCCCACGATCCATTCTAATTTATTCGTACGATCCATTCTAATTCATTCGTACAATCCATTCTAATTCATTCGCACGAATGTATCCATTCTAATTCATTCATACGATCCATTCTAATTCATTCGTACGATCCATTATAATTCCTTCGTACGATCCATTCTAATTCATTCGTACGATCTATTCTAATTCATTCGTACGATCCATTCTAATTCATTCGTAAGATCCATTCTAATTCATTCGTACGATCCATTCTAATTCATTCGTACGATCCATTCTAATTCATTCGCACGAATGTATCCATTCTAGTTCATTCGTACGATCCATTCTAATTCATTCGTACGATCCATTCTAATCCATTCGTATGATCCATTCTAATTCATTCATACGATCTATTCTAATTCATTCATACAATCCATTCTAATTCTTTCACACGATCCATTCTAATTCATTCGGACGATCCATTCTAATTCATTCGTACAATCCATTCTATTTCATTTGTACGATCCATTCTTACTCATTCGTATGATCCATTCTAATTCATTCGTACGATCCATTCTAATTCATTCAAACGATCGATTCTAATTCATTCGCACTATCCATTCTAATTCATTCGTACGATCCATTCTAATTCATTCGTATGATCCATTCTAAATTTTTCGTTCAAATATATCCATTCTAATTCATTCCGTATGATCCATTCTAATTCATTCGTACGATCCATTCTAATTCATTCGTACGAATGTATCGATTCTAATTAATTCGTACAATCCATTCTAATTCATTCGTACGATCCATTCAAATTCATTCGTACGATCCATTCTAATTCATTCGGACGAATGTATCCATTCTAATTTATTCGTACGATCCATTCTAATTCATTCATTTGATCCATTCTAATTCATTCGTACGATCCATTCTAATTCATTCGTCCGATCCATTCTAATTCATTCGCACGAATGTATCCATTCTAATTCATTCGTACAATCCATTCTAATTCATTCGTACGATCCATTCTAATTTATTCGTACGATCCATTCTAATTCATTCGTACGATCCAATCTAATTCATTCGTACGATCCATTCTTACTCATTCGTATGATCCATTCTAATTCATTCGTACGATCCATTCTAATTCATTTGTACGATCGATTCTAATTCATTCGCACTATCCATTCTAATTCATTCGTACGATCCATTCTAATTCATTCGTATAATCCATTCTAATTTATTCGTTCAAATATATCCATTCTAATTCATTCCGTACGATCCATTCTAATTCATTCGTACGATCCATTTAATTCATTCGTACGAATGTATCCATTCTAATTCATTCGTATGATCCATTCTAATTCATTCGTACGATCCATTCTAATTCATTCGTACGATCCATTCAAATTCATTCCGACGAATGTATCCATTCTAATTTATTCGTAAGATCCATTCTAATTCATTCATTTGATACATTCTAATTCATTCGTACGATCCATTCTAATTCATTCGTCCGATCCATTCTAATTCATTCGCACGAATGTATCCATTTTAATTCATTCGTACGATCCATTCTAATTCATTCGTACGATCCATTCTAATTCATTCGTAAGATCCATTCTAATTCATTCGTACGATCCATTCTAATTCATTCGCACGAATGTATCCATTCTAGTTCATTCGTACGATCCATTCTAATTCATTCATACGATCCATTCTAATTCATTCGCACGATCCATTCTAATTCATTCATACGATCCATTCTAATTCATTCATACGATCCATTCTAATTCATTCGCACGAATGTATCCATTCTAATTCATTCATACGATCCATTCTACTTCATTCGTACTATCCGTTCTAATTCACTCATACGATCCATTCTACTTCATTCATACGATCCATTCTAATTCATTTGCACGAATATATCCATTCTAATTCATTCGTACGATCCATTCTAATTCCTTCATACGATCCATTCTAATTCCTTCGTACGATCCATTCAAATTCCTTCGTATGATCCATTCTATTTCATTCGTATGATCCATTCTAATTAATTCGTACGATCCATTCTAATTCAATCGTATGATCCATTCTAATTCATTCGTACGATCCATTCTTACTCATTCGTATGATCCATTCTAATTCATTCATACAATCCATTCTAATTCATTCCGTACAATCCATTCTAATTCATTCATACGATCTATTCTTTCATACAATCCATTTTAATTCTTTCGTGCGAATGAATTAGAATGGATACCTTTGTGCATATGAATTAGAATGGATCGAACGAATGAATTAGAATGGATCATATTAATGAATTAGAATGGATCGTACGAATGAATTAGAATGGATACATTCGTGCGAATGAATTAGAATGGATCGTGCGAATCAATTAGACTGTATCGTGCGAATGAATAAGAATAGATCATACGAATGAATTAGAATGGATCGTATGAATATATTAGAATGCATACATTCGTGTGAATGAATTAGAATGGATCATATGAATGAATTAGAATGGATCGTACGAATGAATTAGAGTGGATCATACGAATTAATTAGAATGGATCATCTGAATGAATTAGAATGGATCGTACAAATGAATTAGAATGGATCGTTTGAATGAATTAGAATGGATCGTGCAAATGAATTAGAATGGATCGTACGAATGAATTAGAATTGATACATTTGGGCGAATGAATTAGAATGGATCGTACGAATGAATGAGAATGGATCGTATGAATGAATTAGAATGGATCGTGCGAATGAATTAGAATGGATCGTACGAATGAATTAGAATGGATCGTGTGAAAGAATTAGAATGGATCGTGCGAATGAATTAGAATGGATCGTACGAATGAATTAGAATGGATACATTTGTGCGAATGAATTAGAATGGATCGTACGAATGAATTAGAATGGATCGTACGAATGAATTAGAATGGATCGTACGAATGAATTAGAATGGATCGTGCCAATGAATTAGAATGGATCGTACGAATGAATTAGAATGGATCGTACGACTGAACTAGAATGGATACATTCGTGCGAATGAATTAGAATGGATCGTACGAATGAATTAGAATGGATCGTACGAATGAATTAGAATGGATCTTACGAATGAATTAGAATGGATCGTACGAATGAATTAGAATGGATCATACGAATGAATTAGAATGGATACATTCGTGCGAATGAATTAGAATGGATCGGACGAATGAATTAGAATGGATCGTACGAATGAATTAGAATGGATCGTACGAATCAATTAGAATGGATACATTCGTTCGAATGAATTAGAATGGATCATACGAATGAGTAAGAATGGATCGTACGAATGAAATAGAATAGATTGTACGAATGAATTAGAATGGATCCTACGAATGAATTAAAATGGATCATGTGAAAGAATTAGAATGGATTGTATGAATGAATTAGAATGGATCGTATGAATGAATTAGAATGGATCGTGCGAATGAATTCGAATGGATCGTACGAATTCATTCTAATTCATTCATACAATCCATTCTAATTCTTTCACACGATCTATTCTAATTCATTCGTAGGATCCATTCTAATTCATTCGTACAATCTATTCTATTTCATTCGTACGATCCATTCTTACACATTCATATGATCCATTCTCATTCATTCGGACGAATGTATCTAGAATGGATCGTACGAATGGATTAGAATGGATCGTACGAATGTATTAGAATGGATAGATTCGTGCGAATGAATTAGAATGGATCATACGAATGAGTAAGAATGGATTGTACGAATGAAATAAAATGGATTGTACGAATGAATTAGAATGGATCGTGCGAATGAATTTGAATGGATCGTACGAATGAATTAGAATGGATCGTGCTAATGAATTAGAATGGATCGTACGAATGATTTAGAATGGATACATTCGTGCGAATGAATTAGAATGGATCATACGAATGAGTAAGAATGGATCGTACGAATGAAATAGAATGGATTGTACGAATGAATTAGAATGGATTCGTACGAATGAATTAGAATGGATACATTCGTGCGAATGAATTAGAAAGGATCATACCAATGAGTAAGAATGGATCGTACGAATGAAATAGAATGGATTGTGCGAATGAATTAGAATGGATCATACGAATGAATTAGAATGGATCGTGTAAAAGAATTAGAATGGATTGTATGAATGAATTAGAATAGATCGTATGAATGAATTAGAATGGATCGTACGAATGAATTAGAATGGATCATACGAATGAATTAGAATGGATCGTACGAATGAATTAGAACGGATACATTCGTGCGAATGAATTAGAATGGATACATTCGTACGAAAGAATTAGAATAGATCGTATGAATGAATTAGAATGGATCCTATGAATGAATTAGAATGGATCGTGCGAATGAATTAGAATGGATCGTAGGAATGAATTAGAATGGATCGTGCTAATGAATTAGAATTGATCGAACAAATAAATTAGCATGGATCGTGCTAATGAATTAGAATAGAACGTATAATTGAATTAGAATGGATCGTGAGAAAGAATTAGAATGGATTGTATGAATGAATTAGAATGAATTCGTACGATCCATTCGAATTCATTCACACGATCCATTCTAATTCATTCATATGATCCATTCTAATTCATTCATACAATCCACTCTAATTCTTTCACACGATCCATTCTAATTCATTCGTAGGATCCATTCTAATTCATTCGTACAATCTATTCTATTTCATTCGTACGATCCATTCTTATTCATTCGTATGATCCATTCTAATTCATTCGGACGAATGTATCCATTCTAATTTATTCGTACGATCCATTCTAATTCAATCGTACGATCCATTCTAATTCATTCATCCGATCCATTCTAATTCATTCGCACGAATGTATCCATTCTAATTCATTCGTACGATCCATTCTAATTCATTCGTAAGATCCATTCTAATTCATTCGTACGATCCATTCTAATTCATTCGCACGAATGTATCCATTCTAGTTCATTCGTACGATCCATTCTAATTCATTCGTATGATCCATTCTAATTCATTCGCACGATCCATTCTAATTCATTCGTACGATCCATTCTAATTCATTCATACGATCCATTCTAATTCATTCGTACGATCCATTCTAATTCATTCGCATAAATGTATACATTCTAATTCATTCGAACGATCCATTCTAATTCATTCGCACGATCCATTCTAATTCATTCGTACGATCCATTCTAATTCATTCGCACGATCTGTTCTTATTCATTCGCACAATCCATTCTAATTCATTCACACGAATGTATCCATTCTAATTCATTCGTACGATCCATTCTAAGTCATTCGTATGATCCATTCTAATTAATTCGTATGATCCATTCTAATTCATTCGTACGATCCATTCTAATTCATTCGTACGATCCATTCTAATTCATTCATACAATCCATTCGAATTCATTCGCACGAATGTATACATTCTAATTAATTCGTACGATCCATTCTAATTCATTCGTATGATCTATTATTATTCATTCGCACGATCCAGTCTAATTGATTCGCACGATCCATTCTAATTCATTCGCACGAATGTATCCATTCTAATTCATTTGTACGATCCATTTTAATTCATTAATATGATCCATTCTAATTCATTCGTACGATCCATTCTAATTCATATGCACAATGGTATCCATTCTAATCCATTCGTAGGATCCATTCTAATCCATTCGTACGATCCATTCTAATTCATTCGTATGATCCATTCTAATTCATTCGCTCGAATGTATCCATTCTAATCCATTCGTACGATCCATTCTAATCCATTCGTACGATCCATTCTAATTCATTCGCATGAATGTAACCATTCTAATTCATTCATTTGATCCATTCTAATTTATTCGTACGATCCATTCTAATTCATTCGTCCGATCCATTCTAATTCATTCGCACGAATGTATCCATTCTAATTCATTCGTACGATCCATTCTAATTCATTCGTACGATCCATTCTAATTCATTCGTAAGATCCATTCTAATTCATTCGTACGATCCATTCTAATTCATTCGTATGATCCATTCTAATTCATTCGCACGAATGTATCCATTCTAGTTCATTCGTACGATCCATTCTAATTCATTCGTACGATCCATTCTAATTCATTCGCACGATCCATTCTAATTCATTCGTACGATCAATTCTAATTCATTCGCACGAATGTATCCATTCTAATTCATTCGTACGATCCTGAATTAGAATGGATCGTACGAATGAATTAGAATGGATACCTTTGTGTATATGAATTAGAATGGATTGTACGAATGAATTAGAATGGATTATATTAATGAATTAGAATGGATCGTACGAATGAATTAGAATGGATACATTCGTGCGAATGAACTAGAATGGATCGTGCACGAATGTATCCATTCTAATTCATTCGTACGATCCATTCTAATTCATTAATATGATCCATTCTAATTCATTCGTACGATCCATTCTAATTCATATGCACAAAGGTATCCATTCTAATCCATTCGTAGGATCCATTCTAATCCATTCGTACGATCTATTCTAATTCATTCGTACGATCCATTCTAATTCATTCGCTCGAATGTATCCATTCTAATCCATTCATACGATCCATTCTAATCCATTCGTACGATCCATTCAAATTCATTCGCATGAATGTAACCATTCTAATTCATTCATTTGATCCATTCTAATTCATTCGTACGATCCATTCTAATTCATTCGTCCGATCCATTCTAATTCATTCGCACGAATGTTTCCATTCTAATTCATTCGTACGATCCATTCTAATTCATTCGTATGATCCATTCTAATTCATTCGTAAGATCCATTCTAATTCATTCGTACGATCCATTCTAATTCATTCATACGATCCATTCTAATTCATTCGCACGAATGTATCCATTCTAGTTCATTCGTACGATCCATTCTAATTCTTTCGTACGATCCATTCTAATTCATTCGCACGATCCATTCTAATTCATTCGTACGATCAATTCTAATTCATTCGCACGAATGTATCCATTCTAATTCATTCATACGATCTATTCTAATTCATTCGTACGATCCATTCTAATTCACTCATACGATCCATTCTAATACATTCATACGATCCATTCTAATTCATTTGCACGAATATATCCATTCTAATTCATTCGTACGATCCATTCTAATTCCTTCGTACGGTCCATTCTAATTCATTCGTACGATCTATTCTAATTCATTCGTACGATCCATTCTAGTTCATTCGTACGATCCATTCTAATTCCTTCGTACGATCCATTCTAATTCATTCGTATGATTCATTCTAATTCATTCGTACAATCTATTCTAATTTATTCGTACGAATGGATACATTCGTGTGAATGAAATAGAATGGATCGTACGAATGAGTAAGAATGGATCGTACGACTGAAATAGAATTGATTGCACGAATGAATTAGAATGGATAGTACGAATGTATTATAATGGATCGTGTGAAAGAATTAGAATGGATTGTATGAATGAATTAGAATGGATCGTACAAATGAATTAGAATGGATCATACAAAGGAATTAGAATGGATCGTACGAATGAATTAGAATGGATCGTACGAATGAATTAGAATAGATCGTACGAATGAATTAGAATGGATCGTGCTAATGAATTAGAATTGATCGAATGAATGAATTAGCATGGATCGTGCTAATGAATTAGAAAGGAACGTACGAATGAATTAGAATGGATCGTGTGAAAGAATTAGAATGGATTGTATGAATGAATTAGAATGAATTCGTACGATCCATTCGAATTCATTCGCACGATCCATTCTAATTCATTCATACGATCCATTCTAATTCATTCATAAAATCATTTCTAATTCTTTCACACGATCCATTCTAATTCATTCGTTGGATCAATTCTAATTCATTCGTACAATCTATTCTATTTCATTTGTACGATCCATTCTTACTCATTCGTATGATCCATTCTAATTCATTCGGACGAATGTATCCATTCTAATTTATTCGTACGATCCATTCTAATTCATTCGTACGATCCATTCTAATTCATTCGTACGATCTATTCTAATTCATTCGTACGATCCATTCTAATTTCTTTCGTACGATCCATTCTAATTCATTCGCTCGAATGTATCCATTCTAATCCATTCGTACGATCCATTCTAATCCATTCGTATGATCCATTCTAATTCATTCGCCTGAATGTAACCATTCTAATTCATTCATTTGATCCATTCTAATTCATTCGTACGATCCATTCTATATCATTCGTCTGATCCATTCTAATTCATTCGCACGAATGTATCCATTCTAATTCATTCGTACGATCCATTCTAATTCATTCGTACGATCCATTCTAATTCATTCGTAAGATCCATTCTAATTCATTCGTATGATCCATTCTAATTCATTCGTACGATCCATTCTAATTCATTCGCACGAATGTATCCATTCTAGTTCATTCGTACAATCCATTCTAATTCATTCGTACGATCCATTCTAATTCGAATGGATCGTACGAATGGATACCTTTGTGCATATGAATTAGAATGGATCGTACGAATGGATTAGAATGGATCATATTAATGAATTAGAATGGATCGTACGAATGAATTAGAATGGATCGTACGAATGAATTAGAATGGATCTTACGAATGGATTAGAATGGATACATTCATGCGAATGAATTAGAATGGATCGGACGAATGAATTAGAATGGATCGTACGAATGAATTAGAATGGATCAAATGAATGAATTAGAATGGTTACATTCATGCGAATGAATTAGAATGGATCGTACGAATGGATTAGAATGGAGCGTACGAATGGATTAGAATAGATACATTCGAGCGAATGAATTAGAATGGATCGTACGAATGAAATTAGAATGGATCGTACGAATGAATTATAATAGATCGTACGAATGAATTAGAATGGATCGTACGAATGAATTAGAATGGATCGTGTGAAAGAATTAGAATGGATCGTACGAATGAATTAGAATGGATCGTGCGAATGAATTAGAATGGATCGTACGAATGAATTAGAATGGATCGTGCTAATGAATTAGAATTGATCGAACGAATGAATTAGCATGGATCGTGCATTCATACGATCCACTCTAATTCATTCGTAAGATCCATTCTAATTCATTCGTACGATCTATTCTAATTCATTCGTACGATCCATTCTAATTCATTCGTACGATCCATTCTAATTCATTCGCACAAATGTATCCATTCTAGTTCATTCGTATGATCCATACTAATTCATTCGTACGATCCATTCTAATTCATTCATACGATCTATTCAAATTCATTCATACAATCCATTCTAATTCTTTCACACGATCCATTCTAATTTATTCGTACGATCCATTCTAATTCATTCGCACAATCCATTCTATTTCATTCGTACGATCCATTCTTACTCATTTGTATGATCCATTCTAATTCATTCGCACGAATGTATCCATAATGGATCATACGAATGAGTAAGAATGGATCATACGAATGAAATAGAATGGATTGTGCGAATGAATTAGAATGGACCGTACGAATGAATTAGAATGGATACATTCGTGCGAATGAATTAGAATGGATCGGACGAATGAATTAGAATGGATCGTACGAATGAATTAGAATGGATCGTACGAATGAATTAGAATAGATCGTACGAATAAATTAGAATGGATACATTCGTCCGAATGAATTAGAATGGATCATACGAATGAGTAAGAATGGATCGTACGAATGAAATAGACTAGATTGTACGAATGAATTAGAATGGATCGTGCGAATGAATTAGAATGGATCGTACGAATGAATTAGAATGGATCGTACGAATGAATTAGAATGGATCGTGCGAATGAATTAGAATGGATCATATTAATGAATTAGAATGGATCATACGAATGAATTAGAATGGATACATTCGTGCGAATGAATTAGAATGGATCGTGCGAATCCATTAGACTGGATCGTGCGAATGATTAAGAATGGATCATATGAATGAATTAGAATGGATCGTACGAATTAATTAGAATGGATACATTCGTGCGAATGAATTAGAATGGATTGTATGAATGAATTAGAATAGATCGTACGAATGAATTAGAATGGATCATATGAATTAATTAGAATGGATCATACGAATTAATTAGAATGGATCGTACGAATGAATAAGAATGGATCGTACGAATGAACTAGAATGGATCGTACGAATGAACTAGAATGGATACATTCGTGCGAATGAATTAGAATGGATCGTACGAATGAATTAGAATGGATCGTACGATTCATTCTAATTCATTTGTACGATCCATTCTAATACATTCGTATGATTCATGCTAATTCATTCGCACGATCCATTCTTATTCATTCGTACGATCCATTCTTATTCATTCATACGATCCATTCTAATTCATTCGCACAATCCATTCTAATTCATTCGTACAATCCATTCTAATTCATTCGTATGATCCATTCTAACTCATTCGGTGGATCCATTCTAATTCATTCGTACGATCCATTCTAATTCATTCCCACGATCCATTCTAATTCATTCGTACGATCCATTCTAATTCATTCGTACGATCTATTCTAATTCATTCGCACGAATGTAACCATTCTAATTCATTCATACGATTCATTCTAATTCATTCGTATGAGCTATTCTAATTCATTCGTACGATCCATTCTAATTCATTCGTACGATCCATTGTAATTCATTCATACAATCCATTTAGATTCATTCACACAAATGTATCCATTCAAATTCATTCGTACGATCCAGTCTAATTCATTCGTACGATCCATTCTAATTCATTCGCACGAATATATCCATTCTAATTCTTTCGTACGATGCATTCTAATTCATTCGTACGATCCATTCTAATTCATTCGTACGATCCATTCTAATTTATTCGTACGATCCATTCTAATTCATTCGCACGAATGTATCCATTCTAATTCATTCGTACAATCCATTCTATTTCATTCGTACGATCTATTCTTACTCATTCGTATGATCCATTCTAATTCATTCGTACGATCCATTCTAATTCATTCGTACGATCCAATCTAATTCATTCGCACGATCCATTCTAATTCATTCATACGATCCATTCTAATTCATTCATACGATCCATTCTAATTCATTCCTACAATCCATTCTAATTCATTCGCTCGATCCATTCTAATTCATTCATACGATCCATTCTATTCGAATGGATCATGCGATCCATTCGAATTCATTCGCACGATCCATTCTAATTCATTCATACGATCCATTCTAATTTATTCATACAATGCATCCTAATTCTTTCACATGATCCATTCTAATTCATTCGTACGATCCATTCTAATTCATTCATACAATCCATTCTATTTCATTTGTACGATCCATTCTTACTTATTCGTATGATCCATTCTAATTTATTCGTACGATCCATTCTAATTCATTTGTACGATCCATTCTAATTCATTCGTACAATCCATTCTATTTCATTTGTACGATCCATTCTTACTCATTCGTATGATCCATTCTAATTCATTCGCACGAATGTATCCATTCTAATTCATTCCGTACGATCCATTCTAATTCATTCGTACGATCGTACGAATGAATTAGAATGGATCGTACGAATGAATTAGAATAGATTGTGCGAATGAATTAGAATGGATCGTACGAATGAATTAGAATGGATCATATGAATGAATTAGAATGGATCATACGAATGAGTAAGAATGGATCGTACGAATGAATTAGAATGGATCGTACGAATGAATTAGAATGGATCGTACGAATAAATTAGAATGGATACATTCGTCCGAATGAATTAGAATGGATCATACGAATGAGTAAGAATGGATCGTACGAATGAAATAGAATAGATTGTACGAATGAATTAGAATAGATCCTACGAATGAATTAGAATGGATCGTGTGAAAGAATTAGAATGGATTGTATGAATGAATTAGAATGGATCTATGAATGAATTAGAATGGATCGTGCGAATGAATTCGAATGGATCGTACGATTTCATTCTAATTCACTCGTACGATCCATTCTAATTCATTCATACGATCCATTCTAATTCATTCGCTCGAATGTATCCATTCTAATCCATTCGTACGATCCATTCTAATCGATTCGTACGATCCATTCTAATTCATTCGCATGAATGTAACCATTCTAATTCATTCATTTGATCCATTCTAATTCATTCGTACGATCCATTCTAATTCATTCGTCCGATCCATTCTAATTCATTCGCACGAATGTATCCATTCTAATTCATTCGTACGATCTATTCTAATTCATTCGCACGATCCATTCTAATTCATTCATAGGATCCATTCTAAACGATCTATTCTAATTCTTTCGCACGAATGTATCCATTCTAATTCATTCGCACGAATATATCCATTATAATTCTAATTCATTCGTACGATCCATTCTAATTCATTCGTACGATCCATTCTAATTCATTCGTATGATCCATTCTAATTAATTCGTATGATCCATTCTAATTCATTCGTACGATCCATTCTAATTCATTCATACAATCCATTCTAATTCATTCGCACGAATGTATCCATTCTAATTAATTCGTACGATCCATTCTAATTCATTCATACAATCCATTCTAATTCATTCCGTACGATCCATTCTAATTCATTCGCTCGAATGTATCCATTCTAATCCTTTCGTACGATCCATTCTAATTCATACGATTCATTCTTACGGTTCATTCTATTTCATTCATACGATCCATTCTTACTCATTGGTACGATTCATTCTAATTCATTCGTACGAATCCATTCTAATTCATTCGTACGATCCATTCTAATTCATTCGCACGATCCATTCAAATTCATTCGTACGATCCATTCTAATTCATTCGCACGAATGTATCCATTCTAATTCATTCGTACGATCCATTCTAATTCATTCGTACGATCCATTCTAATTCATTCGTACGAACCATTCTAATTCATTCGTACGATCCATTCTAATTCATTCGCACGAATATATCCATTCTATTTCATTCGTACGATCCATTCTAATTCATTCGTACGATCCATTCTAATTCATTCGCACGATCCATTCTAATTCATTCGTATGATCCATTATAATTCATTCGTACGATCCATTCTAATTCATTCATACAATCCATTCTAATTCATTCGCACGATCCATTCTAATTCACTCATACGATCCATTCTAATACATTCATACGATCCATTCTAATTCATTTGCACGAATATATCCATTCTAATTCATTCGTACGATCCATTCTAATTCATTCGTACGATCCATTCTAATTCATTCGTACGATCCATTCTAATTCATTCGCACAAATATATCCATTCTAATTCATTCGTATGATCCATTCTAATTCATTCGTACGATCCATTCTAATTCATTCGTAAGATCCATTCTAATTCATTCGTAGGATCCATTCTAATTCATTCGTACGATCCATTCTAATTCATTCGCGAATGTATCCATTCTAATTCATTCGTACGATCCATTCTAATTTATTCGTACGATCCATTCTAATTCATTCGTACGATCCATTCTAATTCGTATGAATGAAATAGAATGGATTGTGCGAATGAATTAGAATGGACCGTACGAATGAATTAGACGTACGAATGAATTAGAATGGATACATTCGTGCGAATAAATTAGAATGGATCATACGAATGAGTAAGAATGGATCGTCATTCTAATTCATTCGTATGATCCATTCTAATTCATTTGTATCCATTCTATTTCATTCGCACGATCCATTCTAATTCATTCGCGCAATCTATTCTAATTCATTCGTACGATCCATTCTAATTCATTCGTACGATCCATTCTAATTCATTCATACAGTCCATTCTAATTTATTCGCACGAATGTATCCATTCTAATTCATTCGTACGATCCATTCTAATTCATTCGCACAATCTATTCTAATTCATTCATACGATCCATTCTAATTCATTCGTACGAATGTATCCATTCTAATTCATTTGTACGATCCATTCTAATTCATTCGTACGATCCATTCTAATTCATTCATACGATCTATTCTAATTCATTCATACAATCCATTCTAATTCTTTCACACGATCCATTCTAATTCATTCGTACGATCCATTCTAATTCATTCGCACAATCCATTCTATTTCATTCGTACGATCCATTCTTATTCATTGGTACGATCCATTCTAATTCATTCGCACGAATGTATCCATTCTAATTCATTCGTACGAATCCATTCTAATTCATTCGTACAATCCATTCTATTTCATTCGTACGATCCATTCTTACTCATTCGTATGATCCATTCTAATTCATTCGCACGAATGTATCCATTGTAAATCATTCGTATGATCCATTCTAATTCATTCGTACGATCCATTCTAAATCATTCGTAAAATCCATTCTATTTCATTCTTACGATCAATTCTAATTCATTAGCACGATCTATTCTAATTCATTCGTACGATCCATTCAAATTCATTCGCATGATCCATTCTAATTCATTCGTACAATCCATTCTATTTCATTCGTACGATCCATTCTTACTCATTCGTATGATCCATTCTAATTCATTCGCACGAATGTATCCATTCTAATCCATTCGTACGATCCATTCTAATCCATTCGTACGATCCATTCTAATTCATTCGCATGAATGTAACCATTCTAATTCATTCATTTGATCCATTCTAATTCATTCGTACGATCCATTCTAATTCATTCGTCCGATCCATTCTAATTCATTCGCACGAATGTATCCATTCTAAACCATTCATACGATCCATTGTAATTTATTCGTACGATCCATTCTAATTCATTCGTAAGATCTATTCTAATTCATTCGTACGATCCATTCTAATTCATTCGTACGAATGTATCCATTCTAGTTCATTCGTACGATCCATTCTAATTCATTCGTATGATCCATTCTAATTAATTCGCATGATCCATTCTAATTCATTCGTATGATCCATTCTAATTCATTCGCATGAATGTATCCATTCTAATTCATTCGTACATACGATCCATTCTAATTCATTCGCACGAATGTATCCATTCTAATTCATTTGTATAATCCATTCTATTTCATTCGTACGATCCATTCTTACTCATTCGTATGATCCATTCTAATTCATTCGCATGAATGTATCCATTCTAATTCATTCGTACGATCCATTCTAATTCATTCGCACTATCCATTCTAATTCATTCGTACGATCCATTCTAATTCATTCGTATGATCCATTCTAATTTATTCGTTCAAATATATCCATTCTAATTCACTCGTACGATCCATTCTAATTCATTCGCACGATCCATTCTAATTCATTCGGACAAATGTATCCATTCTAATTCATTTGCACCGTCCATTCTAATTCATTCCTATGATCTATTCTAATTCATTCGTACGATCCATTCTAATTCATTCGCTCGAATGTATCCATTCTAATTCATTCGTACGATCCATTCTAATTCGTTCATATGACCCATTCTAATTCGTTCGTATGATCCATTCTAATTCGTTCGTACGATCCATTCTAATTCATTCGTATGATCCATTCTAATTCACTCCTACGATCTATTCTAATTCATTTGCCCGAATATATCCATTCTAATTCATTCGTTCGATCCATTCTAATTCATTCGCACGATCCATTCTAATTCATTTGTATGATCCATTCTAATCCATTCGTACGATCCATTCTATTTCATTCGTACGATCCATTCTAATTCATTCGTACGATCCATTCTAATTCATTCGCTCGAATGTATCCATTCTAGTTCATTCGTACGATCCATTCTAATTCATTCGTACGATCCATTCTAATTCATTCGTACGATCCATTCTAATTCATTCATACAATCCATTCTAATTCATTCGTACGATCCATTCTAATTCACTCATACGATCCATTCTAATACATTCATACGATCCATTCTAATTCATTTGCACGAATATATCCATTCTAATTCATTCGTACGGTCCATTCTAATTCCTTCGTACGATCCATTCTAATTCATTCGTACGATCTATTCTAATTCATTCGTATGATCCATTCTAATTCATTCGTACGATCCATTCTAATTCCTTTGTACGATCCATTCTAATTTATTCGTACGATCCATTCTAATTCATTCGTACGAATGGATACATTCGTGTCAATGAATTAGAATGGATCCTATGAATGAGTAAGAATGGATCGTACGAATGAAATAGAATGGATTGCACGAATGAATTAGAATGGATCGTACGAATGAATTAGAATGGATCGTGTGAAAGAATTAGAATGGATTGTATGAATGAATTAGAATGGATCGTATGAAGGAATTAGAATGGATCGTACGAATGAATTAGAATGGATCGTACGAATGAATTAGAATAGATCGTACAAATGAAATAGAATGGATCGTACGAATGAATAAGAATGGATCGTGTGAAAGAATTAGAATGGATCATACGAATGAATTAGAATGAATCGTGCGAATGAATTAGAATGGATCGTACGAATGAATTAGAATGGATCGTACGAATGAACTAGAATGGATACATTCGTGTGAATGAATTAGAATGGATTGTACGAATGAATTAGAATGGATCGTACGAATGAATTAGAATGGATCTTACGAATGAATTATAATGGATCGTACGAATGAATTAGAATGGATCGTACGAATGAATTAGAATGGATACATTTGTGCGAATGAATTAGAATGGATCGGACGAATGAATTAGAATGGATCGTACGAATGAATTAGAATGGATCAAATGAATGAATTAGAATGGTTACATTCATGCGAATGAATTAGAATGGATCGTACGAATGGATTAGGATGGATACATTCGAGCGAATGAATTAGAATGGATCGTACGAATGAATTAGAATGGATCGTACGAATGGATTAGAATGGATCCTACGAATGGATTAGAATGGATACCTTTGCGCATATGAATTAGAATGGATCATACGAATGAATTAGAATGGATCATATTAATGAATTAGAATGGATCGTACGAATGAATTAGAATGGATACATTCGTGCACGATCCATTCTAATTAATTCGCACGAATGTATCCATTCTAATTCATTCGTACGATCCATTCTAATTCATTAATATGATCCATTCTAATTCATTCGTATGATCCATTCTAATTCATATGCACAAAGGTATCTATTCTAATTCATTCGTATGATCCATTCTAATTCAGGATCGTACGAATGAATTAGAATGGATACATTCGTGCGAATGAATTAGAATTGATCGTACGAATGAATTAGAATGGATCGTGCGAATGAATTAGAATGGATCGTACGAATGAATTAGAATGGATCGTATGAATAAACTAGAATGGATACATTTGTGCGAATGAATTAGAATGGATCGTACGAATGAATTAGAATGGATCTTATGAATGGATCGTACGAATGAATTAGAATGGATCGTACGAATAAATTAGAATGGATACATTCGTGCGAATGAATTCGAATGGATATCGGACGAATTAATTAGAATGGATCGTACGAATGAATTAGAATGGATCAAATGAATGAATTAGAATGGTTACATTCATGCGAATGAATTAGAATGGATCGTACGAATGGATTAGAATGGATCGTACGAATGGATTAGAATAGATACATTCGAGCGAATGAATTAGAATGGATCGTACGAATGAATTAGAATGGATCGTACGAATGGATTAGAATGGATCCTACGAATGGATTAGATAGGATACCTTTGTGCATATGAATTAGAATGGATCGTACGAATGAGTTAGAATGGATCATATTAATGAATTAGAATGGATCGTACGAATGAATTAGAATGGATACACTCGTGCGAATGAATTAGACTGGATCATGCGAATCAATTAGACTGGATCGTGCGAATGAATAAGAATAGATCATACGAATGAATTAGAATGGATCGTACGAATTAATTAGAATGGATACATTCGTGCGAATGAATTAGAATGGATTGTATGAATAAATTAGAATGGATCGTACGAATGAATTAGAATGGATCATACGAATTAATTAGAATGGATCATACGAATGAATTAGAATGGATCGTATGAATGAATTAGAATGGATCGTACGAATGAATTAGAATGGATACATTCGTGCGAACGAATTAGAATAGATTGTGCGAATGAATAAGAACAGATCGTGCGAATGAATTAGAATGGATCGTACGAATGAATTAGAATGGATCATGCGAATGAATTAGAATGGATCGTACGAATGAATTAGAATGGATACATTTCTGCGAATGAATTAGAATGGATCGTATGAATGAATTAGAATGGATCGTACGAATGAATTAGAATGGATCGTGCGAATGAATTAGAATGGATCGTACGAATGAATTAGAATGGATCGTACGAATGAACTAGAATGGATACATTTGTGCGAATGAATTAGAATGGATCGTACGAATGAATTAGAATGGATCGTACGAATGAATTAGAATGGATCGTACGAATGAATTAGAATGGATACATTCGTGCGAATGAATTAGAATGGATCGGACGAATGAATTAGAATGGATCGTACGAATGAATTAGAATGGATCGTACGAATAAATTAGAATGGATCATGTGAAAGAATTAGAATGGATTGTATGAATGAATTAGAATGGATCGTATGAATGAATTAGAATGGATCGTGCGAATGAATTCGAATGGATCGTACGAATTCATTCTAATTCATTCATACAATCCATTCTATTTCTTTCACACGATCTATTCTAATTCTTTCACACGATCTATTCTAATTCATTCGTAGGATCCATTCTAATTCATTTGTACAATCAATTCTATTTCATTCGTACGATCCATTCTTACTCATTCGTATGATCTATTCTAATTCATTCGGGCGAATGTATCCATTCTAATTTATTCGTACGATCCATTCTAATTCATTCGTATGATCCATTCTAATTCATTCGTATGATCCATTCTAATTCATTCCTACGATCTATTCTAATTCATTCGCTCGAATATATCCATCCATTCTAATTCATTCGTACGATCGTAAGAATGAATTAGAATGGATCGTACGGAATGAATTAGAATGGATTGTATGAATGAATTAGAATGGATACATTCGTGCGAATGAATTAGAATGGATCATACGAATGAGTAAGAAAGGATCGTACGAATGAAATAGAATGGATTGTACAAATGAATTAGAATGGTTCGTACAAATGAATTAGAATGGATCGTACGAATGAATTAGAATGGATTATACGAATGAGTAAGAATGGATCGTACAAATGAAATAGAATGGATTGTACGAATGAATTAGAATGGATCGTACGAATGAATTAGAATGGATTGTGTGAAAGAATTAGAATGCGTTGTATGAATGAATTAGAATGGATCGTATGAATGAATTAGAATGGATCGTGCGAATGAATTCGAATGGATCGCATAATCCATTCGAATAGAATGGATCGTATGAATGAATTAGAATGGATCGGGCGAATTAATTAGAATGGATCGTATGAATGAATTAGAATGGATCGTATGAATGAATTATAATGGATCGTGCGAATGAATTAGAATGGATCGTACGAATGAATTAGAATGGATCGTACGAATGAATTAGAATGGATCATACGAATGAATTAGAATGGATCATACGAATGAGTAAAAATGGATCGTACGAATGAAATAGAATGGATTGTACGAATGAATTAGAATGGATACATTCATGCGAATGAATTAGAATGGATCAGACGATTGAATTAGAATGGATCGTACGATTTATTCTAATTTATTCGTACGATCCATTCTAATACATTCGTACGATTCATGCTAATTCATTCGCACGATCCATTCTAATTCATTCGTACGATCCATTCTTATTCATTCATACGATCCATTCTAATTCATTCGCACAATCCATTCTAATTCATTCGTACAATCCATTCTAATTCATTCGTATGATCCATTCTAACTCATTCGGTGGATCCATTCTAATTCATTCGTACGATCCATTCTAATTCATTCCCACGATCCATTCTAAATTATTCGTACGATCCATTCTAATTCATTCGTACGATCTATTCTAATTCATTTGTACGAATGTAACCATTCTAATTCATTCATACGATTCATTCTAATTCATTCGAATGAGCTATTCTAATTCATTCGTACGATCCATTCTAATTCATTCGTACGATCCATTGTAATTCATTCATACAATCCATTTAGATTCATTCGCACAAATGTATCCATTCAAATTCATTCGTACGATCCAGTCTAATTCATTCGTACGATCCATTCTAATTCCTTCGTACGATCTATTCTAATTCATTCGTACGATCTATTCTAATTCATTCGTACGATCCATTCTAATTCATTCGTACGATCCATTCTAATTCCTTCGTACGATCTATTCTAATTCATTCGTACGATCCATTCTAGTTTATTCGTACAATCTATTCTAATTCATTCATACAATCCATTCTAATTCATTCGCACGAATGTATCCATTCTAATCCATTCGTACGATCCATTCTAATTCATTCGTAAGATCCATTCTAATTCATTCGTACGATCCATTCTAATTCATTCGTACGATCCATTCTAATTCATTCGTACGATCCATTCTAATTCATTCGCACGAATGTATCCATTCTAATTCATTCGTACAATCCATTCTATTTCATTCGTACGATCCATTCTTACTCATTCGTATGATCCATTCTAATTCATTCGTATGATCCATTCTAATTCATTCGTACGATCCATTCTAATTCATTCGTACGATCCATTCTAATTCATTCGCACGATCCATTCTAATTCATTCATACGATCCATTCTAATTCATTCATACGATCCATTCTAATTCATTCCTACAATCCATTCTAATTCATTCGCCCGATCCATTCTAATTCATTCATACGATCCATTCTATTCAATGGATCATGCGATCCATTCGAATTCATTCGCACGATCCATTCTAATTCATTCATACGATCCATTCTAATTCATTCATACAATGCATTCTAATTCTTTCACACGATCCATTCTAATTCATTCGTACGATCCATTCTAATTCATTCGTACAATCCATTCTATTTCATTTGTACGATCCATTCTTACTCATTCGTATGATCCATTCTAATTCATTCGTATGATCCATTCTAATTCATTTGTACGATCCATTCTAATTCTTTCACACGATCCATTCTAATTTATTCGTAGGATCCATTCTAATTCATTCGTACAATCTATTCTATTTCATTCGTACGATCCATTCTTACTCATTCGTATGATCCATTCTAATTCATTCGGACGAATGTATCCATTCTAATTTATTCGTACGATCCATTCTAATTCATTCGTACGATCCATTCTAATTCATTCGTACGATCCATTCTTACTCATTCGTATGATCCATTCTAATTCATTCGTACGATCCATTCTAATTCATTCGTACGATCCATTCTAATTCATTCGCACAATCTATTCTAATTCATTCGTACGATCCATTCTAATTCATTCGTACGATCGTACGAATGAATTAGAATGGATCGTACGGAATGAATTAGAATGGATTGTATGAATGAATTAGAATGGATACATTCGTGCGAATGAATTAGAATTGATCATACGAATGAGTAAGAATGGATCGTACGAATGAAATAGAATGGATTGTACGAATGAATTAGAATGGATCGTACAAATGAATTAGAAAGGATCGTACGAATGAATTAGAATGGATCATACGAATGAGTAAGAATGGATCGTACAAATGAAATAGAATGGATTGTACGAATGAATTAGAATGGATCGTACGAATGAATTAGAATGGATCGTGTGAAAGAATTAGAATGCATTATATGAATGAATTAGAATGGATCGTATGAATGAATTAGAATGGATCATGCGAATGAATTCGAATGGATCGCATGATCCATTCGAATAGAATGGATCGTATGAATGAATTAGATAGGATCGGGCGAATGAATTAGAAAGGATTGTAGGAATGAATTTGAATGGATCGTATGAATGAATTAGAATGGATCGTATGAATGAATTAGAATGGATCGTGCGAATGAATTAGAATGGATCGTACGAATGAATTAGAATGGATCGTACGAATGATTTAGAATGGATCATACGAATGAATTAGAATGGATCATACGAATGAGTAAGAATGGATTGTACGAATTAAATAGAATGGATTGTACGAATGAATTAGAATGGATACATTCGTGCGAATGAATTAGAATGGATCGTACGAATGAATTAGAATGGATCGTACGAATGAATTAGAATGGATCGTACGAATGAATTAGAATGGATCGTACGAATGAATTAGAATGGATCGTACGAATGAATTAGAATGGATACATTCGTGCTAATGAATTAGAATGGATCGGACGAATGAATTAGAATGGATCGTACGAATGAATTAGAATGGATCGTACGAATGAATTAGAATGGATCGTACGAATAAATTAGAATGGATACATTCGTCCGAATGAATTAGAATGGATCATACGAACGAGTAAGAATGGATCGTACGAATGAAATAGAATAGATTGTACGGATAATTTAGAATGGATTCGTACGAATGAATTAGAATGGATACATTCGTGCGAATGAATTAGAATGGATCATACCAATGAGTAAGAATGGATCGTACGAATGAAATAGAACGGATTGTGCGAATGAATTAGAATGGATCGTATGAATGAATTAGAATGGATCATACGAATGAATTAGAATGGATCCTATGAGTGAATTAGAATGGATCATGCAAATGAATTAGAATGGATCGTACGAATGAATTAGAATGGATCGTGCTAATGAATTAGAATTGATCGAACGAATGAATCAGAATGGATACATTCGTGCGAATGAATTAGAATGGATCGGACGAATGAATTAGAATGGATCGTACGAATGAGTAAGAATGGATCGTACGAATGAAATAAAATAGATCGTACGAATGAATTAGAATGGATCGTACGAAGGAATTAGAATGGATCGTACGAATGAATTAGAATGGATATATTCGTGCAAATGAATTAGAATGGATCGTATGAATGTATTAGAATGGATCGTATGAGTGAATTAGAATGGATCGTACGAATGAATTAGAATGGATCGTATGAATGAATTAGAATGGATACATTCGGGTGAATGAATTAGAATGGATCGTATGAATGAATTTGAATAGATTTTGTGAATAAATTAGAACTGATCGTATGAATGAATTAGAATGGATACATTCGTGCGAATGAATTAGAATGGATTGTATGAATGAATTAGAATGGATCCTATGAATGAATTAGAATGGATCGTGCGAATGAATTAGAATGGATCGTACGATTGAATTAGAATGGATCGTGCTAATGAATTAGAATTGATCGAACGAATGAATTAGCATGGATCGTGCTAATGAATTAGAATGGAACGTACGAATGAATTAGAATGGATCGTGTGAAAGAATTATAATGGATTGTATGAATGAATTAGAATGAATTCGTACGATCCATTCGAATTCATTCGCACGATCCATTCTAATTCATTCATACGATCCATTCTAATTCATTCATACAATCCATTCTAATTCTTTCACACGATCCATTCTAATTAATTCATAGGATCCATTCTAATTCATTCGTACAATCTATTCTATTTCATTCGTACGATCCATTCTTACTCATTTGTATGATCCATTCTAATTCATTCGGACGAATGTATCCATTCTAATTTATTCGTACGATCCATTCTAATTCATTCGTACGATCCATTCTAATTCATTCGTACGATCCATTCTAATTCATTCGTCCGATCCATTCTAATTCATTCGCACGAATGTATCCATTCTAATTCATTCGTACGATCCATTCTAATTCATTCGTACGATCCATTCTAATTCATCCGTAAGATCCATTCTAATTCATTCGTACGATCCATTCTAATTCATTCGCACGAATGTATCCATTCTAGTTTATTCGTACGATCCATTCTAATTCATTCATACAATCCATTCTAATTCATTCGCACGAATGTATCCATTCTAATTCATTCGTACGATCAGTTCTAATTCATTCACAAAATCTATTCTAATTCATTCATACGATCCATTCTAATTCATTCACACGAATGTATCCATTCAAATTTAGTCATACGATCCATTCTAATTCATTCTTACGATCCATTCTAATTCACTCATACGATCCATTCTAATACATTCATACGATCCATTCTAATTCATTTGCACGAATATATCCATTCTAATTCATTCGTACGATCCATTCTAATTCCTTCGTACGATCCATTCTAATTCATTCGTATGATCTATTCTAATTCATTCGTACGATCCATTCTAATTCATTCGTACGATCCATTCTAATTCCTTCATACGATCCATTCTAATTCATTCGTACGATCCATTCTAATTCATTCATACAATCCATTCTAATTCTTTCACACGATCCATTCTAATTCATTCGTACGATCCATTCTAATTCATTCGTGCAATCCATTCTATTTCATTCGTACAATCCATTCTTACTCATTCGTACGATCCATTCTAATTCATTCACACGAATGAATTAGAATGGATCGTACGAATGAATTAGAATGGATCGCACGAAGGAATTAGAATAGATCGTACGAATGAATTATAATGGATCGTACGAATGAATTAGAATAGAGCGTACAAATGAATTAGAATGGATCGTACGAATGAATTAGAATAGATCGTACGAATGAATTAGAATGGATCATACGAAGGAATTAGAATGGATCGTACGAATGAATTAGAATGGATATATTCGTGCAAATGAATTAGAATGGATCGTATGAATGTATTAGAATGGATCGTATGAGTGAATTAGAATGGATCGTACGAATGAATTAGAATGGATCGTATGAATGAATTAGAATGGATACATTCGTGTGAATGAATTAGAATGGATCGTATGAATGAATTAGAATAGATTTTGTGAATGAATTAGAACTGATCGTACGAATGAATTAGAATGGATACATTCGTGCGAATGAATTAGAATGGATTGTATGAATGAATTAGAATGGATCCTATGAATGAATTAGAATGGATCGTACGAATGAATTAGAATGGATACATTCGTGCGAATGAATTAGAATTGATCGTACGAATGAATTAGAATGGATCGTGCGAATGAATTAGAATGGATCGTACGAATGAATTAGAATGGCTACATTCGTGCGAATGAATTAGAACGGATACATTTGTGCGAAAGAATTAGAATAGATCGTATGAATGAATTAGAATGGATCCTATGAATGAATTAGAATGGATCGTGCGAATGAATTAGAATGGATCGTACGAATGAATTAGAATGGATCGTGCTAATAAATTAGAATTGATCGAACGAATGAATTAGCATGGATCGTGCTAATGAATTAGAATGGATCGTACGAATGAATTAGATAGGATCAAATGAATGAATTAGAATGGTTACATGCATGCGAATGAATTAGAATGGATCGTACGAATGGATTAGAATGGATACATTCGAGCGAATGAATTAGAATGCATCGTACGAATGAATTAGAATGGATCGTACGAATAAATTAGAATGGATACATTCGTCCGAATGAATTAGAATGGATCAACTGAATGAGTAAGAATGGATCGTACGAATGAAATAGAATAGATTGTACAAATGGATTAGAATGGATCCTACGAATGGATTAGAAAGGATACCTTTGTGCATATGAATTACAATGGATCGTACGAATGAATTAGAATGGATCATATTAATGAATTAGAATGGATCGTACGAATGGATTAGAATGGATCGTGCGAATGAATTAGAATGGATCGTACGAATGAATTAGAATGGATCGTACGAATGAATTAGAATGGATCATATTAATGAATTAGAATGGATCGTACGAATGAATTAGAATGGATACATTCGTGCGAATGAATTAGAATGGATCGGACGAATGAATTAGAATGGATCGTACGAATGAATTAGAATGGATCAAATGAATGAATTAGAATGGTTACATTCATGCGAATGAATTAGAATGGATCGTACGAATGGATTAGAATGGATACATTCGAGCGAATGAATTAGAATGGATCGTACGAATGAATTAGAATGGATCGTACGAATGGATTAGAATGGATCCTACAAATGGATTAGAATGGATACCTTTGTGCATATGAATTAGAATGGATCGTACGAATGAATTAGAATGGATCATATTAATGAAATAGAATGGATCGTACGATTGAATTAGAATGGATACATTCGTGCACGATCCATTCTAATTCATTCATACGATCCATTCTAATTGTATGAATGTATTAGAATGGATCGTATGAGTGAATTAGAATGGATCGTACGAATGAATTAGAATGGATCGTATGAATGAATTAGAATGGATACATTCGTGTGAATGAATTAGAATGGATCGTATGAATGAATTAGAATAGATTTTGTGAATGAATTAGAACTGATTGTACGAATGAATTAGAATGGATACATTCGTGCGAATGAATTAGAATGGATTGTATGAATGAATTAGAATGGATCCTATAAATGAATTAGAATGGATCGTACGAATGAATTAGAATTTATACATTCGTGCGAATGAATTAGAATTGATCGTACGAATGAATTAGAATGGATCGTGCGAATGAATTAGAATGGATCGTACGAATAAATTAGAATAGATACATTCGTCCGAATGAATTAGAATGGATCATACGAATGAGTAAGAATGGATCGTACGAATGAAATAGAATAGATTGTATGAATAAATTAGAATGGATTCGTACGAATGAATTAGAATGGATACATTCGTGCGAATGAATTAGAATGGATCGTACCAATGAGTAAGAATGGATCGTACGAATGAAATAGAATGGATTATGCGAATGAATTAGAATGGATTGTACGAATGAATTAGAATGGATCGTGTGAAAGAATTAGAATGGATTGTATGAATGAATTAGAATAGATCGTATGAATGAATTAGATTGGATTCGTACGAATGAATTAGAATGGATACATTCGTGCGAATGAATTAGAATGGATCGTACCAATGAGTAAGAATGGATCGTACGAATGAAATAGAATGGATTGTGCGAATGAATTAGAATGGATCGCACGAATGAATCCATTCTAATTCATTCGTACGATCTATTCTAATTCATTCATACGATCCATTCTAATTCATTCGTATGATCCATTCTAATTAATTTGTATAATCCATTCTAATTCATTCGTACGATCCATTCTAATTCATTCATACAATCCATTCTAATTCATTCGTACGATCCATTCTAATTCACTCATACGATCCATTCTAATACATTCATACGATCCATTCTAATTCCTTTGCACGAATATATCCATTCTAATTCATTCGTACGATCCATTCTAATTCCTTCGTACGATCCATTCTAATTCCTTCGTACGATATATTCTAATTCATTAGTACGATCCATTCTAATTCATTCGTACGATCCATTCTAATTCCTTCGTACGATCCATTCTAATTCATTCGTACGATCCATTCTAATTCATTCGTACAATCTATTCTAATTCATCCGTACGAATGGATACATTCGTGTAAATGAATTAGAATGGATCGTACGAATGAGTAAGAATGGATCGTACGAATGAAATAGAATGGATTGCACGAATGAATTATAATGGATCGTACAAATGAATTAGAATGGATCGTACGAAGGAATTAGAATGGATCGTACGAATGAATTAGAATGGATCGTACGAATGTATCCATTCTAATTCATTCGTACGATCCATTCTAATTCATTCGTAAGATCCATTATAATTCATTCGTACGATCCATTCTATTTCATTCGTACGATCCATTCTAATTCATTCGTATGAATGTATCCATTCTAGTTCATTCGTACGATCCATTCTAATTCATTCGTACGATCCATTCTAATTCATTCGCACGATCCATTCTAATTCATTCGTACGATCAATTCTAATTCATTCACACGAATGTATCCATTCTAATTCATTCGTATGATCTTGAATTAGAATGGATCGTACGAATAAATTAGAATGGATACCTTTGTGCATATGAATTAGAATGGATCGTACGAATGAATTAGAATGGATCATATTAATGAATTAGAATGGATCGTACGAATGAATTAGAATGGATTGTACGAATGAATTAGAATGGATCTTACGATTGGATTAGAATGGATACATTCGTGCGAATGAATTAGAATAGATCGGACGAATAAATTAGAATGGATCGTACGAATGAATTAGAATGGATCAAATGAATGAATTAGAATGGTTACATTCATGCGAAGGAATTAGAATGGATTGTACGAATGGATTAGAATGGATCGTACGAATGGATTAGAATGGATACATTCGAGCGAATGAATTAGAATGGATCGTGCAAATGAATTAGAATGGATCGTACGATTGAATTAAAATGGATCGTGCTAATGAATTAGAATTGATCGAACGAATGAATTAGCATGGATCGTGCTAATGAATTAGAATGGAACGTACGAATGAATTAGAATGGATCGTGTGAAAGAATTAGAATGAATTCGTACGATCCATTCGAATTCATTCGCACGATCCATTCTAATTCATTCATACGATCCATTCTAATTCATTCATACAATCATTTCTAATTCTTTCACACGATCCATTCTAATTCATTCGTAGGATCAATTCTAATTCATTCGTACAATCTATTCTATTTCATTTGTACGATCCATTCTTACTCATTCGTATGATCCATTCTAATTCATTCGGACGAATGTATCCATTCTAATTTATTCGTACGATCCATTCTAATTCATTCGTACGATCCATTCTAATTCATTCGTACGATCTATTCTAATTCATTCGTACGATCCATTCTAATTTCTTTCGTACGATCCATTCTAATTCATTCGCTCGAATGTATCCATTCTAATCCATTCGTACGATCCATTCTAATCCATTCATATGATCCATTCTAATTCATTCGCCTGAATGTAACCATTCTAATTCATTCATTTGATCCATTCTAATTCATTCGTACGATCCATTCTATATCATTCGTCCGATCCATTCTAATTCATTCGCACGAATGTATCCATTCTAATTCATTCGTACGATCCATTCTAATTCATTCGTATGATCCATTCTAATTCATTCGTAAGATCCATTCTAATTCATTCGTATGATCCATTCTATTTCATTCGTACGATCCATTCTAATTCATTCGCACGAATGTATCCATTCTAGTTCATTCGTACGATCCATTCTAATTCATTCGTACGATCCATTCTAATTCGAATGGATCGTACGAATGGATAACTTTGTGCATATGAATTAGAATGGATCGTACGAATGAATTAGAATGGATCATATTAATGAATTAGAATGGATCGTACGAATGAATTAGAATGGATCGTACGAATGAATTAGAATGGATCTTACGAATGGATTAGAATGGATACATTCAAGCGAATGAATTAGAATGGATCGGACGAATGAATTAGAATGGATAGTACGAATGAATTAGAATGGATCAAATGAATGAATTAGAATGGTTACATTCATGCGAATGAATTAGAATGGATCGTACGAATGGATTAGAATGGATCGTACGAATGGATTAGAATGGATACATTCGAGCGAATGAATAAGAATGGATCGTACGAATGAAATTAGAATGGATCGTACGAATGAATTATAATAGATCGTACGAATGAATTAGAATGGATCGTACGAATGAATTAGAATGGATCGTGTGAAAGAATTAGAATGGATCGTACGAATGAATTAGAATGGATCGTGCGAATGAATTAGAATGGATCGTACGAATGAATTAGAATGGATCGTGCTAATGAATTAGAATTGATCGAACGAATGAATTAGCATGGATCGTGCATTCATACGATCCACTCTAATTCATTCGTAAGATCCATTCTAATTCATTCGTACGATCCATTCTAATTCATTCGTATGATCCATTCTAATTCATTCGCACGAATGTATCCATTCTAGTTCATTCGTATGATCCATTCTAATTCATTCGTACGATCCATTCTAATTCATTCATACGATCTATTCTAATTCATTCATACAATCCATTCTAATTCTTTCACACGATCCATTCTAATTTATTCGTACGATCCATTCTAATTCATTCGCACAATCCATTCTATTTCATTCGTACGATCCATTCTTACTCATTTGTATGATCCATTCTAATTTATTCGCACGAATGTATCCATAATGGATCATACGAATGAGTAAGAATGGATCATACGAATGAAATAGAGTGGATTGTGCGAATGAATTAGAATGGACCGTACGAATGAATTAGAATGGATACATTCGTGCGAATGAATTAGAATGGATCAGACGAATGAATTAGAATGGATCGTACGAATGAATTAGAATGGATCGTACGAATGAATTAGAATAGATCGTACGAATAAATTAGAATGGATACATTCGTCCGAATGAATTAGAATGGATCATACGAATGAGTAAGAATGGATCGTACGAATGAAATAGACTAGATTGTACGAATGAATTAGAATGGATCGTGCGAATGAATTAGAATGGATCGTACGAATGAATTAGAATGGATCGTATGAATGAATTAGAATGGATCGTGCGAATGAATTAGAATGGATCATATTAATGAATTAGAATGGATCATACGAATGAATTAGAATGGATACATTCGTGCGAATGAATTAGAATGGATCGTGCGAATCCATTAGACTGGATCGTGCGAATGAATAAGAATGGATCATATGAATGAATTAGAATGGATCGTACGAATTAATTAGAATGGATACATTCGTGCGAATGAATTAGAATGGATTGTATGAATGAATTAGAATAGATCGTACGAATGAATTAGAATGGATCATACGAATTAATTAGAATGGATCATATGAATTAATTAGAATGGATCGTACGAATGAATAAGAATGGATCGTACGAATGAACTAGAGTGGATCGTACGAATGAACTAGAATGGATACATTCGTGCGAATGAATTTGAATGGATCGTACGAATGAATTAGAATGGATCGTACGATTCATTCTAATTCATTTGTACGATCCATTCTAATATATTCGTACGATTCATGCTAATTCATTCGCACGATCCATTCTTATTCATTCGTACGATCCATTCTTATTCATTCATACGATCCATTCTAATTCATTCGCACAATCCATTCTAATTCATTCGTACAATCCATTCTAATTTATTCGTATGATCCATTCTAACTCATTCGGTGGATCCATTCTAATTCATTCGTACGATCCATTCTAATTCATTCCCACGATCCATTCTAATTCATTCGTACGATCCATTCTAATTCATTCGTACGATCTATTCTAATTCATTCGCACGAATGTAACCATTCTAATTCATTCATACGATTCATTCTAATTCATTCGTATGAGCTATTCTAATTCATTCGTATGATCCATTCTAATTCATTCGTACGATCCATTGTAATTCATTCATACAATCCATTTAGATTCATTCACACAAATGTATCCATTCAAATTCATTCGTACGATCCAGTCTAATTCATTCGTACGATCCATTCTAATTCATTCGCACGAATATATCCATTCTAATTCTTTCGTACGATGCATTCTAATTCATTCGTACGATCCATTCTAATTCATTCGTACGATCCATTCTAATTTATTCGTACGATCCATTCTAATTCATTCGCACGAATGTATCCATTCTAATTCATTCGTACAATCCATTCTATTTCATTCGTACGATCCATTCTTACTCATTCGTATGATCCATTCTAATTCATTCGTACGATCCATTCTAATTCATTCGTACGATCCAATCTAATTCATTCGCACGATCCATTCTAATTCATTCATACGATCCATTCTAATTGATTCATACGATCCATTCTAATTCATTCCTACAATCCATTCTAATTCATTCGCTCGATCCATTCTAATTCATTCATACGATCCATTCTATTCGAATGAATCATGCGATCCATTCGAATTCATTCGCACGATCCATTCTAATTCATTCATATGATCCATTCTAATTTATTCATACAATGCATTCTAATTCTTTCACATGATCCATTCTAATTCATTCGTACGATCCATTCTAATTCATTCATACAATCCATTCTATTTCATTTGTACGATCCATTCTTACTCATTCGTATGATCCATTCTAATTTATTCGTACGATCCATTCTAATTCATTTGTACGATCCATTCTAATTCATTCGTACATCCATTCTTTTTCATTTGTACGATCCATTCTTACTCATTCGTATGATCCATTCTAATTCATTCGCACGAATGTATCCATTCTAATTCATTCCGTACGATCCATTCTAATTCATTCGTACGATCGTACGAATGAATTAGAATGGATCGTACGAATGAATTAGAATAGATTGTGCGAATGAATTAGAATGGATCGTACGAATGAATTAGAATGGATCGTATGAATGAATTAGAATGGATCATACGAATGAGTAAGAATGGATCATACGAATGAATTAGAATGGATCGTACGAATGAATTAGAATGGATCGTACAAATAAATTAGAATGGATACATTCGTCCGAATGAATTAGAATGGATCATACGAATGACTAAGAATGGATCGTACGAATGAAATAGAATAGATTGTACGAATTAATTAGAATAGATCCAACGAATGAATTAGAATGGATCGTGTGAAAGAATTAGAATGGATTGTATGAATGAATTAGAATGGATCGTATGAATGAATTAGAATGGATCGTGCGAATGAATTCGAATGGATCGTACGAATTCATTCTAATTCACTCGTACGATCCATTCTAATTCATTCGTACGATCCATTCTAATTCATTCGCTCGAATGTATCCATTCTAATCCATTCGTACGATCCCTTCTAATTCATTCGCATGAATGTAACCATTCTAATTCATTCATTTGATCCATTCTAATTCATTCGTACGATCCATTCTAATTCATTCGTCCGATCCATTCTAATTCATTCGCACGAATGTATCCATTCTAATTCATTCGTACGATCTATTCTAATTCATTCGCACGATCCATTCTAATTCATTCATAGGATCCATTCTAAACGATCTATTCTAATTCTTTCGCACGAATGTATCCATTCTAATTCATTCGCACGAATATATCCATTGTAATTCTAATTCATTCGTACGATCCATTCTAATTCATTCGTATGATCCATTCTAATTAATTCGTATGATCCATTCTAATTCATTCGTACGATCCATTCTAATTCATTCATACAATCCATTCTAATTCATTCGCACGATCCATTCTAATTCACTCATACGATCCATTCTAATACATTCATACGATCCATTCTAATTCATTTGCACGAATATATCCATTCTAATTCATTCGTACGATCCATTCTAATTCATTCGTACGATCCATTCTAATTCATTCGCAAAAATGTATCCATTCTAATTCATTCGTATGATCCATTCTAATTCATTCGTACGATCCATTCTAATTCATTCGTAAGATCCATTCTAATTCATTCGTAGGATCCATTCTAATTCATTCGTACGATCCATTCTAATTCATTCGCGAATGTATCCATTCTAATTCATTCGTACGATCCATTCTAATTTATTCGTACGATCCATTCTAATTCGTATGAATGAAATAGAATGGATTGTGGGAATGAATTAGAATGGACCGTACGAATGAATTAGACGTACGAATGAATTAGAATGGATACATTCGTGCGAATAAATTAGAATGGATCATACGAATGAGTAAGAATGGATCGTCATTCTAATTCATTCGTATGATCCATTCTAATTCATTTGTATCCATTCTATTTCATTCGCACGATCCATTCTAATTCATTCGCGCAATCTATTCTAATTCATTCGTACGATCCATTCTAATTCATTCGTACGATCCATTCTAATTCATTCATACAATCCATTCTAATTTATTCGCACGAATGTATCCATTCTAATTCATTCGTACGATCCATTCTAATTCATTCGCACAATCTATTCTAATTCATTCATACGATCCATTCTAATTCATTCGCACGAATGTATCCATTCTAATTCATTCGTACGATCCATTCTAATTCATTCGTACGATCCATTCTAATTCATTCATACGATCCATTCTAATTCATTCGCACAATCCATTCTATTTCATTCGTACGATCCATTCTTATTCATTGGTACGATCCATTCTAATTCATTCGCACGAATGTATCCATTCTAATTCATTCGTACGAATCCATTCTAATTCATTCGTACAATCCATTCTATTTCATTCGTACGATCCATTCTTACTCATTCGTATGATCCATTCTAATTCATTCGCACGAATGTATCCATTGTAAATCATTCGTACGATCCATTCTAATTCATTCGTACGATCCATTCTAAATCATTCGTAAAATCCATTCTATTTCATTCGTACGATCAATTCTAATTCATTAGCACGATCCATTCTAATTCATTCGTACGATCCATTCAAATTCATTCGCATGATCCATTCTAATTCATTCGTACAATCCATTCTATTTCATTCGTACGATCCATTCTTACTCATTCGTATGATCCATTCTAATTCATTCGCACGAATGTATCCATTCTAATCCATTCGTACGATCCATTCTAATCCATTCGTACGATCCATTCTAATTCATTCGCATGAATGTAACCATTCTAATTCATTCATTTGATCCATTCTAATTCATTCGTACGATCCATTCTAATTCATTCGTCCGATCCATTCTAATTTATTCGCACGAATGTATCCATTCTAAACCATTCATACGATCCATTCTAATTTATTCGTACGATCCATTCTAATTCATTCGTAAGATCTATTCTAATTCATTCGTACGATCCATTCTAATTCATTCGTACGAATGTATCCATTCTAGTTCATTCGTACGATCCATTCTAATTCATTCGTATGATCCATTCTAATTAATTCGCATGATCCATTCTAATTCATTTGTACGATCCATTCTAATTCATTCGCACGAATGTATCCATTCTAATTCATTCGTACATACGATCCATTCTAATTCATTCGCACGAATGTATCCATTCTAATTCATTTGTATAATCCATTCTATTTCATTCGTACGATCCATTCTTACTCATTCGTATGATCCATTCTAATTCATTCGCATGAATGTATCCATTCTAATTCATTCGTACGATCCATTCTAATTCATTCGCACTATCCATTCTAATTCATTCGTACGATCCATTCTAATTCATTCGTATGATCCATTCTAATTTATTCGTTCAAATATATCCATTCTAATTCATTCGTACGATCCATTCTAATTCATTCGCACGATCCATTCTAATTCATTCGCACAAATGTATCCATTCTAATTCATTTGCACGGTCCATTCTAATTCATTCGTACGATCCATTCTAATTCATTCGCTCGAATGTATCCATTCTAATTCATTCGTACGATCCATTCTAATTCGTTCATATGATCCATTCTAGTTCGTTCGTACGATCCATTCTAATTCGTTCCTACGATCCATTCTAATTCATTCGTATGATCCATTCTAATTCACTCCTACGATCTATTCTAATTCATTTGCTCGAATATATCAATTCTAATTCATTCGTTCGATCCATTCTAATTCATTCGCACGATCCATTCTAATTCATTCGTATGATCCATTCTAATCCATTCGTACGATCCATTCTAATTCATTCGTACGATCCATTCTAATTCATTCGTACGATCCATTCTAATTCATTCGCACGAATGTATCCATTCTAGTTCATTCGTACGATCCATTCTAATTCATTCGTACGATCCATTCTAATTCATTCGCACGATCCATTCTAATTCATTCGTACGATCCATTCTAATTCATTCGTACGATCCATTCTAATTCATTCATACAATCCATTCTAATTCATTCGTACGATCCATTCTAATTCACTCATACGATCCATTCTAATACATTCATACGATCCATTCTAATTCATTTGCACGAATATATCCATTCTAATTCATTCGTATGATCCATTCTAATTCCTTTGTACGATCCATTCTAATTCATTCGTACGATCTATTCTAATTCATTCGTACGATCCATTCTAATTCATTCGTACGATCCATTCTAATTCCTTCGTACGATCCATTCTAATTTATTCATACGATCCATTCTAATTCATTCGTACAATCTATTCTAATTCTTTCGTACGAATGGATACATTCGTGTCAATGAATTAGAATGGATCCTATGAATGAGTAAGATTGGATCGTACGAATGAAATAGAATGGATTGCACGAATGAATTAGAATGGATCGTACGAATGAATTAGAATGGATCGTGTGAAAGAATTAGAATGGATTGTATGAATGAATTAGAATGGATCGTATGAAGAAATTAGAATGGATCGTACGAATGAATTAGAATTGATCGTACGAATGAATTAGAATAGATCGTACAAATGAAATAGAATGGATCGTACGAATGAATTAGAATAGATCGTGTGAAAGAATTAGAATGGATCATACGAATGAATTAGAATGGATCGTGCGAATTAATTAGAATGGATCGTACGAATGAATTAGAATGGATCGTACGAATGAACTAGAATGGATACATTCGTGTGAATAAATTAGAATGGATTGTACGAATGAATTAGAATGGATCGTACGAATGAATTAGAATGGATCTTACGAATGAATTATAATGGATCGTACGAATGAATTAGAATGAATCGTACGAATGAATTAGAATGGATACATTTGTGCGAATGAATTAGAATGGATCGGACGAATGAATTAGAATGGATCGTACGAATGAATTAGAATGGATCAAATGAATGAATTAGAATGGTTACATTCATGCGAATGAATTAGAATGGATCGTACGAATGGATTAGGATGGATACATTCGAGCGAATGAATTAGAATGGATCGTACGAATGAATTAGAATGGATCGTACGAATGGATTAGAATGGATCCTACGAATGGATTAGAATGGATACCTTTGTGCATATGAATTAGAATGGATCATACGAATGAATTAGAATGGATCATATTAATGAATTAGAATGGATAGTACGAATGAATTAGAATGGATACATTCGTGGACGATCCATTCTAATTCATTCGCACGAATGTATCCATTCTAATTCATTCGTACGATCCATTCTAATTCATTAATACGATCCATTCTAATTCATTCGTATGATCCATTCTAATTCATATGCACAAAGGTATCCATTCTAATTCATTCGTACGATCCATTCTAATTCAGGATCGTACGAATGAATTAGAATGGATACATTCGTGCGAATGAATTAGAATTGATCGTACGAATGAATTAGAATGGATCGTGCGAATGAATTAGAATGGATCGTACGAATGAATTAGAATGGATCGTATGAATAAACTAGAATGGATACATTCGTGCGAATGAATTACAATGGATCGTACGAATGAATTAGAATGGATCTTATGAATGGATCGTACGAATGAAATAGAATGGATCGTACGAATAAATTAGAATGGATACATTCGTGCGAATGAATTCGAATGGATCGGACGAATTAATTAGAATGGATCGTACGAATGAATTAGAATGGATCAAATGAATGAATTAGAATGGTTACATTCATGCGAATGAATTAGAATGGATCGTACGAATGGATTAGAATGGATCGTACGAATGGATTAGAATGGATACATTCGAGCGAATGAATTAGAATGGATCGTACGAATGAATTAGAATGGATCGTACGAATGGATTAGAATGGATCCTATGAATGGATTAGAATGGATACCTTTGTGCATATGAATTAGAATGGATCGTACGAATGAGTTAGAATGGATCATATTAATGAATTAGAATGGATCGTACGAATGAATTAGAATGGATACATTCGTGCGAATGAATTAGAATGGATCGTGCGAATCAATTAGACTGGATCGTGCGAATAAATAAGAATAGATCATACGAATGAATTAGAATGGATCGTACGAATTAATTAGAATTGATACATTCGTGCGAATGAATTAGAATGGATTGTATGAATAAATTAGAATGGATCGTACGAATGAATTAGAATGGATCATACGAATTAATTAGAATGGATCATACGAATGAATTAGAATGGATCGTATGAATGAATTAGAATGGATCGTACGAATGAATTAGAATGGATACATTCGTGCGAATGAATTAGAATAGATTGTGCGAATGAATAAGAACAGATCGTGCGAAGGAATTAGAATGGATCGTACGAATGAATTAGAATGGATTGTGCGAATGAATTAGAATGGATCGTACGAATGAATTAGAATGGATATATTTCTGCGAATGAATTAGAATGGATCGTACGAATGAATTAGAATAGATCGTATGAATGAATTAGAATGGATCGTACGAATCAATTAGAATGGATCGTGCGAATGAATTAGAATGGATCGTACGAATGAATTAGAATGGATCGTACGAATGAACTAGAATGGATACATTCGTGCGAATGAATTAGAATGGATCGTACGAATGAATTAGAATGGATCTTACGAATAAATTAGAATGGATCGTACGAATGAATTAGAATGGATCGTACGAATGAATTAGAATGGTTACATTCGTGCGAATGAATTAGAATGGATCGGACGAATGAATTAGAATGGATCGTACGAATGAATTAGAATGGATCGTACGAATGAATTAGAATGGATCGTACGAATAAATTAGAATGGATACATTCGTCCGAATGAATTAGAATGGATCATACGAATGAGTAAGAATGGATCGTACGAATGAAATTGAATAGATTGTACGAATGAATTAGAATGGATCCTACGAATGAATTAGAATGGATCATGTGAAAGAATTAGAATGGATTGTATGAATGAATTAGAATGGATCGTATGAATGAATTAGAATGGATCGTGCGAATGAATTCGAATGGATCGTACGAATTCATTCTAATTCATTCATACAATCCATTCTAATTCTTTCACACGATCTATTCTAATTCTTTCACACGATCTATTCTAATTCATTCGTAGGATCCATTCTAATTCATTTGTACAATCTATTCTATTTCATTCGTACGATCCATTCTTACTCATTCGTATGATCCATTCTAATTCATTCGGGCGAATGTATCCATTCTAATTTATTCGTACGATCCATTCTAATTCATTCGTATGATCCATTCTAATTCATTCATATGATCCATTGTAATTCATTCCTACGATCTATTCTAATTCATTCGCTCGAATATATCCATCCATTCTAATTCATTCGTACGATCGTAAGAATGAATTAGAATGGATCGTACGGAATGAATTAGAATGGATTGTATGAATGAATTAGAATGGATACATTCGTGCGAATGAATTAGAATGGATCATACGAATGAGTAAGAAAGGATCGTACGAATGAAATAGAATGGATTGTACGAATGAATTAGAATGGATCATACAAATGAATTAGAATGGATCGTACGAATGAATTAGAATGGATTATACGAATGAGTAAGAATGGATCGTACAAATGAAATAGAATGGATTGTACGAATGAATTAGAATGGATCGTACGAATGAATTAGAATGGATCGTGTGAAAGAATTAGAATGCGTTGTATGAATGAATTAGAATGGATCGTATGAATGAATTAGAATGGATCGTGCGAATGAATTCGAATGGATCGCATGATCCATTCGAATAGAATGGATCGTATGAATGAATTAGAATGGATTGGGCGAATTAATTATAATGGATCGTATGAATGAATTAGAATGGATCGTATGAATGAATTAGAATGGATCGTACGAATGAATTAGAATGGATCGTACGAATGAATTAGAATGGATCATACGAATGAGTAAGAATGGATCGTACGAATGAAATAGAATGGATTGTACGAATGAATTAGAATGGATACATTCATGCGAATGAATTAGAATGGATCGGACGATTGAATTAGAATGGATCGTACGATTTATTCTAATTCAATCGTATGATCCATTCTAATACATTCGTACGATTCATGCTAATTCATTCGCACGATCCATTCTAATTCATTCGTACGATCCATTCTTATTCATTCATACGATCCATTCTAATTCATTCGCACAATCCATTCTAATTCATTCGTACAATCCATTCTAATTCATTCGTATGATCCATTCTAACTCATTCGGTGGATCCATTCTAATTCATTCGTACGATCCATTCTAATTCATTCCCACGATCCATTCTAAATTATTCGTACGATCCATTCTAATTCATTCGTACGATCTATTCTAATTCATTTGTACGAATATAACCATTCTAATTCATTCATACGATTCATTCTAATTCATTCGAATGAGCTATTCTAATTCATTCGTACGATCCATTCTAATTCATTCGTATGATCCATTGTAATTCATTCATACAATCTATTTAGATTCATTCGCACAAATGTATCCATTCAAGTTCATTCGTACGATCCAGTCTAATTCATTCGTACGATCCATTCTAATTCCTTCGTACGATCCATTCTAATTCATTCGTACGATCTATTCTAATTCATTCGTACGATCCATTCTAATTCATTCGTACGATCCATTCTAATTCCTTCGTACGATCCATTCTAATTCATTCGTACGATCCATTCTAATTCATTCGTACAATCTATTCTAATTCATTCATACAATCCATTCTAATTCATTCGCACGAATGTATCCATTCTAATCCATTCGTACGATCCATTCTAATTCATTCGTAAGATCCATTCTAATTCATTCGTACGATCCATTCTAATTCATTCGTACGATCCATTCTAATTCATTCGCACGAATGTATCCATTCTAATTCATTCGTACAATCCATTCTATTTCATTCGTACGATCCATTCTTACTCATTCGTATGATCCATTCTAATTCATTCGTATGATCCATTCTAATTCATTCGTACGATCCATTATAATTCATTCGTACGATCCTTTCTAATTCATTTGCACGATCCATTCTAATTCATTCATACGATCCATTCTAATTCATTCATACGATCCATTCTAATTCATTCCTACAATCCATTCTAATTCATTCGCCCGATCCATTCTAATTCATTCATACGATCCATTCTATTCAATGGATCATGCGATCCATTCGAATTCATTCGCACGATCCATTCTAATTCATTCATATGATCCATTCTAATTCATTCATACAATGCATTCTAATTCTTTCAAACGATCCATTCTAATTCATTCGTACGATCCATTCTAATTCATTCGTACAATCCATTCTATTTCATTTGTACGATCCATTCTTACTCATTCGTATGATCCATTCTAATTCATTCGTATGATCCATTCTAATTCATTTGTACGATCCATTCTAATTCTTTCACACGATCCATTCTAATTTATTCATAGGATCCATTCTAATTCATTCGTACAATCTATTCTATTTCATTCGTACGATCCATTCTTACTCATTCGTATGATCCATTCTAATTCATTCGGACGAATGTATCCATTCTAATTTATTCGTACGATCCATTCTAATTCATTCGTACGATCCATTCTAATTCATTCGTACGATCCATTCTTACTCATTCGTATGATCCATTCTAATTCATTCGTACGATCCATTCTAATTCATTCGTACGATCCATTCAAATTCATTCGCACAATCTATTCTAATTCATTCGTACGATCCATTCTAATTCATTCGTACGATCGTACGAATGAATTAGAATGGATCGTACGGAATGAATTAGAATGGATTGTATGAATGAATTAGAATGGATACATTCGTGCGAATGAATTAGAATTGATCATACGAATGAGTAAGAATGGATCGTACGAATGAAATAGAATGGATTGTACGAATGAATTAGAATGGATCGTACAAATGAATTAGAATGGATCGTACGAATGAATTAGAATGGATCATACGAATGAGTAAGAATGGATCGTACAAATGAAATAGAATGGATTGTACGAGCGAATTAGAATGGATCGTACGAATGAATTAGAATGGATCGTGTGAAAGAATTAGAATGCATTATATGAATGAATTAGAATGGATCGTATGAATGAATTAGAATGGATCATGCGAATGAATTCGAATGGATCGCATGATCCATTCGAATAGAATGGATCGTATGAATGAATTAGATAGGATCGGGCGAATGAATTAGAAAGGATTGTAGGAATGAATTTGAATGGATCGTATGAATGAATTAGAATGGATCGTATGAATGAATTAGAATGGATCGTGCGAATGAATTAGAATGGATCGTACGAATGAATTAGAATGGATCGTACGAATGATTTAGAATGGATCATACAAATGAATTAGAATGGATCATACGAATGAGTAAGAATGGATCGTACGAATTAAATAGAATGGATTGTACGAATGAATTAGAATGGATACATTCGTGCGAATGAATTAGAATGGATCGTACGAATGAATTAGAATGGATCGTACGAATAAATTAGAATGGATACATTCGTGCAAATGAATTAGAATGGATCGTATGAATGTATTAGAATGGATCGTATAAATGAATTAGAATGGATCGTACGAATGAATTAGAATGGATACATTCGTGCGAATGAATTAGAATGGATCGGACGAATGAATTAGAATGGATCGTACGAATGAGTAAGAATGGATCGTACGAATGAAATAGAATAGATCGTACGAATGAATTAGAATGGATCGTACGAAGGAATTAGAATGGATCGTACGAATGAATTAGAATGGATATATTCGTGCAAATGAATTAGAATGGATCGTATGAATGTATTAGAATGGATCGTATGAGTGAATTAGAATGGATCGTACGAATGAATTAGAATGGATCGTATGAATGAATTAGAATGGATACATTCGTGTGAATGAATTAGAATGGATCGTATGAATGAATTATAATAGATTTTGTGAATGAATTAGAACTGATCGTACGAATGAATTAGAATGGATACATTCGTGCGAATGAATTAGAATGGATTGTATGAATGAATTAGAATGGATCCTATGAATGAACTAGAATGGATCGTGCGAATGAATTAGAATGGATCGTACGATTGAATTAGAATGGATCGTGCTAATGAATTAGAATTGATCGAACGAATGAATTAGCATGGATCGTGCTAATGAATTAGAATGGAACGTACGAATGAATTAGAATGGATCGTGTGAAAGAATTAGAATTGATTGTATGAATGAATTAGAATGAATTCGTACGATCCATTCGAATTCATTCGCACGATCCATTCTAATTCATTCATACGATCCATTCTAATTCATTCATACAATCCATTCTAATTCTTTCACACGATCCATTCTAATTAATTCATAGGATCCATTCTAATTCATTCGTACAATCTATTCTATTTCATTCGTACGATCCATTCTTACTCTTTTGTATGATCCATTCTAATTCATTCGGACGAATGTATCCATTCTAATTTATTCGTACGATCCATTCTAATTCATTCGTACGATCCATTCTAATTCATTCGTACGATCCATTCTAATTCATTCGTCCGATCCATTCTAATTCATTCGCACGAATGTATCCATTCTAATTCATTCGTACGATCCATTCTAATTCATTCGTAAGATCCATTCAAATTCATTCGTACGATCCATTCTAATTCATTCGTACGATCCATTCTAATTCATTCGCACGAATGTATCCATTCTAGTTTATTCGTACGATCCATTCTAATTCATTCATACCATCCATTCTAATTCATTCGCACGAATGTATCCATTCTAATTTATTCGTACGATCAGTTCTAATTCATTCACAAAATCTATTCTAATTCATTCATACGATCCATTCTAATTCATTCACACGAATGTATCCATTCTAATTTATTCATACGATCCATTCTAATTCATTCTTACGATCCATTCTAATTCACTCATACGATCCATTCTAATACATTCATACGATCCATTCTAATTCATTTGCACGAATATATCCATTCTAATTCATTCGTACGATCCATTCTAATTCCTTCATACGATCCATTCTAATTCATTCGTATGATCTATTCTAATTCATTCGTACGATCCATTCTAATTCATTCGTATGATCCATTCTAATTCCTTCGTACGATCCATTCTAATTCATTCGTACGATCCATTCTAATTCATTCATACCATCCATTCTAATTCTTTCACACGATCCATTCTAATTCATTCGTACGATCCATTCTAATTCATTCGTGCAATCCATTCTATTTCATTCGTACGATCCATTCTTACTCATTCGTACGATCCATTCTAATTCATTCACACGAATGAATTAGAATGGATCGTACGAATGAATTAGAATGGATCGCACGAAGGAATTAGAATAGATCGTACGAATGAATTATAATGGATCGTACGAATGAATTAGAATAGAGCGTACGAATGAATTAGAATGGATCGTACGAATGAATTAGAATAGATCGTACGAATGAATTAGAATGGATCATACGAAGGAATTAGAATGGATCGTACGAATGAATTAGAATGGATATATTCGTGCAAATGAATTAGAATGGATCGTATGAATGTATTAGAATGGATCGTATGAGTGAATTAGAATGGATCGTGTGAATGAATTAGAATGGATCGTATGAATGAATTAGAATGGATACATTCGTGTGAATGAATTAGAATGGATCGTATGAATGAATTAGAATAGATTTTGTGAATGAATTAGAACTGATCGTACGAATGAATTAGAATGGATACATTCGTGCGAATGAATTAGAATGGATTGTATGAATGAATTAGAATGGATCCTATGAATGAATTAGAATGGATCGTACGAATGAATTAGAATGGATACATTCGTGCGAATGAATTAGAATTGATCGTACGAATGAATTAGAATAGATCGTGCGAATGAATTAGAATGGATCGTACGAATGAATTAGAATGGATACATTCGTGCGAATGAATTAGAATGGATACATTCGTGCGAAAGAATTAGAATAGATCGTATGAATGAATTAGAATGGATCCTATGAATGAATTAGAATGGATCGTGCGAATGAATTAGAATGGATCGTACGAATGAATTAGAATGGATCGTGCTAATAAATTAGAATTGATCGAACGAATGAATTAGCATGGATCGTGCTAATGAATTAGAATGGTTCGTACGAATGAATTAGATAGGATCAAATGAATGAATTAGAATGGTTACATGCATGCGAATGAATTAGAATGGATCGTACGAATGGATTAGAATGGATACATTCGAGCGAATGAATTAGAATGGATCGTACGAATGAATTAGAATGGATCGTACGAATAAATTAGAATGGATACATTCGTCCGAATGAATTAGAATGGATCAATTGAATGAGTAAGAATGGATCGTACGAATGAAATAGAATAGATTGTACGAATGGATTAGAATGGATCCTACGAATGGATTAGAAAGGATACCTTTGTGCATATGAATTACAATGGATCGTACGAATGAATTAGAATGGATCATATTAATGAATTAGAATGGATCGTACGAATGGATTAGAATGGATCGTGCGAATGAATTAGAATGGATCGTACGAATGAATTAGAATGGATCGTACGAATGAATTAGAATGGATCATATTAATGAATTAGAATGGATCGTACGAATGAATTAGAATGGATACATTCGTGCGAATGAATTAGAATGGATCGGACGAATGAATTAGAATGGATCGTACGAATGAATTAGAATGGATCAAATGAATGAATTAGAATAGTTACATTCATGCGAATGAATTAGAATGGATCGTACGAATGGATTAGAATGGATACATTCGAGCGAATGAATTAGAATGGATCGTACGAATGAATTAGAATGGATCGTACGAATGGATTAGAATGGATCCTACGAATGGATTAGAATGGATACCTTTGTGCATATGAATTAGAATGGATCGTACGAATGAATTAGAATGGATCAAATTAATGAATTAGAATGGATCGTACGAATGAATTAGAATGGATACATTCGTGCACGATCCATTCTAATTCATTCATACGATCCATTCTAATTGTATGAATGTATTAGAATGGATCGTATGAGTGAATTAGAATGGATCGTACGAATGAATTAGAATGGATCGTATGAATGAATTAGAATGGATACATTCGTCTGAATGAATTAGAATGGATCGTATGAATGAATTAGAATAGATTTTGTGAATGAATTAGAACTGATTGTACGAATGAATTAGAATGGATACATTCGTGCGAATGAATTAGAATGGATTGTATGAATGAATTAGAATGGATCCTATGAATGAATTAGAATGGATCGTACGAATGAATTAGAATTTCTACATTCGTGCGAATGAATTAGAATTGATCGTACGAATGAATTAGAATGGATCGTGCGAATGAATTAGAATGGATCGTACGAATAAATTAGAATAGATACATTCGTCCGAATGAATTAGAATGGATCATACGAATGAGTAAGAATGGATCGTACGAATGAAATAGAATAGATTGTATGAATGAATTAGAATGGATTCGTACGAATGAATTAGAATGGATACATTCGTGCGAATGAATTAGAATGGATCGTACCAATGAGTAAGAATGGATCGTACGAATGAAATAGAATGAATTGTGCGAATGAATTAGAATGGATCGTACGAATGAATTAGAATGGATCGTGTGAAAGAATTAGAATGGATTGTATGAATGAATTAGAATAGATCGTATGAATGAATTAGAATGGATTCGTACGAATGAATTAGAATGGATACATTCGTGCGAATGAATTAGAATGGATCGTACCAATGAGTAAGAATGGATCGTACGAATGAAATAGAATGGATTGTGCGAATGAATTAGAATGGATCGCACGAATGAATCCATTCTAATTCATTCGTACGATCTATTCTAATTCATTCATACGATCCATTCTAATTCATTCGTATGATCCATTATAATTAATTTGTATGATCCATTCTAATTCATTCGTACGATCCATTCTAATTCATTCATACAATCCATTCTAATTCATTCGTACGATCCATTCTAATTCACTCATACGATCCATTCTAATACATTCATACGATCCATTCTAATTCCTTTGCACGAATATATCCATTCTAATTCATTCGTACGATCCATTCTAATTCCTTCGTACAATCTATTCTAATTCCTTCGTACGATATATTCTAATTCATTAGTACGATCCATTCTAATTCATTCGTACGATCCATTCTAATTCCTTCGTACGATCCATTCTAATTCATTCGTACGATCCATTCTAATTCATTCGTACAATCTATTCTAATTCATCCGTACGAATGGATACATTCGTGTAAATGAATTAGAATGGATCGTACGAATGAGTAAGAATGGATCGTACGAATGAAATAGAATGGATTGCACGAATGAATTATAATGGATCGTACAAATGAATTAGAATGGATCGTACGAATGAATTAGAATGGATCGTACGAATGAATTAGATTGGATCGTACAAATGTATCCATTCTAATTCATTCGTACGATCCATTCTAATTCATTCGTAAGATCCATTATAATTCATTCGTACGATCCATTCTATTTCATTCGTACGATCCATTCTAATTCATTCGTATGAATGTATCCATTCTAGTTCATTCGTACGATCCATTCTAATTCATTCGTACGATCCATTCTAATTCATTCGCACGATCCATTCTAATTCATTCGTACGATCAATTCTAATTCATTCACACGAATGTATCCATTCTAATTCATTCGTATGATCTTGAATTAGAATGGATCGTACGAATAAATTAGAATGGATACCTTTGTGCATATGAATTAGAATGGATCGTACGAATGAATTAGAATGGATCATATTAATGAATTAGAATGGATCGTACGAATGAATTAGAATGGATCGTACGAATGAATTAGAATGGATCTTACGAATGGATTAGAATGGATACATTCGTGCGAATGAATTAGAATAGATCGGACGAATGAATTAGAATGGATCGTACGAATGAATTAGAATGGATCAAATGAATGAATTAGAATGGTTACATTCATGCGAATGAATTAGAATGGATTGTACGAATGGATTAGAATGGATCGTACGAATGGATTAGAATGGATACATTCGAGCGAATGAATTAGAATGGATCGTACGAATGAAATTAGAATGGATCGTACGAATGAATTAGAATAGATCGTACGAATGAATTAGAATGGATCGTACGAATGAATTAGAATGGATCGTGTGAAAGAATTAGAATAGATCGTACGAATGAATTAGAATGGATCGTGCGAATGAATTAGAATGGATCGTACGAATGAATTAGAATGGATCGTGCTAATGAATTAGAATTGATCGAACGAATGAATTAGCATGGATCGTGCATTCGTACGATCCATTCTAATTCATTCGTTAGATCCATTCTAATTCATTCGTACAATCCATTCTAATTCATTCGTACGATCCATTCTAATTCATTCGCACGAATGTATCCATTCTAGTTCATTCGTACGATCCATTCTAATTCATTCGTACGATCCATTCTAATTCATTCATACGATCTATTCTAATTCATTCATACAATCCATTCTAATTCTTTCACATGATCCATTCTAATTCATTCGTACGATCCATTCTAATTCATTCGCACAATCCATTCTATTTCATTCGTACGATCCATTCTTACTCATTCGTATGATCCATTCTAATTCATTCGCACGAATCTATCCATAATGGATCATACGAATGAGTAAGAATGGATCGTACGAATGAAATAGAATGGATTGTGCGAATGAATTAGAATGGACCGTACGAATGAATTAGAATGGATACATTCGTGCGAATGAATTAAAATAGATCGGACGAATGAATTAGAATGGATCGTACGAATGAATTAGAATGGTTCGTACGAATGAATTAGAATGGATCGTACGAATAAATTAGAATGGATACATTCATCCGAATGAATTAGAATGGATCATACGAATGAGTAAGAATGGATCGTATGAATGAAATAGTATGGATTGTACGAATGAATTAGAATGGATACATTCGTGCGAATGAATTAGAATGGATCGTACGAATGAATTAGAATGGATCGTACGAATGAATTAGAATGGATCGTACGAATGAATTAGAATGGATCATACGAATGAATTTGAATGGATCGTACGAATGAATTAGAATGGATCGTACGAATGAATTAGAATGGATACATTCGTGCGAATGAATTAGAATGGATCGGACGAATGAATTAGAATGGATCGTACGAATGAATTAGAATGGATCGTACGAATGAATTAGAATGGATCGTACGAATAAATTAGAATGGATACATTCGTCCAAATGAATTAGAATGGATCATACGAATGAGTAAGAATGGATCGTACGAATGAAATAGAATAGATTGTACGAATGAATTAGAATGGATCCTACGAATGAATTTGAATGGATCATGTGAAAGAATTAGAATGGATTGTATGAATGAATTAGAATGGATCGTATGAATGAATTAGAATGGATCGTGCGAATGAATTCGAATGGCTCGTACGAATTCATTCTAATTCATTCATACAATCCATTCTAATTCTTTCACACGATCTATTCTAATTCATTTGTAGGATCCATTCTAATTCATTCGTACAATCTATTCTATTTCATTCGTACGATCCATTCTTACTCATTCGTATGATCCATTCTAATTCATTCGGATGAATGTATCCATTCTAATTTATTCGTACGATCCATTCTAATTCATTCGTACGATCTATTCTAATTCATTCATACGATCCATTCTAATTCATTCGTCCGATCCATTCTAATTCATTCGCACGAATGTATCCATTCTAATTCATTCGTACGGTCCATTCTAATTCATTCGCACAATCCATTCTATTTCATTCATACGATCCATTCTTACTCATTCGTATGATCCATTATGGATACATTCGTGCGAATGAATTAGAATGAATCATACGAATGAGTAAGAATGGATTGTACGAATGAAATAGAATGGATTGTGCGAATGAATTAGAATGGATCGTACGAATGAATTAGAATGGATCGTGTGAAAGAATTAGAATGGATTGTATGAATGAATTAGAATAGATCGTATGAATGAATTAGAATGGATCGTACGAATGAATTAGAATGGATCGTACGAATGAACTAGAATGGATACATTCGTGCGAATGAATTAGAATGGATCGTACGAATGAATTAGAATGGATCGTACGAATGAATTAGAATGGATCTTACGAATGAATTAGAATGGATCGTACGAATGCACGATCCATGCTAATTCATTCGTTCGATTAATTCTAATTCATTAGCACGATCCATTCTAATTCATTTGTACGATCCATTCTAATTCATTCGCACGATCCATTCTAATTCATTCGTACGATCCATTCAAATTCTTTCACACGATCCATTCTAATTCATTCGTACGATCCATTCTAATTCATTCGTACGATCTATTCAAATTCATTCGTACGATCCATTCTAATTCATTCGTACGATCCATTCTAATTCCTTCGTACGATCCATTCTAATTCATTCATACAATCCATTCTAATTCTTTCACACGATCCATTCTAATTCATTCGTACGATCCATTCTAATTCATTCGTGCAATCCATTCTATTTCATTCGTACGATCCATTCTTACTCATTCGTACAATCCATTCTAATTCATTCACACGAATGTATCCATTCGTACGAATGAATTAGAATAGATTGTACGAATGAATTAGAATGGATCTTGTGAATGAATTAGAATGGATCGTACGAATAAATTAGAATAGATCGTGCGAATGAATTAGAATGGATCGTACGAATGAATTAGAATGGATCGTACGAACTAACTAGAATGGATACATTCGTGCGAATGAATTAGAATGGATCGTACGAATGAATTAGAATGGATCGTACGAATGAATTAGAATGGATCGTACGAATGAATTAGAATGGATCATATGAATGAGTAAGAATGGATCGTACGAATGAAATTGAATGGATTGTACGAATGAATTTGAATGGATCGGACGAATGAATTAGAATGGATCGTGTGAAAGAATTAGAATGGATTGTATGAATGAATTAGAATGGATCATATGAATGAATTAGAATGGATCGTGCGAATGAATTCGAATGGATCGTACGAATGAATTAGAATGGATCGTACGAATGAATTAGAATGGATACATTCGTGCGAATGAATTAGAATGGATACATTCGTGCGAAAGAATTAGAATAGATCGTATGAATGAATTAGAATGGATCCTATGAATGAATTAGAATGGATCGTGCGAATAAATTAGAAGGGATCGTACGAATGAATTAGAATGGATCGTGCTAATGAATTAGAATTGATCGAACGAATGAATTAGTATGGATCGTGCTAATGAATTAGAATGGAACGTACGAATGAATTAGAATGGATCGTGTGAAAGAATTAGAATGGATTGTATGAATAAATTAGAATGAATTTGTATGATCCATTTGAATTCATTCGCACGATCCATTCTAATTCATTCATACGATCCATGCTAATTCATTCATACAATCCATTCTAATTCTTTCACACGATCCATTCTAATTCATTCGTAGGATCCATTCTAATTCATTCGTACAATCTATTCTATTTCATTCGTACGATCCATTCTTACTCATTCGTATGATCCATTCTAATTCATTCGGACGAATGTATCCATTCTAATTTATTTGTACGATCTATTCTAATTCATTCGTACGATCCATTCTAATTCATTCGTATGATCCATTCTTTCTCATTCGTATGATCTATTCTAATTCATTCGTACGATCCATTCTAATTCATTCGCACAATCTATTCTAATTCATTCGTACGATCCATTCTAATTCATTCGTACGATCGTACGAATGAATTAGAATGGATCGTACGGAATGAATTAGAATGGATTGTATGAATGAATTAGAATGGTTCGTACGATCCATTCTAATTCATTCGCACAATCTATTCTAATTCATTCGTACGATCCATTCTAATTCATTCGTACGATCGTACGAATGAATTAGAATGGATCGTACGGAATGAATTAGAATGGATTGTATGAATGAATTAGAATGGATACACTCGTGCGAATGAATTAGAATGGATCATACGAATGAGTAAGAATGGATCGTACGAATGAAATAGAATGGATTGTACGAATGAATTAGAATGGATCATACAAATGAATTAGAATGGATCGTACGAATGAATTAGAATGGATCATACGAATGAGTAAGAATAGATCGTACAAATGAAATAGAATGTATTGTACGAATGAATAAGAATGGATCGTACGAATGAATTAGAATGGATCGTGTGAAAGAATTAGAATGCATTGTATGAATGAATTAGAATGGATCGTATGAATGATTTAGAATGGATCGTGCGAATGAATTAGAATGGATCGCATGATCCATTCGAATAGAATGGATCATATGAATGAATTAGAATGGATCGGGCGAATGAATTAGAATGGATTGTAGGAATGAATTAGAATGGATCGTACGAATGAATTAGAATGGATCGTACGAATGAATTAGAATGGATCATACGACTGAATTAGAATGGATCATACGAATGAGTAAGAATGGATCGTACGAATGAAATAGAATGGATTGTACGAATGAATTAGAATGGATACATTCATGCGAATGAATTAGAATGGATCGGACGATTGAGTTAGAATGGATCGTACGATTCATTCTAATTCATTCGTACGATCCATTCTAATACATTCGTACGATTCATGCTAATTCATTCGCACGATCCATTCTAATTCATTTGTACGAATGTATCCATTCTAATTCATTCGTACGATCCATTCTAATTCATTAATATGATCCATTCTAATTCATTCGTACGATCCATTCTAATTCATATGCACAAAGGTATCCATTCTAATTCATTCGTACGATCCATTCTAATTCAGGATCGTACGAATGAATTAGAAGGGATACATTCGTGCGAATGAATTAGAATTGATCGTACGAATGAATTAGAATGGATTGTGCGAATGAATTAGAATGGATCGTACGAATGAATTAGAATGGATCGTACGAATGAACTAGAATGGATACATTCGTACGAATGAATTAGAATGGATCGTACGAATGAATTAGAATGGATACATTCGTGCGAATGAATTAAATTGGATCGGACGAATGAATTAAAATGGATCGTACGAATGAATTAGAATGGATCAAATGAATGAATTAGAATGGTTATATTCATGCGAATGAATTAGAATGGATCGTACGAACGGATTAGAATGGATCGTACGAATGGATTAGAATGGATACATTCGAGCGAATGAATTAGAATGGATCGTACGAATGAATTAGAATGGATCGTACGAATGGATTAGAATGGATCCTACAAATGGATTAGAATGGATACCTTTGTGCATATGAATTAGAATGGATCGTACGAATGAATTAGAATGGATAATATTAATGAATTAGAATGGATCGTACGAATGAATTAGAATGGATACATTCGTGTGAATGAATTAGAATGGATCGTGCGAATCAATTAGACTGGATCGTGCGAATGAATAAGAATAGATCATACGAATTAATTAGAATGGATCGTACGAATTATTTAGAATGGATACATTCGTGCGAATGAATTAGAATGGATTATATGAATGAATTAGAATGGATCGTACGAATGAATTAGAATGGATCATACGAATTAATTAGAATGGATCATACGAATGAATTAGAATGGATCGTACGAATGAATTAGAATGGATACATTCGTGCGAATGAATTAGAATGGATTGTGCAAATGAATTAGAATGAATCATATTAATGAATTAGAATGGATCGTACGAATGAATTAGAATGGATACATTCGTGCGAATGAATTAGAATGGATCGTGCGAATCAATTAGACTAGATCGTGCGAATGAATAAGAATGGATCGTACGAATGAATTAGAATGAATCGTACGATCCATTCTAATTCAATCGTCCGAACCATTCTAATTCATTCACATGAATGTATCCATTCTAATTCATTCGTACAATCCATTCTATTTCATTCATACGATCCATTCTTACTCATTCGTATGATCCATTCTAATTCATTCGTATGATCCATTCTAATTCATTCTTACGATCCATTCTAATTCATTCGTATGATCCATTCTAATTCATTCGCATGATCCATTCTAATTCATTCCTACGATCCATTCTAATTTATTCATACGATCCATTTTAATTCATTCCTACAATCCATTCTACTTCATTCACCCGATCCATTCTAATTCATTCATACGATCCATTCTATTCGAATGGATCATGCGATCCATTCGAATTCATTCGCACGATCCATTCTAATTCATTCATACGATCCATTCTTATTCATTCATACAATGCATTCTAATTCTTTCACACGATCCATTCTAATTCATTCGTACGATCCATTCTAATTCATTCGTACAATCCATTCTATTTCATTTGTACGATCCATTCTTACTCATTCGTATGATCCATTCTAATTCATTCGTACGATCTATTCAAATTCATTTGTACGATCCATTCTAATTCATTCGTACAATCCATTCTATTTCATTCGTACGATCCATTCGTACGATCCATTCGTAGTCATTCGTATGATCCATTCTAATTCATTCGTATGATCCATTCTTAGTCATTCGTATGATCCATCCTAATTCATTTGTACGATCCATTCTAATTCATTCGTACGATCCGTTCTAATTCATTCGTAAGATCCATTCTAATTCATTCGTATGATCCATTCTAATTCATTCGTACGATCCATTCTAATTCATTCGCACGAATGTATCCATTCTAGTTCATTCGTACGATCCATTCTAATTCATTCGTACGATCCATTCTAATTCATTTGCACGATCCATTCTAATTCATTCGTACGATCCATTCAAATTCATTCATACGATCCATTCTAATTCATTCGTACGATCCATTCTAATTCATTCGCACAAATGTATCCATTCTAATTTATTCGTACGATCCATTCTAATTCATTCGCACGATCCATTCTAATTTATCCGTACGATCCACGCTAATTCATTCGCACGATCTGTTCTTATTCATTCGCACAATCCATTCTAATTCATTCGCACGAATGTATCTATTCTAATTCATTCGTACGATCCATTCTAATTCATTCGTACGATCCATTCTAATTCATTCGTATGATCCATTCTAATTAATTCGTATGATCCATTCTAATTCACTCATACGATCCATTCTAATACATTCATACGATCCATTCTAATTCATTTGCACGAATATATCCATTCTAATTCATTCGTACGATCCATTCTAATTCCTTCGTACGATCCATTCTAATTCATTCGTTCGATCTATTCTAATTCATTCGTACGATCCATTCTAATTCATTCGTACGATCCATTCTAATTCCTTCGTACGATCCATTCTAATTCATTCGTATGATCCATTCTAATTCATTCGTACAATCTATTTTAATTCATTCGTACGAATGGATACATTCATGTGAATGAATTAGAATGGATCGTACGAATGAAATAGAATGGATTGCACGAATGAATTAGAATGGATCGTACGAATGAATTAGAATGGATCGTGTGAAAGAATTAGAATGGATTGTATGAATGAATTAGAATGGATCGTACGAATGAATTAGAATCGATCGTACTAGGATCCATTCTAATTCATTCGTACAATCTATTCTATTTCATTCGTATGATCCATTCTTACTCATTCGTATGATCCATTCATATTCATTCGGACGAATGTATCCATTCTAATTTATTCGTACGATTCATTCTAATTCATTCGTAAGATCCATTCTAATTCATTCGTACGATCCATTCTTACTCATTCGTATGATCCATTCTAAATCATTCGTACGATCCATTCTAATTCATTCGTATGGTCGATTCTAATTCATTCGCACTATCCATTCTAATTCATTCGTACGATCCATTCTAATTCATTCGTATGATCCATTCTAATTTATTCGTTCAAATATATCCATTCTAATTCATTCGTATGATCCATTCTAATTCATTCGCACGATCCATTCTAATTCATTCGCACGAATGTATCCATTCTAATTCATTTGCACGATCCATTCTAATTCATTCCTACGATCTATTCTAATTCATTCGTACGATCCATTCTAATTCATTCTAATTCATTCATACGATCCATTCTACGATCCATTCTAATTCATTCGTATATTCCATTCTAATTCATTAGCACGATCCATGCTAATGAATTAGAATGGATCGTACGATCCAATCTAATTCATTCATACGATCCATTCTTACTCATTCGTATGATCCATTCTAATTCAATCGTACGATCCATTCTAATTTATTCATACGATCCATTATAATTCCTTCGTACAATCCATTCTAATTCATTCGTACGATCCATTCTAATTCATTCGTACGATCCATTCTAATTCCTTCGTACGTTCCATTCTAATTCATTCGTACGATCCATTGTAATTCATTCGCGCAATCTATTCTAATTCATTCGTACGATCCATTCTAATTCATTCGTACGATCCATTCTAATTCATTCATACAATCCATTCTAATTTATTCGCACGAATGTATCCATTCTAATTCATTCATACGATCCATTCTAATTCATTCGCACAATCTATTCTAATTCATTCATACGATCCATTCTAATTCATTCGCACGAATGTATCCATTCTAATTCATTCATACGATCCATTCTACTTCATTCGTACTATCCGTTCTAATTTACTCATACGATCCATTCTAATTCATTCATACGATCCATTCTAATTCATTCGCACGAATGTATCCATTCTAATTCATTCGTACGATCCATTCTAATTCATTCATACGATCCATTCTAATTCATTCGTAAGATCCATTCTAATTCATTCGTACGATCCATTCTAATTCATTCGCACGAATGTATCCATTCTAATTCATTCGTACGATCCATTCTAATTCATTCGTATGATCCATTCTAATTCATTCGTAAGATCCATTCTAATTCATTCGTACGATCCATTCTAATTCATTCGCACGAATGTATCCATTCTAGTTCATTCTTACGACCCATTCTAATCCATTCGTACGATCCATTCTAATTCATTCGTACGATCCATTCTAATTCATTCGCCCGAATGTATCCATTCTAATCCATTCGTACGATCCATTCTAATCCATTCGTACGATCCATTCTAATTCATTCGCATGAATGTAACCATTCTAATTCATTCATTTGATCCATTCTAATTCATTCGTACGATCCATTCTAATTCATTCATCCGATCCATTCTAATTCATTCGCACGAATGTATCCATTCTAATTCATTCGTACGATCCATTGTAATACATTCGTACGATCCATTCTAATTCATTCGTAAGATCCATTCTAATTCATTAATACGATCCATTCTAATTCATTCGCACGATCCATTCTAATTCATTTGTACGATCAATTCTAAGTCATTCGCACGAATGTATCCATTCTAATTCATTCATACGATCCATTCTAATTCATTCGTACGATCCATTCTAATTCACTCATACGATCCATTCTAATACATTCATACGATCCATTCTAATTCATTTGCACGAATATATCCATTCTAATTCATTCGTATGATCCATTCTAATTCCTTCATACGATCCATTCTAATTCATTCGTACGATCCATTCAAATTCATTCGTACGATCCATTCCAATTCCTTCGTGCGATCCATTCTAATTCATTCGTACGATCCATTCTAATTCATTCGAACAATCAATTCTAATTCATTCGTACGAATGGAGACATTCGTGTGAATGAATTAGAATGGATCGTACGAATGAGTAAGAATGGATCATACGAATGAAATAGAATGGATTGAACTAATGAATTAGAATGGATCGTACGAATGAATTAGAATGGATCGTGTGAAAGAACTAGAATGGATTATATAAATGAATTAGAATGGATCGTACGAATGAATTAGAATGGATCGTACGAAGGAATTAGAATGGATCGTACGAATGAATTAGAATGGATCGTACGAAAGAATTAGATTGGATCTTACGAATGAAATAGAATGGATCGTACGAATAAATTAGAATGGATCGTACGAATGAATTAGAATGGATACATTCGTGCGAATGAATTAGAATGGATCGGATGAATGAATTAGAATGGATCGTACGAATGAATTAGAATGGATCGTACGAATAAATTAGAATAGATACATTCGTCCAAATGAATTAGAATGGATCATACGAATGAGTAAGAAAGGATCATACGAATGAAATAGAATAGATTGTACGAATGAATTAGAATGGATCCTATGAATGAATTAGAATGGATCGTGTGAAAGAATTAGAATGGATTGTATGAATGAATTAGAATGGATCGTATGAATGAATTAGAATGGATCGTGCGAATGAATTTGAATGGATCGTACGAATTCATTCATACAATCAATTCTAATTCTTTCACACGATCCATTCTAATTCATTCGTACGTTCCATTCTAATTCATTAGCACGATCCATGCTAATTCATTCGTTCGATCAATTCTAATTCATTAGCACGATCCATTCTAATTCATTCGTACGATCCATTCTAATTCATTTGCACGATCCATTCTAATTCATTCATAGGATCCATTCTAATTCATTCGTACAATCCATTCTAATTCTTTCACACGATCCATTCTAATTCATTCGTAGGATCCATTCTAATTCATTCGTACAATCTATTCTATTTCATTCGTACGATCCATTCTTACTCATTCGTATGATCCATTCTAATTCATTCGGACGAATGTATCCATTCTAATTCATTCGTACGATCCATTCTAATTTATTCATACAATCCATTCTAATTCTTTCACACGATGCATTCTAATTCATTCGTTCGATCCATTCTAATTCATTCGTGCAATCCATTCTATTTCATTCGTACGATCCATTCTTACTCATTCGTACGATCCATTCTAATTCATTCACACGAATGTATCCATTCGTACGAATGAATTAGAATAGATTGTACGAATGAATTAGAATGGATCGTACGAAGGAATTAGAATGGATCGTACGAATGAATTAGAATGGATCGTACGAATGAATTAGAATAGATTGTACGAATGAATTAGAATGGATCGTACGAAGGAATTAGAATGGATCGTACGAATGAATTAGAATGGATATATTCGTGCAAATGAATTAGAATGGATATATTCGTGCAAATGAATTAGAATGGATCGTATGAATGTATTAGAATGGATTGTATGAGTGAATTAGAATGGATCGTACGAATGAATTAGAATGGATCGTATGAATGAATTAGAATGGATACATTCATGCGAATGAATTAGAATTGATCGTACGAATGAATTAGAATGGATCGTGCGAATGAATTAGAATGGATCGTACGAATAAATTATAATGGATCGTACGAATGAACTAGAATGGATATATTCGTGCGAATGAATTAGAATGGATCGTACGAATGAATTAGAATGGATCGTACGAATGAATTAGAATGGATCTTACGAATGAATTAGAATGGATCGTACGAATGAATTAGAATGGATCGTACGAACTAATTAGAATGGATACATTCGTGTGAATGAATTAGAATGGATCGGACGAATGAATTAGAATGGATCGTATGAATGAATTAGAATGGATCAAATGAATGAATTAGAATGGTTACATTCATGCGAATGAATTAGAATGGATCGTACGAATGGATTAGAATAGATCGTACAAATGGATTAGAATGGATACATTCGAGCGAATGAATTAGAATGGATCGTACGAATGAATTAGAATAGATCGTACGAATGGATTAGAATGGATCCTACGAATGGATTAGAATGGATACCTTTGTGCATATGAATTAGAATGGATCGTACGAATGAATTAGAATGGGTCATATTAATGAATTAGAATGGATCGTACGAATGAATTAGAATGGATACATTCGTGCATGATCCATTCTAATTCATTTGCACGAATGTATCCATTCTAATTCATTCGTACGAATGAATTAGAATGGATCGTGCGAATGAATTAGAATGGATCGTACGAATGAATTAGAATGGATCGTACGAATGAACTAGAATGGATACATTCGTGCGAATGAATTAGAATGGATCGTACGAATGAATTAGAATGGATCGTACGAATGAATAAGAATGGATCTTACAAATGAATTAGAGTGGATCGTACGAATAAATTAGAATGGATCGTACGAATGAATTAGAATGGATACATTCGTGCGAATGAATTAGAATGGATCGGAAGAATAAATTAGAATGGATCGTACGAATGAATTAGAATGGATCAAATAAATGAATTAGAATGGTTACATTCATGCGAATGAATTAGAATGGATCGTACGAATGGATTAGAATGGCTCGTACGAATGGATTAGAATGGATACATTCGAGCGAATGAATTAGAATGGATCGTACGAATGGATTATAATGCATCGTACGAATGAACTAGAATGGATACATTCGTGCGAATGAATTAGAATGGATCGTACGAATGAATTAGAATGGATCGTACGAATGAATTAGAATGGATCTTACGAATGAATTAGAATGGATCGTACGAATGAATTAGAATGGATCGTACGAATGAATTAGAATGCATACATTCGTGCGAATGAATTAGAATGGATCGGACGAAAGAATTAGAATGGATCGTACGAATGAATTAGAATGGATCGTACGAATGAATTAGAATGGATCGTACGAATAAATTAGAATGGATACATTCGTCCGAATGAATTAGAATGGATCATACGAATGAGTAAGAATGGATCGTACGAATGAAATAGAATAGATTGTACGAAGGAATTAGAATGGATCGTACGAAGGAATTAGAATGGATCGTACGAATGAATTAGAATGGATATATTCGTGCAAATGAATTAGAATGGATCGCATGAATGAATTAGAATGGATCGTATGAGTGAATTAGAACGGATAGTACGAATGAAGTAGAATGGATCGTATGAATGAATTAGAATGGATACATTCGTGCGAATAAATTAGAATGGATCGTATGAATGAATTAGGATAGATTGTGCGAATGAATTAGAATGGATCGTACGAATGAATTAGAATGGATACATTCGTGCGAATAAATTAGAATGGATTGTATGAATGAATTAGAATGGATCGTACGAATGAATTAGAATGGATCATACGAATGAATTAGAATAGATTGCGCGAATGAATTAGAATGGATCGTACAAATGAATTAGAATGGATCGTACGAAGGAATTAGAATGGATCGTACGAATGAATTAGAATGGATCGTACGAATGTATTAGAATGGATCGTACGAATGAATTAGAATGAATTAGAATGGATCGTACGAATGAATTAGAATAGATCATAGGAATGAATTAGAATGGATCGTGCTAATGAATTAGAATGGATACATTCGTGCAAATGAATTAGAATGGATCGTGCGAATGAATTAGAATGGATCGTACGAATGAATTAGAATGGATATATTTGAACGAATAAATTAGAATGGATCATACGAATGAATTAGAATGGATCGTACGATTGAATTAGAATGGATAGTGCGAATGAATTAGAATCGATCGTACGAATGAATTAGAATGGATCGTACGAATGAATTCCAATGGATCATACGAATGAGTAAGAATGGATCGTACGAATGAATTAGAATGGATCGTACGAATGAATTAGAATGGATCGTACGAATAAATTAGAATGGATACATTCGTCCGAATGAATTAGAATGGATCATACGAATGAGTAAGAATGGATCATACGAATGAAATAGAATAGATTGTACGAATGAATTAGAATGGATCCTAGTTCGATCCATTCTAATTCATTCGTACGATCCATTCTAATTCATTCATACCATCCATTCTAATTCTTTCACACGATCCATTCTAATTCATTCGTACGATCCATTCTAATTCATTCGTGCAATCCATTCTATTTCACTCGTACGATCCATTCTTACTTATTCGTACGATCCATTCTAATTTATTCACACGAATGTATCCATTCGTACGAATGAATTAGAATAGATTGTACGAATGAATTAGAATGGATCGTACGAATGAATTAGAATGGATCGTACAAAGGAATTAGAATGGATCGTACGAACGAATTAGAATGGATCGTACGAATGAATTAGAATAGATCGTACGAATGAATTAGAATGGATCGTACAAAGGAATTAGAATGGATCGTACGAATGAATTAGAATGGATATATTTGTGCAAATGAATTAGACTGGATCGTATGAATGTATTAGAATGGATCGTGCGAATGAATTAGAATGGATCGTACGAATGAATTAGAATGGATCGTACGAATGAACTAGAATAGATACATTCGTGCGAATGAATTAGAATGGATCGTACGAATGAATTAGAATGGATCGTACGAATGAATTAGAATGGATCTTACGAATGAATTAGAATGGATCGTACGAATGAATTAGAATGGATCGTACGAACGAATTAGAATGGATACATTCGTGCGAATGAATTAGAATGGATCGGACGAATGAATTAGAATGGATCGTACGAATGAATTAGAATGGATCAAATGAATGAATTAGAATGGATCGTACGAATAAATTAGAATGGATACATTCATCCGAATGAATTAGAATGGATCGTACGAATGAATTAGAATGGATCGTACGAATGAATTAGAATGGATCGTACGAATGAATTAGAATGGATACATTCGTATGAATGAATTAGAATGGCTCGTACGAATGAATTAGAATGGATCGTACGGAATGAATTAGAATGGATATATTTGAACAAATAAATTAAAATGGATCATACGAATGAATTAGAATGGATCGTACGAATGAATTAGAATGGATAGTGCGAATGAATTAGAATCGATCGTACGAATGAATTAGAATGGATCGTACGAATGAAATAGAATGGATTGAACTAATGAATTAGAATGGATCGTACGAATGAATTAGAATGGATCGTGTGAAAGAATTAGAATGGATTATATAAATGAATTAGAATGGATCGTACGAATGAATTAGAATGGATCGTACGAAGGAATTAGAATGGATCGTACGAATGAATTAGAATGGATCGTACGAATGAATTAGATTGGATCTTACGAATGAATTAGAATGGATCGTACGAATAAATTAGAATGGATTGTACGAATGAATTAGAATGGATACATTCGTGCGAATGAATTAGAATGGATCAGATGAATGAATTAGAATGGATCGTACGAATGAATTAGAATGGATCGTACGAATAAATTAGAATGGATACATTCGTCCAAATGAATTAGAATGGATCATACGAATGAGTATGAAAGGATCGTACGAATGAAATAGAATAGATTGTACGAATGAATTAGAATGGATCCTGTAATACCCGGTACGTTTGATTTCAGGGCAGCCCAGTTTTATTATTACTAAATTGATTGATTTGTTTTTTTCAGTTATGGTTGTCGATGGTATGTGCTTGAACATGAGTTGGACCGGGCAGTGGGCCCCAGGTCCGGGTCGCTAGGCGACACTGGAGGCATGGTGATCGTTACACGAGCATGCGAGCACGTGTAACAAGGCATGGCATGAATGTTTTTGATAATAATAAAAATTAATTAAAATAATAGGTTTTAAGGCGAGTCTGTCGGACTCGTAAGGTTTGTGCACCGGCCCGTCTTGGTGCGATGCGAGCTCGAGTACGATCCATGCTTAACTGCGAGTTATACTTGTTTGCTAAGAAAAAAAAAAAAAATAAATTAAATAAATTAAAAATTAAAAACACCTAAATCTATAACCAAACCCATTATCGTTTCTCACCTTTATCTCTCTTTAATTCCTTTATCTCTCTTTAATCCCACACCTCTTTATCTCTCTTTAATCCCAAACCCAACCCCCTAATTGTTTCTCTCTTTATCTCTCTTTAATCCCAAACCCAACCTGGCCCCTAATTGTTTCTCTCTCTTTATCTCTCTTTAATTCCTTTATCTCTCTTAAATCTCACACCTCTTTATCTCTCTTTAATCCCAAACCCAAACCCATAATCGTTTCTCACCTTTATCTCTCTTTAATCTCTTTATCTCTCTTTAATCCCAAACCCAACCTGGCCCCTAATTGTTTCTCTCTCTTTATCTCTCTTTAATTCCTTTATCTCTCTTAAATCCCACACCTCTTTATCTCTCTTTAATCCCAAACCCAAACCCGTAATCGTTTCTCACCTTTATCTCTCTTTAATCTCTTTATCTCTCTTTAATCCCAAACCCAACCCCCTAATTGTTTCTCTCTTTATCTCTCTTTAATCCCAAACCCAACCCCCCTTCTCTCTCTTCTCCTTGTTGCACGATCCGGCCAACTCCATCCCTAGTTTCCCTTCACCTTCATCGCAGCCATGGCCACCAGCCGGCGGGCCGACGGCTGTGCAATCGGCAGATGCTAACCAATCGACAGGTCAGCCCCTCTTCGTTTTCCCTGTTTTCCCTTTGGTCCTGTTGAGACCAGCTCGGCGATTTTTTTTTTTTTTTTTTTTTTTTTTTTTTTTTTTTTTATGCCAAAGAGCACAAAGGCATACTAGTAGTAGTGCTCGACGCAGTTTCGACCGTCTACTCAAATTGGTATAATCGAACCATAGTAAGACTATTGTTGTTAGCAATGCCAACTATCCTAGATGACTTAATCGCAATCATCGAGGTCATAAAACCCTTCGACCATGTCGTTTGGGTCATACAATCTATGACCATTGTTTGCGGATGATGCCCCCATTATTACATCTATTTTTATATGGCATACGAATCATCGTGCTATGAATGGCGGTGGGCCGCTCAGCGACCCATATACGAAACCTTGCCGGTCTCGGAGTTCAACTAGGTGAGACGTAATGGCGGTCGTCAATCAGAGCTCAGGCTCATGCGACTCGTTTTAATTATAGTAGTAACTGTGTTTTTGTACCTTAGCCAGATGATTTCTCGGGCAAATAACGAATCAAACCTCCAAACCTTGCCTAGACTTGACCTGATCTGTGTTACCATGGTCAAGATGCTGAAGGTTCCTCAAAGCACGACAGCACGCTAGTAGCGGCATCGATGTAAATGCGATCGTTTAGGCATAATAGCTTATATGAGCTGTAGTGTGATTCTTTGCATCGGCAACGCCGACTAACCATGATGCTACCCTTGGCACATCGATTTGTGTGCCAGTAGACCGGCGTTCGATGACACTACCTTAGGCACATCAATTTGCGTGCTGATAGACGGCGTCCGATGACGTATAAATTCCTGACTCGACCAATCAGACCTAAGCCGGTAATATTTTAAGTAGCACTTAATGACCATAGGCCGCTGGTATGTTTGGCAGTTGGTGAGCACGTGGACCGAGTCGGAGGAGGAGTAGAGGGCGCTTAGCTGCATCAGCCCGAGCACACTTTCCAGGTGACACAGCACGCTTTCTTTAATAATTAATAATGTGAATATAGAAATTAAGGGTAGGTGTCCATAACGCTGCATGCGGGTCCCGTCGGACGTCGTCGCATGTGGTCGAGTGGACCCCGCCTTGTATGCGGAGTCGCGAGTCCGGCGACGCATGCATAAAAAGTTAATAATTTAATAACAAATATTATACTGTTTGCATGGACACCATAGCTAGATTTTCCCTTAATTTGAATAAATAAATAATTAAAGAATTTCCGGGACCCACCCTCCTGAGGGGAGCGTGATAACCCCGGTAAATGGATTTTGGGTGAGAGTGATTTATTTTATTTGATTATGATGCTGGGTTGTGAGTGGGTGCGAATCCCGGGGTAATCCATTAAAAATGTTTAAACACTGTTTAGTACTTTCATTGCCATGTGTATGTTAATTATTGTTAATCTACCTGGTTAGAGGGTAGAGACCCCGTACGCGTAAGGGTCGTGAACCACCTTGCGCGTACAGCCGAAGTTAAGTAGGTTAGGGGTCACGGGCAAGGGTTGTGGTAAAGCCAATAGGAGGTGCCCTCGAGTAGGGATTGGCCTAGCAACCCTGTCCCGGGGAGTTGAAGTCCCCATGGTAAAGCAAGTTGGGCGGTAGAGCTCCACCGTGAAAGACGGGAAACCCCTTATGATCATCTGGGTGAATTGTGCATGGAGTTGGTGGATGCACGGCGAGAGAGCTGGCCCTCTACATCGAAATAAAAGGCCCGATAGTAATGCCCGACCGGGGGCAGGTTGAACAAAATATCCGGGGTTCATGTTTGAATGTATAATTGTTTGCTTATTAAATTTGGAATTGTATGACTGTATACACGATGACCTAGTCGGTAGGATTTGCATGTGAATATAGAAATTGCATGGACACATAAGACGTGATTGAGAACATAGCTTGACAATTAGGTTAATCAATAATTTATCTTAAAATTTGGGCGTTGTTAGTTATTAAAATTGTTAGCTTGTCACTAGCCATTTATTTGGCTAATCTCCCAAATATATTTTTGGGGGCTACTCATTCCCACGAGTAGACTCTTCTGCAGGAGCTGAGGCACAGGAGCAGCAGTAGGAGTCCAACAGTCAGTAGGGTAGCAGCTTATTTTTTTCTATTTATGTCAATCTTAGTAGTGGTACCTTTTCATCGGATGTAATCGAATTGGATTGGAATAAGTTTCTATTAGTTAGTTAGTTTGATAAGTGGTAATGTGCCAGCTGAACTTTCTTTGGGTAGGCCTCTCCTCAAGGCCCCAAGCCTAGGTTAGATCACCACAAAAAATATAAGACGAATAAGTGACCTAATTTGACAAGCCCAGTAGATAGGACCTCCAGAAAGATGCACCGAGTGTTCAGGAGCGGGTGAGATACTCGGCTCGCCGTCGGAGGCTTGAGCCTCGTGCTCCTTTAGAGGATATTCTGTCAGTATGTTGTGACCCCGTTGGGTAGCATGCACTGAAAGGATACTCCTTTTAAAGGTCGAGTCTGATCTTTTGTTTCTTCCCCTTCTTTCATTTGCTTGTGTGTGAGCGTAGAAAGAGCCCAGTGAGAATCCTAAATTGGCATAGTTAAGTAACCATACCCATAACCCTCTTCATTTTCTCACCTCATACCCCAGGAATCAGTCTTCAGATTTCTGGGGCGTGACAGCTGGTATCAGAGCCTAGGGATATGTTCCTAGGGGTTAGTTTCTAGGATTAGGAGTCTAAGTCTAGAGTCTAAATAGTTGGTTAGTAGATGGTTGACGTTAGGACTATCTTTTTATTTCAGATGGCGGGTACTAGGAGTGGAAATGGTGGGAGCAACGGAGCAGGATCGTCCTCTGCGTCTGATAGCACGGCGAGGATGATGGAAATGCTCCAGGGGATGGCCACCATGGTCCAGCAGCAGCAGGCTGCTGTTGTGCAGCAGCAGACGGCTGCTCAGCAGCAGGCCGAGCTAGCGCAGGCTGCCCTTGCCCAGGCTCAGGCTCGTCAGCAGGCCGAGGGCGAGCGGCAGGGGAAATTGCTGAAAGACTTCAAGGCGATGGGACCACCGAGCTTCAAGGGCGATCCAGACCCTATAGAGGCCGATCGATGGTTCCAGCAGACTGAGAAGATACTGAACGCATTGGGCATCACCGACGATAGGAGAGTGACCTTCGCCTCGTACCAGTTTGAGGCTGAGGCAGACTTCTGGTGGCAGACAGTCCAGCGCACCAGAGCAGCAGATCGAGGAGCGATTACATGGCAGGAGTTCGAGGAACTCTTTCGGAAGAAGTTCTTTCCCGTTACCGTGCAGAACCGGATGGAGATGGAGTTTCTGGCGCTATATCAGGGATCTCGTACTGTGACACAGTATGAGGCCAAGTTCTCGGAGCTTGCGAGGTATGCTCCACACCAGGTGGCGACCGACAGCAGGAGAGCCTTGCGCTTTGAGCATGGCTTGAATCCAGTGATCAGAGGTAGGGTTACCCCTTTCTTGGGGCAATCTTATGAGGAGTTGGTCAACCGGTCCCTGGCAGTGGAGCAGGAGTTGAAGGAGTCCCGCGCTATCATGGAGAAGCGGAGTGGCAGCAGTCGCAACGGTCCACCGACTCAGAAGAGGTTTAGGCCTATGGAGACTCGACCCCCGCCGCGCCAGCCTCAGAACTTTCGTGGTCCTCCAGCTCTTGGACCGTCGCGGCGTGGATGTTTTCAGTGCGGTTCATTTGATCATTTGAAGTGGAACTGTCCACAGCTTCATCGGCAGCCACTCCTACCAGCTCCACCCCAGAGGCCTGCTCTGTTGCCACCACCTGTGCAGCAGCAGAGGCCTCCACAGAGAGCTCAGCAGCAACAGCGTCCTCCCCAGGTACAGCAGCAGAGGTCTTTCCCCCGTCAGGGCGGAGGAGGCAACCAGGCTCAGGGAAGGACGTACATGCTAGTTGGTCAAGACCCAGAGGCTTCTGGGGGAGTGATCGAAGGTAACCCTGAACTTAGAATTTAAATTCGTAGACGTAATGGTGTAGTTGTCATTGCTATTAGTTTTAACTCGTTAGAACTTGTAGCAACCAGTAGCTAGATTGGTTTCTTACATGTTTTCGATAACGCTAGGTACCCTTCCTGTCTTTTCGACCCTTGCTTTCGTTCATTTCGATAGCGGGTCTACTCACTCCTATATCGTCCCTAGTTTTGTCAAGACTTTGGGACTAGAGTCGGTTCCATTGGGTCATACTCTGTCGGTGTTTTCACCGCTCGGGGTAAGTACCGATGTGGACCGGATCTGCCGGGACTGCATCATTCATATTGGAGACAGAGAGCTCTCGGCAAACCTCATCATCCTGGACTTAGGAGGAGTGGACGTATTGCTTGGGATGGATTGGATGTCAGCCTATCACGTTACCCTTGATTGCTTTACTAAGAAGGTCATATTCTCACCTCCGGGGAGCGAGGCATTTTACTTCTTGGGAGACAAGCAGAAGATCTTGTGCCCGGTACCGCTGCAACAGATAACCCTCAGCTTACTAGCGCAGCTACCGAGTAGAGATAAAGATGGGAACCCAGTAGTGCTACCACCGATGGTTCGTGAGTTTCCGGATGTCTTCCCAGATGAGCTTCCAGGCTTGCCTCCACCTCGAGAGGTTGAGTTTGCTATAGATTTGGCACCTGGAGCAGCACCGATCTCGGTTGCTCCATATAGGATGGCTCCTGCGGAGCTAAAGGAGCTGAAGACCCAGTTGGAGGAGTTACTCGATAAAGGCTTCATTCGTCCCAGCACATCTCCTTGGGGAGCCCCAGTTCTTTTTGCTCAAAAGAAGGATGGGACGAAGAGGCTTTGCATCGATTATCGCAAACTGAATAGCATCACGATCAAGAACAAGTACCCTTTGCCGCGAATCGAGGACCTCTTTGATCAGTTGAATGGTGCTTGTTATTTCTCGAAGATTGACCTGAGGACCGGATATCACCAGTTGGCTGTGAGAGCGGAGGATATTCCAAAGACGGCGTTTCGAACACGATATGGGCACTATGAGTTTTTGGTCATGCCCTTCGGTCTAACTAACGCTCCTGCAGCATTCATGGATCTGATGAACCGAGTCTTCAGCATGTTCCTGGATAGATTCGTTGTGGTATTTGTAGACGATGTCCTCATTTACTCCAAGACGGAGGGAGATCATCGGGAGCACCTGAGTGCTGTGTTGCAGACCCTTAGAGACCACCAATTGTATGCCAAGCTCAGTAAGTGTGAGTTTTGGATGCAGGAGGTGAAATTTCTTGGACATGTTGTCTCGCAGGAAGGTATCTCCGTGGATCCATCGAAGATAGAGGCCGTGATGGACTGGGAGCAGCCGAAAAACGTATTCGAGATCAGGAGTTTCTTGGGGCTAGCAGGCTATTATAGACGTTTCGTGGAGGGATTTTCTCGTCTAGCAGCACCTCTCACCCGTCTGACAAAGAAGGGTGTCAGGTTCGAGTGGTCGGAAGATTGTGAGAAGTCCTTCCGGGAATTGAAGCGGCGTCTCACTTCGGCCCCAGTGCTTACGATTCCGGCCAGTGGCAAAGGTTATGTTGTCTTCACCGATGCCTCACAGATGGGGCTTGGAGCTGTATTGATGCAGGATGGTAGGGTGGTAGCCTATGCCTCTAGACAATTGAAGACTCACGAGAGGAACTATCCCACCCATGACTTGGAGTTGGCGGCGGTGGTTTTTGCTTTAAAGATCTGGAGGCATTATCTGTACGGTGAGGAGTTCGATATGTATTGTGATCACAAGAGCCTGCGGTACATCGCGAGTCAGAAGGATCTGAACATGCGTCAGAGGAGGTGGATCGAAGTCTTAAAAGACTTCAACTATTCACTCTTTTACCATCCTGGTAAAGCGAATGTTGTTGCAGATGCATTGAGCCGGAAGTCCCATAGTCATCTTGCTAGATTGGTGACTGATCGACAGGATTTTCTGGCCACGATAGAAGGCTTTGATTTGTGGGTTCAATGGGAGCCCTCTCATACCATGTTGCGCACCATACGAGTGCAGCCCAGCCTACTACAGAAGGTGATTGCAGCACAAAGGTTGGATTCTGAGTTGGAGGAGATTAGAGCACGGTGTGACAGTGGGGAGCTCGTTCCTGACTGGTCAGTTGATGTTGATGGAGGTCTGCGGTTCCAGAGGAGGTTGTGCCTCCCTGCTGATGAAGAGGTTCGAGAGGAGGTATTGTCAGAGGCACATCGATCCAGATTCTCGGTGCACCCTGGCGGCACCAAGATGTATCACGATTTGAGGAGGCAGTTCTGGTGGAATGGCATGAAGCGTGACGTGGCCGCCTTTGTGTCTAGATGTTTGACTTGTCAGCAAGTCAAGGCTGAGCACCAGAGACCGGCTGGATTACTACAGCCGCTTCCAGTAGCTGAGTGGAAATGGGAGCACATCACGATGGATTTTGTTTCGGGGCTGCCTCTGACCCGGAACAAACATGACTCAGTTTGGGTGATTGTGGACCGACTGACGAAGTCGGCGCACTTTCTTCCGGTGCGGACGACGATGACATCTGTCGACCGAGCAAAGTTATATGTGAGGGAAATTGTCAAGCTGCACGGAGTTCCAGTTTCCATTGTCTCGGATCGAGATCCTCGGTTCGTATCTCGATTTTGGGAGAGCCTGCAGACAGCTTTGGGGACGGAGCTCAGTTTTAGCACTGCGTTTCACCCGCAGACGGATGGCCAGTCAGAGAGGACGATTCAGATTTTGGAGGATATGTTGCGGGCTTGCACAGTAGATTTTGGAGGCAGTTGGGAGGAGCATCTACCCCTTGTAGAGTTCGCCTACAACAATAGTCACCAAGCTAGCATCGGCATGGCCCCCTATGAGGCTTTGTACGGGAGACCATGTCGGTCACCCCTTTGTTGGGCGGAGGTAGGAGAGCGGAGTCTCTTGGGGCCAGAGCTTGTCCAGGAGACTACTGAGAAGATCCAGCTGATTAGAGAGCGACTTAGAGCGGCGCAGAGTCGACAGAAGAGCTACGCGGATGTGCGTCGACGCCCGCTCGAGTTTATTGTCGGAGACCATGTCTTCCTGAAGGTTTCCCCTCGGCGAGGCATCACCAGATTTGGGAAGAAAGGGAAGTTGGCTCCGAGGTTCATAGGTCCCTTCGAGATTTTAGAGAGAGTTGGCGAGGTGGCATATCGTCTGGCACTGCCCCCGCAGCTCTCTAGCGTCCATGGTGTCTTTCACGTGTCGATGCTTCGGAGGTATGAGCCAGACCCGTCACACGTGTTAGATTGGCAGGATCTGACCCTTAGTTCAGATGCATCATATGAGGAGCGACCGGTCAGGATTTTGGCTAGTGAGAATCGAGTGCTTCGTACAAAGACCATCCCCATGGTGAAGGTGCAGTGGCAGCACTGTAGTGAGGAGGAGGCTACATGGGAGCTCGAGTCAGCGATGCGGTCCCAATACTCTTCTTTGTTCGATGATTAGTGTTAGTTAATTTTCGGGACGAAAATTTTAATAAGGTGGGTAGGATGTAATACCCGGTACGTTTGATTTCAGGGCAGCCCAGTTTTATTATTACTAAATTGATTGATTTGTTTTTTTCAGTTATGGTTGTCGATGGTATGTGCTTGAACATGAGTTGGACCGGGCAGTGGGCCCCAGGTCCGGGTCGCTAGGCGACACTGGAGGCATGGTGATCGTTACACGAGCATGCGAGCACGTGTAACAAGGCATGGCATGAATGTTTTTGATAATAATAAAAATTAATTAAAATAATAGGTTTTAAGGCGAGTCTGTCGGACTCGTAAGGTTTGTGCACCGGCCCGTCTTGGTGCGATGCGAGCTCGAGTACGATCCATGCTTAACTGCGAGTTATACTTGTTTGCTAAGAAAAAAAAAAAAAATAAATTAAATAAATTAAAAATTAAAAACACCTAAATCTATAACCAAACCCATTATCGTTTCTCACCTTTATCTCTCTTTAATTCCTTTATCTCTCTTTAATCCCACACCTCTTTATCTCTCTTTAATCCCAAACCCAACCCCCTAATTGTTTCTCTCTTTATCTCTCTTTAATCCCAAACCCAACCTGGCCCCTAATTGTTTCTCTCTCTTTATCTCTCTTTAATTCCTTTATCTCTCTTAAATCTCACACCTCTTTATCTCTCTTTAATCCCAAACCCAAACCCATAATCGTTTCTCACCTTTATCTCTCTTTAATCTCTTTATCTCTCTTTAATCCCAAACCCAACCTGGCCCCTAATTGTTTCTCTCTCTTTATCTCTCTTTAATTCCTTTATCTCTCTTAAATCCCACACCTCTTTATCTCTCTTTAATCCCAAACCCAAACCCGTAATCGTTTCTCACCTTTATCTCTCTTTAATCTCTTTATCTCTCTTTAATCCCAAACCCAACCCCCTAATTGTTTCTCTCTTTATCTCTCTTTAATCCCAAACCCAACCCCCCTTCTCTCTCTTCTCCTTGTTGCACGATCCGGCCAACTCCATCCCTAGTTTCCCTTCACCTTCATCGCAGCCATGGCCACCAGCCGGCGGGCCGACGGCTGTGCAATCGGCAGATGCTAACCAATCGACAGGTCAGCCCCTCTTCGTTTTCCCTGTTTTCCCTTTGGTCCTGTTGAGACCAGCTCGGCGATTTTTTTTTTTTTTTTTTTTTTTTTTTTTTTTTTTTTATGCCAAAGAGCACAAAGGCATACTAGTAGTAGTGCTCGACGCAGTTTCGACCGTCTACTCAAATTGGTATAATCGAACCATAGTAAGACTATTGTTGTTAGCAATGCCAACTATCCTAGATGACTTAATCGCAATCATCGAGGTCATAAAACCCTTCGACCATGTCGTTTGGGTCATACAATCTATGACCATTGTTTGCGGATGATGCCCCCATTATTACATCTATTTTTATATGGCATACGAATCATCGTGCTATGAATGGCGGTGGGCCGCTCAGCGACCCATATACGAAACCTTGCCGGTCTCGGAGTTCAACTAGGTGAGACGTAATGGCGGTCGTCAATCAGAGCTCAGGCTCATGCGACTCGTTTTAATTATAGTAGTAACTGTGTTTTTGTACCTTAGCCAGATGATTTCTCGGGCAAATAACGAATCAAACCTCCAAACCTTGCCTAGACTTGACCTGATCTGTGTTACCATGGTCAAGATGCTGAAGGTTCCTCAAAGCACGACAGCACGCTAGTAGCGGCATCGATGTAAATGCGATCGTTTAGGCATAATAGCTTATATGAGCTGTAGTGTGATTCTTTGCATCGGCAACGCCGACTAACCATGATGCTACCCTTGGCACATCGATTTGTGTGCCAGTAGACCGGCGTTCGATGACACTACCTTAGGCACATCAATTTGCGTGCTGATAGACGGCGTCCGATGACGTATAAATTCCTGACTCGACCAATCAGACCTAAGCCGGTAATATTTTAAGTAGCACTTAATGACCATAGGCCGCTGGTATGTTTGGCAGTTGGTGAGCACGTGGACCGAGTCGGAGGAGGAGTAGAGGGCGCTTAGCTGCATCAGCCCGAGCACACTTTCCAGGTGACACAGCACGCTTTCTTTAATAATTAATAATGTGAATATAGAAATTAAGGGTAGGTGTCCATAACGCTGCATGCGGGTCCCGTCGGACGTCGTCGCATGTGGTCGAGTGGACCCCGCCTTGTATGCGGAGTCGCGAGTCCGGCGACGCATGCATAAAAAGTTAATAATTTAATAACAAATATTATACTGTTTGCATGGACACCATAGCTAGATTTTCCCTTAATTTGAATAAATAAATAATTAAAGAATTTCCGGGACCCACCCTCCTGAGGGGAGCGTGATAACCCCGGTAAATGGATTTTGGGTGAGAGTGATTTATTTTATTTGATTATGATGCTGGGTTGTGAGTGGGTGCGAATCCCGGGGTAATCCATTAAAAATGTTTAAACACTGTTTAGTACTTTCATTGCCATGTGTATGTTAATTATTGTTAATCTACCTGGTTAGAGGGTAGAGACCCCGTACGCGTAAGGGTCGTGAACCACCTTGCGCGTACAGCCGAAGTTAAGTAGGTTAGGGGTCACGGGCAAGGGTTGTGGTAAAGCCAATAGGAGGTGCCCTCGAGTAGGGATTGGCCTAGCAACCCTGTCCCGGGGAGTTGAAGTCCCCATGGTAAAGCAAGTTGGGCGGTAGAGCTCCACCGTGAAAGACGGGAAACCCCTTATGATCATCTGGGTGAATTGTGCATGGAGTTGGTGGATGCACGGCGAGAGAGCTGGCCCTCTACATCGAAATAAAAGGCCCGATAGTAATGCCCGACCGGGGGCAGGTTGAACAAAATATCCGGGGTTCATGTTTGAATGTATAATTGTTTGCTTATTAAATTTGGAATTGTATGACTGTATACACGATGACCTAGTCGGTAGGATTTGCATGTGAATATAGAAATTGCATGGACACATAAGACGTGATTGAGAACATAGCTTGACAATTAGGTTAATCAATAATTTATCTTAAAATTTGGGCGTTGTTAGTTATTAAAATTGTTAGCTTGTCACTAGCCATTTATTTGGCTAATCTCCCAAATATATTTTTGGGGGCTACTCATTCCCACGAGTAGACTCTTCTGCAGGAGCTGAGGCACAGGAGCAGCAGTAGGAGTCCAACAGTCAGTAGGGTAGCAGCTTATTTTTTTCTATTTATGTCAATCTTAGTAGTGGTACCTTTTCATCGGATGTAATCGAATTGGATTGGAATAAGTTTCTATTAGTTAGTTAGTTTGATAAGTGGTAATGTGCCAGCTGAACTTTCTTTGGGTAGGCCTCTCCTCAAGGCCCCAAGCCTAGGTTAGATCACCACAAAAAATATAAGACGAATAAGTGACCTAATTTGACAAGCCCAGTAGATAGGACCTCCAGAAAGATGCACCGAGTGTTCAGGAGCGGGTGAGATACTCGGCTCGCCGTCGGAGGCTTGAGCCTCGTGCTCCTTTAGAGGATATTCTGTCAGTATGTTGTGACCCCGTTGGGTAGCATGCACTGAAAGGATACTCCTTTTAAAGGTCGAGTCTGATCTTTTGTTTCTTCCCCTTCTTTCATTTGCTTGTGTGTGAGCGTAGAAAGAGCCCAGTGAGAATCCTAAATTGGCATAGTTAAGTAACCATACCCATAACCCTCTTCATTTTCTCACCTCATACCCCAGGAATCAGTCTTCAGATTTCTGGGGCGTGACAGCTCCTACGAATGAATTAGAATGGATCGTGTGAAAGAATTAGAATGGATTGTATGAATGAATTAGAATGGATCGTATGAATGAATTATAATGGATCGTGCGAATGAATTCGAATGGATCGTACAAATTCATTCATACAATCAATTCTAATTCTTTCACACGATCCATTCTAATTCATGCGTACGTTCCATTCTAATTCATTAGCACGATCCATGCTAATTCATTCGTTCGATCAATTCTAATTCATTAGCACGATCCATTCTAATTCATTCGTACGATCCATTCTAATTCATTCGCACGATCCATTCTAATTCATTCATAGGATCCATTCTAATTCATTCGTACAATCCATTCTAATTCTTTCACACGATCCATTCTAATTCATTCGTAGGATCCATTCTAATTCATTCGTACAATCTATTCTATTTCATTCGTACGATCCATTCTTACTCATTCGTATGATCCATTCTAATTCATTCGGACGAATGTATCCATTCTAATTCATTCGTACGATCCATTCTAATTCATTCATACAGTCCATTCTAATTCTTTCACACGATCCATTCTAATTAGAATGGATCCTACGAATGGATTAGAATGGATACCTTTGTGCATATGAATTAGAATGAATCGTACGAATGAATTAGAATGGATCATATTAATGAATTAGAATGGATCGTACGAATGAATTAGAATGGATACATTCGTGCACGATCCATTCTAATTCATTCGCACGAATGTATCCATTCTAATTCATTCGTACGATCCATTCTAATTCATTCATATGATCCATTCTAATTCATTCGTACGATCCATTCTAATTCATATGCACAAAGGTATCCATTCTAATTCATTCATACGATCCATTCTAATTCAGGATCGTACGAATGAATTAGAATGGATACATTCGTGCGAATGAATAAGAATTGATCGTACGAATGAATTAGAATGGATTGTGCGAATGAATTAGAATGGATCGTACGAATGAATTAGAATGGATCGTACGAATGAACTAGAATGGATACATTCGTGCGAATGAATTAGAATGGATCGTACGAATGAATTAGAATGGATCGTATGAATGAATAAGAATGGATCTTACGAATGAATTAGAGTGGATCGTACGAATGAATTAGAATGGATCGTACGAATGAATTAGAATGGATACATTCGTGCGAATGAATTAGAATGGATCGGACGAATGAATTAGAATGGATCGTACGAATGAATTAGAATGGATCAAATGAATGAATTAGAATGGTTACATTCATGCGAATGAATTAGAATGGATCGTACGAATGGATTAGAATGGCTCGTACGAATGGATTAGAATGGATACATTCGAGCGAATGAATTAGAATGGATCGTACGAATGGATTAGAATGGATCGTACGAATGAACTAGAATGGATACATTCGTGCGAATGAAATAGAATGGATCGTACGAATGAATTAGAATGGATCGTACGAATGAATTAGAATGGATCTTACGAATGAATTAGAATGGATTGTACGAAACAATTAGAATGGATCGTACGAATGAATTAGAATGGATACATTCGTGCGAATGAATTAGAATGGATCGGACGAATGAATTAGAATGGATCGTACGAATAAATTAGAATGGATACATTCGTCCGAATGAATTAGAATGGATCATACGAATGAGTAAGAATGGATCATACGAATGAAATAGAATAGATTGTATGAAGGAATTAGAATGGATCGTCTGAAGGAATTAGAATGGATCGTACGAATGAATTAGAATGGATATATTCGTGCAAATGAATTAGAATGGATCGTATGAATGAATTAGAATGGATCGTATGAGTGAATTAGAACGGATAGTACGAATGAAGTAGAATGGATCGTATGAATGAATTAGAATGGATACATTTGTGCGAATGAATTAGAATGGATCATATGAATGAATTAGGATAGATTGTGCGAATGAATTAGAATGGATCGTACGAATAAATTAGAAAGGATACATTCGTGCGAATAAATTAGAATGGATTGTATGAATGAATTAGAATGGATCGTACGAATGAATTAGAATGGATCGTACGAATGAATTAGAATAGATTGCGCGAATGAATTAGAATGGATCGTACAAATGAATTAGAATGGATCGTACGAAGGAATTAGAATGGATCGTACGAATGAATTAGAATGGATCGTACGAATGAATTAGAATGAATTAGAATGGATCGTACGAATGAATTAGAATAGATCATAGGAATGAATTAGAATGGATCGTGCTAATGAATTAGAATGGATACATTCGTGCGAATGAATTAGAATGGATCGTGCGAATGAATTAGAATGGATCGTACGAATGAATTAGAATGGATATATTTGAACGAATAAATTAGAATGGATCATACGAATGAATTAGAATGGATCGTACGATTGAATTAGAATGGATACTGCGAATGAATTAGAATCGATCGTACGAATGAATTAGAATGGATCGTACGAATGAATTAGAATGGATCATACGAATGAGTAAGAATGGATCGTACGAATGAATTAAAATGGATCGTACGAATGAATTAGAATGGATCATACGAATAAATTAGAATGGATACATTCGTCCGAATGAATTAGAATGGATCATACGAATGAGTAAGACTGGATAGTACGAATGAAATAGAATAGATTGTACGAATGAATTAGAATGGATTCTAGTTCGATCCATTCTAATTCATTCGTACGATCCATTCTAATTCATTCATACAATCCATTCTAATTCTTTCACACGATCCATTCTAATTCATTCGTACGATCCAGTCTAATTCATTCGTGCAATCCATTCTATTTCACTCGTACGATCCATTCTTACTCATTCGTACGATCCATTCTAATTTATTCACACGAATGTATCCATTCGTACGAATGAATTAGAATAGATTGTACGAATGAATTAGAATGGATCGTACGAATGAATTAGAATGGATCGTACAAAGGAATTAGATTGGATCGTACGAATGAATTAGAATGGATCGTACGAATGAATTAGAATAGATCGTACGAATGAATTAGAATGGATCGTACGAAGGAATTAGAATGGATCGTACGAATGAATTAGAATGGATATATTTGTGCAAATGAATTAGACTGGATCGTATGAATGTATTAGAATGGATCGTGCGAATGAATTAGAATGGATTGTACGAATGAATTAGAATGGATCGTACGAATGAACTAGAAGGGATACATTCGTGCGAATGAATTAGAATGGATCGGACGAATGAATTAGAATGGATCATACGAATGAATTAGAATGGATCGTACGAATGAATTAGAATGGATCGTACGAATAAATTAGAATGGATACATTCGTCCGAATGAATTAGAATGGATCATACGAATGAGTAAGAATGGATCGTACGAATGAAATAGAATAGATTGTACGAATAAATTAGAATGGATCCTACGAATGAATTAGAATGGATCGTACGAATGAATAAGAATGGATCTTACGAATGAATTAGAGTGGATCGTACGAATGAATTAGAATGGATCATACGAATGAATTAGAATGGATACATTCGTGCGAATGAATTAGAATGGATCGGACGAATGAATTAGAATGGATCGTACAAATGAATTAGAATGGATCAAATGAATGAATTAGAATGGTTACATTCATGCGAATGAATTAGAATGGATCGTACGAATGGATTAGAATGGATCGTACGAATGGATTAGAATGGATACATTCGAGCGAATGAATTAAAATGGATCGTACGAATGGATTAGAATGGATCGTACGAATGAACTAGAATGGATACATTCGTGCAAATGAATTATAATGGATCGTACGAATGAATTAGAATGGATCGTACGAATGAATTAGAATGGATCTTACGAATGAATTAGAATGGATCGTACGAATGAATTAGAATGGATTGTACGAATGAATTAGAATGGATACATTCGTGCGAATGAATTAGAATGGATCGGACGATTGAATTAGAATGGATCGTATGAATGAATTAGAATGGATCGTACGAATGAATTAGAATGGATCATACGAATAAATTAGAATGGATACATTCGTCCGAATGAATTAGAATGGATCATACGAATGAGTAAGAATGGATCATACGAATGAAATAGAATAGATTGTACGAAGGAATTAGAATGGATCGTACGAAGGAATTAGAATGGATCGTACGAAGGAATTAGAATGGATCGTACGAATGAATTAGAATGGATATATTCGTGCAAATGAAATAGAATGTATCGTATGAATGAATTAGAATGGATCGTATGAGTGAATTAAAACGGATAGTACGAATGAAGTAGAATGGATCGTATGAATGAATTAGAATGGATGCATTCGTGCGAATGAATTAGAATGGATCGTATGAATGAATTAGAATAGATTGTGCGAATGAATTAGAATGGATCGTACGAATGAATTAGAATGGATACATTCGTGCGAATAAATTAGAATGGATTATATGAATGAATTAGAATGGATCGTACGAATGAATTAGAATGGATCGTACGAATGAATTAGAATAGATTGTGCGAATGAATTAGAATGGATCGTGCGAATGAAATAGAATGGATACAAATGAATTAGAATGGATCATACGAATGAATTAGAATGACGATCCATTCTTACTCATTCGTACGATCCATTCTAATTCATTCGCACGAATGTAACCATTCTAATTCATTCACACGATCGTATGAATTAGAATGGATACATTAGTGCGAATGAATTAGAATGGATCGTGCGAATCCATTAGATTGGATCGTGCGAATGAATAAGAATGGATCATACGAATGAATTAGAATGGATCGTACGAATTAATTAGAATGGATACATTCGTGCGAATGAATTAGAATGGATTGTATGAATGAATTAGAATAGATCGTACGAATGAATTAGATTGGATCATACGAATTAATTAGAATGGATCATACGAATGAATTAGAATGGATCGTACGAATGAATTAGAATGGATCGTATGAATGAACTAGAATGGATCGTACGAATGAACTAGAATGGATACATTCGTGCGAATGAATTAGAATGGATCGTACAAATGAATTAGAATGGATCGTACGATTCATTCTAATTCATTCGTACGATCCATTCTAATAAATTCGTATGATTCATGCTAATTCATTCGCACGATCCATTCTAATCCATTCGTACGATCCATTCTTAATCTTTCATACGATCCATTCTAATTCTTTCGCACAATCCATTCTAATTCATTCGTACAATCCATTCTAATTCATTCGTATGATCCATTCTAACTCATTCGGTGGATCCATTCTAATTCATTCGTACGATCCATTCTAATTCATTCCCTCGATCCATTCTAATTTATTCGTACGATCCATTCTAATTCATTCGTACAATCTATTCTAATTCATTCGCACGAATGTAACCATTCTAATTCATTCATACGATTCATTCTAATTCATTCGTATGAGCTATTCTAATTCATTTGTACGATCCATTCTAATTCATTCGTACGATCCATTGTAATTCATTCATACAATCCATTTAGATTCATTCGCACAAATGTATTCATTCAAATTCATTCGTACGATCCAGTCTAATTCATTCGTACGATCCATTCTAATTCATTCGCACGAATATATCCATTCTAATTCTTTCGTACGATGCATTCTAATTCATTCGTACGATCCATTCTAATTCATTCATTTGATCCATTCTAATTGATTCGTACGATCCATTCTAATTCATTCGTCCGATCCATTCTAATTCATTCGCATGAATGTATCCATTCTAATTCATTCGTACGATCCATTCTAATTCATTCGTACGATCCATTCTAATTCATTCGTAAGATCCATTCTAATTCATTCGTACGATCCATTCTAATTCATTCGTACGATCCATTCTAATTCATTCGCATGAATGTATCCATTCTAGTTCATTCGTACGATCCATTCTAATTCATTCATACGATCCATTCTAATTCATTCGCACGATCCATTCTAATTCATTCGTACGATCAATTCTAATTCATTCGCACGAATGTATCCATTCTAATTCATTCGTACGAATGAATTAGAATGAATTAGAATGGATCGTACGAATGAATTAGAATGAATTAGAATGGATTGTACGAATGAATTAGAATGGATACATTCGTGTGAATGAATTAGAATTGATCGTACGAATGAATTAGAATGGATCGTGCGAATGAATTAGAATGGATCGTACGAATGAATTAGAATGGATACATTCGTGCGAATGAATTAGAATGGATACATTCGTGCGAAAGAATTAGAATAGATCGTATCAATGAATTAGAATGGATTGTATGAATGAATTAGAATGGATCGTATGAATGAATTAGAATGGATCGTGCGAATGAATTAGAATGGATTGTATGAATGAATTAGAATGGATCGTACGAATGAATTAGAATGGATCGTACGAATGAATTAGAATCGATCGTACGAATGAATTAGAATGGATCAAATGAATGAATTAGAATGGTTACATTCATGCGAATGAATTAGAATGGATCGTACGAATGGATTAGAATGGATCGCACGAATGGATTAGAATGGATACATTCGAGCGTACGATCCATTCTAATTCATTTGGCCGATCCATTCTAATTCATTCGCACGAATGTATCCATTCTAATTCATTCGTACGATCCATTCTAATTCATTCGTACGATCCATTCAAATTCATTCACACGAATGTATCCATTCTAGTTCATTCGTACGATCCATTCTAGTCCATTCTATTTCATTCGTACGATCCATTATTACTCATTCGTATGATCAATTCTAATTCATTCGCACGAATGTATCAATTATAATCCATTCGTATGATCCATTCTAATCCATTCGTACGATCCATTCTAATTCATTCGCATGAATGTAACCATTCTAATTCATTTATTTGATCCATTCTAATTCATTCGTACGATCCATTCTAATTCATTCGTCCGATCCATTCTAATTCATTCGCACGAATGTATCTATTCTAAACCATTCATATGATCCATTCTAATTTATTCGTACGATCCATTCTAATTCATTCGTAAGATCCATTCTAATTCATTCGTACGATCCATTCTAATTCATTCGTACGATCCATTCTAATTCATTCGCACGAATGTATCCATTCTAGTTCATTCGTACGATCCATTCTAATTCATTCGTACGATCCATTCTAATTCATTCGCACGATCCATTCTAATTCATTCGTACGATCCATTCTAATTCATTCGTACGAATGAATTAGAATGGACACATTCGTGCGAATGAATTAGAATGGATCGTACCAATGAGTAAGAATGGATCGTACGAATGAAATAGAATGGATTGTGCGAATGAATTAGAATGGATCGTACAAATGAATTAGAATGGTTCGTGTGAAAAAATTAGAATGGATTGTATGAATGAATTATAATAGATCGTATGAATGAATTAGAATGGATCGTATGAGTGAATTAGAATGGATTCGAAGGAATTAGCATGGATCGTACAAAGGAATTAGAATGGATCATACGAATGAAATAGAATGGATCGTACGAAGGAATTAGAATGGATCGTACGAAGGAATTAGAATGAATCGTATGAAGGAATTATAATGGATCGTACGAATGAATTAGAATGGATAAATTCGTGCAAATGAATTAGAATGGATCGTATGAATGAATTAGAATGGATCATTCGTATGATCCTTTCTAACTCATTCGGTGGATCCATTCCAATTCATTCGTACGATCCATTCTAATTCATTCCCTCGATCCATTCTAATTTATTCGTACGATCCATTCTAATTCATTCGTATGATCTATTCTAATTCATTCGCACGAATGTAACCATTCTAATTCATTCATACGATCCGTTCTAATTCATTCGTACGATCCATTCTAATTCACTCATACGATCCATTCTAATACATTCATCGATCCATTCTAATTCATTTGCACGAATATATCCATTCTAATTCATTCGTACGATCCATTCTAATTCATTCGTACGATCCATTCTAATTCATTCGTAAGATCCATTCTAATTCATTCGTATGATCCATTCTAATTTATTCGTACGATCCATTCTAATTCCTTCGTATGAATGAATTAGAATGGATATATTTGTGCGAATGAATTAGAATGGATCGTACGAATGAATTAGAATGGATCGTATGAATGAATTAGAATGGATCGTACGAATGAATTAGAATGGATCGTACGAATAAATTAGAATGGATACATTCGTCCGAATGAATTAGAATGGATCATACGAATGAGTAAGAATGGATCGTACGAATGAAATAGAATAGATTGTACGAATGAATTAGAATGGATCCTACGAATGAATTAGAATGGATCGTGTGAAAGAATTAGAATGGATTGTATGAATAAACTAGAATTCATTCGTACGATCCATTCGAATTCATTCGCACGATCCATTCTAATTCATTCATACGATCCATTCTAATTCATTCATACAATCCATTCTAATTCTTTCACACGATCCATTCTAATTCATTCGTCTAATCCATTCTAATTCATTCGTACAATCTATTCTAATACATTCGTACGATCCATTCTTACTCATTCGTATGATCCATTCTAATTCATTCGGACGAATGAATCCATTCTAATTTATTCGTACGATCCATTCTAATTCATTCGTACGATCCATTCTAATTCATTCGTACGATCCATTCTAATTCATTCGTCCGATCCATTCTAATTCATTCGCACGAATGTATCCATTCTAATTCATTCGTACGATCCTGAATTAGAATGGATCGTACGAATGAATGGATCGTGCGAATGAATTAGAATGGAATATACGAATGAATTAGAATGGATGATACGAATTAATTAGAATGGATCGTACGAATGAATTAGAATGGATCGTACGAATGAATTAGAATGGATCGTGCGAATGAATTAGAATGGATCGTACGAATGAATTAGAATGGATACATTTGTGCGAACGAATTAGAATGGATCGTACAAATGAATTAGAATGGATCGTATGAATGAATTAGAATGGATCGTACGAATGAATTAGAATGGATCGTGCGAATGAATTAGAATGGATCGTATGAATGAATTAGAATGGATCGTGTGAAAGAATTAGAATGGATCGTGCGAATGAATTAGAATGGATCGTACGAATGAATTAGAATGGATACATTCGTGCGAATGAATTAGAATGGATCGAACGAATGAATTAGAATGGATCGTACGAATGAGTAAGAATGGATCGTACGAATGAAATAGAATAGATTGTACGAATGAATTAGAATGGATCGTACGAAGGAATTAGAATGGATCGTATGAATGAATTAGAATGGATATATTCGTGCAAATGAATTAGAATGGATCGTATGAATGTATTAGAATGGATCGTATGAGTGAATTAGAATGGATCGTACGAATGAATTAGAATGGATCGTATGAATGAATTAGAATGGATACATTCGTGTGAATGAATTAGAATGGATCGTATAAATGAATTAGAATAGATTTTGTGAATGAATTAGAACTGATCGTACGAATGAATTAGAATGGATACATTCGTGCGAATGAATTAGAATGGATTGTATGAATGAATTAGAATGGATCCTATGAATGAATTAGAATGGATCGTACGAATGAATTAGAATGGATACATTCGTGCGAATGAATTAGAATTAATCATACGAATGAATTAGAATGGATCGTGCGAATGAATTAGAATGGATCGTACGAATGAATTAGAATGGATACATTCGTGCGAATGAATTAGAATGGATACATTCGTGCGAAAGAATTAGAATAGATCGTATGAATGAATTAGAATGGATTATATGAATGAATTAAAATGGATAGTATGAATGAATTAGAATTGATCATGCAAATGAATTAGAATGGATTGTATGAATGAATTAGAATGGATCGTACGAATGAATTAGAATGGATCGTATGAATGAATTAGAATGGATCGTACGAATGAATTAGAATGGATCAAATGAATGAATTAGAATGGTTACATTCATGCAAATGAATTAGAATGGATCGTACGAATGGATTAGAATGGATCGCACGAATGGATTAGAATGGATACATTCTAGCGTACGATCCATTCTAATTCATTCGTCCGATCCATTCTAATTCATTCGTACGAATGTATCCATTCTAATTCATTCGTACGATCCATTCTGATTCATTCGTACGATACATTCTGATTCATTCGTAAGATCCATTCTAATTCATTCGTACGATCCATTCTAATTCATTCGTACGATCCATTCTAATTCATTCGAACGAATGTATCCATTCTAGTTCATTCGTACGATCCATTCTAATCCATTCTATTTCATTCGTACGATCCATTCTTACTCATTCGTATGATCAATTCCAATTCATTCGCACGAATGTATCCATTCTAATCCATTCGTATGATCCATTCTAATCCATTCGTACGATCCATTCTAATTCATTCGCATGAATGTAACCATTCTAATTCATTCATTTGATCCATTCTAATTCATTCGTACGATCCATTCTAATTCATTCGTCCGATCCATTCTAATTCATTCGCACGAATGTATCTATTCTAAACCATTCATACGATCCATTCTAATTTATTCGTACGATCCATTCTAATTCATTCGTAAGATCCATTCTAATTCATTCATACGATCCATTCTAATTCATTCGTACGATCGATTCTAATTCATTCCCACGAATATATCCATTCTAGTTCATTCATACGATCCATTCTAATTCATTCGTACGATCCATTCTAATTAATTCGCACGATCCATTCTAATTCATTCGTACGATCCATTCTAATTCATTCGTACGAATGAATTAGAATGGATACATTCGTGCGAATGAATTAGAATGGATCGTACCAATGAGTAAGAATGGATCGTACGAATGAAATAGAATGGATTGTGCAAATGAATTAGAATGGATCGTACGAATGAATTAGAATGGATCGTGTGAAAGAATTAGAATGGATTGTATGAATGAATTAGAATAGATCGTATGAATGAATTAGAATGGATCGTATGAGTGAATTAGAATGGATTCGAAGGAATTAGAATGGATCGTACAAAGGAATTAGAATGGATCATACAAATGAAATAGAATGGATCGTACGAAGGAATTAGAATGGATCGTACGAATGAATTAGAATGGAACCATTCTAATTCATTCGTACGATCTATTCTAATTCATTCGCACGAATGTAACCATTCTAATTCATTCATACGATCCATTCTAATTCATTCGTACGATCCATTCTAATTCACTCATACGATCCATTCTAATACATTCATACGATCCATTCTAATTCATTTGCACGAATATATCCATTCTAATTCATTCGTACGATCCATTCTAATTCATTCATACGATCCATTCTAATTCATTCGTAAGATCCATTCTAATTCATTCGAATGATCCATTCTAATTTATTCGTACGATCCATTCTAATTCCTTCGTACGAATGAATTAGAATGGTTACATTTGTGCGAATGAATTAGAATGGATCATACGAATGAATTAGAATGGATCGTATGAATGAATTAGAATGGATCGTACGAATGAATTAGAATGGATCGTACGAAGGAATTAGAATGGGTCGTACGAATGAATTAGAATGGATCGTACGAATAAATTAGAATGGATACATTTGTCCGAATGAATTAGAATGGATTATACGAATGAGTAAGAATGGATCGTACGAATGAAATAGAATAGATTGTACGAATGAATTAGAATGGATCCTACGAATGAATTAGAATGGATCGTGTGAAAGAATTAGAATGGATTGTATGAATGAATTAGAATGAATTCGTACGATCCATTCGAATTCATTCGAACGATCCATTCTAATTCATTCATACGATCCATTCTAATTCATTCATACAATCCATTCTAATTCTTTCACACTATCCATTCTAATTCATTCGTCTAATCCATTCTAATTCCTTCGTACAATCTATTCTAATACATTCGTACGATCCATTCTTACTCATTCGTATGATCCATTCTAATTCATTCGGACGAATGTATCCATTCTAATTTATTCGTACGATCCATTCTAATTCATTCGTACGATCCATTCTAATTCATTCGTACGATCCATTCTAATTCATTCGTCCGATCCATTCTAATTCATTCACACGAATGTATCCATTCTAATTCATTTGTACGATCCATTCTAATTCATTCGTACGATCCATTCTAATTCATTCGTAAGATTCATTCTAATTCATTCGTACGATCCATTCTAATTCATTCGTACGATCCATTCTAATTCATTCGCACGAATGTATCCATTCTAGTTCATTCGTACGATCCATTCTAATTCATTCGTACGATCAATCGTACGATCCATTGTAATTCATTCATACAATCCATTTAGATTCATTCGCACAAATGTATCCATTAGAATGGATCGTACGTACGATCCATTCTAATTCATTCGTACGATCCATTCTAATTCATTCGCACGAATGTATCCATTCTAGTTCATTCGTACGATCCATTCTAATTCATTCGTACGATCCATTCCAATTCATTCGCACGATCCATTCTAATTCATTCGCACGATCCATTCTAATACATTCATACGATCCATTCTAATTCATTTGCACGTGTGAATGAATTAGAATGGATCGTACGAATGAATTAGAATGGATACATTCGTGCGAATGAATTAGAATGAATTAGAATGGATCGTACAATCCATTCTAATTCTTTCACACGATCCATTCTAATTCATTCGTACGATCCATTCTAATTCATTCGTGCAATCCATTCTAATTCTTTCACACGATCCATTCTAATTCATTCGTACGATCCATTCTAATTCGTTCGCACGATCCATTCTAATTCATTCATAGGATCCATTCTAATTCATTCATACGATCTATTTTAATTCTTTCGCACGAATGTATCTATTCTAATTCATTCGCACGAATGTATCCATTCTAATTCATTCGTACGATCCATTCTAATTCATTCGTAGGATCCATTCTAATTCCTTCGTACGATCCATTCTAATTCATTCGTACAATCTATTCTATTCCATTCTAATTCATTAGCACGATCCATTCGAATTCATTCGCACGATCCATTCTAATTCATTCGTACGATCCATTATAATTCATTCATACAATCCATTCTAATTCATTCGTACGATCCATTCTAATTCATTCGTATATTCCATTCTAATTCATTCATACGATCTATTCTATTTCATTCGTACGATCTATTCTTACTCATTCGTATGATCCATTCTAATTCATTCGGACGAATGTATCCATTCTAATTTTTTCGTACGATCCATTCTAATTCATTCGTACGATCCATTCTAATTCATTCGTACAATCCATTCTTACTCATTCGTATGATCCATTCTAATTCATTCGTACGATCCATTCTAATTCATTCGTACGATCCATTCTAATTCATTCGCACAATCTATTCTAATTCATTCGTATGATCCAATCTAATTCATTCGTACGATCGTACGAATGATTTAGAATGAATCGTACGGAATGAATTAGAATGGATTGTATGAATGAATTAGAATGGATACATTCGTGCGAATGAATTAGAATGGATCATACGAATGAGTAAGAATGGATCGTACGAATGAAATAGAATGGATTGTACGAATGAATTAGAATGGATCGTACAAATGAATTAGAATGGATCGTACGAATGAACTAGAATGGATACATTCGTGCGAATGAATTAGAATGGATCATACGAATGAATTAGAATGGATCGTACGAATGGATTAGAATGGATCATACAAATGAATTAGAATGAATCGTGCGAATGAATTAGAATGGATCAAACGAATGAATTAGAATGGATATATTCGAGCGAATGAGTTAGAATAGATCGTAGGAATGAATTAGAATGGATCATACGAATGAATTAGAATGGATCGTACGAACGAATTAGAATGGATCGTACGAACGAATTAGAATGGATCATATGAACGAATTAGAATGGATCGTACGAATGAATTAGAATGGATACATTCGAGCGAATGAATTAGAATGGATCGTACGAATGAATTAGAATAGATCATAGGAATGAATTAGAATGGATCGTGCAAATGAATTAGAATGGATACATTCGTGCGAATGAATTAGAATGGATCGTGCGAATGAATTAGAATGGATCGTACGAATGAATTAGAATGGATATATTTGAACTAATAAATTAGAATGGATCATACGAATGAATTAGAATGGATCGTACGAATGAATTAGAATGGATAGTGCGAATGAATTAGAATGGATCGTACAAATGAATTAGAATGGATACATTCGTGCGAATGAATTAGAATGGATCATACGAATGAGTAAGAATGGATCGTACGAATGAAATAGAATGGATTATACAAATGAATTAGAATGGATACATTTGTGCGAATGAATTAGAATGGATCGTATGTACGAATGAATTAGAATGGATCGTACGAATGAATTACAATGGATCGTGCGAATGAATTAGAATGGATCGTACGAATGAATTAGAATGGATCGTATGAATGAACTAGAATAGATACATTCGTGCGAATGAATTAGAATGGATCGTACGAATGAATTAGAATGGATCGTACGAATGAATTAGAATGGATCGTACGAATGAAATAGAATGGATTGTGCGAATGAATTAGAATGGACCGTACGAATGAATTAGCATGGATACATTCGTGCGAATAAATTAGAATGGATCATACGAATGAGTAAGAATGGATCGTCATTCTAATTCATTTGTAAGATCCATTCTAATTCATTTGTATCCATTCTATTTCATTCGCACGATCTATTCTAATTCATTCGTGCAATCTATTCTAATTCATTCGTACGATCCATTCTAATTCATTCGTACGATCCATTCTAATTCATTCGCACGAATGTATCCATTCTAGTTCATTCGTACGATCCATTCTAATTCATTCATACAATCCATTCTAATTCATTCGCACGAATGTATCCATTCTAATTCATTCGTACGATCCATTCTAATTCATTCACAAAATCTATTCTAATTCATTCATACGATCCATTCTAATTCATTCGCACGAATGTATCCATTCTAATTCATTCATACGATCCATTCTACTTCATTCGTACTATCCGTTCTAAGTCACTCATATGATCCATTCTAATTCATTCATACGGTCCATTCTAATTCATTTGCACGAATATATCCATTCTAATTCATTCGTACGATCCATTCTAATTCCTTCGTACGATCCATTCTAATTCCTTCGTACGATCCATTCTAATTCCTTCATACGATCCATTCTATTTCATTCGTATGATCCATTCTAATTCCTTCGTACGATCCATTCTAATTCCTTCGTATTCATTCTAATTCACTCATACGATCCATTCTAATTCATTTGTACGATCCATTCTAATTCATTCTAATCCATTCGTACGAATGAATTAGAATGGATCGTACGAATAAATTAGATTGGATATATTCGTGCAAATGAATTAGAATGGATCGTATGAATGTATTAGAATGGATCGTATTAGTGAATTAGAATGGATCGTACGAATGAATTAGAATGGATCGTATGAATGAATTAGAATGGATACATTCGTGTGAATGAATTAGAATGGATCGTATGAATGAATTAGATTAGATTTTGTGAATGAATTAGAACTGATTGTACGAATGAATTAGAATGGATACATTCGTGCAAATGAATTAGAATAGATTGTATGAATGAATTAGAATGGATCGTACAAATGAATTAGAATGGATCGTTTGAGTGAATTAGAATGGATACGAAGGAATTAGAATGGATCGTACGAAGGAATTAGAATGGATCATACGAATGAAATAGAATGGATCGTACGAAGGAATTAGAATGGATCGTACGAAGGAATTAGAATGGATCGTATGAAGGAATTAGAATGGATCGTACGAATGAATTAGAATGGATCGTACGAATGAATTAGAATGGTTACATTTGTGCGAACGAATTAGAATGGATCGTACGGAATGAATTAGAATGGATTGTATGAATGAATTAGAATGGATACATTCGTGCGAATGAATTAGAATGGATCATACGAATGAGTAAGAATGGATCGTACGAATGAATTAGAATGGATCTTACGAATGAATTAGAATGGATCGTACGAATAAATTAGAATGGATACATTCGTCCGAATGAATTAGAATGGATCATACGAATGAGTAAGAATGGATCGTACGAATGAAATAGAATAGATACATTTGTGCGAATGAATTAGAATGGATTAGAATGGATTAGAATGGATCGTGTGAAAGAATTAGAATGGATTAGAATGGATCGTACGAATGAATTAGAAAGGATACATTCGTGCGAATGAATTAGAATGGATCAGACAAATGAATTAGAATGGATCGTACGAATGAATTAGAATGGATCAAATGAATGAATTAGAATGGTTACATTCATGCGAATGAATTAGAATGGATCGTACGAATGGATTAGAATGGATCGTACGAATGGATTAGAATGGATACATTCGTGTGAATGATTTAGAATGGATTGTATGAATGAATTAGAATGGATCGTACGAATGAATTAGAATGGATCGTACGAATGAATTAGTATGGATCGTGTGAAAGAATTAGAATGGATTGTATGAATGAATTAGAATAGATCGTATGAATGAATTAGAATGGATCGTACGAATGAATTAGAATGGATCGTACAAATGAATTAGAATGGATACATTCACGAATGAAGTAGAATGGATCGTACGAATGAATTAGAATGGATCGTACGAATGAATTAGAATGGATCTTACGAATTAATTAGAATGGATCGTACGAATGAATTAGAATGGATCATACGAATGAATTAGAATGGATACATTTGTGCGAATGAATTAGAATGGATCGTACGAATGAATTAGAATGGATCGTATGAATGAATTAGAATGGATCGTACGAATGAATTAGAATGGATCATACGAAGGAATTAGAATGGATCGTATGAATGAATTAGAATGGATATTCGTGCAAATGAATTAGAATGGATCGTATGAATGTATTAGAATGGATCGTATGAGTGAATTAGAATGGATCGTGCGAATGAATTAGAATGGATTGTATGAATGAATTAGAATGGATCGTACGAATGAATTAGAATGGATCGTACGAATGAATTAGAATGGATCGTACGAATGAACTAGAATGTATCCACTCGTGCGAATGAATTAGAATGGATCGGACGAATGAATTAGAATGGATCGTACGAATGAATTAGAATGGATCAAATGAATGAATTAGAATAGTTACATTCATGCGAATGAATTAGAATGGATCGTACGAATGGATTAGAATGGATCGTACGAATGGATTAGAATTGATACATTCGAGCGAATGAATTAGAATGGATCGTACGAATGAATTAGAATGGATCGTACGAATGGATTAGAATGGATCCTACGAATAGATTAGAATGGATACCTTTGTGCATATGAATTAGAATGGATCGTACGAATGAATTAGAATGGATCATATTAATGAATTAGAATGGATCGTACGAATGAATTAGAATGGATCATATTAATGAATTAGAATGGATCTTACGAATGAATTAGAATGGATACATTCGTGCGAATGAATTAGAATGGATCGTGCGAATCAATTAGACTTGATCGTGCGAATGAATAAGAATAGATCATACGAATGAATTAGAATGGATCGTACGAATGAATTAGAATGGATCATATTAATGAATTAGAATGGATCGTATGAATGAATTAGAATGGATACGTTCGTGCGAATGAATTAGAATGGATCGTGCGAATCAATTAGACTGGATCGTGCGAATGAATAAGAATAGATCATACGAATGAATTAGAATGGATTGTACGAATGAATTAGAATGAATTAGAATGAATTAGAATGGATCGTACGAATGAATTAGAATGGATCTTACGAATGAATTAGAATGGATCGTACGAATGAATTGGAATGGATCATACGAATGAATTAGAATGGATCGTACGAATGAATTAGAATGGATCGTACGAATGAATTAGAATGGATACATTCGTGCGAATGAATTAGAATGGATACATTCGTGCGAAAGAATTAGAATAGATCGTATGAATGAATTAGAATGGATCCTATGAATGAATTAGAATGGATCGTGCGAATGAATTAGAATGGATCGTACGAATGAATTAGAATGGATCGTGCTAAAGAATTAGAATGGATCGGACGAATGAATTAGAATGGATCGTACGAATGAATTAGAATGGATCAAATGAATGAATTAGAATAGTTACATTCATGCGAATGAATTAGAATGGATCGTACGAATGGATTAGAATAGATCGTACGAATGGATTAGAATGGATACATTCGAGCGAATGAATTAGAATGGATCGTACGAATGAATTAGAATGGATCGTACGAATGGATTAGAATGGATCCTACGAATGGATTAGAATGGATACCTTTGTGCATATGAATTAGAATGGATAGTACGAATGAATTAGAATGGATCATATTAATGAATTAGAATGGATCGTACGAATGAATTAGAATGGATACATTCGTGCGAATGAATTAGAATGGATCGTGCGAATCAATTAGACTGGATCGTGCGAATGAATAAGAATAGATCATACGAGTGAATTAGAATGGATCGTATGAATGAATTAGAATGGATCATATTAATGAATTAGAATGGATCGTACGAATGAATTAGAATGGATACATTCGTGCGAATGAATTAGAATGGATCGTGCGAATCAATTAGACTGGATCGTGCGAATGAATAAGAATAGATCATACGAATGAATTAGAATGGATCATACGAATGAATTAGAATGGATCGTACGAATGAATTAGAATGGATCGTACAATGAATTAGAATGGATACATTCGTGCGAATGAATTAGAATGGATCGGACGAATGAATTAGAATGGATCGTACGAATGAATTAGAATGGATCAAATGAATGAATTAGAATGGTTATATTCATGCGAATGAATTAGAATGGATCCAATCCATTCTTATTCATTCGCACGATCCATTCTAATTCATTCGTAGGATCCATTCTAATTCATTCCTACAATCTATTCTATTTCATTCGAATAGAATAGATCGTATGAATGAATTAGAATGGATCGTATGAATGATTTAGAATGGATCGTGCGAATGAATTCGAATGGATCGCATGATCCATTCGAATAGAATGGATCATATGAAAGAATTAGAATGGATCGGGCGAATGAATTAGAATGGATTGTAGGAATGAATTAGAATGGATCGTACGAATGAATTAGAATGGATCGTACGAATGAATTAGAATGGATCATACGAATGAATTAGAATGGATCATACGAATGAGTAAGAATGGATCGTACGAATGAAATAGAATGGATTGTACGAATGAATTAGAATGGATACATTCATGCGAATGAATTAGAATGGATCGGACGATAGAGTTAGAATGGATCGTACGATTCATTCTAATTCATTCGTACGATCCATTCTAATACATTCGTATGATTCATGCTAATTCATTCGCACGATCCATTCTAATTCATTCGTACGAATGTATCCATTCTAATTCATTCGTACGATCCATTCTAATTCATTAATATGATCCATTCTAATTCATTCGTACGATCCATTCTAATTCATATGCACAAAGGTATCCATTCTAATTCATTCGTACGATCCATTCTAATTCAGGATCGTACGAATGAATTAGAAGGGATACATTCGTGCGAATGAATTAGAATTGATCGTACGAATGAATTAGAATGGATTGTGCGAATGAATTAGAATGGATCGTACGAATGAATTAGAATGGATCGTACGAATGAACTAGAATGGATACATTCGTACGAATGAATTAGAATGGATCGTACGAATGAATTAGAATGGATCGTACGAATGAATTAGAATGGATACATTCGTGCGAATGAATTAAATTGGATCGGACGAATGAATTAAAATGGATCGTACGAATGAATTAGAATGGATCAAATGAATGAATTAGAATGGTTATATTCATGCGAATGAATTAGAATGGATCGTATGAATGGATTAGAATGGATCGTACGAATGGATTAGAATGGATACATTCGAGCGAATGAATTAGAATGGATCGTACGAATGAATTAGAATGGATCGTACGAATGGATTAGAATGGATCCTACAAATGGATTAGAATGGATACCTTTGTGCATATGAATTAGAATGGATCGTACGAATGAATTAGAATGGATAATATTAATGAATTAGAATGGATCGTACGAATGAATTAGAATGGATACATTCGTGTGAATGAATTAGAATGGATCGTGCGAATCAATTAGACTGGATCGTGCGAATGAATAAGAATAGATCATACGAATTAATTAGAATGGATCGTACGAATTATTTAGAATGGATACATTCGTGCGAATGAATTAGAATGGATTATATGAATGAATTAGAATGGATCGTACGAATGAATTAGAATGGATCATACGAATTAATTAGAATGGATCATACGAATGAATTAGAATGGATCGTACGAATGAATTAGAATGGATACATTCGTGCGAATGAATTAGAATGGATACATTCGTGCGAATGAATTAGAATGGATTGTGCAAATGAATTAGAATGAATCATATTAATGAATTAGAATGGATCGTACGAATGAATTAGAATGGATACATTCGTGCGAATGAATTAGAATGGATTGTGCGAATCAATTAGACTGGATCGTGCGAATGAATAAGAATGGATCGTACGAATGAATTAGAATGAATCGTACGATCTATTCTAATTCAATCGTCCGAACCATTCTAATTCATTCACATGAATGTATCCATTCTAATTCATTCGTACAATCCATTCTATTTCATTCATACGATCCATTCTTACTCATTCGTATGATCCATTCTAATTCATTCGTATGATCCATTCTAATTCATTCGTACGATCCATTCTAATTCATTCGTATGATCCATTCTAATTCATTCGCATGATCCATTCTAATTCATTCCTACGATCCAGTCTAATTTATTCATACGATCCATTTTAATTCATTCCTACAATCCATTCTACTTCATTCACCCGATCCATTCTAATTCATTCATACGATCCATTCTATTCGAATGGATCATGCGATCCATTCGAATTCATTCGCACGATCCATTCTAATTCATTCATACGATCCATTCTTATTCATTCATACAATGCATTCTAATTCTTTCACATGATCCATTCTAATTCATTCGTACGATCCATTCTAATTCATTCGTACAATCCATTCTATTTCATTTGTACGATCCATTCTTACTCATTCGTATGATCCATTCTAATTCATTCGTACGATCTATTCAAATTCATTTGTACGATCCATTCTAATTCATTCGTACAATCCATTCTATTTCATTCGTACGATCCATTCGTACGATCCATTCGTACGATCCATTCGTACGATCCATTCTTAGTCATTCGTATGATCCATTCTAATTCATTCGTACGATCCATTCTTAGTCATTCGTATGATCCATCCTAATTCATTTGTACGATCCATTCTAATTCATTCGTACGATCCATTCTAATTCATTCGTAAGATCCATTCTAATTCATTCGTATGATCCATTCTAATTCATTCGTACGATCCATTCTAATTCATTCACACGAATGTATCCATTCTAGTTCATTCGTACGATCCATTCTAATTCATTCGTACGATCCATTCTAATTCATTTGCACGATCCATTCTAATTCATTCGTACGATCCATTCAAATTCATTCATATGATCCATTCTAATTCATTCGTACGATCCATTCTAATTCATTCGCACAAATGTATCCATTCTAATTTATTCGTACGATCCATTCTAATTCATTCGCACGATCCATTCTAATTTATCCGTACGATCCACGCTAATTCATTCGCACGATCTGTTCTTATTCATTCGCACAATCCATTCTAATTCATTCGCACGAATGTATCCATTCTAATTCATTCGTACGATCCATTCTAATTCATTCGTACAATCCATTCTAATTCATTCGTACGATCCATTCTAATTAATTCATATGATCCATTCTAATTCACTCATACGATCCATTCTAATACATTCATACGATCCATTCTAATTCATTTGCACGAATATATCCATTCTAATTCATTCGTACGATCCATTCTAATTCCTTCGTACGATCCATTCTAATTCATTCGTACGATCTATTCTAATTCATTCGTACGATCCATTCTAATTCATTCGTACGATCCATTCTAATTCCTTCGTACGATCCATTCTAATTCATTCGTATGATCCATTCTAATTCATTCGTACAATCTATTTTAATTCATTCGTACGAATGGATACATTCATGTGAATGAATTAGAATGGATCGTACGAATGAGTAAGAATGGATCGTACGAATGAAATAGAATGGATTGCACGAATGAATTAGAATGGATCGTACGAATGAATTAGAATGGATCGTGTGAAAGAATTAGAATGGATTGTATGAATGAATTAGAATGGATCGTACGAATGAATTAGAATCGATCGTACTAGGATCCATTCTAATTCATTCGTACAATCTATTCTATTTTATTCGTATGATCCATTCTTACTCATTCGTATGATCCATTCATATTCATTCGGACGAATGTATCCATTCTAATTTATTCGTACGATTCATTCTAATTCATTCGTAAGATCCATTCTAATTCATTCGTACGATCCATTCTTACTCATTCGTATGATCCATTCTAAATCATTCGTACGATCCATTCTAATTCATTCGTACGATCGATTCGAATTCATTCGCACTATCCATTCTAATTCATTCGTACGATCCATTCTAATTCATTCGTATGATCCATTCTAATTTATTCGTTCAAATATATCCATTCTAATTCATTCGTATGATCCATTCTAATTCATTCGCACGATCCATTCTAATTCATTCGCACGAATGTATCCATTCTAATTCATTTGCACGATCCATTCTAATTCATTCCTATGATCTATTCTAATTCATTCGTACGATCCATTCTAATTCATTCTAATTCATTCATACGATCCATTCTACGATCCATTCTAATTCATTCGTATATTCCAATCTAATTCATTAGCACGATCCATGCTAATGAATTAGAATGGATCGTACGATCCAATCTAATTCATTCATACGATCCATTCTTACTCATTCGTATGATCCATTCTAATTCAATCGTACGATTCATTCTAATTCATTCGTACGATCCATTATAATTCCTTCGTACAATCCATTCTAATTCATTCGTACGATCCATTCTAATTCATTCGTACGATCCATTCTAATTCCTTCGTACGTTCCATTCTAATTCATTCGTACGATCCATTGTAATTCATTCGCGCAATCTATTCTAATTCATTCGTACGATCCATTCTAATTCATTCGTACGATCCATTCTAATTCATTCATACAATCCATTCTAATTTATTCGCACGAATGTATCCATTCTAATTCATTCATACGATCCATTCTAATTCATTCGCACAATCTATTCTAATTCATTCATACGATCCATTCTAATTCATTCGCATGAATGTATCCATTCTAATTCATTCATACGATCCATTCTACTTCATTCGTACTATCCGTTCTAATTTACTCATACGATCCATTCTAATTCATTCATACGATCCATTCTAATTCATTCGCACGAATGTATCCATTCTAATTCATTCGTACGATCCATTCTAATTCATTCATACGATCCATTCTAATATATTCGTAAGATCCATTCTAATTCATTCGTACGATCCATTCTAATTCATTCGCACGAATGTATCCATTCTAATTCATTCGTACGATCCATTCTAATTCATTCGTATGATCCATTCTAATTCATTCGTAAGATCCATTCTAATTCATTCGTACGATCCATTCTAATTCATTTGCACGAATGTATCCATTCTAGTTCATTCTTACGACCCATTCTAATCCATTCGTACGATCCATTCTAATTCATTCGTACAATCCATTCTAATTCATTCGCCCGAATGTATCCATTCTAATCCATTCGTACGATCCATTCTAATCCATTCGTACGATCCATTCTAATTCATTCGCATGAATGTAACCATTCTAATTCATTCATTTGATCCATTCTAATTCATTCGTACGATCCATTCTAATTCATTCATCCGATCCATTCTAATTCATTCGCACGAATGTATCCATTCTAATTCATTCGTGCGATCCATTCTAATACATTCGTACGATCCATTCTAATTCATTCGTAAGATCCATTCTAATTCATTAATACGATCCATTCTAATTCATTCGCACGATCCATTCTAATTCATTTGTACGATCAATTCTAAGTCATTCGCACGAATGTATCCATTCTAATTCATTCATACGATCCATTCTAATTCATTCGTACGATCCATTCTAATTCACTCATACGATCCATTCTAATACATTCATACGATCCATTCTAATTCATTTGCACGAATATATCCATTCTAATTCATTCGTACGATCCATTCTAATTCCTTCGTACGATCCATTCTAATTCATTCGTACGATCCATTCAAATTCATTCGTACGATCCATTCCAATTCCTTCGTGCGATCCATTCTAATTCATTCGTACGATCCATTCTAATTCATTCGAACAATCTATTCTAATTCATTCGTACGAATGGAGACATTCGTGTGAATGAATTAGAATGGATCGTACGAATGAGTAAGAATGGATCATACGAATGAAATAGAATGGATTGAACTAATGAATTAGAATGGATCGTACGAATGAATTAGAATGGATCGTGTGAAAGAATTAGAATGGATTATATAAATGAATTAGAATGGATCGTACGAATGAATTAGAATGGATCGTACGAAGGAATTAGAATGGATCGTACGAATGAATTAGAATGGATCGTACGAATGAATTAGATTGGATCTTACGAATGAATTAGAATGGATCGTACGAATAAATTAGAATGGATCGTACGAATGAATTAGAATGGATACATTCGTGCGAATGAATTAGAATGGATCGGATGAATGAATTAGAATGGATCGTACGAATGAATTAGAATGGATCGTACGAATAAATTAGAATAGATACATTCGTCCAAATGAATTAGAATGGATCATACGAATGAGTAAGAAAGGATCATACGAATGAAATAGAATAGATTGTACGAATGAATTAGAATGGATCCTATGAATGAATTAGAATGGATCGTGTGAAAGAATTAGAATGGATTGTATGAATGAATTAGAATGGATCGTATGAATGAATTAGAATGGATCGTGCGAATGAATTTGAATGGATCGTACGAATTCATTCATACAATCAATTCTAATTCTTTCACACGATCCATTCTAATTCATTCGTACGTTCCATTCTAATTCATTAGCACGATCCATGCTAATTCATTCGTTCGATCAATTCTAATTCATTAGCACGATCCATTCTAATTCATTCGTACGATCCATTCTAATTCATTCGCACGATCCATTCTAATTCATTCATAGGATCCATTCTAATTCATTCGTACAATCCATTCTAATTCTTTCACACGATCCATTCTAATTCATTCGTAGGATCCATTCTAATTCATTCGTACAATCTATTCTATTTCATTCGTACGATCCATTCTTACTCATTCGTATGATCCATTCTAATTCATTCGGACGAATGTATCCATTCTAATTCATTCGTACGATCCATTCTAATTTATTCATACAATCCATTCTAATTCTTTCACACGATGCATTCTAATTCATTCGTTCGATCCATTCTAATTCATTCGTGCAATCCATTCTATTTCATTCGTACGATCCATTCTTACTCATTCGTACGATCCATTCTAATTCATTCACACGAATGTATCCATTCGTACGAATGAATTAGAATAGATTGTACGAATGAATTAGAATGGATCGTACGAAGGAATTAGAATGGATCGTACGAATGAATTAGAATGGATCGTACGAATGAATTAGAATAGATTGTACGAATGAATTAGAATGGATCGTACGAAGGAATTAGAATGGATCGTACGAATGAATTAGAATGGATATATTCGTGCAAATGAATTAGAATGGATATATTCGTGCAAATGAATTAGAATGGATCGTATGAATGTATTAGAATGGATTGTATGAGTGAATTAGAATGGATCGTACGAATGAATTAGAATGGATCGTATGAATGAATTAGAATGGATACATTCATGCGAATGAATTAGAATTGATCGTACGAATGAATTAGAATGGATCGTGCGAATGAATTAGAATGGATCGTACGAATAAATTATAATGGATCGTACGAATGAACTAGAATGGATATATTCGTGCGAATGAATTAGAATGGATCGTACGAATTAATTAGAATGGATCGTACGAATGAATTAGAATGGATCTTACGAATGAATTAGAATGGATCGTACGAATGAATTAGAATGGATCGTACGAACTAATTAGAATGGATACATTCGTGTGAATGAATTAGAATGGATCGGACGAATGAATTAGAATGGATCGTATGAATGAATTAGAATGGATCAAATGAATGAATTAGAATGGTTACATTCATGCGAATGAATTAGAATGGATCGTACGAATGGATTAGAATAGATCGTACAAATGGATTAGAATGGATACATTCGAGCGAATGAATTAGAATGGATCGTACGAATGAATTAGAATAGATCGTACGAATGGATTAGAATGGATCCTACGAATGGATTAGAATGGATACCTTTGTGTATATGAATTAGAATGGATCGTACGAATGAATTAGAATGGGTCATATTAATGAATTAGAATGGATCGTACGAATGAATTAGAATGGATACATTCATGCATGATCCATTCTAATTCATTTGCACGAATGTATCCATTCTAATTCATTCGTACGAATGAATTAGAATGGATCGTGCGAATGAATTAGAATGGATCGTACGAATGAATTAGAATGGATCGTACGAATGAACTAGAATGGATACATTCGTGCGAATGAATTAGAATGGATCGTACGAATGAATTAGAATGGATCGTACGAATGAATAAGAATGGATCTTATGAATGAATTAGAGTGGATCGTACGAATGAATTAGAATGGATCGTACGAATGAATTAGAATGGATACATTCGTGCGAATGAATTAGAATGGATCGGACGAATGAATTAGAATGGATCGTATGAATAAATTAGAATGGATCAAATGAATGAATTAGAATGGTTACATTCATGCGAATGAATTAGAATGGATCGTACGAATGGATTAGAATGGATAGTACAAATGGATTAGAATGGATACATTCGAGCGAATGAATTAGAATGGATCGTACGAATGGATTAGAATGGATCGTACGAATGAACTAGAATGGATACATTCGTGCGAATGAATTAGAATGGATCGTACGAATGAATTAGAATGGATCGTACGAATGAATTAGAATGGATCTTACGAATGAATTAGAATGGATCGTACGAATGAATTAGAATGGATCGTACGAATGAATTAGAATGCATACATTCGTGCGAATGAATTAGAATGGATCGGACGAAAGAATTAGAATGGATCGTACGAATGAATTAGAATGGATCGTACGAATGAATTAGAATGGATCGTACGAATAAATTAGAACGGATACATTCGTCCGAATGAATTAGAATGGATCATACGAATGAGTAAGAATGGATCGTACGAATGAAATAGAATAGATTGTACGAAGGAATTAGAATGGATCGTACGAAGGAATTAGAATGGATCGTACGAATGAATTAGAATGGATATATTCGTGCAAATGAATTAGAATGGATCGTATGAATGAATTAGAATGGATCATATGAGTGAATTAGAACGGATAGTACGAATGAAGTTGAATGGATCGTATGAATGAATTAGAATGGATACATTCGTGCGAATAAATTAGAATGGATCGTATGAATGAATTAGGATAGATTGTGCGAATGAATTAGAATGGATCGTACGAATGAATTAGAATGGATACATTCGTGCGAATATATTAGAATGGATTGTATGAATGAATTAGAATGGATCGTACGAATGAATTAGAATGGATCATACGAATGAATTAGAATAGATTGCGCGAATGAATTAGAATGGATCGTACAAATGAATTAGAATGGATCGTACGAAGGAATTAGAATGGATCGTACGAATGAATTAGAATGGATCGTACGAATGTATTAGAATGGATCGTACGAATGAATTAGAATGAATTAGAATGGATCGTACGAATGAATTAGAATAGATCATAGGAATGAATTAGAATGGATCGTGCTAATGAATTAGAATGGATACATTCGTGCAAATGAATTAGAATGGATCGTGCGAATGAATTAGAATGGATCGTACGAATGAATTAGAATGGATATATTTGAACGAATAAATTAGAATGGATCATACGAATGAATTAGAATGGATCGTACGATTGAATTAGAATGGATAGTGCGAATGAATTAGAATCGATCGTACGAATGAATTAGAATGGATCGTACAAATGAATTCCAATGGATCATACGAATGAGTAAGAATGGATCGTACGAATGAATTAGAATGGATCGTACGAATGAATTAGAATGGATCGTACGAATAAATTAGAATGGATACATTCGTCCGAATGAATTAGAATGGATCATACGAATGAGTAAGAATGGATCGTACAAATGAAATAGAATAGATTGTACGAATGAATTAGAATGGATCCTAGTTCGATCCATTCTAATTCATTCGTACGATCCATTCTAATTCATTCATACCATCCATTCTAATTCTTTCACACGATCCATTCTAATTCATTCGTACGATCCATTCTAATTCATTCGTGCAATCCATTCTATTTCACTCGTACGATCGATTCTTACTTATTCGTACGATCCATTCTAATTTATTCACACGAATGTATCCATTCGTACGAATGAATTAGAATAGATTGTACGAATGAATTAGAATGGATCGTACGAATGAATTAGAATGGATCGTACAAAGGAATTAGAATGGATCGTACGAATGAATTAGAATGGATCGTACGAATGAATTAGAATAGATCGTACGAATGAATTAGAATGGATCGTACAAAGGAATTAGAATGGATCGTACGAATGAATTAGAATGGATATATTTGTGCAAATGAATTAGACTGGATCGTATGAATGTATTAGAATTGATCGTGCGAATGAATTAGAATGGATCGTACGAATGAATTAGAATGGATCGTACGAATGAACTAGAATGGATACATTCGTGCGAATGAATTAGAATGGATCGTACGAATGAATTAGAATGGATCGTACGAATGAATTAGAATGGATCTTACGAATGAATTAGAATGGATCGTACGAATGAATTAGAATGGATCGTACGAACGAATTAGAATGGATACATTCGTGCGAATGAATTAGAATGGATCGGACGAATGAATTAGAATGGATCGGACGAATGAATTAGAATGGATCAAATGAATGAATTAGAATGGATCGTACGAATAAATTAGAATGGATACATTCATCCGAATGAATTAGAATGGATCGTACGAATGAATTAGAATGGATCGTACGAATGAATTAGAATGGATACATTCGTATGAATGAATTAGAATGGCTCATACGAATGAATTAGAATGGATCGTACGGAATGAATTAGAATGGATATATTTGAACAAATAAATTAAAATGGATCATACGAATGAATTAGAATGGATCGTACGAATGAATTAGAATGGATAGTGCGAATGAATTAGAATCGATCGTACGAATGAATTAGAATGGATCGTACGAATGAAATAGAATGGATTGAACAAATGAATTAGAATGGATCGTACGAATGAATTAGAATGGATCGTGTGAAAGAATTAGAATGGATTATATAAATGAATTAGAATGGATCGTACGAATGAATTAGAATGGATCGTACGAAGGAATTAGAATGGATCGTACGAATGAATTAGAATGGATCGTACGAATGAATTAGATTGGATCTTACGAATGAATTAGAATGGATCGTACGAATAAATTAGAATGGATTGTACGAATGAATTAGAATGGATACATTCGTGCGAATGAATTAGAATGGATCAGACGAAAGAATTAGAATGGATCGTACGAATGAATTAGAATGGATCGTACGAATAAATTAGAATGGATACATTCGTCCAAATGAATTAGAATGGATCATATGAATGAGTAAGAAAGGATCGTACGAATGAAATAGAATAGATTGTACGAATGAATTAGAATGGATCCTACGAATGAATTAGAATGGATCGTGTGAAAGAATTAGAATGGATTGTATGAATGAATTAGAATGGATCGTATGAATGAATTATAATGGATCGTGCGAATGAATTCGAATGGATCGTACAAATTCATTCATACAATCAATTCTAATTCTTTCACACGATCCATTCTAATTCATTCGTACGTTCCATTCTAATTCATTAGCACGATCCATGCTAATTCATTCGTTCGATCAATTCTAATTCATTAGCACGATCCATTCTAATTCATTCGTACGATCCATTCTAATTCATTCGCACGATCCATTCTAATTCATTCATAGGATCCATTCTAATTCATTCGTACAATCCATTCTAATTCTTTCACACGATCCATTCTAATTCATTCGTAGGATCCATTCTAATTCATTCGTACAATCTATTCTATTTCATTCGTACGATCCATTCTTACTCATTCGTATGATCCATTCTAATTCATTCGGACGAATGTATCCATTCTAATTCATTCGTACGATCCATTCTAATTCATTCATACAGTCCATTCTAATTCTTTCACACTATCCATTCTAATTCATTCGTACGACCCATTCTAATTCATTCGTGCAATCCATTCTATTTCATTCGTACGATCCATTCTTACTCATTCGTACGATCCATTCTAATTCATTCACACGAATGTATCCATTCGTACGAATGAATTAGAATAGATTGTACGAATGAATTAGAATGGATCGTACGAAGGAATTAGAATGGATCGTACGAATGAATTAGAATGGATCGTACGAATGAATTAGAATAGATTGTACGAATGAATTAGAATGGATCGTACGAAGGAATTAGAATGGATCGTACGAATGAATTAGAATGGATATATTCGTGCAAAAGAATTAGAATGGATCGTATGAATGTATTAGAATGGATCGTATGAGTGAATTAGAATGGATCGTACGAATGAATTAGAATGGATCATATGAATGAATTAGAATGGATACATTCATGCGAATGAATTAGAATTGATCGTACGAATGAATTAGAATGTATCGTGCGAATGAATTAGAATGGATCGTACGAATGAATTATAATGGATCGTATGAATGAACTAGAATGGATACATTCGTGCGAATGAATTAGAATGGATCGTACGAATGAATTAGAATGGATCGTACGAATGAATTAGAATGGATCTTACGAATGAATTAGAATGGATCGTACGAATGAATTAGAATGGATCGTACGAACTAATTAGATTGGATACATTCGTGTGAATGAATTAGAATGGATCGGACGAATGAATTAGAATGGATCGTACGAATGAATTAGAATGGATCAAATGAATGAATTAGAATGGTTACATTCATGCGAATGAATTAGAATGGATCGTACGAATGGATTAGAATAGATCTTACAAATGGATTAGAATGGATACATTCGAGCGAATGAATTAGAATGGATCGTACGAATGAATTAGAATAGATCGTACGAATGGATTAGAATGGATCCTACGAATGGATTAGAATGGATACCTTTGTGCATATGAATTAGAATGGATCGTACGAATGAATTAGAATGGATCATATTAATGAATTAGAATGGATCGTACGAATGAATTAGAATGGATACATTCGTGCACGATCCATTCTAATTCATTCGCACGAATGTATCCATTCTAATTCATTCGTACGATCCATTCTAATTCATTAATATGATCCATTCTAATTCATTCGTACGATCCATTCTAATTCATATGCACAAAGGTATCCATTCTAATTCATTCATACGATCCATTCTAATTCAGGATCGTACGAATGAATTAGAATGGATACATTCGTGCGAATGAATAAGAATTGATCGTACGAATGAATTAGAATGGATTGTGCGAATGAATTAGAATGGATCGTACGAATGAATTAGAATGGATCGTACGAATGAACTAGAATGGATACATTCGTGCGAATGAATTAGAATGGATCGTACGAATGAATTAGAATGGATCGTATGAATGAATAAGAATGGATCTTACGAATGAATTAGAGTGGATCGTACGAATGAATTAGAATGGATCGTACGAATGAATTAGAATGGATACATTCGTGCGAATGAATTAGAATGGATCGGACGAATGAATTAGAATGGATCGTACGAATGAATTAGAATGGATCAAATGAATGAATTAGAATGGTTACATTCATGCGAATGAATTAGAATGGATCGTACGAATGGATTAGAATGGCTCGTACGAATGGATTAGAATGGATACATTCGAGCGAATGAATTAGAATGGATCGTACGAATGGATTAGAATGGATCGTACGAATGAACTAGAATGGATACATTCGTGCGAATGAAATAGAATGGATCGTACGAATGAATTAGAATGGATCGTACGAATGAATTAGAATGGATCTTACGAATGAATTAGAATGGATTGTACAAAAGAATTAGAATGGATCGTACGAATGAATTAGAATGGATACATTCGTGCGAATGAATTAGAATGGATCGGACGAATGAATTAGAATGGATCGTACGAATGAATTAGAATGGATCGTACGAATGAATTAGAATGGATACATTCGTCCGAATGAATTAGAATGGATCATACGAATGAGTAAGAATGGATCATACGAATGAAATAGAATAGATTGTATGAAGGAATTAGAATGGATCGTCTGAAGGAATTAGAATGGATCGTACGAATGAATTAGAATGGATATATTCGTGCAAATGAATTAGAATGGATCGTATGAATGAATTAGAATGGATCGTATGAGTGAATTAGAACGGATAGTACGAATGAAGTAGAATGGATCGTATGAATGAATTAGAATGGATACATTCGTGCGAATGAATTAGAATGGATCGTATGAATGAATTAGGATAGATTGTGCGAATGAATTAGAATGGATCGTACGAATAAATTAGAATGGATACATTCGTGCGAATAAATTAGAATGGATTGTATGAATGAATTAGAATGGATCGTACGAATGAATTAGAATGGATCGTACGAATGAATTAGAATAGATTGCGCGAATGAATTAGAATGGATCGTACAAATGAATTAGAATGGATCGTACGAAGGAATTAGAATGGATCGTACGAATGAATTAGAATGGATCGTACGAATGAATTAGAATGAATTAGAATGGATCGTACGAATGAATTAGAATAGATCATAGGAATGAATTAGAATGGATCGTGCTAATGAATTAGAATGGATACATTCGTGCGAATGAATTAGAATGGATCGTGCGAATGAATTAGAATGGATCGTACGAATGAATTAGAATGGATATATTTGAACGAATAAATTAGAATGGATCATACGAATGAATTAGAATGGATCGTACGATTGAATTAGAATGGATACCGCGAATGAATTAGAATCGATCGTACGAATGAATTAGAATGGATCGTACGAATGAATTAGAATGGATCATACGAATGAGTAAGAATGGATCGTACGAATGAATTAAAATGGATCGTACGAATGAATTAGAATGGATCGTACGAATAAATTAGATTGGATACATTCGTCCGAATGAATTAGAATGGATCATACGAATGAGTAAGACTGGATAGTACGAATGAAATAGAATAGATTGTACGAATGAATTAGAATGGATTCTAGTTCGATCCATTCTAATTCATTCGTACGATCCATTCTAATTCATTCATACAATCCATTCTAATTCTTTCACACGATCCATTCTAATTCATTCGTACGATCCAGTCTAATTCATTCGTGCAATCCATTCTATTTCACTCGTACGATCCATTCTTACCCATTCGTACGATCCATTCTAATTTATTCACACGAATGTATCCATTCGTACGAATGAATTAGAATAGATTGTACGAATGAATTAGAATGGATCGTACGAATGAATTAGAATGGATCGTACAAAGGAATTAGATTGGATCGTACGAATGAATTAGAATGGATCGTACGAATGAATTAGAATAGATCGTACGAATGAATTAGAATGGATCGTACGAAGGAATTAGAATGGATCGTACGAATGAATTAGAATGGATATATTTGTGCAAATGAATTAGACTGGATCGTATGAATGTATTAGAATGGATCGTGCGAATGAATTAGAATGGATTGTACGAATGAATTAGAATGGATCGTACGAATGAACTAGAAGGGATACATTCGTGCGAATGAATTAGAATGGATCGGACGAATGAATTAGAATGGATCGTACGAATGAATTAGAATGGATCGTACGAATAAATTAGAATGGATACATTCGTCCGAATGAATTAGAATGGATCATACGAATGAGTAAGAATGGATCGTACGAATGAAATAGAATAGATTGTACGAATGAATTAGAATGGATCCTACGAATGAATTAGAATGGATCGTACGAATGAATAAGAATGGATCTTACGAATGAATTAGAGTGGATCGTACGAATGAATTAGAATGGATCATACGAATGAATTAGAATGGATACATTCGTGCGAATGAATTAGAATGGATCGGACGAATGAATTAGAATGGATCGTACGAATGAATTAGAATGGATCAAATGAATGAATTAGAATGGTTACATTCATGCGAATGAATTAGAATGGATCGTACGAATGGATTAGAATGGATCGTACGAATGGATTAGAATGGATACATTCGAGCGAATGAATTAAAATGGATCGTACGAATGGATTAGAATGGATCGTACGAATGAACTAGAATGGATACATTCGTGCAAATGAATTATAATGGATCGTACGAATGAATTAGAATGGATCGTACGAATGAATTAGAATGGATCTTACGAATGAATTAGAATGGATCGTACGAATGAATTAGAATGGATTGTACGAATGAATTAGAATGGATACATTCGTGCGAATGAATTAGAATGGATCGGACGAATGAATTAGAATGGATCGTACGAATGAATTAGAATGGATCGTACGAATGAATTAGAATGGATCATACGAATAAATTAGAATGGATACATTCGTCCGAATGAATTAGAATGGATCATACGAATGAGTAAGAATGGATCATACGAATGAAATAGAATAGATTGTACGAAGGAATTAGAATGGATCGTACGAAGGAATTAGAATGGATCGTATGAATGAATTAGAATGGATATATTCGTGCAAATGAAATAGAATGTATCGTATGAATGAATTAGAATGGATCGTATGAGTGAATTAAAACGGATAGTACGAATGAAGTAGAATGGATCGTATGAATGAATTAGAATGGATGCATTCGTGCGAATGAATTAGAATGGATCGTATGAATGAATTAGAATAGATTGTGCGAATGAATTAGAATGGATCGTACGAATGAATTAGAATGGATACATTCGTGCGAATAAATTAGAATGGATTATATGAATGAATTAGAATGGATCGTACGAATGAATTAGAATGGATCGTACGAATGAATTAGAATAGATTGCGCGAATGAATTAGAATGGATCGTGCGAATGAAATAGAATGGATACAAATGAATTAGAATGGATCATACGAATGAATTAGAATGACGATCCATTCTTACTCATTCGTACGATCCATTCTAATTCATTCGCACGAATGTAACCATTCTAATTCATTCACACGATCGTATGAATTAGAATGGATACATTAGTGCGAATGAATTAGAATGGATCGTGCGAATCCATTAGATTGGATCATGCCAATGAATAAGAATGGATCATACGAATGAATTAGAATGGATCGTACGAATTAATTAGAATGGATACATTCGTGCGAATGAATTAGAATGGATTGTATGAATGAATTAGAATAGATCGTACGAATGAATTAGAATGGATCATACGAATTAATTAGAATGGATCATACGAATGAATTAGAATGGATCGTACGAATGAATTAGAATGGATCGTATGAATGAACTAGAATGGATCGTACGAATGAACTAGAATGGATACATTCGTGCGAATGAATTAGAATGGATCGTACAAATGAATTAGAATGGATCGTACGATTCATTCTAATTCATTCGTACGATCCATTCTAATAAATTCGTATGATTCATGCTAATTCATTCGCACGATCCATTCTAATTCATTCGTACGATCCATTCTTAATCTTTCATACGATCCATTCTAATTCATTCGCACAATCCATTCTAATTCATTCGTACAATCCATTCTAATTCATTCGTATGATCCATTCTAACTCATTCGGTGGATCCATTCTAATTCATTCGTACGATCCATTCTAATTCATTCCCTCGATCCATTCTAATTTATTCGTACGATCCATTCTAATTCATTCGTACGATCTATTCTAATTCATTCGCACGAATGTAACCATTCTAATTCATTCATACGATTCATTCTAATTCATTCGTATGAGCTATTCTAATTCATTTGTACGATCCATTCTAATTCATTCGTACGATCCATTGTAATTCATTCATACAATCCATTTAGATTCATTCGCACAAATGTATTCATTCAAATTCATTCGTACGATCCAGTCTAATTCATTTGTACGATCCATTCTAATTCATTCGCACGAATATATCCATTCTAATTCTTTCGTACGATGCATTCTAATTCATTCGTACGATCCATTCTAATTCATTCATTTGATCCATTCTAATTGATTCGTACGATCCATTCTAATTCATTCGTCCGATCCATTCTAATTCATTCGCATGAATGTATCCATTCTAATTCATTCGTACGATCCATTCTAATTCATTCGTACGATCCATTCTAATTCATTCGTAAGATCCATTCTAATTCATTCGTACGATCCATTCTAATTCATTCGTACGATCCATTCTAATTCATTCGCATGAATGTATCCATTCAAGTTCATTCGTACGATCCATTCTAATTCATTCATACGATCCATTCTAATTCATTCGCACGATCCATTCTAATTCATTCGTACGATCAATTCTAATTCATTCGCACGAATGTATCCATTCTAATTCATTCGTACGAATGAATTAGAATGAATTAGAATGGATCGTATGAATGAATTAGAATGGATACATTCGTGTGAATGAATTAGAATTGATCGTACGAATGAATTAGAATGGATCGTGCGAATGAATTAGAATGGATCGTACGAATGAATTAGAATGGATACATTCGTGCGAATGAATTAGAATGGATACATTCGTGCGAAAGAATTAGAATAGATCGTATCAATGAATTAGAATGGATTGTATGAATGAATTAGAATGGATCGTATGAATGAATTAGAATGGATCGTGCGAATGAATTAGAATGGATTGTATGAATGAATTAGAATGGATCGTACGAATGAATTAGAATGGATCGTACGAATGAATTAGAATCGATCGTACGAATGAATTAGAATGGATCAAATGAATGAATTAGAATGGTTACATTCATGCGAATAAATTAGAATGGATCGTACGAATGGATTAGAATGGATCGCACGAATGGATTAGAATGGATACATTCGAGCGTACGATCCATTCTAATTCATTGGTCCGATCCATTCTAATTCATTCGTACGAATGTATCCATTCTAATTCATTCGTACGATCCATTCTGATTCATTCGTACGATCCATTCTGATTCATTCGTAAGATCCATTCTAATTCATTCGTACGATCCATTCTAATTCATTCGTACGATCCATTCTAATTCATTCGAACGAATGTATCCATTCTAGTTCATTCGTACGATCCATTCTAATCCATTCTAATCCATTCTATTTCATTCGTACGATCCATTCTTACTCATTCGTATGATCAATTCCAATTCATTCGCACGAATGTATCCATTCTAATCCATTCGTATGATCCATTCTAATCCATTCGTACGATCCATTCTAATTCATTCGCATGAATGTAACCATTCTAATTCATTCATTTGATCCATTCTAATTCATTCGTACGATAAATTCTAATTCATTCGTCCGATCCATTCTAATTCATTCGCACGAATGTATCTATTCTAAACCATTCATACGATCCATTCTAATTTATTCGTAAGATCCATTCTAATTCATTCGCACGAATGTATCTATTCTAAACCATTCATACGATCCATTCTAATTTATTCGTAAGATCCATTCTAATTCATTCGTAAGATCCATTCTAATTCATTCATACGATCCATTCTAATTCATTCGTACGATCCATTCTAATTCATTCGCACGAATGTATCCATTCTAGTTCATTCGTACGATCCATTCTAATTCATTCGTACGATCCATTCTAATTAATTCGCACGATCCATTCTAATTCATTCGTACGATCCATTCTAATTCATTCGTACGAATGAATTAGAATGGATATATTCGTGCGAATGAATTAGAATGGATCGTACCAATGAGTAAGAATGGATCGTACGAATGAAATAGAATGGATTGTGCAAACGAATTAGAATGGATCGTACGAATGAATTAGAATGGATCGTGTGAAAGAATTAGAATTGATTGTATGAATGAATTAGAATAGATCGTATGAATGAATTAGAATGGATCGTATGAGTGAATTAGAATGGATTCGAAGGAATTAGAATGGATCGTACAAAGGAATTAGAATGGATCATACAAATGAAATAGAATGGATCGTACGAAGGAATTAGAATGGATCGTACGAATGAATTAGAATGGAACCATTCTAATTCATTCGTACGATCTATTCTAATTCATTCGCATGAATGTAACCATTCTAATTCATTCATACGATCCATTATAATTCATTCGTACGATCCATTCTAATTCACTCATACGATCCATTCTAATACATTCATACGATCCATTCTAATTCATTTGCACGAATATATCCATTCTAATTCATTCGTACGATCCATTCTAATTCATTCATACGATCCATTCTAATTCATTCGTAAGATCCATTCTAATTCATTCGAACGATCCATTCTAATTTATTCGTACGATCCATTCTAATTCCTTCGTACGAATGAATTAGAATGGTTACATTTGTGCGAATGAATTAGAATGGATCATACGAATGAATTAGAATGGATCGTATGAATGAATTAGAATGGATCGTACGAATGAATTAGAATGGATCGTACGAAGGAATTAGAATGGGTCGTACGAATGAATTAGAATGGATCGTACGAATAAATTAGAATGGATACATTTGTCCGAATGAATTAGAATGGATCATACGAATGAGTAAGAATGGATCGTACGAATGAAATAGAATAGATTGTACGAATGAATTAGAATGGATCCTACGAATGAATTTGAATGGATCGTGTGAAAGAATTAGAATGGATTGTATGAATGAATTAGAATGAATTCGTACGATCCATTCGAATTCATTCGAACGATCCATTCTAATTCATTCATACGATCCATTCTAATTCATTCATACAATCCATTCTAATTCTTTCACACTATCCATTCTAATTCATTCGTCTAATCCATTCTAATTCCTTCGTACAATCTATTCTAATACATTCGTACGATCCATTCTTACTCATTCGTATGATCCATTCTAATTCATTCGGACGAATGTATCCATTCTAATTTATTCGTACGATCCATTCTAATTCATTCGTACGATCCATTCTAATTCATTCGTACGATCCATTCTAATTCATTCGTCCGATCCATTCTAATTCATTCGCACGAATGTATCCATTCTAATTCATTTGTACGATCCATTCTAATTCATTCGTACGATCCATTCTAATTCATTCGTAAGATTCATTCTAATTCATTCGTACGATCCATTCTAATTCATTCGTACGATCCATTCTAATTCATTCGCACGAATGTATCCATTCTAGTTCATTCGTACGATCCATTCTAATTCATTCGTACGATCAATCGTACGATCCATTGTAATTCATTCATACAATCCATTTAGATTCATTCGCACAAATGTATCCATTAGAATGGATCGTACGTACGATCCATTCTAATTCATTCGTACGATCCATTCTAATTCATTCGCACGAATGTATCCATTCTAGTTCATTCGTACGATCCATTCTAATTCATTCGTACGATCCATTCCAATTCATTCGCACGATCCATTCTAATTCATTCGCACGATCCATTCTAATACATTCATACGATCCATTCTAATTCATTTGCACGTGTGAATGAATTAGAATGGATCGTACGAATGAATTAGAATGGATACATTCGTGCGAATGAATTAGAATGAATTAGAATGGATCGTACAATCCATTCTAATTCTTTCACACGATCCATTCTAATTCATTCGTACGATCCATTCTAATTCATTCGTGCAATCCATTCTAATTCTTTCACACGATCCATTCTAATTCATTCGTACGATCCATTCTAATTCATTCGCACGATCCATTCTAATTCATTCATAGGATCCATTCTAATTCATTCATACGATCTATTTTAATTCTTTCGCACGAATGTATCTATTCTAATTCATTCGCACGAATGTATCCATTCTAATTCATTCGTACGATCCATTCTAATTCATTCGTAGGATCCATTCTAATTCCTTCGTACGATCCATTCTAATTCATTCGTACAATCTATTCTATTCCATTCTAATTCATTAGCACGATCCATTCGAATTCATTCGCACGATCCATTATAATTCATTCGTACGATCCATTATAATTCATTCATACAATCCATTCTAATTCATTCGTACGATCCATTCTAATTCATTCGTATATTCCATTCTAATTCATTCGTATGATCTATTCTATTTCATTCGTACGATCCATTCTTACTCATTCGTATGATCCATTCTAATTCATTCGGACGAATGTATCCATTCTAATTTTTTCGTACGATCCATTCTAATTCATTCGTACGATCCATTCTAATTCATTCGTACAATCCATTCTTACTCATTCGTATGATTCATTCTAATTCATTCGTATGATCCATTCTAATTCATTCGTACGATCCATTCTAATTCATTCGCACAATCTATTCTAATTCATTCGTATGATCTATTCTAATTCATTCGTACGATCGTACGAATGATTTAGAATGAATCGTACGTAATGAATTAGAATGGATTGTATGAATGAATTAGAATGGATATATTCGTGCGAATGAATTAGAATGGATCATACGAATGAGTAAGAATGGATCGTACGAATGAAATAGAATGGATTGTACGAATGAATTAGAATGGATCGTACAAATGAATTAGAATGGATCGTACGAATGAACTAGAATGGATACATTCGTGCGAATGAATTAGAATGGATCATACGAATGAATTAGAATGGATCGTACGAATGGATTAGAATGGATCATACAAATGAATTAGAATGAATCGTGCGAATGAATTAGAATGGATCAAACGAATGAATTAGAATGGATATATTCGAGCGAATGAGTTAGAATAGATCGTAGGAATGAATTAGAATGGATCATACGAATGAATTAGAATGGATCGTACGAACGAATTAGAATGGATCGTACGAACGAATTAGAATGGATCATATGAACGAATTAGAATGGATCGTACGAATGAATTAGAATGGATACATTCGAGCGAATGAATTAGAATGGATCGTACGAATGAATTAGAATAGATCATAGGAATGAATTAGAATGGATCGTGCAAATGAATTAGAATGGATACATTCGTGCGAATGAATTAGAATGGATCGTGCGAATGAATTAGAATGGATCGTACGAATGAATTAGAATGGATATATTTGAACTAATAAATTAGAATGGATCATACGAATGAATTAGAATGGATCGTACGAATGAATTAGAATGGATAGTGCGAATGAATTAGAATGGATCGTACGAATGAATTAGAATGGATACATTCGTGCGAATGAATTAGAATGGATCATACGAATGAGTAAGAATGGATCGTACGAATGAAATAGAATGGATTATACAAATGAATTAGAATGGATACATTTGTGCGAATGAATTAGAATGGATCGTATGTACGAATGAATTAGAATGGATCGTACGAATGAATTAGAATGGATCGTGCGAATGAATTAGAATGGATCGTATGAATGAACTAGAATGGATACATTCGTGCGAATGAATTAGAATGGATCGTACGAATGAATTAGAATGGATCGTACGAATGAATTAGAATGGATCGTACGAATGAAATAGAATGGATTGTGCGAATGAATTAGAATGGACCGTACGAATGAATTAGCATGGATACATTCGTGCGAATAAATTAGAATGGATCATACGAATGAGTAAGAATGGATCGTCATTCTAATTCATTTGTAAGATCCATTCTAATTCATTTGTATCCATTCTATTTCATTCGCACGATCTATTCTAATTCATTCGTGCAATCTATTCTAATTCATTCGTACGATCCATTCTAATTCATTCGTACGATCCATTCTAATTCATTCGCACGAATGTATCCATTCTAGTTCATTCATACGATCCATTCTAATTCATTCATACAATCCATTCTAATTCATTCGCACGAATGTATCCATTCTAATTCATTCGTACGATCCATTCTAATTCATTCACAAAATCTATTCTAATTCATTCATACGATCCATTCTAATTCATTCGCACGAATGTATCCATTCTAATTCATTCATACGATCCATTCTACTTCATTCGTACTATCCGTTCTAATTCACTCATATGATCCATTCTAATTCATTCATACGGTCCATTCTAATTCATTTGCACGAATATATCCATTCTAATTCATTCGTACGATCCATTCTAATTCCTTCGTACGATCCATTCTAATTCCTTCGTACGATCCATTCTATTTCATTCGTATGATCCATTCTAATTCCTTCATACGATCCATTCTAATTCCTTCGTATTCATTCTAATTCACTCATACGATCCATTCTAATTCATTCGTACGATCCATTCTAATTCATTCTAATCCATTCGTACGAATGAATTAGAATGGATCGTACGAATAAATTAGATTGGATATATTCGTGCAAATGAATTAGAATGGATCGTATGAATGTATTAGAATGGATCGTATTAGTGAATTAGAATGGATCGTACGAATGAATTAGAATGGATCGTATGAATGAATTAGAATGGATACATTCGTGTGAATGAATTAGAATGGATCGTATGAATGAATTAGATTAGATTTTGTGAATGAATTAGAACTGATTGTACGAATGAATTAGAATGGATACATTCGTGCGAATGAATTAGAATAGATTGTATGAATGAATTAGAATGGATTGTACAAATGAATTAGAATGGATCGTTTAAGTGAATTAGAATAGATACGAAGGAATTAGAATGGATCGTACGAAGGAATTAGAATGGATCATACGAATGAAATAGAATGGATCGTACGAAGGAATTAGAATGGATCGTACGAAGGAATTAGAATGGATCGTATGAAGGAATTAGAATGGATCGTACGAATGAATTAGAATGGATCGTACGAATGAATTAGAATGGTTACATTTGTGCGAACGAATTAGAATGGATCGTACGGAATGAATTAGAATGGATTGTATGAATGAATTAGAATGGATACATTCGTGCGAATGAATTAGAATGGATCATACGAATGAGTAAGAATGGATCGTACGAATGAATTAGAATGGATCTTACGAATGAATTAGAATGGATCGTACGAATAAATTAGAATGGATACATTCGTCCGAATGAATTAGAATGGATCATACGAATGAGTAAGAATGGATCGTACGAATGAAATAGAATAGATACATTCGTGCGAATGAATTAGAATGGATTAGAATGGATTAGAATGGATCGTGTGAAAGAATTAGAATGGATTAGAATGGATCGTACGAATGAATTAGAAAGGATACATTCGTGCGAATGAATTAGAATGGATCGGACAAATGAATTAGAATGGATCGTACGAATGAATTAGAATGGATCAAATGAATGAATTAGAATGGTTACATTCATGCGAATGAATTAGAATGGATCGTACGAATGGATTAGAATGGATCGTACGAATGGATTAGAATGGATACATTCGTGTGAATGATTTAGAATGGATTGTATGAATGAATTAGAATGGATCGTACGAATGAATTAGAATGGATCGTACGAATGAATTAGTATGGATCGTGTGAAAGAATTAGAATGGATTGTATGAATGAATTAGAATAGATCGTATGAATGAATTAGAATGGATCGTACGAATGAATTAGAATGGATCGTACAAATGAATTAGAATGGATACATTCACAAATGAAGTAGAATGGATCGTACAAATGAATTAGAATGGATCGTACGAATGAATTAGAATGGATCTTACGAATTAATTAGAATGGATCGTACGAATGAATTAGAATGGATCGTACGAATGAATTAGAATGGATACATTTGTGCGAATGAATTAGAATGGATCGTACGAATGAATTAGAATGGATCGTATGAATGAATTAGAATGGATCGTACGAATGAATTAGAATGGATCATACGAAGGAATTAGAATGGATCGTATGAATGAATTAGAATGGATATATTCGTGCAAATGAATTAGAATGGATCGTATGAATGTATTAGAATGGATCGTATGAGTGAATTAGAATGGATCGTGCGAATGAATTAGAATGGATTGTATGAATGAATTAGAATGGATCGTACGAATGAATTAGAATGGATCGTACGAATGAATTAGAATGGATCGTACGAATGAACTAGAAGGTATCCACTCGTGCGAATGAATTAGAATGGATCGGACGAATGAATTAGAATGGATCGTACGAATGAATTAGAATGGATCAAATGAATGAATTAGAATAGTTACATTCATGCGAATGAATTAGAATGGATCGTACGAATGGATTAGAATGGATCGTACGAATGGATTAGAATTGATACATTCGAGCGAATGAATTAGAATGGATCGTACGAATGAATTAGAATGGATCGTACGAATGGATTAGAATGGATCCTACGAATAGATTAGAATGGATACCTTTGTGCATATGAATTAGAATGGATCGTACGAATGAATTAGAATGGATCATATTAATGAATTTGAATGGATCGTACGAATGAATTAGAATGGATCATATTAATGAATTAGAATGGATCGTACGAATGAATTAGAATGGATACATTCGTGCGAATGAATTAGAATGGATCGTGCGAATCAATTAGACTTGATTGTGCGAATGAATAAGAATAGATCATACGAATGAATTAGAATGGATCGTACGAATGAATTAGAATGGATCATATTAATGAATTAGAATGGATCGTACGAATGAATTAGAATGGATACATTCGTGCGAATGAATTAGAATGGATCGTGCGAATCAATTAGACTGGATCGTGCGAATGAATAAGAATAGATCATACGAATGAATTAGAATGGATTGTACGAATGAATTAGAATGAATTAGAATGGATCGTACGAATGAATTAGAATGGATCTTACGAATGAATTAGAATGGATCGTACGAATGAATTGGAATGGATCATACGAATGAATTAGAATGGATCGTACGAATGAATTAGAATGGATCGTATGAATGAATTAGAATGGATACATTCGTGCGAATGAATTAGAATGGATACATTCGTACGAAAGAATTAGAATAGATCGTATGAATGAATTAGAATGGATCCTATGAATAAATTAGAATGGATCGTGCGAATGAATTAGAATGGATCGTACGAATGAATTAGAATGGATCGTGCTAAAGAATTAGAATGGATCGGACGAATGAATTAGAATGGATCGTACGAATGAATTAGAATGGATCAAATGAATGAATTAGAATAGTTACATTCATGCGAATGAATTAGAATGGATCGTACGAATGGATTAGAATAGATCGTACGAATGGATTAGAATGGATACATTCGAGCGAATGAATTAGAATGGATCGTACGAATGAATTAGAATGGATCGTACGAATGGATTAGAATGGATCCTACGAATGGATTAGAATGGATACCTTTGTGCATATGAATTAGAATGGATAGTACGAATGAATTAGAATGGATCATATTAATGAATTAGAATGGATCGTACGAATGAATTAGAATGGATACATTCGTGCGAATGAATTAGAATGGATCGTGCGAATCAATTAGACTGGATCGTGCGAATGAATAAGAATAGATCATACGAATGAATTAGAATGGATCGTACGAATGAATTAGAATGGATCATATTAATGAATTAGAATGGATCGTACGAATGAATTAGAATGGATACATTCGTGCGAATGAATTAGAATGGATCGTGCGAATCAATTAGACTGGATCGTGCGAATGAATAAGAATAGATCATATGAATGAATTAGAATGGATCATACGAATGAATTAGAATGGATCGTACGAATGAATTAGAATGGATCGTACAATGAATTAGAATGGATACATTCGTGCGAATGAATTAGAATGGATCGGACGAATGAATTAGAATGGATCGTACGAATGAATTAGAATGGATCAAATGAATGAATTAGAATGGTTATATTCATGCGAATGAATTAGAATGGATCCAATCCATTCTTATTCATTCGCACGATCCATTCTAATTCATTCGTAGGATCCATTCTAATTCATTCCTACAATCTATTCTATTTCATTCGTACGATTCATTCTTACTCATTCGTATGATCCATTCTAATTCATTCGGACGAATGTATCCATTCTAATTTATTCGTACGATCCATTCTAATTCATTCGTACGATCCATTCTAATTCATTCGTCCGATCCATTCTAATTTATTCGCACGAATATATCCATTCTAATTCATTCGCACGATCCATTCTAATTCATTCGTACGATCCATTCTAATTCATTCATATGATCCATTGTAATTCATTCGTATGATCCATTCTAATTCATTCGTACAATCTATTCTAATTCAATCGTACGAATGGATACATTCGTGTGAATGAATTAGAATGGATCGTACGAATGAGTAAGAATGGATCGTACGAATGAAATAGAATGGATTGCATGAATGAATTAGAATGGATCATACGAATGAATTAGAATGGATCGTGTGAAAGAATTAGAATGGATTGTATGAATGAATTAGAATGGATCGTACGAAGGAATTAGAATGTATCGTACGAATGAATTAGAATGGATCGTACGAATGAATTAGAATAGAGCGTACGAATGAATTAGAATGGATCGTACGAATGAATTAGAATGGATCGTGTGAAAGAATTAGAATGGATCGTATGAATGAATTAGAATGGATCATGCGAATGAATTAGAATGGATCGTACGAATGAATTAGAATGGATCGTGCTAATGAATTAGAATTGATCGAACAAATGAATTAGCATGGATCGTGCATTCGTACGATCCATTCTAATTCATTCGTACGATCCATTTTAATTCATTCGTACGATCCATTCTAATTCATTCGCACGATCCATTCTATTCCATTCTAATTCATTTGTACGATCCATTCTAATTCTTTCACACGATCCATTCTAATTCATTCGTACGAACCATTCTAATTCATTCGTACGATCTATTCTAATTCATTCGTACGATCCATTCTAATTCATTCGTATGATCCATTCTAATTAATTCGTATGATCCATTCTAATTCATTCGTACGATCCATTCTAATTCATTCGTACGATCTATTCTAATTCATTCGTACGAACCATTCTAATTCATTCATACGATCTATTCTAATTCATTCATACGATCCATTCTAATTCATTCGCACGATCCATTCTAATTCATTCGTACGATCCATTCTAATTCATTCGCACGAATGTATCCATTCTAGTTCATTCGTACAATCCATTCTAATTCATTCGTACGATCCATTCTAATTCATTCATACAATCCATTCTAATTCATTCACACGATCCATTCTAATTCACTAGCACGATCCATTCTAATTAATTCGTACGATCCATTCTAATTCATTCGCACGATCCATTCTAATTCATTCATACAATCCATTCTAATTCTTTCACACGATCCATTCTAATTCATTCGTACGATCCATTCTAATTCATTCGCACAATCCATTCTATTTCATTCGTATGATCCATTCTTACTCATTCGTATGATCCATTCTAATTCATTCGCACGAATGTATCCATAATGGATCATACGAATGAGTAAGAATGGATCGTACGAATGAAATAGAATGGATTGTGCGAATGAATTAGAATGGACCGTACGAATGAATTAGAATGGATACATTCGTGCGAATGAATTAGAATGGATCGGACGAATGAATTAGAATGGATCGTACGAATGAATTAGAATGGATCGTACGAATGACGTAGAATGGATCGTACGAATAAATTAGAATGGATACATTCGTCCGAATGAATTAGAATAGATCATACGAATGAGTAAGAATTGATCGTACGAATGAAATAGAATAGATTGTACGAATGAATTTGAATGGATCCTACGAATGAATTAGAATAGATCGTGTGAAAGAATTAGAATGGATTGTATGAATGAATTAGAATGAATTCTTACGATCCATTCGAATTCATTCGCACGATCCATTCTAATTCATTCATACGATCCATTCTAATTCATTAATACAATCCATTCTAATTCTTTCACACGATCCATTCTAATTCATTCGTAGGATCCATTCTAATTCATTCGTACAATCTATTATATTTCATTCGTATGATCCATTCTTACTCATTTGTATGATCCATTCTAATTCATTCGGACGAATGTATCCATTCTAATTTATTCGTACGATCCATTCTAATTCATTCGTACGATCCATTCTAATTCATTCGTCCGATCCATTCTAATTCATTCGCACGAATGTATCCATTCTAATTCATTCGTAGGATCCATTCTAATTCATTCGTACAATCCATTCTAATTCATTCGTAAGATCCATTCTAATTCATTCATATAATCCATTCTAATTCATTCGTACGATCCATTCTAATTCATTCGCACGATCCATTCTATTCCATTCTAATTCATTTGTACGATCCATTCTAATTCTTTCACACGATCCATTCTAATTCATTCGCACGATCCATTCTAATTCATTTGTACGATCTATTCTAATTCATTCGTACGATCCATTCTAATTCATTCGTATGATCCATTCTAATTAATTCGCAAGATCCATTCTAATTCATTCGTACGATCCATTCTAATTCATTCGTACGATCTATTCTAATTCATTCGTACAATCCATTCTAATTCATTCATACGATCTATTCTAATTCATTCATACGATCCATTCTAATTCATTCGCACGATCCATTCTAATTCATTCGTACGATCCATTCTAATTCATTCGCACGAATGTATCCATTCTAGTTCATTCGTACAATCCATTCTAATTCATTCGTACGATCCATTCTAATTCATTCACACAATCCATTCTAATTCATTCACACGATCCATTCTAATTCACTCATACGATCCATTCTAATACATTGATACGATCCATTCTAATTCATTTGCACGAATATATCCATTCTAATCATTCGTATTTCACACGATCCATTCTAATTCATTCGTAGGATCCATTCTAATTCATTCGTACAATCTATTCTATTTCATTCGTATGATCTATTCTTATTCATTCATATGATCCATTCTAATTCATTCGGACGAATGTATCCATTCTAATTTATTCGTACGATCCATTCTAATTCATTCGTACGATCCATTCTAATTCATTCGTACGATCCATTCTTACTCATTCGTATGATCCATTCTAATTCATTCGTACGATCCATTCTAATTCATTCGTATGATCCATTCTAATTCATTCGCACAATCTATTCTAATTCATTCGTACGATCCATTCTAATTCATTCGTACGATCCATTCTAATTCATTCATTCGATCCATTCTAATTCATTCGCACGAATGTATCCATTCTAATTCATTCGTACAATCCATTCTAATCCATTCTAATTCTTTCACAAAATCTATTCTAATTCATTCATACGATCCATTCTAATTCATTCACACGAATGTATCCATTCTAATTCATTCATACGATTCATTCTATTCATTCGTACGATCCATTCTTACTCATTGGTACGATCCATTCTAATTCATTCGCACGATCCATTCTAATTCATTCGTACGATCCATTCTAATTCATTCGTACGATCCATTCTAATTCATTCGTACGATCCATTCTGATACATTTGTACGATCCATTCTAATTCATTCGTACAATCCATTCTATTTCATTCGTACGATCCATTCTTACTCATTCGTATGATCCATTCTAATTGATTCGCACGAATGTATCCATTCTAATTCATTCATACAATCCATTCTAATTCATTCCGTACGATCCATTCTAATTCATTCGCATGAATGTAACCATTCTAATTCATTCATTTGTTCCATTCTAATTCATTCGTACGATCCATTCTAATTCATTCATCCGATCCATTCTAATTCTTTCGCACGAATGTATCCATTCTAATTCATTCGTACGATCCATTCTAATTCATTCGTACGATCCATTCTAATTTTTTCGTCCGATCCATTCTAATTCATTCGCACGAATGTATCCATTCTAATTCATTCGTACGATCCATTCTAATTCATTCGTACGATCCATTCTAATTCATTCGTAAGATCCATTCTAATTCATTCGTACGATCCATTCTAATTCATTCGTACGATCCATTCTAATTCATTCGCACGAATGTATCCATTCTAGTTCATTCGTACGATCCATTCTAATTCATTCGTCCGATCCATTCTAATTCATTCGCACGAATGTATCCATTCTAATTCATTCGTACGATCCATTCTAATTCATTCGTACGATCTATTCTAATTCATTCGTACGATCCATTCTTACTCATTCGTATGATCCATTCTTACTCATTCTTATGATCCATTCTAATTCATTCGCACGAATGTATCCATTCTAATTCATTCATACAATCCATTCTAATTCATTCCGTACGATCCATTCTAATTCATTCGTACGATCGTACGAATGAATTAGAATGGATCGTACGAATGAATTAGAATGGATCATACGAATGAGTAAGAATGGATCGTACGAATGAAATAGAATGGATTGTACGAATGAATTAGAATAGATCGTGCGAATGAATTTGAATGGATTGTACGAATGAATTAGAATGGATCGTGCTAATGAATTAGAATTGATCGTACGAATGAAATAGAATGGATTGTACGAATGATTTAGAATGGATCGTACGAATGAATTAGAATGGATCGTATGAATGATTTAGAATGGATACATTCGTGCGAATGAATTAGAATGGATCATATGAATGAGTAAGAATGGATCGTACGAATGAAATAGAATGGATTGTACGAATGAATTAGAATGGATTCGTACGAATGAATTAGAATGGATACATTCATGCGAATGAATTAGAATGGATCGTACCAATGAGTAAGAATGGATCGTACGAATGAAATAGAATGGATTGTGCGAATGAATTAGAATGGCTCGTACGAATGAATTAGAATGGATCGTGTGAAAGAATTAGAATGGATTGTATGAATGAATTAGAATGGATCGTACGAATGAATTAGAATGGATCGTACGAATGAATTAGAATGGATCGTACGAATGAATTAGAATGGATACATTCGTGCGAATGAATTAGAATGGATACATTCGTGCGAAAGAATTAGAATAGATCGTATGAATGAATTAGAATGGATCCTATGAATGAATTAGAATGGATCGTGCGAATGAATTAGAATGGATCGTACGAATGAATTAGAATGGATCGTGCTAATGAATTAGAATTGATCGAACAAATGAATTAGCATGGATCGTGCTAATGAATTAGAATGGAACGTACGAATGAATTAGAATAGATCGTGTGAAAGAATTAGAATGGATTGTATGAATGAATTAGAATGGATCATACGAATTAATTAGAATGGATCGTGTGAAAGAATTAGAATGGATTGTATGAATGAATTAGAATAGATTGTATGAATGAACTAGAATGGATCGTGCGAAGGAATTAGAATGGATCGTACGAATGAATTAGAATGGATCGTACGAATGAATTAGAATGGATCGTACGAATGAAATAGAATAGGTCATGTGAAAGAATTAGAATGGATCGTACGAATGAATTAGAATGGATCGTGCGAATGAATTAGAATGGATCGTATGAATGAATTAGAATAGATCGTGCTAATGAATTATAATTGATCGAGCGAATGAATTAGCATGGACCGTGCATTCGTACGATCCATTCTAATTCATTCGTAAGATCCATTCTAATTCATTCGTACGATCCATTCTAATTCAATCGTACGATCCATTCTAATTCATTCGCACGAATGTATCCATTCTAGTTCATTCGTACGATCCATTCTAATTCATTCGTACGATCCATTCTAATTCATTCATACGATCTATTCTAATTCATTCATACAATCCATTCTAATTCTTTCACACGATCCATTCTAATTCATTCGTATGATCCATTCTAATTCATTCGTACGATCCATTCTAATTCATTTGTACGATCCGATCTAATTCATTTGCACGAATGTATCCATTCTAGTTCATTCGTACGATCCATTCTAATTCATTCGTACGATCCATTCTAATTCATTCGCACGATCCATTCTAATTCATTCGTACGATCCATTCTAATTCATTCGCACGAATGTATCCATTCTAATTCATTCGTACATACGATCCATTATAATTCATTCGCACGAATGTATCCATTCTAATTCATTTGTATAATCCATTCTATTTCATTCGTACGATCCATTCTTACTCATTCCGTACGATCCATTCTAATTCATTCGTACGATCGTACGAATGAATTAGAATGGATCGTACGAATGAATTAGAATAGATTGTACGAATGAATTAGAATGGATCCTACGAATGAATTAGAATGGATCGTCTGAAAGAATTAGAATGGATCGTACAAATGAATTAGAATGGATCGTACGAATGAATTAGAATGGATCATACGAATGAGTAAGAATGGATCGTACAAATGAAATAGAATGGATTGTACAAAAGAATTAGAATGGATCGTACGAATGAATTAGAATGGATTGTGTGAAAGAATTAGAATGAATTGTATGAATGAATTAGAATGGATCGTATGAATGAATTAGAATGGATCGTGCGAATGAATTCGAATGCATCGCATGATCCATTCGAATAGAATGGATCGTATGAATGAATTAGAATGGATCGGGCGAATGAATTAGAATGGATTGTACGAATGAATTAGAATGGATACATTCGTGCGAAAGAATTAGAATGGATCGGATGAATGAATTAGAATGGATCGTACGAATGAATTAGAATGGAACAAATGAATGAATTAGAATGGTTACATTCATGCGAATGAATTAGAATGGATCGTACGGAATGAATTAGAATGGATTGTATGAATGAATTAGAATGGATACATTCGTGCGAATCAATTAGAATGGATCATACGAATGAGTAAGAATGGATCGTACGAATGAAATAGAATGGATTGTACGAATGAATTAGAATAGATCGTGCGAATGAATTTGAATGGATTGTACGAATGAATTAGAATGGATCGTGCTAATGAATTAGAATTGATCGTACGAATGAAATAGAATGGATTGTACGAATGATTTAGAATGGATCGTACGAATGAATTAGAATGGATCGTATGAATGATTTAGAATGGATACATTCATGCGAATGAATTAGAATGGATCATATGAATGAGTAAGAATGGATCGTACGAATGAAATAGAATGGATTGTACGAATGAATTAGAATGGATTCGTACGAATGAATTAGAATGGATACATTCATGCGAATGAATTAGAATGGATCGTACCAATGAGTAAGAATGGATCGTACGAATGAAATAGAATGGATTGTGCGAATGAATTAGAATGGCTCGTACGAATGAATTAGAATGGATCGTGTGAAAGAATTAGAATGGATTGTATGAATGAATTAGAATGGATCGTACGAATGAATTAGAATGGATCGTACGAATGAATTAGAATGGATCGTACGAATGAATTAGAATGGATACATTCGTGCGAATGAATTAGAATGGATACATTCGTGCGAAAGAATTAGAATAGATCGTATGAATGAATTAGAATGGATCCTATGAATGAATTAGAATGGATCGTGCGAATGAATTAGAATGGATCGTACGAATGAATTAGAATGGATCGTGCTAATGAATTAGAATTGATCGAACAAATGAATTAGCATGGATCGTGCTAATGAATTAGAATGGAACGTACGAATGAATTAGAATAGATCGTGTGAAAGAATTAGAATGGATTGTATGAATGAATTAGAATGGATCATACGAATGAATTAGAATGGATCGTGTGAAAGAATTAGAATGGATTGCATGAATGAATTAGAATAGATTGTATGAATGAACTAGAATGGATCGTACGAAGGAATTAGAATGGATCGTACGAATGAATTAGAATGGATCGTACGAATGAATTAGAATGGATCGTACGAATGAAATAGAATGGGTCATGTGAAAGAATTAGAATGGATCGTACGAATGAATTAGAATGGATCGTGCGAATGAATTAGAATGGATCGTATGAATGAATTAGAATAGATCGTGCTAATGAATTATAATTGATCGAGCGAATGAATTAGCATGGACCGTGCATTCGTACGATCCATTCTAATTCATTCGTAAGATCCATTCTAATTCATTCGTACGATCCATTCTAACTCAATCGTACGATCCATTCTAATTCATTCGCACGAATGTATCCATTCTAGTTCATTCGTACGATCCATTCTAATTCATTCGTACGATCCATTCTAATTCATTCATACGATCTATTCTAATTCATTCATACAATCCATTCTAATTCTTTCACACGATCCATTCTAATTCATTCGTATGATCCATTTAATTCATTCGTACGATCCATTCTAATTCATTTGTACGATCCGATCTAATTCATTTGCACGAATGTATCCGTTCTAGTTCATTCGTACGATCCATTCTAATTCATTCGTACGATCCATTCTAATTCATTCGCACGATCCATTCTAATTCATTCGTACGATCCATTCTAATTCATTCGCACGAATGTATCCATTCTAATTCATTCGTACATACGATCCATTCTAATTCATTCGCACGAATGTATCCATTCTAATTCATTTGTATAATCCATTCTATTTCATTCGTACGATCCATTCTTACTCATTCCGTACGATCCATTCTAATTCATTCGTACGATCGTACGATTGAATTAGAATGGATCGTACGAATGAATTAGAATAGATTGTACGAATGAATTAGAATGGATCCTACGAATGAATTAGAATGGATCGTCTGAAAGAATTAGAATGGATCGTACAAATGAATTAGAATGGATCGTACGAATGAATTAGAATGGATCATATGAATGAGTAAGAATGGATCGTACAAATGAAATAGAATGGATTGTACAAAAGAATTAGAATGGATCGTACGAATGAATTAGAATGGATCGTGTGAAAGAATTAGAATGAATTGTATGAATGAATTAGAATGGATCGTATGAATGAATTAGAATGGATCGTGCGAATGAATTCGAATGCATCGCATGATCCATTCGAATAGAATGGATCGTATGAATGAATTAGAATGGATCGGGCGAATGAATTAGAATGGATTGTAGGAATGAATTAGAATGGATCGTATGAATGAATTAGAATGGATCGTAGAATGAATTAGAATGGATCGTGCGGATGAATTAGAATGGATCGTACGAATGAATTAGAATGGATCGTACGAATGAATTAGAATGGATCATACGAATGAATTAGAATGGATCATACGAATGAGTAAGAATGGATCGTACGAATGAAATAGAATGGATTGTACGAATGAATTAGAATGGATACATTCGTGCGAATGAATTAGAATGGATCGTACGAATGAATTAGAATGGATCGTACGAATGATTTAGAATGGATCGTATGAATGAATTAGAATGGATCTTACGAATGAATTAGAATGGATCGTACGAATGGATTAGAATGGATACATTCGTGCGAAGGAATTAGAATGGATTGTATGAATGAATTAGAATGGATCGTACGAATGAATTAGAATGGATCGTACAAATGAATTAGAATAGATTGTGCGAATGAATTAGAATGGATCGTACGAATGAATTAGAATGGATCGTACGAATGAATTAGAATGGATCATACGAATGAGTAAGAATGGATCGTACGAATGAATTAAAATGGATCGTACGAATGAATTAGAATGGATCGTACGAATAAATTAGAATGGATACATTCGTCCGAATGAATTAGCATGGATCATACGAATGAGTAAGAATGGATCGTACGAATGAAATAGAATAGATTGTACAAATGAATTAGAATGGATCCTGCGAATGAATTAGAATGGATCGTGTGAAAGAATTAGAATGGATCGTACAAATGAATTAGAATGGATCGTACGAATTAATTAGAATGGATCATACGAATGAGTAAGAATGGATCGTACAAATGAAATAGAATGGATTGTACGAATGAATTAGAATGGATCGAACGAATGAATTAGAATAAATCGTGTGAAAGAATTAGAATGCATTATATGAATGAATTAGAATGGATCGTATGAATGAATTAGAATGGATCGTGCGAATGAATTCGAATCGATCACATGATCCATTCGAATAGAATGGATTGTATGAATGAATTAGAATGTATCGGGCAAATGAATTAGAATGGATTGTAGGAATGAATTAGAATGGATCGTATGAATGAATTAGAATGGATCGTATGAATGAATTAGAATGGATCGTGCGAATGAATTAGAATGGATCGTACGAATGAATTAGAATGGATCATACGAATGAATTAGAATGGATCATACGAATGAGTAAGAATGGATCGTACGAATGAAATAGAATGGATTGTACGAATGAATTAGAATGAATACATTCGTGCGAATGAATTAGAATGGATCGTACGAATGAATTAGAATGGATCGTACGAATGAATTAGAATGGATCGTACGAATGAATTAGAATGGATCGTACGAATGGATTAGAATGGATACATTCGTGCGAATGAATTAGAATGGATTGTATGAATGAATTAGAATGGATCGCATGAATGAATTAGAATGGATCGTACGAATGAATTAGAATGGATCGTACGAATGGATTAGAATGGATTATACGAATGAATTAGAATGGATCCTACGAATGAATTAGAATGGATCGTGTGAAAGAATTAGAATGGATTGTATGAATGAATTAGAATGGATCGTATGAATGAATTAGAATGGATCGTGCGAATGAATTCGAATGGATCGTACGAATTCATTCTAAGTCATTCATACAATCAATTCTAATTCTTTCACACGATCCATTCTAATTCATTCGTACGTTCCATTCTAATTCATTAGCACGATCCATGCTAATTCATTCGTTCGATCAATTCTAATTCATTAGCACGATCCATTCTAATTCATTCGTACGATCCATTCTAATTCATTCGCACGATCCATTCTAATTCATTCGTACAATCCTTTCTAATTCTTTCACACGATCCATTCTAATTCATTCGTAGGATCCATTCTAATTCATTCGTACAATCTATTCTATTTCATTCGTATGATCCATTCTTACTCATTCGTATGATCCATTCTAATTCATTCGGACGAATGTATCCATTCTAATTTATTCATACGATCCATTCTAATTCATTCGTACGATCCATTCTAATTCATTCGTAAGATCCATTCTAATTCATTCGTACGATCCATTCTAATTCATTCGTACGATCCATTCTAATTCATTCGTACGATCCATTCTAATTCATTCATACGATCTATTCTAATTCATTCATACAATCCATTCTAATTCTTTCACACGATCCATTCTAATTCATTCATACGATCCATTCTAATTCATTCGCACAATCCATTCTATTTCATTCGTACGATCCATTCTTACTCATTCGTATGATCCATTCTAATTCATTCGCACGAATGTATCCATAATGGATCATACGAATGAGTAAGAATGGATCGTACGAATGAAATAGAATGGATTGTGCGAATGATTTAGAATGGACCGTACGAATGAATTAGAATGGATACATTCATGCGAATAAATTAGAATGAATCGGACGAATGAATTAGAATGGATCGTACGAATGAATTAGAATGGATCGTACGAATGAATTAGAATGGATCATACGAATAAATTAGAATGGTTACATTCGTCCGAATGAATTAGAATGGATCATACGAATGAGTAAGAATGGATCGTACGAATGAAATAGAATAGATTGTACGAATGAATTAGAATGGATCCTACGAATGAATTTGAATGGATCGTGTGAAAGAATTAGAATGGATTGTATGAATGAATTAGAATGGATCGTGCGAATGAATTAGAATGGATCGTACGAACGAATTAGAATGGATCGTGCTAATGAATTAGAATGGATCGTACGAATTCATTCTAATTCATTTATACAATCCATTCTAATTCTTTCACACGATCCATTCTAATTCATTCGTACGTTCCATTAATGAATTAGAATGGATCGTACGAATGAATTAGAATAGCTCATACGAATGAATTAGAATGGATCATGGGAATGAATTAGAATGGATCGTACGAATGAATTAGAATGGATCCACCGAATGAGTTAGAATGGATGATACGAATGAATTAGAACGGATTGTAAGAATGAATTAGAATGGATTGTGTGAATGAATTAGAATGGATCGTATGAATGAATAAGAATGGATCGTACGAATGAATTAGAATGGATCGTGCGAATGAATTAGCATGAATCGTACAAATGTATTAGAATGGATCGTACGAATAAATTAGAATGAATCTTACGATCCATTCTAATTCATTCGTACGATCCATTCTAATTCATTCGCACAAATGTATCCATTCTAGTTCATTCGTACGATCCATTCTAGTTCATTCGTACGATCCATTCTAATTCATTCGTACGATCCACTCTAATTCATTCGTATGATCCATTCGAATTAATTCTTATGATCCATTCTAATTCATTCGTACTATCCATTCTAATTCATTCATACAATCCATTCTAATTCATTCGCACGAATGTATACATTCTAATTAATTCGTACGATCCATTCTAATTCATTCGAATGATCCATTCTTATTCATTCGCACGATCCAGTCTAATGGATTCGCACGATCCATTCTAATTCATTTGCACGAATGTATCCATTCTAATTCATTCATACGATCCATTCTAATTCATTCGTACGATCCATTCTAATTCATTCGCACAAATGTATCCATTCTAATTCATTCGTACGATCCATTCTAATTCATTCGTACGATCAGTTCTAATTCATTCATGCGATCCATTCTAATTCATTCGCACGATCCATTCTAATTCACTCATACGATCCATTCTAATACATTCATACGATCCATTCTAATTCATTTGCACCAATATATCCATTCTAATTCATTCGTACGATCCATTCTAATTCCTTCGTACGATCCATTCTAATTCATTCGTACGATCTATTCTAATTCATTCATACGATCCATTCTAATTCATTCGTACGATCCATTCTAATTCATTCGCACGAATGTATCCATTCTAATTCATTCGTACGATCTATTCTAATTCATTCGCACGATCCATTCTAATTCATTCGTACGATCCATTCTAATTCTTTCACACGATCCATTCTAATTCATTCGTACGATCCATTCTAATTCATTCGCACGATCCATTCTAATTCATTCGTACGATCCATTCTAATTCATTCGCACAATCTGTTCTTATTCATTCGCACAATCCATTCTAATTCATTCGCACGAATGTATCCATTCTAATTCATTCTTACGATCCATTCTAATTCATTCGTATGATCCATTCTAATTAATTCGTATGATCCATTCTAATTCACTCATACGATCCATTCTAATCATTCTAATTCATTCGTACGATCCATTCTTATTCATTCATACGATCCATTCTAATTCATTCGCACAATCCATTCTAATTCATTCGTACAATCCATTCTAATTCATTTGTATGATCCATTCTAACTCATTCGGTGGATCCATTCTAATTCATTCGTATGATCCATTCTTATTCATTCCCACAATCAATTCTAATTTATTCGTACGATCCATTCTAATTCATTCGTACGATCTATTCTAATTCATTCGCACGAATGTAACCATTCTAATTCATTCATATGATTCATTCTAATTCATTCGTATGAGCTATTCTAATTCATTCGTACGATCCATTCTAATTCATTAGTACGTTCCATTGTAATTCATTCATACAATCCATTTAGATTCATTCGCACAAATGTATCTATTAGAATGGATCATACGAATGAATTAGAATGGATCGTACGAATGAATTAGAATGCATCGTACGAATGGATTAGAATGGATTGTACGAATGAATTAGAATGGATCCTACGAATGAATTAGAATGGATCGTGTGAAAGAATTAGAATGGATTGTATGAATGAATTAGAATGGATCGTATGAATGAATTAGAATGGATCGTGCGAATGAATTAGAATTGATCGAACGAATGAATTAGCATGGATCATGCTAATGAATTAGAATGGAACGTACGAATGAATTAGAATGGATCGTGTGAAAGAATTAGAATGGATTGTATGAATGAATTAGAATGAATTCATACGATCCATTCGAATTCATTCACACGATCCATTCTAATTCATTCATACGATCCATTCTAATTCATTTATACAATCCATTCTAATTCTTTCACACGATCCATTCTAATTCATTCGTAGGATCCATTCTAATTCATTCGTACGATCCATTCTAATTCATTCGCACGAATGTATCCATTCTAGTTCATTCGTACGATCCATTCTAATTCATTCGCACGAATGTATCCATTCTAGTTTATTCGTACGATCCATTCTAATTCATTCGTACGATCCATTCTAATTCATTCGCACGATCCATTCTAATTCATTCGTACGATCCATTCTAATTCATTCATACGATCCATTCTAATTCATTCGTACGATCCATTCTAATTCATGCGTACAATCTATTCTAATTCATTCGTACGAATGGATACATTCGTGTGAATGAATTAGAATGGATCGTACGAATGAGTAAGAATGGATCGTACGAATGAAATAGAATGGATTGCACGAATGAATTAGAATGGATCGTATGAATGAATTAGAATGGATCGTGTGAAAGAATTAGAATGGATTGTATGAATGAATTAGAATGGATCGTACGAAGGAATTAGAATGGATCGTACGAATGAATTAGAATCGATCGTACGAATGAATTAGAATAGATTGTATGAATGAATTAGAATGGATCGTACAAATGAATTAGAATGGATCGTGTGAAAGAATTAGAATGGATCGTGAGTAAGAATGGATCTATTCTAATTCATTCATACAATCCATTCTAATTCTTTCACACGATCCATTCTAATTCATTCGTACGATCCATTCTAATTCATTCGCACAATCCATTCTATTTCATTCGTACGATCCATTCTTACTCATTCGTATGATCCATTCTAATTCATTCGCACGAATGTATCCATAATGGATCATACGAATGAGTAAGAATGGATCATACGAATGAAATAGAATGGATTGTGCGAATGAATTAGAATGGACCGTACGAATGAATTAGAATGGATACATTCGTGCGAATGAATTACAATAGATCGGACGAATGAATTAGAATGGATCGTACGAATGAATTAGAATGGATCATACGAATGAATTAGAATGGATCGTACGAATAAATTAGAATGGATACATTCGTCCGAATGAATTAGAATGGATCATACGAATGAGTAAGAATGGATCGTACGAATGAAATAGAATAGATTGTACGAACGAATTAGAATGGATCCTACGAATGAATTAGAAAAGATCGTGTGAAAAAATTAGAATGGATTGTATGAATGAATTAGAATGAATGCGTACGATCCATTCGAATTCATTCGCACGATCCATTCTAATTCATTCATACGATCCATTCTAATACATTCATACAATCCATTCTAATTCTTTCACACGATCCATTCTAATTCATTCGTAGGATCTATTCTAATTCATTCGTACAATCTATTCTATTTCATTCGTACGATCCATTCTTACTCATTCGTATGATCCATTCTAATTCATTCGGACGAATGTATCCATTCTAATTTATTCGTACGATCCATTCTAATTCATTCGTACGATCCATTCTAATTCATTCGTACGATCCATTCTAATTCATTCACCCGATCCATTCTAATTCATTCGCACGAATGTATCCATTCTAACTCATTCGTAGGATCCAATCTAATTCATTCGTACGATCCATTCTAATTCATTCGTACGATCCATTCTAATTCATTCGTGCAATCCATTCTATTTCATTCGTACGATCCATTCTAATTCATTTGTACGATCCATTCTAATTCATTCGTACAATCCATTCTATTTCATTCGTACGATCCATTCTTACTCATTCGTATGATCCATTCAAATTCATTAGCACGATCCATTCTAATTCATTCATATGATCCATTCTAATTCATTCGCACGATCCATTCTAATTCATTCGTACGATCCATTCTAATTCTTTCACACGATCCATTCTAATTAATTCGTACGATCCATTCTAATTCATTCTTACGATCTATTCTAATTCATTCGTACGATCCATTCTAATTCATTCGTACGATCCATTCTAATTCCTTCGTACGATCCATTCTAATTCATTCATACAATCCATTCTAATTCTTTCACACGATCCATTCTAATTCATTCGTACGATCTATTCTAATTCTTTCGCTCGAATGTATCCATTCTAATTCATTAGCACGATCCATGCTAATTCATTTGTTCGATCAATTCTAATTCATTAGCACGATCCATTATAATTCATTCGCACGATCCATTCTAATTCATTCATAGGATCCATTCTAATTCATTCATACGATCTATTCTAATTCTTTCGCTCGAATGTATCCATTCTAATTCATTCGCACGAATGTATCCATTCTAATTCCTTCGTACGATCCATTCTAATTCATTCGTATGGTCCATTCTAATTTATTCATACAATCCATTCTAATTCTTTCACACGATCCGTTCTAATTCATTCGTACGATCCATTCTAATTCATTCGTGCAATCCATTCTAATTCATTCGTACGATCCATTCTAATTCATTTGTACAATCCATTCTAATTCATTCGTACAATCCATTCTATTTCATTCGTACGATCCATTCTTACTCCTTCGTATGATCCATTCTAATTCATTCGCACGAATGTATCCATTCTAATTCATTCATACAATCCATTCTAATTCATTCCGTACGATCCATTCTAATTCATTCGCATGAATGTAACCATTCTAATTCATTCATTTGATCCATTCTAATTCATTCGTACGATCCATTCTAATTCATTCATCTGATCCATTCTAATTCATTCGCACGAATGTATCCATTCTAATTCATTCGTACGATCCATACTAATTCATTCGTACGATCCATTCTAATTCATTCGTAAGATCCATTCTAATTCATTCGTACGATCCATTCTAATTCATTCGTACGATCCATTCTAATTCATTCGCACGAATGTATCCATTCTAATCCATTCATACGATCCATTCTAATCGATTCGTACGATCCATTCTAATTCATTCGCATGAATGTAACCATTCTAATTCATTCATTTGATCCATTCTAATTCATTCGTACAATCTATTCTATTTCATTCGTACGATCCATTATAATTCATTCGTACGATCCATTCTAATTCATTCATCCGATCCATTCTAATTCATTCGCACGAATGTATCCATTCTAATTCATTCGTACGATCCATTCTAATCCATTCTAATTCTTTCACAAAATCTATTCTAATTCATTCATACGATCCATTCTAATTCATTCACACGAATGTATCCATTCTAATTCATTCATACGATCCATTCTATTCATTCGTACGATCCATTCTTACTCATTGGTACGATCCATTCTAATTCATTCGCACGATCCATTCTAATTCATTCGTACGATCCATTCTAATTCATTCGTAAGATCCATTCTAATTCATTCGTACGATCCATTCTAATTCATTCGTACGATCCATTCTAATTCATTCGTAAGATCCATTCTAATTCATTCGTACGATCCATTCTAATTCATTCGTACGATCCATTCTAATTACTTCGCACGAATGTATCCATTCTAGTTCATTCGTACGATCCATTCTAATTCATTCGTACGATCCATTCTAATTCATTCGCACGATCCATTCCAATTCATTCGTACGATCCATTCTAATTCATTCATACAATCCATTCTAATTCATTCGTACGATCCATTCTAATTCATTCGCACAAATGTATCCATTCTAATTCATTCGTACGATCCATTCTAATTCATTCGTACGATCCATTCTAATTCTTTCACACGATCCATTCTAATTCATTCGTATGATCCATTCTAATTCATTCGCACGATCCATTCTAATTCATTCGTACGATCCATTCTAATTCATTCATACGATCCATTCTAATTCATTCATACGATCCATTCTAATTCATTCGTCCGATCCATTCTAATTCATTCTATTCATTCGTACGATCCATTCTTACTCATTGGTACGATCCATTCTAGTTCATTCGTACGATCCATTCTAATTCATTCGTACGATCCATTCTAATTTATTCGTATGATCCCTTCTAATTAATTCGTACGATCCATTATAATTCATTCGTACGATCCATTCTAATTCATTTATATAATCCATTGTAATTCATTCGCACGAATGTATCCATTCTAATTAATTCGTACGATCCATTCTAATTCATTCGTATGATCCATTCTAATTCATTCGCACAATCCATTCTATTTCATTCGTACGATCCATTCTTACTCATTGGTACGATCCATTCTAATTCATTCGCACGAATTTATCCATTCTAATTCATTCGTATGAATCCATTCTAATTCATTCGTACAATCTATTCTATTTCATTCGTACGATCCATTCTTACTCATTCGTATGATCCATTCTAATTCATTCGAACGAATGTATCCATTCTAATTTATTCGTATGATCCATTCTAATTCATTTGTACGATCCATTCTAATTCATTCGTACGATCCATTCTAATTCATTCGTCCGATCCATTCTAATTCATTCGCACGAATGTATCCATTCTAATTCATTCGTACGGTCCATTCTAATTCATTCGCACAATCCATTCTATTTCATTCGTACAATCCATTCTTACTCATTCCTCTGATCCATTATAGATACATTCGTGCGAATGAATTAGAATGGATCATACGAATGAGTAAGAATGGATCGTACGAATGAAATAGAATGGATTGTGTGAATGAATTAGAATGGATCGTACGAATGAATTAGAATGGATCATGTGAAAGAATTAGAATGGATTGTATGAATGAATTAGAATAGATCGTATGAATGAATTAGAATGGATCGTACGAATGAATTAGAATAGATCGTACGAATAAATTTGAATGGATCGTACGAATAAATTAGAATGGATACATTCGTCCGAATGAATTAGAATCGATCATACGAATGAGTAAGAATTGATCGTACGAATGAAATAGAATAGATTGTACGAATGAATTAGAATGGATCCTACGAATGAATTAGAATAGATCGTGTGAAAGAATTAGAATGGATTTTATAAATGAATTAGAATGAATTCATACGATCCATTCGAATTCATTCGCACGATCCATTCTAATTCATTCACACGATCCATTCTAATTCATTCATACAATCCATTCTAATTCTTTCACACGATCCATTCTAATTCATTCGTAGGATCCATTCTAATTCATTCGTACAATCTATTCTATTTCATTCGTACAATCCATTCTTACTCATTCGTATGATCCATTCTAATTCATTCGCACAAATGTATCCATTCTAATTCATTCGTACGATCCATTCTAATTCATTCGCATGATCCATTCTAATTCATTCGTACGATCCATTCTAATTCATTCGTACGATCCATTCTAATTCATTCGCACGATCCATTCTAATTCATTTGTACGATCCATTCAAATTCATTCATACGATCCATTCTAATTCATTCATATGATCCATTCTAATTCATTCATCCGATCCATTCTAATTCATTCTATTCATTCGTACGATCCATTCTTACTCATTGGTACGATCCATTCTAGTTCATTCGTACGATCCATTCTAATTCATTCGTACGATCCATTCTAATTCATTCGTACGATCCATCCTAATTTATTCGTAAGATCCATTCTAATTCATTCGTACGATCCATTCTAATTCATTCGTACGATCAGTTCTTATTCATTCGCACAATCCATTCTAATTCATTCGCATGAATGTATCCATTCAATTTCATTCGTACGATCCATTCTAATTCATTCGTACAATCCATTCTAATTTATTCGTATGATCCCTTCTAATTAATTCGTACGATCCATTCTAATTCATTCGTACGATCCATTCTAATTCATTCATATAATCCATTGTAATTCATTCGCATGAATGTAACCATTCTAATTAATTCGTACGATCCATTCTAATTCATTCTCACAATCCATTCTATTTCATTCGTACGATCCATTCTTACTCATTGGTACGATCCATTCTAATTCATTCGCACGAATTTATCCATTCTAATTCATTCGTATGAATCCATTCTAATTCATTCGTACAATCAATTCTATTTCATTCGTACAATCCATTCTTACTCATTCGTATAATCCATTCTAATTCATTCGGACGAATGTATCCATTCTAATTTATTCGTACGATCCATTCTAATTCATTCGTATGATCCATTCTAATTCATTCGTACGATCCATTCTAATTCATTCATCCGACCCATTCTAATTCATTCGCACGAATGTATCCATTCTAATTCATTCGTACGGTCCATTCTAATTCATTCGCACAATCCATTCTATTTTATTCGTACGATCCATTCTTACTCATTCGTATGATCCATTATGGATACATTCGTGCGAATGAATTAGAATAGATCATACGAATGAGTAAGAATGGATCGTACGAATGAAATAGAATGGATTGTGTGAATGAATTAGAATGGATCGTACGAATGAATTAGAATGGATCATGTGAAAGAATTAGAATGGATTGTATGAATGAATTAGAATAGATCGTATGAATGAATTAGAATGGATCACGAATGAATTAGAATAGATCGTACGAATAAATTTGAATGGATCGTACGAATAAATTAGAATGGATACATTCATCCGAATGAATTAGAATCGATCATACGAATGAGTAAGAATTGATCGTACGAATGAAATAGAATAGATTTTACGAATGAATTAGAATGGATCCTACGAATGAATTAGAATAGATCGTGTGAAAGAATTAGAATGGATTGTATGAATGAATTAGAATGAATTCGTACGATCCATTCGAATTCATTCGCACGATCCATTCTAATTCATTCACACGATCCATTCTAATTCATTCATACAATCCATTCTAATTCTTTCACACGATCCATTCTAATTCATTCGTAGGATCCATTCTAATTCATTCGTACAATCTATTCTATTTCATTCGTACGATCCATTCTTACTCATTCGTATGATCCATTCTAATTCATTCGCACAAATGTATCCATTCTAATTCATTCGTACGATCCATTCTAATTCATTCGCACGATCCATTCTAATTCATTCGTACGATCCATTCTAATTCTTTCACACGATCCATTCTAATTCATTCGTATGATCCATTCTAATTCATTCGCACGATCCATTCTAATTCATTCGTACGATCCATTCTAATTCATTCATACGATCCATTCTAATTCATTCATATGATCCATTCTAATTCATTCGTCCGATCCATTCTAATTCATTCTATTCATTCGTACGATCCATTCTTACTCATTGGTACGATCCATTCTAGTTCATTCGTACGATCCATTCTAATTCATTCGTACGATCCATTCTAATTCATTCGTACGATCCATTCTAATTCATTCGTACGATCCATTCTAATTTATTCGTAGGATCCATTCTAATTCATTCGTACGATCCATTCTAATTCATTCGTACGATCAGTTCTTATTCATTCGCACAATCCATTCTAATTCATTCGCATGAATGTATCCTTTCAATTTTATTCGTACGATCCATTCTAATTCATTCGTACGATCCATTCTAATTTATTCGTATGATCCATTCTAATTCATTCGCACGAATGTATCCATTCTAATTCATTCGTACAATCTATTCTATTTCATTCGTACGATCCATTCTTACTCATTCGTATGATCCATTCTAATTCATTTGGACGAATGTATCCATTCTAATTTATTCGTACGATCCATTCTAATTCATTCGTACGATCCATTCTAATTCATTCGTACGATCCATTCTAATTCATTCGTCCGATCCATTCTAATTCATTCGCACGAATGTATCCATTCTAATTCATTCGTACGGTCCATTCTAATTCATTCGCACAATCCATTCTATTTCATTCGTACGATCCATTCTTACTCATTCATATGATCCATTCTAATTCATTCGGACGAATGTATCCATTCTAATTTATTCGTACGATCCATTCTAATTCATTCGTACGATCTATTCTTATTCATTCGTACGATCCATTCTAATTCATTCATACGATCTATTCTAATTCATTCATACGATCCATTCTAATTCATTCGCACGATCCATTCTAATTCATTCGTAAGATCCATTCTAATTCATTCGCACGAATGTATCCATTCTAGTTCATTCGTACGATCCATTCTAATTCATTCTTACGATCCATTCTAATTCATTCGTACGATCCATTCTAATTCATTCATACAATCGATTCTAATTCATTCACACGATCCATTCTAATTCACTCATACGATCCATTCTAATACATTTATACAATCCATTCTAATTCATTTGCACGAATATATCCATTCTAATACATTCGTATTTCACACGATCCATTCTAATTCATTCGTAGGATGCATTCTAATTCATTCGTACAATCTATTCTATTTCATTCGTACGATCCATTCTTACTCATTCGTATGATCCATTCTAATTCATTCGGACGAATGTATCCATTCTAATTTATTCGTACGATCCATTCTAATTCATTCGTACGATCCATTCTAATTCATTCGTACGATCCATTCTTACTCATTCGTATGATCCATTCTAATTCATTCGTACGATCCATTCTAATTCATTCGTACGATCCATTCTAATTCATTCGCACAATCTATTCTAATTCATTCGTACGATCCATTCTAATTCATTCGTACGATCGTACGAATGAATTAGAATGGATCGTACGGAATGAATTAGAATGGATTGTATGAATGAATTAGAATGGATACATTCGTGCAAATGAATTAGAATGGATCATACGAATGAGTAAGAATGGATCATACGAATGAAATATAATGGATTGTACGAATGAATTAGAATGGATCGTACAAATGAATTTGAATAGATCGTACGAATGAATTAGAATGGATCATACGAATGAGTAAGAATGGATCGTACAAATGAAATAGAATGGACTGTACGAATGAATTAGAATAGATCGTACGAATGAATTAGAATGGATCGTGTGAAAGAATTAGAATGCATTGTATGAATGAATTAGAATGGATCGTATGAATGAATTAGATGGATCGTGCGAATGAATTCGAATGGATCGCATGATCCATTCGAATAGAATGGATCGTATGAATGAATTAGAATGGATCGGGCGAATGAATTAGAATGGATTGTAGGAATGAATTAGAATGGATCGCATGATCCATTCTTACTCATTCGTATGATCCATTCTAATTCATTCGTATGATCCATTCTAATTCATTCGTACGATCCATTCTAATTCCTTCGTACGATCCATTCTAATTCATTCGTACGATCTATTCTAATTCATTCGTACGATCCATTCTAATTCATTCGTATGATCCATTCTAATTCCTTCGTATGATCCATTCTAATTCATTCGTACGATCCATTCTAATTCATTCGTGCAATCCATTCTATTTCATTCGTACGATTCATTCTTACTCATCGTACGATCCATTCTAATTCATTCACACGAATGTATGCATTCGTACGAATGAATTAGAATGGATCGTACGAATGAATTAGAATGGATCGTACGAAGGAATTAGAATGGATCGTACGAATGAATTAGAAAGGATCGTACGAATGAATTAGAATAGATCGTACGAATGAATTAGAATCGATCGTACGAAGGAATTAGAATGGATCGTACGAATGAATTAGAATGGATATATTCGTGCAAATGAATTAGAATGGATCATATTAATGTTTTAGAATGGATCGTATGAGTGAATTAGAATCGATCGTACGAATGAATTAGAATGGATTGTATGAATGAATTAGAATGGATCGTACGAATGAATTAGAATGGATCATACGAATTAATTAGAATGGATCGTATGAATGAATTAGAATGGATCGTACGAATGAATTAGAATGGATACATTCGTGCGATCCATTCTAATTCATTCGCACAATCCATTCTATTTCATTCGTACGATCCATTCTTACTCATTGGTACGATCCATTCTAATTCATTCGCACGAATGTATCCATTCTAATTCATTCGTATGAATCCATTCTAATTCATTCGTACAATCTATTCTATTTCATTCGTAAGATCCATTCTAATTCATTCGTACGATCCATTCTAATTCATTCGTACGATCCATTCTAATTCATTCGCACAATCCATTCTATTTTATTCGTACGATCCATTCTTACTCATTCGTATGATCCATTATGGATACATTCGTGCGAATGAATTAGAATGGATCATACGAATGAGTAAGAATGGATCGTACGAATGAAATAGAATGGATTATGCGAATGAATTAGAATGGATCGTACGAATGAATTAGAATGGATTGTGTGAAAGAATTAGAATGGATTGTATGACTGAATTAGAATAGATCGTATGAATGAATTAGAATGGATCGTACGAATGAATTAGAATGGATCGTACGAATGAATTAGAATGGATCGTACGAATGAATTAGAATGGATACATTCGTGCGAATAAATTAGAATGGATACATTCGTGAGAAAGAATTAGAAAAGATCGTATGAATGAATTAGAATAGATCCTATGAATGAATTAGAATGGATCATGCGAATGAATTAGAATGGATCGTACGAATGATATAGAATGGATCGTGCTAATGAATTAGAATTGATCGAACGGATGAATTAGAATGGATACATTCTTGCGAATGAATTAGAATGGATCGGACGAATGAATTAGAATGGATCGTACGAATGAGTAAGAATGGATCGTACGAATAAAATAGAATAGATCATACGAATGAATTAGAATGGATCGTACGAAGGAATTAGAATGGATCGTACGAATGAATTAGAATGGATATATTCGGGCAAATGAATTAGAATGGATCGTATGAATGTATTAGAATGGATCGTATGAGTGAATTAGAATGGATCGTACGAATGAATTAGAATGGATCGTATGAATGAATTAAAATGGATACATTCGTGTGAATGAATTAGAATGGATCGTATGAATGAATTAGAATAGATTTTGTGAATGAATTAGAACTGATCGTACGAATGAATTAGAATGGATACATTCGTGCGAATGAATTAGAATGGATTGTATGAATGAATTAGAATGGATCCTATGAATGAATTAGAGTGGATCGTGCGAATGAATTAGAATGGATCGTACGAATGAATTAGAATGGATCGTGCTAATGAATTAGAATTGATCGAACGAGTGAATTAGCATGGATCGTGCTAATGAATTAGAATGGAACGTACGAATGAATTCTAATGGATCGTGTGAAAGAATTAGAATGGATTGTATGAATGAATTAGAATGAATTCGTACGATCCATTCGAATTCATTCGCACGATCCATTCTAATTCATTCATACGATCCATTCTAATTCATTCATACAATCCATTCTAATTCTTTCACACGATCCATTCTAATTCATTCGTACGTTCCATTCTAATTCATTCGTACAATCTATTCTATTTCATTCGTACGATCCATTCTTACTCATTCGTATGATCCATTCTAATTCATTCGGACGACTGTATCCATTCTAATTTATTCGTACGATCCATTCTAATTCATTCGTACGATCCATTCTAATTCATTCGTCCGATCCATTCTAATTCATTCGCACGAATGTATCCATTCTAATTCATTCGTACGATCCATTCTAATTCATTCGTACGAACCATTCTAATTCATTCGTAAGATCCATTCTAATTCATTCGTACGATCCATTCTAATTCATTCGTACGATCCATTCTAATTCATTCGCACGAATGTATCCATTCTAGTTCATTCGTACGATCCATTCTAATTCATTCGTACGATCGATTCTAATTCATTCGCACAATGGATACATTCGTGCGAAAGAATTAGAATAGATCGTATGAATGAATTAGAATGGATCCTATGAATGAATTAGAATGGATCGTGCGAATGAATTAGAATGGATCGTACGAATGAATTAGAATGGATCGTGCTAAGGAATTAGAATTGATCGAACGAATAAATTAGCATGGATCGTGCTAATGAATTGGAATGGAACGTACGAATGAATTAGAATGGATCTTGTGAAAGAATTGGAATGGATTGTTTGAATGAATTAGAATGAATTCGTACGATCCATTCGAATTCATTCGCACGATCCATTCTAATTCATTCATACGATCCATTCTAATTCATTCATACAATCCATTCTAATTCTTTCACACGATCCATTCTAATTCATTCGTAGGATCCATTCTAATTCATTCGTACAATCTATTCTATTTCATTCGTACGATCCATTATTACTCATTCGTATGATCCATTCTAATTCATTCGGACGAATGTATCCATTCTAATTTATTCGTACGATCCATTCTAATTCATTCGTACGATCCATTCTTACTCATTCGTATGATCCATTCTAATTCATTCGTACGATCCATTCTAATTCATTCGTACGATCGATTCTAATTCATTCGCACTATCCATTCTAATTCATTTGTACGATCCATTCTAATTCATTCGTATGATCCATTCTAATTTATTCGTTCAAATATATCAATTCTAATTCATTCGTACGATCCATTCTAATTCATTCGCACGATCCATTCTAATTCATTCGCACGAATGTATCCATTCTAATTCATTCGTACGATCCATTCTAATTCATTCATACGATCCATTCTAATTCTTTCGTACGATCCATTCTAATTCATTCGCACAAATGTATCCATTCTAATTCATTCGCACGATCCATTCTAATTCATTCGTACGATCCATTCTAATTCATTCGTACGATCCATTCTAATTCATTCGTACGATCTATTCTAATTAATTCGTATGATCCATTCTAATTCATTCGTACGATCCATTCTAATTCATTCATACAATCCATTCTAATTCATTCGCACGAATGTATCCATTCTAATTAATTCGTACGATCCATTCTAATTCATTCGTATGATCTATTCTTATTCATTCGCACGATCGAGTCTAATTGATTCGCAATGAAATAGAATGGATTGTGCGAATGAATTAGAATGGATCATACGAATTAATTAGAATGGATCATACGAATGAATTAGAATGGATCGTACGAATGAATTAGAATGGATCGTACGAATAAACTAGAATGGATCGTACGAATGAACTAGAATGGATACATTCGTGTGAATGAATTAGAATGGATCGTACGAATGAATTAGAATGGATCGTACAAATGAATTAGAATGGATCGTACGAATGAATTAGAATGGATACATTCGTGCGAATTAATTAGAATGGATCAGACGAATGAATTAGAATAGATCATACGAATGAATTAGAATGGATCAAATGAATGAATTAGAAAGGTTACATTTATGCGAATGAATTAGAATGGATCGTACGAATGGATTAGAATGGATCGTACGAATGGATTAGAATGGATACATTCGTGCGAATGAATTAGAATGGATTGTATGAATGAATTAGAATGGATCGTACGAATGAATTAGAATGGATCGTATAAGTGAATTAGAATGGATACGAAGGAAATAGAATGGATCGTACGAAGGAATTAGAATGGATCATACGAATGAAATAGAATGGATCGTACGAAGGAATTAGAATGGATCGTACGAAGGAATTAGAATGGATCGTACGAATGAATTAGAATGGATATATTAGTGCAAATGAATTAGAATGGATCGTATGAATGAATTAGAATGGATCGTATGAGTGAATTAGAAAGGATAGTACGAATGAAGTAGAATGGATTGTATGATTGAATTAGAATGGATACATTCGTGCGAATGAATTAGAATGGATCGTATGAATGAATTAGAATAGATTGTGCGAATGAATTATAATGGATCGTAAGAATGAATTAGAATGGATACATTCGTGCGAATAAATTAGAATGGATTGTATGAATGAATTAGAATGGATCGTACGAATGAATTAGAATAGATTGCCCGAATGAATTAGAATAGATCGTGCGAATGAAATAGAATGGATACAAATGAATTTGAATGGATCATACGAATGAATTAGAATGATGATCCATTCTTACTCATTCGTATGATCCATTCTAATTTATTCGCACGAATGTATCCATTCTAATTCATTCGTACGTCTAATTCATTCGTACGGTCCATTCTAATTCATTCACACAATCCATTCTATTTCATTCGTACGATCCATTCTTACTCATTCGTATGATCCATTATGGATACATTCGTGCGAATGAATTAGAATGGATCATACGAATGAGTAAGAATGGATCGTACGAATGAAATAGAATGGATTGTGCGAATGAATTAGAATGGATCGTACGAATGAATTAGAATGGATCGTGTGAAAGAATTTGAATGGATTGTATGAATGAATTAGAATAGATCGTATGAATGAATTAGAATGGATCGTACGAATGAATTAGAATGGATCGTACGAATGAATTAGAATGGATCGTACGAATGAATTAGAATGGCTACATTCGTGCGAATGAATTAGAATTGATACATTCGTGCGAAAGAATTAGAATAGATCGTATGAATGAATTAGAATGGATCCTATGAATTAATTAAAATGGATCGTGCAAATGAATTAGAATGGATCGTACGAATGAATTAGAATGGATCGTGCTAATGAATTAGAATTGATCGAACGAATGAATTAGCATGGATCGTGCTAATGAATTAGAATGGAACGTACGAATGAATTAGAATGGATTGTGTGAAAGAATTAGAATGGATTGTATGAATGAATTAGAATGAATTCGTACGATCCATTCGAATTCATTCGCACGATCCATTCTAATTCATTCATACGATCCATTCTAATTCATTCATACAATCCATTCTAATTCTTTCACACGATCCATTCTAATTCATTCGTAGGATCCATTCTAATTCATTCGTACAATCTATTCTATTTCATTCGTATGATCCATTTTTACTCATTCGTATGATCCATTCTAATTCATTCGAATGAATGTATCCATTCTAATTTATTCGTATGATCCATTCTAATTTATTCGTACGATCCATTCTAATTCATTCGTACGATCCATTCTAATTCATTCGTCCGATCCATTCTAATTCATTCGCACGAATGTATCCATTCTAATTCATTCGTACGATCCATTCTAATTCATTCGTACGATCCATTCTAATTCATTCGTAAGATCCATTCTAATTCATTCGTACGATCCATTCTAATTCATTCGTACGATCCATTCTAATTCATTCGCACGAATGTATCCATTCTAGTTCATTCGTATGATCCCTTCTAATTCATTCGTACGATCCATTCTAATTCATTCGCATGATCCATTCTAATTCATTCGTACGATCCATTCTAATTCTTTCACACGATCCATTATAATTCATTCGTACGTTCCATTCTAATTCATTTGCACGATCCATGCTAATTCATTCGTTCGATCAATTCTAATTCATTAGCACGATCCATTCTAATTCATTCGTACGTTCCATTCTAATTCATTCGCACGATCCATTCTAATTCATTCATAGGATCCATTCTAATTCATTCATACGATCTATTCTAATTCTTTCGCACGAATGTATCCATTCTAATTCATTCGCACGAATGTATCCATTCTAATTCATTCGTACGATCCATTCTAATTCATTCGTACGATCCATTCTAATTCTTTCACACGATCCATTCTAATTCATTCATATGATCCATTCTAATTCATTCGTACGATCCATTCTAATTCATATGCACAAAGGTATCAATTCTAATCCATTCGTAGGATCCATTCGTACGATCCATTTAATTCATTCGTACGATCCATTCTAATTCATTCGCTCGAATGTATCCATTCTAATCCATTCGTACGATCCATTCTAATCCATTCGTACGATCCATTCTAATTCATTCGCATGAATGTAACCATTTTAATTCATTCATACGATCCATTCTAATTCATTCGTACGATCCATTCTAATTCATTCGTACGATCCATTCTAAATCATTCGTACGATCCATTCTAATTCATTCGCACGAATGTATCCATTCTAATTTATTCATATGATCCATTCTAATTCATTCATACAATCCATTCTAATTCTTTCACACGATCCATTCTAATTCATTTGTACGATCCATTCTAATTCATTCGTACAATCCATTCTAATTCTTTCGCACGAATCTATCCATTCTAATTCATACATACGATCCATTCTAATTCATTCGTACGATCCATTCTAATTCCTTCGTACGATCTATTCTAATTCATTCGTACGATCTATTCTAATTCATTCGTACGATCCATTCTAATTCATTCGTACGATCCATTCTAATTCTTTCGTAAGATCCATTCTAATTCATTCGTACGATCCATTGTAATTCATTCGTACGATCCATTCTAATTCATTCGCACGAATGTATCCATTCTAGTTCATTCGTACGATCCATTCTAATTCATTCGTACGATCCATTATAATCCATTCGTACGATCCATTCTAATTCATTCATACGATCCATTCTAATTCATTCATACAATCCATTCTAATTCTTTCACAAGATCCATTCTAATTCATTCGTAGGATCCATTCTAATTCATTCGTACAATCTATTCTATTTCATTCGTACGATCCATTCTTACTCATTCGTATGATCCATCCTAATTCATTCGGATGAATGTATCCATTCTAATTTATTCGTACGATCCATTCTAATTCATTCGTATGATCCATTCTAATTCATTTGTACGATCCATTCTTACTCATTCGTATGATCCATTCTAATTCATTCGTACGATCCATTCTAATTCATTCGTACGATCGATTCTAATTCATTCGCACTATCCATTCTAACTCATTCGTACGATCCATTCTAATTCATTCGTATGATCCATTCTAATTTATTCGTTCAAATATATCCATTCTAATTCATTCCGTACGATCCATTCTAATTCATTCGTACGAACCATTCTAATTCATTCGTACGAATGTATCCATTCTAATTCATTCGTACGATCCATTCTAATTCATTCGTACGATCCATTCTAATTCATTCGGACGAATATATCCATTCTAATTTATTCGTACGATCCATTCTAATTCATTCATTTGATCCATTCTAATTCATTCGTACGATCCATTCTAATTCATTCGTCCGATCCATTCTAATTCATTCGCACGAATGTATCCATTCTAATTCATTTGTACGATCCATTCTATTTCATTCGTACGATCCATTCTAATTCATTCGTAAGATCCATTCTAATTCATTCGTACGATCCATTCTAATTCATTCGCACGAATGTATCCATTCTAATTCATTCGTTCGATCAATTCTAATTCATTAGCACGATCCATTCTAATTCATTCGTACGATCCATTCTAATTCATTCGCACGATCAATTCTAATTCATTCATAGGATCCATTCTAATTCATTCATACGATCTATTCTAATTCTTTCGCACGAATGTATCCATTCTAATTCGAATTAGAATGGATCGTACGAATGAATTAGCATAGATCGTATGAATGAATTAGAATGGATCCTATGAATGAATTGGAATGGATCGTACGAATGAATTAGAATGGATCGTGCTAATGAATTAGAATTGATCGAACGAATGAATTAGCATGGATCGTGCTAATGAATTAGAATGGAACGTACGAATGAATTAGAATGGATCGTGTGAAAGAATTAGAATGGATCGTATGATTGAATTAGAATGGATCGTTCGAATGAATTAGAATGGATCGTACGAATGAATTAGAATGGATCGTACGAATGAACTAGAATGGATACATTCGTGCGAATGAATTAGAATGGATCGTACGAATGAATTAGAATGGATCATACGAATGAATTAGAATAGATTGTGCGAATGAATTAGAATGGATCGTACGAATGAATTAGAATGGATCGTACGAATGAATTAGAATGGATCATACGAATGAGTAAGAATGGATCATACGAATGAATTAGAATGGATCGTACGAATGAATTAGAATGGATCGTACGAATAAATTAGAATGGATACATTCGTCTGAATGAATTAGAATGGATCATACGAATGAGTAAGAATTGATCGTACGAATGAAATAGAATAGATTGTACGAATGAATTAGAATGGATCCTACGAATGAATTAGATTGGATCGTGTGAAAGAATTAGAATGGATTGTATGAATGAATTAGAATGGATCGTATGAATGAATTAGAATGCATCGTGCGAATGAATTCGAATGGATCGTACGAATTCATTCTAATTCATTCATACAATCCATTATAATTCTTTCACACGATCCATTCTAATTCATTCGTACGTTCCATTCTAACTCATTAGCACGATCCATGCTAATTCATTCGTTCGATCAATTCTAATTCATTAGCACGATCCATTCTAATTCATTCGTACGATCCATTCTAATTCATTCGCACGATCCATTCTAATTCATTCATAGGATCCATTCTAATTCTTTCATACGATCTATTCTAATTCTTTCGCACGAATGTATCCATTCTAATTCATTCGCACGAATGTATCCATTCAAATTCATTCGTACGATCCATTCTAATTCATTCGCACGATCAATTCTAATTCATTCGTACGATCAATTCTAATTCATTCGCACGAATGTATCCATTCTAATTCATTCGTATGATCCATTCTAATTCATTCGCACGAATGTATCCATTCTAATTCATTCGTACGATCAATTCTAATTCATTCACAAAATCTATTCTAATTCATTCATACGATCCATTCTAATTCATTCACACGAATGTATCCATTCTAATTCATTCATACGATCCATTCTAATTCATTCGTACGATCCATTCTAATTCACTCATACGATCCATTCTAATACATTCATACGATCCATTCTAATTCATTTGCACGAATATATCCATTCTAATTCATTCGTACGATCCATTCTAATTCCTTCGTTCGATCCATTCTAATTCATTCGTACGATCTATTCTATTTCATTCGTATGATCCATTCTTACTCATTTGTACGATCCATTTTAATTCATTCGTACGATCCATTCTAATTCATTCATACAATCCATGCTAATTCATTCGTTCGATCAATTCTAATTCATTAGCACGAATATATCCATTCTAATTCTTTCGTACGATGCATTCTAATTCATTCGTACGATCCATTCTAATTCATTCATTTGATCCATTCTAATTCATTCGTATGATCCATTCTAATTCATTCGTCCGATCCATTCTAATTCATTCGCACGAATGTATCCATTCTAATTCATTCGTACGATCTATTCTAATTCATTCGCACGATCCATTCTAATTCATTCGTACGATCCATTCTAATTCATTCATACGATCTATTCTAATTCATTCATACAATCCATTCTAATTCTTTCTCACGATCCATTCTAATTCATTCGTACGATCCATTCTAATTCATTCGCATAATCGATTCTATTTCATTCGTATGATCCATTCTTACTCATTGGTACGATCCATTCTAATTCATTCGCACGAATGTATCCATTCTAATTCATTCGTACGAATCCATTCTAATTCATTCGTACAATCTATTCTATTTCATTCGTACGATCCATTCTAATCCATTATAATTCATTCGTACGATCCATTCTTACTCATTCGTATGATCCATTCTAATTCATTCGTACGATCTATTTTAATTCATTCGTAAGATCCATTCTAATTCATTCGTACGATCCATTTTAATGAATTAGAATTGATCGAACGAATGAAATAGAATGGATTGCACGAATGAATTAGAATGGATCGTACGAAGGAATTAGAATGGATCGTACGAATGAATTAGAATGCATCGTACGATTGAATTAGAATGGATCATACGAATGAGTAAGAATGGATCGTATGAATGAATTAGATTGGATCGTACGATCCATTCTAATTCATTAGCATGGATCGTGCCAATGAATTAGAATGGAATATACGAATGAATTAGAATGGATCGTAGAATGGATCGTACGAATGAATTAGAATAAATTAGAATGGATCGTACGAATGAATTAGAATAGATCATAGGAATGAATTAGAATGGATCATGCAAATGAATTAGAATGGATACATTCGTGCGAATAAATTAGAATGGATTGTATGAATGAATTAGAATGGATACGATGGAATTAGAATGGATCGTATGAAGGAATTAGAATGGATCGTACGAAGGAATTAGAATGGATCGTACGAAGGAATTAGAATGGATCGTACGAATGAATTAGAATGGATATATTCGTGCAAATGAATTAGAATGGATCCTATGAATGAATTAGAATGGATTGTATGAGTGAATTAGAACGGATAGTACGAATGAAGTAGAATGGATTGTATGAATGAATTAGAATGGATACATTTGTGCGAATGAATTAGAATGGATCGTATGAATGAATTAGAATAGATTTTGTGAATGAATTAGAATGGATCGTACAAATGAATTAGAATGGATACATTCGTGCGAATGAATTAGAATGGATTGTATGAATGAATTAGAATGGATCGTACGAATGAACTAGAATAGATACATTCGTGCGAATGAATTAGAATGGATCGTACGAATGAATTAGAATGGATCGTACGAATGAATTAGAATAGATTGCGCGAATGAATTAGAATGGATCGTGCGAATGAAATAGAATGGATACAAATGAATTAGAATGGATCATACGAATGAATTAGAATGACGATCCATTCTTACTCATTCGTATGATCCATTCTAATTTATTCGCACGAATGTATCCACTCTAATTAGAATGAATTAGAATGGATCGTATGAATGGATCATACGAATGGATTAGAATGGATCATACCAATAAGTAAGAATGGATCGTGCGAATGAATTAGAATGGATTGGACGAATGAATTAGAACGGATCGTACGAATGAATTAGAATGGATCGTATGAATGAATTAGAATGGATCATGCGAATGAATTAGAATGGATCGTGCGAATGAATTAGAATGGATCGTACGAATGAATTAGAATGGATCGTACGAATGAACTAGAATGGATACATTCGTGCGAATGAATTAGAATGGATCGTACGAATGAATTAGAATGGATTGTGCGAATGAATAAGAACAGATCGTGCGAATGAATTAGATTGGATCGTACGAATGAATTAGAATGGATTGTGCGAATGAATTAGAATGGATCGTATGAATGAATTAGAATGGATACATTTGTGCGAATGAATTAGAATGGATCGTACGAATGAATTAGAATGGATCGTATGAATGAATTAGAATGGATCGTACGAATGGATTAGAATGGATCGTGCAAATGAATTAGAATGGATCGTACGAATGAATTAGAATGGATCGTACGAATGAACAAGAATGGTTACATTCGTGCGAATGAATTAGAATGGATCGTACGAATGAATTAGAATGGATCGTACGAATGAATTAGAATGGATCTTACGAATGAATTAGAATGGATCGTACGAATGAATTAGAATGGATACATTCGTGCGAATGAATTAGAATGGATCGGACGAATGAATTAGAATGGATCCTACGAATCAATTAGAATGGATCGTGTGAACGAATTAGAATGGATTGTATGAATGAATTAGAATGGATCGTATGAATGAATTAGAATGGTCACGAATATATCCATTCTAATTCATTCGTACGATCCATTCTAATTCCTTCGTACGATCTATTCTAATTCATTCGTACGATCCATTCTAATTCATTCGTACGATCCATTCTAATTCATTCATACAATCCATTCTAATTCTTTCACACGATCCATTCTAATTCATTCGTACGATCCATTCTAAATCATTCGTGTAATCCATTCTATTTCATTCGTACGATCAATTCTAATTCATTAGAATGGATCGTACGAATGAATTAGAATGGATCATATTAATGAATTAGAATGGATCGTACGAATGAATTAGAATGGATCGTACGAATGAATTAGAATGGATCTTACGAATGGATTAGAATGGATCGTACGAATGAATTAGAATGGATCGTGTGAAAGAATTAGAATGGATTGTATGAATGAATTAGAATGGATCGTACGAATGAATTAGAATGGATCGTACGAAGGAATTAGAATGGATCGTACAAATGAATTAGAATGGATCGTACAAATGAATTAGAATAGATCGTACGAATGAATTAGAATGGATCGTACGAAGGAATTAGAATGGATCGTACGAATGAATTATAATGGATATATTCGTGCAAATGAATTAGAATGGATCGTATGAATGACTTAGACGTACGAATGAATTAGAATGGATACATTCGTGCGAATAAATTAGAATGGATCATACGAATGAGTAGGAATGGATCGTCATTCTAATTCATTCGTATGATCCATTCTAATTCATTTGTATCCATTCTATTTCATTCGCACGATCCATTCTAATTCATTCGCACAATCTATTCTAATTCATTCGTACGATCCATTCTAATTCATTCGTACGATCCATTCTAATTCATTCGCACGAATGTATCCATTCTAGTTCATTCATACGATCCATTCTAATTCATTCATACAATCCATTCTAATTCATTCGCAAGAATGTATCCATTCTAATTCATTCGTACGAACCATTCTAATTCATTCACAAAATCTATTCTAATTCATTCATACGGTCCATTCTAATTAATTCGCATGAATGTATCCATTCTAATTCATTCATACGATCCATTCTACTTCATTCGTACAATCCGTTCTAATTCACTCATACGATCCATTCTAATTCATTCATACGATCCATTCTAATTCATTTGCACGAATATATCCGTTCTAATTCATTCATACGATTCATTCTAATTCCTTCGTACGATCCATTCTAATTCATTCGTACGATCTATTCTAATTCATTCGTACGATCCATTCTAATTCATTCGTACGATCCATTCTAATTCCTTCGTACGATCCATTCTAATTCATTCATACGATCCATTCTAATTCATTCATACAATCCATTCTAATTCTTTCACACGATCCATTCTAATTCATTCGTACGATCCATTCTAAATCATTCGTGCAATCCATTCTATTTCATTCGTACGATCAATTCTAATTCATTAGAATGGATCGTACGAATGAATTAGAATGGACCATATTAATGAATTAGAATGGATCGTTCGAATGAATTAGAATGGATCGTACGAATGAATTAGAATGGATCTTACGAATGGATTAGAATGGATCGTACGAATGAATTAGAAGGGATCGTGTGAAGGAATTAGAATGGATTGTATGAATGAATTAGAATGGATCGTACGAATGAATTAGAATGGATCGTACGAAGGAATTAGAATGGATCGTACGAATGAATTACACGAATGTATCCATTCTAATTCATTCATACGATTCATTCTAATTCATTCGTACGATCCATTCTAATTCACTCATACGATCCATTCTAATACATTCATACGATCCATTCTAATTCATTTGCACGAATATATCCATTCTAATTCATTCGTACGATCCATTCTAATTCCTTCGTACAATCCATTCTAATTCATTCGTACGATCTATTCTAATTCATTCGTACGATCCATTCTAATTCATTCGTACGATCCATTCTAATTCCTTCGTATGATCCATTCTAATTCATTCGTACGATCCATTCTAATTCATTCATACAATCCATTCTAATTCATCTAATTCCTTCGTACGATCCATTCTAATTCATTCGTACGGTCCATTCTAATTCATTCATACAATCCATTCTAATTCTTTCACACGATCCATTCTAATTCATTCGTACGATCCATTCTAATTCATTCGTGCAATCCATTCTATTTCTTTCGTACGATCCATTCTTACTCAATCGTATGATCCATTCTAATCCATTCACACGAATGTATCCATTTGTACGAATGAACTAGAATAGATTGTACGAATGAATTAGAAGGGATCGTACGAATGAATTAGAATGGATCGTACGAAGGAATTAGAATGGATCGTACGAATGAATTAGAATAGATCGTACGAATGAATTAGAATAGATCGTACGAATGAATTAGACTGGATCGTACAAAGGAATTAGAATGGATCGTACGAATGAATTAGAATGGATATATTCGTGCAAATGAATTAGAATGGATCGTATGAATGTATTAGAATGGATCGTATGAGTGAATTAGAATGGATCATACGAATGAATTAGAATGGATCGTATGAATGAATTAGAATGGATACATTCGTGCGAATGAATTAGAATTGATCGTACGAATGATTTAGAATGGATCGTGCGAATGAATTAGAATGGATCGTACGAATGAATTAGAATGGATCGTACGAATGAACTAGAATGGATACATTCGTGCGAATGAATTAGAATGGATCATACGAATGAATTAGAATGGATCGTACGAATAAATTAGAATGGATCTTACGAATGAATTAGAATGGATCGTACGAATGAGTAAGAATGGATCGTACGAATGAAATAGAATGGATTGTTCGAATGAATTAGAATGGATTCGTACGAATGAATAAGAATGGATACATTCGTGCGAATGAATTAGAATGGATCATACGAATGAGTAAGAATGGATCGTACGAATGAAATAGAATAGATTGTACGAATGAATTAGAATGGATCCTACGAATGAATTAGAATGGATCGTGTGAAAGAATTAGAATGGATTGTATGAATGAATTAGAATGGATTGTACGAATGAATTAGAATGGATCGTACGTATGAATTAGAATGGATACATTCGTGCGAATGAATTAGAATTGATCGTACGAATGAATTAGAATGGATCGTGCGAATGAATTAGAATGGATCGTACGAATGAAGTAGAATGGATACATTCGTGCGAATGAATTAGAATGGATCGTACGAATGAAGTAGAATGGATCGTACGAAAGAATTAGAATGGATCTTACGAATGAATTAGAATGGATCGTACGAATGAATTAGAATGGATCGTACGAATGAATTAGAATGGATACATTCGTGCGAATGAATTAGAATGGTTTGGACGAATGAATTACAATGGATCGTACGAATGAATTAGAAAGGATCGTACGAATGAATTAGAATGGATCGTACAAATAAATTAGAATGGATACATTCGTCCGAGTGAATTAGAATGGATCATACGAATGAGTAAGAATGGATCGTACGAATGAAATAGAATGGATCGTACGAATGAACTAGAATGGATACATTCGTGCGAATGAATTAGAATGGATCGTACGAATGAATTAGAATGGATCGTACGAATGAATTAGAATGGATACATTCGTGCGAATGAATTAGAATGGATCGGACGAATGAATTAGAATGGATCATACGAATGAATTAGAATGGATCGTACGAATGAATTAGAATGGATCGTACGAATAAATTAGAATGGATACATTCATCCGAATGAATTAGAATGGATCATACGAATGAATTAGAATGGATCGTACGAATGAATTAGAATGGATCATATTAATGAATTACAATGGATCGTACGAATGAATTAGAATGGATACATTCATGCGAATGAATTAGAATGGATACATTCGTGCGAATGAATTAGAATGGATCGGACGAATGAATTAGAATGGATCGTACGAATGAATTAGAATGGATCAAATGAATGAATTAGAATGGTTACATTCATGCGAATGAATTAGAATGGATCGTACGAATGGATTTGAATGGATCGTACGAATGGATTAGAATGGATTCATTCGAGCGAATGAATTAGAATGGATCGTACGAATGAATTAGAATGGATCGTACGAATGAATTAGCATGGATCAAATGAATGAATTAGAATGGTTACATTCATGCGAATGAATTAGAATGGATCGTACGAATGGATTAGAATGGATCGTACGAATGAACTAGAATGGATATATTCGTGCGAATGAATTAGAATGGATTATACGAATGAATTAGAATGGATCGGACGAATGAATTAGAATGGATCTTACGAATGAATTAGAATGGATCGTACGACTGAATTAGAATGGATCGTACGAATGAATTAGAATGGATACATTCGTGCGAATGAATTAGAATGGATCGGACGAATGAATTAGAATGGAACGTACGAATGAATTAGAATGGATCAAATGAATGAATTAGAATGGTTACATTCATGGGAATGAATTAGAATGGATCGTACGAATGGATTAGAATGGATCATACGAATGGATTAGAATGGATCGTACGAATGGATTTGAATGGATTCATTCGAGCGAATGAATTAGAATGGATCGTACGAATGAATTAGAATGGATCGTACGAATGGATTAGAATGGATCCTACGAATGGATTAGAATGGATACCTTTGTGCAGAATGGATCGTACGAATGAATTAGAGTGGATACATTCATGCACGATCCATTCTAATTCATTCGCACGAATGTATCCATTCTAATTCATTCGTACGATCCATTCTAATTCATTAATATGATCCATTCTAATTCATTCGTACGATCCATTCTAATTCATTCGTATGATCCATTCTAATTCATTCAGACGAATGTATCCATTCTAATTTATTCGTACGATCCATTCTACTTCATTCGTACGATCCATTCTAATTCATTCGTACGATCTATTCTAATTCATTCGTCCGATCCATTCTAATTCATTCGCACGAATGTATCCATTCTAATTCAGTCGTACGATCCATTCTAATTCATTCGTACGATCCATTTTAATTCATTCGCACGAATGTATCCATTCTAGTTCATTCGTACGATCCATTCTATTTCATTCGTACGATCCATTCTTACTCATTCGTATGATCCATTCTAATTCACTCGGACGAATGTATCCATTCTAATTTATATGTACGATCCATTCTAATTCATTCGTACGATCCTTTCTAATTCATTCGTACGATCCATTCTAATTCATTCGTCCGAACCATTCTAATTCATTCGCACGAATGTATCCATTCTAATTCATTCATACGATCCATTCTAATTCATTCGTACGATCCATTCTTATTCATTCGTACGATCCATTCTAATTCATTAGCACGATCCATGCTAATTCATTCGTTCGATCAATTCTAATTCATTAGCACGATCCATTCTAATTCATTCGTACGATCCATTCTAATACATTCGCACGATCCATTCTAATTCATTCATAGGATCCATTCTAATTCATTTATACGATCTATTCTAATTCTTTCGCACGAATGTATCCATTCTAATTCATTCGCACGAATGTATCCATTCTAATTCATTCGTACGATCCATTCTAATTCATTCATACGATCTATTCTAATTCTTTCACACGATCCATTCTAATTCTTTCACACGATCCATTCTAATTCATATGCACAAAGGTATCCATTCTAATCCATTCGTAGGATCCATTCTAATCCATTCGTACGAACCATTCTAATTCATTCGTACGATCCATTCTAATTCATTCGCTCGAATGTATCCATTCTAATCCATTCGTACGATCCATTCTAATCCATTCGTACGATCCATTCTAATTCATTCGCATGAATGTAACCATTCTAATTCATTCATACGATCCATTCTAATTCATTCGTACGATCCATTCTAATTCATTCGTACGATCCATTCTAATTTATTCGCACGAATGTATCCATTCTAATTCTTTCATATGATCCATTCTAATTCATTCATACAATCCATTCTAATTCTTTCACCCGATCCATTCTAATTCATTCGTACGATCCATTCTAATTCATTCGTACAATCCATTCTAATTCATTCGCACGAATCTATCCATTCTAATTCATTCATACCATCCATTCTAATTCATTCGTACGATCCATTCTAATTCCTTCGTACGATCCATTCTAATTCATTCGTACGATCCATTCTAATTCATTCGTACGATCCATTCTAATTCATTCGTAAGATCCATTCTAATTCATTCGTACGATCCATTCTAATTCATTCGTACGATCCATTCTAATTCATTCGCACGAATGTATCCATTCTAGTTCATTCGTACGATCCATTCTAATTCATTCGTACGATCCATTCTAATCCATTCGTATGATCCATTCTAATTCATTCATACGATCCATTCTAATTCATTCATACAATCCATTCTAATTCTTTCACACGATCCATTCTAATTCATTCATACGATCCATTCTAATTCATTCGTACAATCCATTCTATTTCATTTGTACGATCCATTCTTACTCATTTGTATGATCCATTCTAATTCATTCGTACGATCCATTCTAATTCATTCGTACAATCGATTCTAATTCATTCGCACTAACCATTCTAATTCATTCGTACGATCCATTCTAATTCATTCGTATGATCCATTCTAATTTATTCGTTCAAATATATCCATTCTAATTCATTCTGTACGATCCATTCTAATTCATTCGTACGATCCATTCTAATTCATTCGCACGAATGTATCCATTCTAATTCATTTGTACGATCCATTCTAATTCATTCGTACGATCCATTCTAATTCATTCGTACGATCCATTCTAATTCATTCGGACGAATGTATCCATTCTAATTTATTCGTACGATTCATTCTAATTCATTCATTTGATCCATTCTAATTCATTCGTACGATCCATTCTAATTCATTCGTCCGATCCATTCTAATTCATTCGCACGAATGTATCCATTCTAATTCATTCGTACGATCCATTCTAATTCATTCGTACGATCCATTCTAATTTATTCGTGCGATCCATTCTAATTCATTCATACGATCCATTCTAATTCATTCGTACGATCCATTCTTACTCATTCGTATGATCCATTCTAATTTATTCGTACGATCCATTCTAATTCATTCGTACGATCGATTCTAATTCATTCGCACTATCCATTCTAATTCATTCGTACGATCCATTCTAATTCATTCGTATGATCCATTCTAATTTATTCGTTCAAATATATCCATTCTAATTCATTCCGTACGATCCATTCTAATTAATTCGTACGATCCATTCTAATTCATTCGTATGAATGTATCCATTCTAATTCATTCGTACGATCCATTCTAATTCATTCGTACGATCCATTCAAATTCATTCGGACGAATGTATCCATTCTAATTTATTCGTACGATCCATTCTAATTCATTCATTTGATCCATTCTAATTCATTCGTCCGATCCATTCTAATTCATTCGCACGAATGTATCCATTCTAATTCATTCGTACGATCCATTCTAATTCATTCGTACGATCCATTCTAATTCATTCGTAAGATCCATTCTAATTCATTCGTACGATCCATTCTAATTCATTCGTACGATCCATTCTAATTCATTCGCACGAATGTATCCATTCTAGTTCATTCGTACGATCCATTCTAATTCATTCGTACGATCCATTCTAATTCATTCGCACGATCCATTCTAATTCATTCGTACGATCCATTCAAATTCATTCATACGATCCATTCTAATTCATTCGCACGAATGTATCCATTCTAATTCATTCATACGATCCATTCTACTTCATTCGTACTATCCGTTCTAATTCACTCATACGATCCATTCTAATTCATTCATACGATCCATTCTAATTCATTTGCACGAATATATCCATTCTAATTCATTCGTACGATCCATTCTAATTCCTTCGTACGATCCATTCTAATTCCTTCATACGATCCATTCAAATTCCTTCGTACGATCCATTCTATTTCATTCGTATGATCCATTCTAATTAATTCGTACAATCCATTCTAATTCATTCGTATGATCCATTCTAATTCATTCGTACGATCCATTCTTACTCATTCGTACGATCTATTCTAATTCATTCAAACAATCCATTCTAATTCATTCCGTACGATCCATTCTAATTCATTCATACGATCTATTCTTTCATACAATCCATTCTAGTTCTTTCATGCGAATGAATTAGAATGGATACCTTTGTGCATATGAATTAGAATGGATCGTACGAATAAATTAGAATGGATCATATTAATGAATTAGAATGGATCGTACGAATTAATTAGAATGGATACATTCGTGCGAATGAATTAGAATGGATCGTGCGAATCAATTAGACTGGATCGTGCGAATGAATAAGAATAGATCATACGAATGAATTAGAATGGATCGTACGAATTAATTAGAATGGATACATTCGTGCGAATGAATTAGAATGGATTGTATGAATGAATTAGAATGGATCGTACGAATGAATTAGAGTGGATCATACGAATTAATTAGAATGGATCATACGAATGAATTAGAATGGATCGTACGAATGAATTAGAATGGATCGTATGAATGAATTAGAATGGATCGTGCAAATAAATTAGAATGGATCGTACGAATGAATTAGAATGGATACATTTGTGCGATCCATTCTAATTCATTCGTACGAATATATCCATTCTAAATCATTCGTACGATCCATTCTATTTCATTCGTACGGTCCATTCTAAATCATTTGTACAATCCATTCTATTTCATTCGTACGATCCATTCTTACTCATTCGTATGATCCATTCTAATTCATTCGGACGAATGTATCCATTCTAATTTATTCGTACGATCCATTCTAATTCATTCAAATGATCCATTCTAATTCATTCGTACGATCCATTCTAATTCATTCGTATGATCCATTCTAATTAATTCGTATGATCCATTCTAATTCATTCGTACGATCCATTCTAATTCATTCATACAATCCATTCTAATTCATTCGCACGAATGTATCCATTCTAATTAATTCGTACGATCCATTCTAATTCATTCATACAATCCATTCTAATTCATTCCGTACGATCCATTCTAATTCATTCGCTCGAATGTATCCATTCTAATCCATTCGTACGATCCATTCTAATCCATTCGTACGATCCATTCTAATTCATACGATTCATTCTTACGATCCATTCTATTTCATTCGTACGATCCATTCTTACTCATTGGTACGATCTATTCTAATTCATTCGCACGAATGTATCCATTCTAATTCATTCGTACGAATCCATTCTAATTCATTCGTACGATCCATTCTAATTCATTCGCACGATCCATTCTAATTCATTCGTACGATCCATTCTAATTCATTCGCACGAATATATCCATTCTAATTCATTCGTACGATCCATTCTAATTCATTCGTACGATCCATTCTAATTCATTCGTACGATCCATTCTAATTCATTCGTACGATCCGTTCTTATTCATTCGCACAAATGTATCCATTCTAGTTCATTCGTACGATCCATTCTAATTCATTCGTACGATCCATTCTAATTCATTAGCACGATCCATGCTAATTCATTCGTTCGATCAATTCTAATTCATTAGCACGATCCATTTTAATTCATTCGTACGATCCATTCTAATTCATTCGCACGATCCATTCAAATTCATTCATAGGATCCATTCTAATTCATTCATACGATCTATTCTAATTCTTTCGCACGAATGTATCCATTCTAATTCATTCGCACGAATGTATCCATTCTAATTCATTCGTACGATCCATTCTAATTCATTCATACGATCTATTCTAATTTATTTATACAATCCATTCTAATTCTTTCACACGATCCATTCTAATTCATTCATATGATCCATTCTAATTCATTCGTACGATCCATTCTAATTCATATGCACAAAGGTATCCATTCTAATCCATTCGTAGGATCCATTCTAATCCATTCGTACGATCCATTCTAATTCATTCGTACGATCCTTTCTAATTCATTCGCTCGAATGTATCCATTCTAATCCATTCGTACGATCCATTCTAATCCATTCGTATGATCCATTCTAATTCATTCGCATGAATGTAACCACTCTAATTCATTCATACGATCCATTCTAATTCATTCGTACGATCCATTCTAATTCATTCGTACGATCCATTCTAATTTATTCTCACGAATGTATCCATTCTAATTCATTCATATGATCCATTCTAATTCATTCATACAATCCATTCTAATTATTTCACCCGATCCATTCTAATTCATTCGTACGATCCATTCTAATTCATTTGTACAATCCATTCTAATTCATTCGCACGAATGTATCCATTCTAATTCATTCATACGATCCATTCTAATTCATTCGTACGATCCATTCTAATTCCTTCGTACGATCCATTCTAATTCATTCGTACGATCTATTCTAATTCATTCGTACGATCCATTCTAATTCATTCGTACGATCCATTCTAATTCATTCGTAAGATCCATTCTAATTCATTCATACGATCCATTCTAATTCATTCGTACGATCCATTCTAATTCATTCGCACGAATGTATCCATTCTAGTTCATTCGTACGATCCATTCTAATTCATTCGTACGATCCATTCTAATCCATTCGTACGATCCATTCTAATTCATTCATACGATCCATTCTAATTCATTCATACAATCCATTCTAATTCTTTCACACGATCCCTTCTAATTCATTCATACGATCCATTCTAATTCATTCGTACAATCCATTCTATTTCATTTGTACGATCCATTCTTACTCATTTGTATGATCCATTCTAATTCATTCCTACGATCCATTCTAATTCATTCGTACAATCGATTCTAATTCATTCGCACTAACCATTCTAATTCATTCGTACGATCCATTCTAATTCATTCGTATGATCCATTCTAATTTATTCATTCAAATATATCCATTCTAATTCATTCTGTACGATCCATTCTAATTCATTCGTACGATCCATTCTAATTCATTCGTACGAATGTATCCATTCTAATTCATTCGTACGATCCATTCTAATTCATTCGTACGATCCATTCTAATTCATTCGTACGATCCATTCTAATTCATTCGGACGAATGTATCCATTCTAATTTATTCGTACGATCCATTCTAATTCATTCATTTGATCCATTCTAATTCATTTGTACGATCCATTCTAATTCATTCGTCCGATCCATTCTAATTCATTCGCACGAATGTATCCATTCTAATTCATTCGTACGATCCATTCTAATTCATTCGTACGATCCATTCTAATTTATTCATACGATCCATTCTAATTCATTCGTACGATCCATTCTAATTCATTCGTACGATCCATTCTTACTCATTCGTATGATCCATTCTAATTCATTCGTACGATCCATTCTAATTCATTCGTACGATCGATTCTAATTCATTCGCACTATCCATTCTAATTCATTCGTACGATACATTCTAATTCATTCGTATGATCCATTCTAATTTATTCGTTCAAATATATCCATTCTAATTCATTCCGAACGATCCATTCTAATTCATTCGTACGATCCATTCTAATTCATTCGTATGAATGTATCCATTCTAATTCATTCATATGATCCATTCTAATTCATTCGTACGATCCATTCTAATTCATTCGTACGATCCATTCAAATTCATTCGGACGAATGTATCCATTCTAATTTATTCGTACGATCCATTCTAATTCATTCATTTGATCCATTCTAATTCATTCGTCCGATCCATTCTAATTCATTCGCACGAATGTATCCATTCTAATTCATTCGTACGATCCATTCTAATTCATTCGTACGATCCATTCTAATTCATTCGTAAGATCCATTCTAATTCATTCGTACGATCCATTCTAATTCAATCGTACGATCCATTCTAATTCATTCGCACGAATGTATCCATTCTAGTTCATTCGTACGATCCATTCTAATTCATTCGTACGATCCATTCTAATTCATTCGCACGATCCATTCTAATTCATTCGTACGATCCATTCAAATTCATTCATACGATCCATTCTAATTCATTCGCACAAATGTATCCATTCTAATTCATTCATACGATCCATTCTACTTCATTCGTACTATCCGTTCTAATTCACTCATACGATCCATTCTAATTCATTCATATGATCCATTCTAATTCATTTGCACGAATATATCCATTCTAATTCATTCGTACGATCCATTCTAATTCCTTCGTACGATCCATTCTAATTCCTTCGTACGATCCATTCAAATTCCTTCGTACGATCCATTCTATTTCATTCGTATGATCCATTCTAATTAATTCGTACGATCCATTCTAATTCATTCGTATGATCCATTCTAATTCATTCGTACGATCCATTCTTACTCATTCGTACGATCCATTCTAATTCATTCATACAATCCATTCTAATTCATTCCGTACGATCCATTCTAATTCATTCATACGATCTATTCTTTCATACAATCCATTCTAATTCTTTCATGCGAATGAATTAGAATGGATACCTTTGTGCATATGAATTAGAATGGATCGTACGAATGAATTAGAATGGATCATATTAATGAATTAGAATGGATCGTACGAATTAATTAGAATGGATACATTTGTGCGAATGAATTAGAATGGATCGTGCGAGTCAATTAGACTGGATCGTGCGAATGAATAAGAATAGATCATACGAATGAATTAGAATGGATCGTACGAATTAATTAGAATGGATACATTCGTGCGAATGAATTAGAATGGATTGTATGAATGAATTAGAATGGATCGTACGAATGAATTAGAGTGGATCATACGAATTAATTAGAATGGATCATACGAATGAATTAGAATGGATCGTACGAATGAATTAGAATGGATCGTACGAATGAATTAGAATGGATCGTGCAAATGAATTAGAATGGATCGTACGAATGAATTAGAATGGATACATTTGTGCGAATGAATTAGAATGGATCGTACGAATGAATTAGAATGAATCGTATGAATGAATTAGAATAGATCGTACGAATGAATTAGAATGGATCGTGCGAATGAATTAGAATGGATCGTACGAATGAATTAGAATGGATCGTGTGAAAGAATTAGAATGGATCGTACGAATGAATTATAATGGATCGTGCGAATGAATTAGAATTGATCGTACGAATGAATTAGAATGGATACATTTGTGCGAATGAATTAGAATGGATCGCACGAATGAATTAGAATGGATCGTATGAATGAATTAGAATGGATCGTACGAATGAATTAGAATGGATCATGCGAATGAATTAGAATGGATCGTACGAATGAATTAGAATGGATCGTACGAATGAACTAGAATGGATACATTCGTGCGAATGAATTAGAATGGATCGTACGAATGAATTAGAATGGATCGTACGAATGAATTAGAATGGATCTTAGTAATGAATTAGAATGGATCGTACGAATGAATTAGAATGGATCGTACGAATGAATTAGAATGGATACATTCGTGCGAATGAATTAGAATGGATCGGACGAATGAATTAGAATGGATCGTACGAATGAATTAGAATGGATCGTACGAATGAATTAGAATGGATCGTACGAATAAATTAGAATGGATACATTCGTCCGAATGAATTAGAATGGATCATACGAATGAGTCAGAATGGATCGTACGAATGAAATAGAATAGATTGTACGAATGAATTAGAATGGATCCTACGAATGAATTATAATGGATCGTGTGAAAGAATTAGAATGGATTGTATGAATGAATTAGAATGGATCGTATGAATGAATTAGAATGGATCGTGCGAAGGAATTCGAATGGATCGTACGAATTCATTCTAATTCATTCATACAATCCATTCTAATTCTTTCACACGATCTATTCTAATTCATTCATAGGATCCATTCTAATTCATTCGTACATACTATTCTATTTCATTCGTACGATCCATTCTTACTCATTCGTATGATCCATTCGAATTCATTCGGACGAATGTATCTAGAATGGATCGTACGAATGGATTAGAATGGATCGTACGAATGGATTAAAATGGATACATTCGTGCGAATGAATTAGAATGCATCATACGAATGAGTAAGAATGGATCGTACGAATGAAATAGAATAAATTGTACGAATGAATTAGAATGAATCATGCGAATAAATTTGAATGGATTGTACGAATGAATTAGAATGGATCGTGCTAATGAATTAGAATTGATCGTACGAATGAAATAGAATGGATTGTACGAATGATTTAGAATGGATCATACGAATGAATTAGAATGGATCGTACGAATGATTTAGAATGGATACATTCGTGCGAATGAATTAGAATGGATCATACGAATGAGTAAGAATGGATCGTACGAATGAAATAGAATGGATTGTACGAATGAATTAGAATGGATTCGTACGAATGAATTAGAATGGATACATTCGTGCGAATGAATTAGAATGGATCGTACCAATGAGTAAGAATGGATCGTACGAATAAAATAGAATGGATTGTGCGAATGAATTAGAATGGATCGTACGAATGAGTTAGAATGGATCGTGTGAAAGAATTAGAATGGATTGTATGAATGAATTAGAATAGATCGTATGAATGAATTAGAATGGATCGTACGAATGAATTAGAATGGATTGTACGAATGAATTAGAATGGATCGTACGAATGAATTAGAATGGATACATTCGTGCGAATGAATTAGAGTGGATACATTCGTACGAAAGAATTAGAATAGATCGTATGAATGAATTAGAATGGATCCTATGAATGAATTAGAATGGATCGTGCGAATGAATTAGAATGGATCGTACGAATGAATTAGAATGGATCGTGCTAATGAATTAGAATTGATCGAACAAATGAATTAGCATGGATCGTGCTAATGAATTAGAATGGAACGTAAAAATGAATTAGAATGGATCGTGTGAAAGAATTAGAATGGATTGTATGAATGAATTAGAATGAATTCGTACGATCCATTCGAATTCATTCACACGATCTATTCTAATTCATTCATACGATCCATTCAAATTCATTCATACAATCCATTCTAATTCTTTCACACGATCCATTCTAATTCATTCGTAGGATCCATTCAAATTCATTCGTACAATCTATTCTATTTCATTCGTACGATCCATTCTTACTCATTCGTATGATCCATTCTAATTCATTCGGACGAATGTATCCATTCTAATTTATTCGTACGATCCATCCTAATTCATTCATACGATCCATTCTAATTCATTCGTACGATCCATTCTAATTCATTCGTCCGATCCATTCTAATTCATTCGCATGAATGTATCCATTCTAATTCATTCGTACGATCCATTCTAATTCATTCGTACGATCCATTCTAATTCATTCGTACGATCCTTTCTAATTCATTCGCACGAATGTATCCATTCTAGTTCATTCGTACGATCCATTCTAATTCATTCGTACGATCCATTCTAATTCATTCGCACGATCCATTCTAATTCATTCGTACGATCCATTCTAATTCATTCATACGATCCATTCTAATTCATTCGTACGATCCATTCTAATTCATTCATACAATCTATTCTAATTCATTCGAACGATCCATTCTAATTCTTTCGCTCGATCTATTCTAATTCATTCGTACGATCCATTCTTATTCATTCGCACGATCTGTTCTTATTCATTCGCACAATCTGTTCTTATTCTAATTCATTCGTATGATCCATTCTAATTAATTCGTATGATCCATTCTAATTCATTCGTACGATCCATTCTAATTCATTCGCACGATCCATTCTAAATCATTCGTACAATCCATTCTATTTCATTCGTACGATCAATTCTAATTCATTAGCACGATCCATTCTAATTCATTCGTACAATCCATTCAAATTTATTCGCACGATCCATTCTAATTTATTCGTACAATTTATTCTATTTCATTCGTACGATCCATTCTTACTCATTCGTATGATCCATTCTAATTCATTCGCACGAATGTATCCATTTTAATCCATTCGTACGATCCATTCTAATCCATTCGTACGATCCATTCTAGATACATTCGTCCGAATGAATTCGAATGGATCATACGAATGAGTAAGAATGGATCGTACGAATGAAATAGAATAGTATGTACGAATGAATTAGAATGGATCCTATGAATGAATTAGAATAGATCGTGTGAAAGAATTAGAATGGATTGTATGAATGATTTAGAATGAATTCGTACGATCCATTCGAATTCATTCGCACGATCCATTCTAATTCATTCATACGATCCATTCTAATTCATTCATACAATCCATTCTAATTCTTTCACACGATCCATTATAATTCATTCGTAGGATCCATTCTAATTCATTCGTACAATCTATTCTATTTCATTCGTACGATCCATTCTGACTCATTCGTATGATCCATTCTAATTCATTCGCACGAATGAATTAGAATGGATCGTGCGAATGTATTAGAATGGATCGTGCGAATGTATTAGAATGGATCGTGCGAATGAATCAGCATGGATCGTGCGAATGTATTAGAATGGATCGTACAAATGAATTAGAATGAATCTTACGATCCATTCTAATTCATTCGTACGATCCATTCTAATTCATTCGCACGAATGTATCCATTCTAGTTCATTCGTACGATCCATTCTAGTTCATTCGTACGATCCATTCTAATTCATTCGTACGATCCACTCTAATTCATTCGTATGATCCATTCTAATTAATTCTTATGATCCATTCTAATTCATTCGTACGATCCATTCTAATTCATTCGTGCAATCCATTCTATTTCATTCGTACGATCCATTCTTACTCAATCGTACGATCCATTCTAATTCATTCACACGAATGTATCCATTCGTACGAATGAATTAGAATAGATTGTACGAATGAATTAGAATGGATCGTACGAATAGATTAGAATGGATCGTACAAAGGAATTAGAATGGATCGTAGGAATGAATTAGAATGGATCGTACGAATGAATTAGACTGGATCGTACAAAGGAATTAGAATGGATCGTACGAATGAATTAGAATGGATATATTCGTGCAAATGAATTAGAATGGATCGTATGAATGTATTAGAATGGATCGTATGAGTGAATTAGAATGGATCGTACTAATGAATTAGAATGGATCGTATGAATGAATTAGAATGGATACATTCGTGCGAATGAATTAGAATTGATCGTACGAATGAATTAGAATGGATCGTGCGAATGAATTAGAATGGATCGTACGAATGAATTAGAATGGATCGTATGAATGAACTAGAATGGATACATTCGTGCGAATGAATTAGAATCGATCGTACGAATGAATTAGAATGGATCGTACGAATAAATTAGAATGGATCTTACGAATGAATTAGAATGGATCGTACGAATGAGTAAGAATGGATCGTACGAATAAAATAGAATGGATTGTTCGAATGAATTAGAATGGATTCGTACGAATGAATTAGAATGGATACATTCGTGCGAATGAATTAGAATGGATCATACGAATGAGTAAGAATGGATCGTACGAATGAAAGAGAATAGATTGTACGAATGAATTAGAATGGATCCTACGAATGAATTAGAATGGATCGTGTGAAAGTATTAGAATGGATTGTATGAATGAATTAGAATGGATCGTACAATGAATTAGAATGGATCGTACGAATGAATTAGAATGGATACATTCGTGCGAATGAATTAGAATTGATCGTACGAATGAATTAGAATGGATCGTGCGAATGAATTAGAATGGATCGTACGAATGAATTAGAATGGATACATTCGTGCGAATGAATTAGAATGGATCGTACGAATGAAGTAGAATGGATCGTACGAATGAATTAGAATGGATCTTACGAATGAATTAGAATGGATCGTACGAATGAATTAGAATGGATCGTACGAATGAATTAGAATGGATACATTCGTGCGAATAAATTAGAATGGTTCAGACGAATGAATTAGAATGTATCGTACGAATGAATTAGAAAGGATCGTACGAATGAATTAGAATGGATCGTACGAATAAATTAGAATGGATACATTCGTCCGAGTGAATTAGAATGGATCATACGAATGAGTAAGAATGGATCGTACGAATGAAATAGAATGGATCGTACGAATGAACTAGAATGGATACATTCGTGCGAATGAATTAGAATGGATCGTACGAATGAATTAGAATGGATCGTACGAATGAATTAGAACGGATACATTTGTACGAATGAATTAGAATGAATCGGACGAATGAATTAGAATGGATCGTACGAATGAATTAGAATGGATCGTACGAATGAATTAGAATGGATCGTACGAATAAATTAGAATGGATACATTCGTCCGAATGAATTAGAATGGATCATACGAATGAATTAGAATGGATCGTACGAATGAATTAGAATGGATCATATTAATGAATTAGAATGGATCGTACGAATGAATTAGAATGGATACATTCGTGCGAATGAATTAGAATGGATCGTGCACGAATGCATCCATTCTAATTCATTCGTACGATCCATTCTGCACAAAGGTATCCATTCTAATCCATTCGTAGGATCCATTCTAATCCATTCGTACGATCCATTCTAATTCATTCGTACGATCCACTCTAATTCATTCGCTCGAATGAATCCATTCTAATCCATTCGTACGATCCATTCTAATCCATTCGTACGATCCATTCTAATTCATTCGCATGAATGTAACCATTCTAATTCATTCATTTGATCCATTCTAATTCATTCGTACGATCCATTCTAATTCATTCGTCCGATCCATTCTAATTCATTCGCACGAATGTATCCATTCTAATTCATTCGTACGATCCATTCTAATTCAGTCGTATGATCCATTCTAATTCATTCGTAAGATCCATTCTAATTCATTCGTCCGATCCATTCTAATTCATTCGTATGATCCATTCTAATTCATTCGCACGAATATATCCATTCTAGTTCATTCGTACGATCCATTCTAATCCATTCGTACGATCCATTCTAATTCATTCGCATGAATGTAACCATTCTCATTCATTCGTTTTATCCATTCTAATTCATTCGTACGATCCATTCTAATTCATTCGTCCGATCCATTCTAATTCATTCGCACGAATATATCCATTCTAATTCATTCGCACGATCCATTCTAATTCATTCGTACGATCCATTCTAATTCATTCGTACGATCCATTCTAATTCATTCGTAGGATCTTAGAATGGAATATACGAATGAATTAGAATGGATCGTATGAATGAATTAGAATGGATCGTACGAAAGAATTAGAATGGATCGTGCGAATGAATTCGAATGGATCGTACGATCCATTCTAATTCATTCATACAATCCATTCTAATTCATTCGCACGAATGTATCCATTCTAATCCATTCGTACGATCCATTCTAATCCATTCGTACGATCCATTCTAATTCATTCGCACAAATGTATCCATTCTAATTCATTCGTACGATCCATTCTAATTCATTCGTACGATCCATTCTAATTCATTCGTATGATCCATTCTAATTAATTCGTATGATCCATTCTAATTCATTCGTACGATCCATTCTAATTCATTCGTAAGATCCATTCTAATTCATTCGTACGATCCATTCTAATTCATTCGTATGATCCATTCTATTTAATTCGTATGATCCATTCTAATTCATTCGTACGATCCATTCTAATTCATTTGTATGATCCATTCTAATTCATTCGCACAATCCATTCTATTTCATTCGTACGATCCATTCTTACTCATTGGTACGATCCATTCTAATTCATTCGCACGAATGTATCCATTCTAATTCATTCATACGAATCTATTCTAATTCATTCGTACAATCCATTCTATTTCATTCGTACGATCCATTCTTACTCATTCGTATGATCCATTCTAATTCATTCGCACGAATATATCCATTCTAAATCATTCGTACGATCCATTCTATTTCATTCGTACGATCCATTCTAAATCATTTGTACAATCCATTCTATTTCATTCGTACGATCCATTCTTACTCATTCGTATGATCCATTCTAATTCATTCGGACGAATGTATCCATTCTAATTTATTCGTACGATCCATTCTAATTCATTCAAATGATCCATTCTAATTCATTCGTACGATCCATTCTAATTCATTCGTATGATCCATTCTAATTAATTCGTATGATCCATTCTAATTCATTCGTACGATCCATTCTAATTCATTCATACAATCCATTCTAATTCATTCACACGAATGTATCCATTCTAATTAATTCGTACGATCCATTCTAATTCATTCATACAATCCATTCTAATTCATTCCGTACGATCCATTCTAATTCATTCGCTCGAATGTATCCATTCTAATCCATTCGTACGATCCATTCTAATCCATTCGTACGATCCATTCTAATTCATACGATTCATTCTTACGATCCATTCTATTTCATTCGTACGATCCATTCTTACTCATTGGTACGATCCATTCTAATTCATTCGCACGAATGTATCCATTCTAATTCATTCGTACGAATCCATTCTAATTCATTCGTACGATCCATTATAATTCATTCGCACGATCCATTCTAATTCATTCGTACGATCCATTCTAATTCATTCGCACGAATATATCCATTCTAATTCATTCGTACGATCCATTCTAATTCATTCGTACGATCCATTCTAATTCATTCGTACGATCCATTCTAATTCATTCGTACGATCCGTTCTTATTCATTCGCACAAATGTATCCATTCTAGTTCATTCGTACGATCCATTCTAATTCATTCGTACGATCCATTCTAATTCATTAGCACGATCCATGCTAATTCATTCGTTCGATCAATTCTAATTCATTAGCACGATCCATTCTAATTCATTCGTACGATCCATTCTAATTCATTCGCACGATCCATTCTAATTCATTCATAGGATCCATTCTAAATCATTCATACGATCTATTCTAATTCTTTCGCACGAATGTATCCATTCTAATTCATTCGCACGAATGTATCCATTCTATTTCATTCTTACGATCCATTCTAATTCATTCGTACGATCCATTCTAATTCATTCATACGATCTATTCTAATTCATTTATACAATCCATTCTAATTCTTTCACACGATCCATTCTAATTCATTCATATGATCCATTCTAATTCATTCGTACGATCCATTCTAATTCATATGCACAAAGGTATCCATTCTAATCCATTCGTAGGATCCATTCTAATCCATTCGTACGATCCATTCTAATTCATTCGTACGATCCATTCTAATTCATTCGCTCGAATGTATCCATTCTAATCCATTCGTACGATCCATTCTAATCCATTCGTATGATCCATTCTAATTCATTCGCATGAATGTAACCATTCTAATTCATTCATACGATCCATTCTAATTCATTCGTACGATCCATTCTAATTCATTCGTACAATCCATTCTAATTTATTCTCACGAATGTATCCATTCTAATTCATTCATATGATCCATTCTAATTCATTCATACAATCCATTCTATTTATTTCACCCGATCCATTCTAATTCATTCGTACGATCCATTCTAATTCATTTGTACAATCCATTCTAATTCATTCGCACGAATGTATCCATTCTAATTCATTCATACGATCCATTCTAATTCATTCGTACGATCCATTCTAATTCCTTCGTACGATCCATTCTAATTCATTCGTACGATCTATTCTAATTCATTCGTACGATCCATTCTAATTCATTCGTACGATCCATTCTAATTCATTCGTAAGATCCATTCTAATTCATTCATACGATCCATTCTAATTCATTCGTACGATCCATTCTAATTCATTCGCACGAATGTATCCATTCTAGTTCATTCGTACGATCCATTCTAATTCATTCGTACGATCCATTCTAATCCATTCGTACGATCCATTCTAATTCATTCATACGATCCATTCCAATTCATTCATACAATCCATTCTAATTCTTTCACACGATCCATTCTAATTCATTCATACGATCCATTCTAATTCATTCGTACAATCCATTCTATTTCATTTGTACGATCCATTCTTACTCATTTGTATGATCCATTCTAATTGATTCGTACGATCCATTCTAATTCATTCGTACAATCGATTCTAATTCATTCGCACTAACCATTCTAATTCATTCGTACGATCCATTCTAATTCATTCGTATGATCCATTCTAATTTATTCATTCAAATATATCCATTCTAATTCATTCTGTACGATCCATTCTAATTCATTCGTACGATCCATTCTAATTCATTCGTACGAATGTATCCATTCTAATTCATTCGTACGATCCATTCTAATTCATTCGTACGATCCATTCTAATTCATTCGGACGAATGTATCCATTCTAATTTATTCGTACGATCCATTCTAATTCATTCATTTGATCCATTCTAATTCATTTGTACGATCCATTCTAATTCATTCGTCCGATCCATTCTAATTCATTCGCACGAATGTATCCATTCTAATTCATTCGTACGATCCATTCTAATTCATTCGTACGATCCATTATAATTTATTCATACGATCCATTCTAATTCATTCGTACGATCCATTCTAATTCATTCGTACGATCCATTCTTACTCATTCGTATGATCCATTCTAATTCATTCGTACGATCCATTCTAATTCATTCGTACGATCGATTCTAATTCATTCGCACTATCCATTCTAATTCATTCGTACGATCCATTCTAATTCATTCGTATGATCCATTCTAATTTATTCGTTCAAATATATCCATTCTAATTCATTCCGAACGATCCATTCTAATTCATTCGTACGATCCATTCTAATTCATTCGTATGAATGTATCCATTCTAATTCATTCATATGATCCATTCTAATTCATTCGTACGATCCATTCTAATTCATTCGTACGATCCATTCAAATTCATTCGGACGAATGTATCCATTCTAATTTATTCGTACGATCCATTCTAATTCATTCATTTGATCCATTCTAATTCATTCGTACGATCCATTCTAATTCATTCGTCCGATCCATTCTAATTCATTCGCACGAATGCATCCATTCTAATTCATTCGTACGATCCATTCTAATTCATTCGTACGATCCATTCTAATTCATTCGTAAGATCCATTCTAATTCATTCGTACGATCCATTCTAATTCAATCGTACGATCCATTCTAATTCATTCGCACGAATGTATCCATTCTAGTTCATTCGTACGATCCATTCTAATTCATTCGTACGATCCATTCTAATTCATTCGCACGATCCATTCTAATTCATTCGTACGATCCATTCAAATTCATTCATACGATCCATTCTAATTCATTCGCACAAATGTATCCATTCTAATTCATTCATACGATCCATTCTACTTCATTCGTACTATCCGTTCTAATTCACTCATACGATCCATTCTAATTCATTCATATGATCCATTCTAATTCATTTGCACGAATATATCCATTCTAATTCATTCGTACGATCCATTCTAATTCCTTCGTACGATCTATTCTAATTCCTTCGTACGATCCATTCAAATTCCTTCGTACGATCCATTCTATTTCATTCGTATGATCCATTCTAATTAATTCGTACGATCCATTCTAATTCATTCGTATGATCCATTCTAATTCATTCGTACGATCCATTCTTACTCATTCGTACGATCCATTCTAATTCATTCATACAATCCATTCTAATTCATTCCGTACGATCCATTCTAATTCATTCATACGATCTATTCTTTCATACAATCCATTCTAATTCTTTCATGCGAATGAATTAGAATGGATACCTTTGTGCATATGAATTAGAATGGATCGTACGAATGAATTAGAATGGATCATATTAATGAATTAGAATGGATCGTACGAATTAATTAGAATGGATACATTTGTGCGAATGAATTAGAATGGATCGTGCGAGTCAATTAGACTGGATCGTGCGAATGAATAAGAATAGATCATACGAATGAATTAGAATGGATCGTACGAATTAATTAGAATGGATACATTCGTGCGAATGAATTAGAATGGATTGTATGAATGAATTAGAATGGATCGTACGAATGAATTAGAGTGGATCATACGAATTAATTAGAATGGATCATACGAATGAATTAGAATGGATCGTACGAATGAATTAGAATGGATCGTACGAATGAATTAGAATGGATCGTGCAAATGAATTAGAATGGATCGTACGAATGAATTAGAATGGATACATTTGTGCGAATGAATTAGAATGGATCGTACGAATGAATTAGAATGAATCGTATGAATGAATTAGAATAGATCGTACGAATGAATTAGAATGGATCGTGCGAATGAATTAGAATGGATCGTACGAATGAATTAGAATGGATCGTGTGAAAGAATTAGAATGGATCGTACGAATGAATTATAATGGATCGTGCGAATGAATTAGAATGGATCGTACGAATGAATTAGAATGGATACATTTGTGCGAATGAATTAGAATGGATCGCACGAATGAATTAGAATGGATCGTATGAATGAATTAGAATGGATCGTACGAATGAATTAGAATGGATCATGCGAATGAATTAGAATGGATCGTACGAATGAATTAGAATGGATCGTACGAATGAACTAGAATGGATACATTCGTGCGAATGAATTAGAATGGATCGTACGAATGAATTAGAATGGATCGTACGAATGAATTAGAATGGATCTTAGTAATGAATTAGAATGGATCGTACGAATGAATTAGAATGGATCGTACGAATGAATTAGAATGGATACATTCGTGCGAATGAATTAGAATGGATCGGACGAATGAATTAGAATGGATCGTACGAATGAATTAGAATGGATCGTACGAATGAATTAGAATGGATCGTACGAATAAATTAGAATGGATACATTCGTCCTAATGAATTAGAATGGATCATACGAATGAGTCAGAATGGATCGTACGAATGAAATAGAATAGATTGTACGAATGAATTAGAATGGATCCTACGAATGAATTATAATGGATCATGTGAAAGAATTAGAATGGATTGTATGAATGAATTAGAATGGATCGTATGAATGAATTAGAATGGATCGTGCGAATGAATTCGAATGGATCGTACGAATTCATTCTACTTCATTCATACAATCCATTCTAATTCTTTCACACGATCTATTCTAATTCATTCATAGGATCAATTCTAATTCATTCGTACATACTATTCTATTTCATTCGTACGATCCATTCTTACTCATTCGTATGATCCATTCGAATTCATTCGGACGAATGTATCTAGAATGGATCGTACGAATGGATTAGAATTGATCGTACGAATGGATTAAAATGGATACATTCGTGCGAATGAATTAGAATGGATCATACGAATGAGTAAGAATGGATCGTACGAATGAAATAGAATAAATTGTACGAATGAATTAGAATGAATCGTGCGAATAAATTTGAATGGATTGTACGAATGAATTAGAATGGATCGTGCTAATGAATTAGAATTGATCGTACGAATGAAATAGAATGGATTGTACGAATGATTTAGAATGGATCGTACGAATGAATTAGAATGGATCGTACGAATGATTTAGAATGGATACATTCGTGCGAATGAATTAGAATGGATCATACGAATGAGTAAGAATGGATCGTACGAATGAAATAGAATGGATTGTACGAATGAATTAGAATGGATTCGTACGAATGAATTAGAATGGATACATTCGTGCGAATGAATTAGAATGGATCGTACCAATGAGTAAGAATGGATCGTACGAATAAAATAGAATGGATTGTGCGAATGAATTAGAATGGATCGTACGAATGAGTTAGAATGGATCGTGTGAAAGAATTAGAATGGATTGTATGAATGAATTAGAATAGATCGTATGAATGAATTAGAATGGATCGTACGAATGAATTAGAATGGATCGTACGAATGAATTAGAATGGATCGTACGAATGAATTAGAATGGATACATTCGTGCGAATGAATTAGAGTGGATGCATTCGTACGAAAGAATTAGAATAGATCGTATGAATGAATTAGAATGGATCCTATGAATGAATTAGAATGGATCGTGCGAATGAATTAGAATGGATCGTACGAATGAATTAGAATGGATCGTGCTAATGAATTAGAATTGATCGAACAAATGAATTAGCATGGATCGTGCTAATGAATTAGAATGGAACGTAAAAATGAATTAGAATGGATCGTGTGAAAGAATTAGAATGGATTGTATGAATGAATTAGAATGAATTCGTACGATCCATTCGAATTCATTCACACGATCCATTCTAATTCATTCATACGATCCATTCTAATTCATTCATACAATCCATTCTAATTCTTTCACACGATCCATTCTAATTCATTCGTAGGATCCATTCTAATTCATTCGTACAATCTATTCTATTTCATTCGTACGATCCATTCTTACTCATTCGTATGATCCATTCTAATTCATTCGGACGAATGTATCCATTCTAATTTATTCGTATGATCCATTCTAATTCATTCATACGATCCATTCTAATTCATTCGTACGATCCATTCTAATTCATTCGTCCGATCCATTCTAATTCATTCGCATGAATGTATCCATTCTAATTCATTCGTACGATCCATTCTAATTCATTCGTACGATCCATTCTAATTCATTCGTACGATCCTTTCTAATTCATTCGCACGAATGTATCCATTCTAGTTCATTCATACGATCCATTCTAATTCATTCGTACGATCCATTCTAATTCATTCGCACGATCCATTCTAATTCATTCGTACGATCCATTCTAATTCATTCATACGATCCATTCTAATTCATTCGTACGATCCATTCTAATTCATTCATACAATCCATTCTAATTCATTCGAACGATCCATTCTAATTCTTTCGCTCGATCTATTCTAATTCATTCGTACGATCCATTCTTATTCATTCGCACGATCTGTTCTTATTCATTCGCACAATCTGTTCTTATTCTAATTCATTCGTATGATCCATTCTAATTAATTCGTATGATCCATTCTAATTCATTCGTACGATCCATTCTAATTCATTCGCACGATCCATTCTAAATCATTCGTACAATCCATTCTATTTCATTCGTACGATCAATTCTAATTCATTAGCACAATCCATTCTAATTCATTCGTACAATCCATTCAAATTTATTCGCACGATCCATTCTAATTTATTCGTACAATTTATTCTATTTCATTCGTACGATCCATTCTTACTCATTCGTATGATCCATTCTAATTCATTCGCACGAATGTATCCATTTTAATCCATTCGTACGATCCATTCTAATCCATTCGTACGATCCATTCTAGATACATTCGTCCGAATGAATTCGAATGGATCATACGAATGAGTAAGAATGGATCGTACGAATGAAATAGAATAGTATGTACGAATGAATTAGAATGGATCCTATGAATGAATTAGAATAGATCGTGTGAAAGAATTAGAATGGATTGTATGAATGAATTAGAATGAATTCGTACGATCCATTCGAATTCATTCGCACGATCCATTCTAATTCATTCATACGATCCATTCTAATTCATTCATACAATCCATTCTAATTCTTTCACACGATCCATTATAATTCATTCGTAGGATCCATTCTAATTCATTCGTACAATCTATTCTATTTCATTCGTACGATCCATTCTGACTCATTCGTATGATCCATTCTAATTCATTCGGACGAATGTATCCATTCTAATTTATTCGTACGATCCATTCTAATTCATTCGAACGATCCATTCTAATTCTTTCGCTCGATCCATTCTAATTCATTCGTATGATCCATTCTTATTCATTCGCACGATCTGTTCTTATTCATTCGCACGATCTGTTCTTATTCTAATTCATTCGTATGATCCATTCTAATTAATTCGTATGATCCATTCTAATTCATTCGTACGATCCATTCTAATTCATTCATACAATCCATTCTAATTCATTCGCACGAATGTATCCATTCTAATTAATTCGTATGATCTATTCTTATTCCTTCGCACGATCTAGTCTAATTGATTCGCACGATCTATTCTAATTCATTCGCACGAATGTATCCATTCTAATTCATTCGTACGATCCATTCTAATTCATTAATATGATCCATTCTAATTCATTCGTACGATCCATTCTAATTCATTCATACGATCCATTCTAATTCATTCGTACGATCCATTCTAATTCATTCGCACGAATGTATCCATTCTAATTCATTCGTACGATCCATTCTGATTCATTCGCACGATCCATTCTAATTCATTCGTACGATCCATTCTAATTCTTTCACACGATCCACTCTAATTCATTCGTACGATCCATTCTAATTCATTCGCACGATCCATTCTAATTCATTCGTACGATCCATTCTAATTCATTCGCACAATCTGTTCTTTTTCATTCGCACAATCCATTCTAATTCATTCGCACGAATGTATCCATTCTAATTCATTCGTACGAATGAATTAGAATAGCTCATACGAATGAATTAGAATGAATCGTATGAATGAATTAGAATGGTTACATTCGTGAGAATGAATTAGAATAGATCGTACGAATGAATTAGAATGGATCGTACGAATAAATTAGAATGGATCGTGGGAATGAATTAGAATGGATCGTACGAATGAATTAGAATGGATCCACCGAATGAGTTAGAATGGATGATACGAATGAATTAGAATGGTTTGTACGAATGAATTAGAATGGATTGTGCGAATGAATTAGAATGGATCGTATGAATGAATAAGAATGGATCGTACGAATGAATTAGAATGGATCGTGCGAATGAATTAGCATGGATCATGCGAATGTATCCATTCTAGTTCATTCGTACGATCCATTCTAGTTCATTCGTACGATCCATTCTAATTCATTCGTACGATCCACTCTAATTCATTCGTATGATCCATTCTAATTAATTCTTATGATCTATTCTAATTCATTCGTACGATCCATTCTAATTCATCCGTGCAATCCATTCTATTTCATTCGTACGATCCATTCTTACTCAATCGTACGATCCATTCTAATTCATTCACACGAATGTATCCATTCGTACGAATGAATTAGAATAGATTGTACGAATGAATTAGAATGGATCGTACGAATGAATTAGAATGGATCGTACGAAGGAATTAGAATGGATCGTACGAATGAATTAGAATGGATCGTACGAATGAATTAGAATAGATCGTACAAATGAATTAGACTGGATCGTACGAAGGAATTAGAATGGATCGTACGAATGAATTAGAATGGATATATTCGTGCAAATGAATTAGAATGGATCGTATGAATGTATTAGAATGGATCGTATGAGTGAATTAGAATGGATCGTACGTATGAATTAGAATGGATCATATGAATGAATTAGAATGGATACATTCGTGCGAATGAATTAGAATTGATCGTACTAATGAATTAGAATGGATCGTGCGAATGAATTAGAATGGATCGTATGAATGAATTAGAATGGATCGTACGAATGAACTAGAATGGATACATTCGTGCGAATGAATTAGAATGGATCGTACGAATGAATTATAATGGATCGTACGAATAAATTAGAATGGATCTTACGAATGAATTAGAATGGATCGTACGAATGAGTAAGAATGGATCGTACGAATGAAATAGAATGGATTATTCGAATGAATTAGAATGGAAACGTACGAATGAATTAGAATAGATACATTCGTGCGAATGAATTAGAATGGATCATACGAATGAGTAAGAATGGATCGTACGAATGAAATAGAATAGATTGTACGAATGAATTAGAATGGATCCTACGAATGAATTAGAATGGATCATGTGAAAGAATTAGAATGGATTGTATGAATGAATTAGAATGGATCGTACGAATGAATTAGAATGGATCGTACGAATGAATTAGAATGGATACATTCGTGCGAATGAATTAGAATTGATCGTACGAATGAATTAGAATGGATCGTGCGAATGAATTAGAATGGATCGTACGAATGAATTAGAATGGATACATTCGTGCGAATGAATTAGAATGGATCGTACGAATGAAGTAGAATGGATCGTACGAATGAATTAGAATGGATCTTACGAATGAATTAGAATGGATCGTACGAATGAATTAGAATGGATCGTACGAATGAATTAGAATGGATACATTCGTGCGAATGAATTAGAATGGTTCAGACGAATGAATTAGAATGGATCGTACGAATGAATTAGAAAGGATCGTACGAATGAATTAGAATGGATCGTACGAATAAATTAGAATGGATACATTCGTCCGAGTGAATTAGAATGGATCATACGAATGAGTAAGAATGGATCGTACGAATGAAATAGAATGGATCATACGAATGAACTAGAATGGATACATTCGTGCGAATGAATTAGAATGGATCGTACGAATGAATTAGAATGGATCGTACGAATGAATTAGAATGGATACATTCGTGCGAATGAATTAGAATGGATTGGACAAATGAATTAGAATGGATCGTACGAATGAATTAGAATGGATCGTACGAATGAATTAGAATGGATCGTACGAATAAATTAGAATGGATACATTCGTCCGAATGAATTAGAATGGATCATACGAATGAATTAGAATGGATCGAATGAATGAATTAGAATGGATCATATTAAAGAATTAGAATGGATCGTACGAATGAATTAGAATGGATATATTCGTGCGAATGAATTAGAATGGATCATGCACGAATGTATCCATTCTAATCCATTCGTAGGATCCATTCTAATCCATTCGTACGATCCATTCTAATTCATTCGCTCGAATGAATCCATTCTAATCCATTCGTACGATCCATTCTAATCCATTCGTACGATCCATTCTAATTCATTCGCATGAATGTAACCATTCTAATTCATTCATTTGATCCATTCTAATTCATTCGTACGATCCATTCTAATTCATTCGTACGATCCATTCTAATTCAGTCATACGATCCATTCTAATTCATTCGTAAGATCCATTCTAATTCATTCGTTTGATCCATTCTAATTCATTCGTATGATCCATTCTAATTCATTCGCACGAATATATCCATTCTAGTTCATTCGTACGATCCATTCTAATCCATTCGTACGATCCATTCTAATTCATTCGCATGAATGTAACCATTCTAATTCATTCATTTGATCCATTCTAATTCATTCGTATGATCCATTCTAATTCATTCGTCCGATCCATTCTAATTCATTCGCACGAATATATCCATTCTAATTCATTCGCACGATCCATTCTAATTCATTCGTACGATCCATTCTAATTCATTCGTACGATCCATTCTAATTCATTCGTAGGATCTTAGAATGGAATATACGAATGAATTAGAATGGATCGTACGAATGAATTAGAATGGATCGTATGAATGAATTAGAATGGATCGTACGAAAGAATTAGAATGGATCGTGCGAATGAATTCGAATGGATCGTACGATCCATTCTAATTCATTCATACAATCCATTCTAAATCATTCGCACGAATGTATCCATTCTAATCCATTCGTACGATCCATTCTAATCCATTCGTACGATCCATTCTAATTCATTCGCACAAATGTATCCATTCTAAATCATTCGTACGATCCATTCTAAATCATTCGTACGATCCATTCAAATTCATTCGTATGATCCATTCTAATTAATTCGTATGATCCATTCTAATTCATTCGTACGATCCATTCTAATTCATTCGTACGATCCATTCTAATTCATTCGTACGATCCATTCTAATTCATTCGTATGATCCATTTTAATTAATTCGTATGATCCATTCTAATTCATTCGTACGATCCATTCTAATTCATTTGTACGATCCATTCTAATTCATTCGCACAATCCATTCTATTTCATTCGTACGATCCATTCTTACTCATTGGTACGATCCATTCTAATTCATTCGCACGAATGTATCCATTCTAATTCATTCATACGAATCTATTCTAATTCATTCGTACAATCCATTCTATTTCATTCCTACGATCCATTCTTACTCATTCGTATGATCCATTCTAATTCATTCGCACGAATATATCCATTCTAAATCATTCGTACGATCCATTCTATTTCATTCGTACGATCCATTCTAAATCATTTGTACAATCCATTCTATTTCATTCGTACGATCCATTCTTACTCATTCGTATGATCCATTCTAATTCATTCGGACGAATGTATCCATTCTAATTTATTCGTACGATCCATTCTAATTCATTCGTACGATCCATTCTAATTCATTCGTACGATCCATTCTAATTCATTCGTATGATCCATTCTAATTAATTCGTATGATCCATTCTAATTCATTCGTACGATCCATTCTAATTCATTCATACAATCCATTCTAATTCATTCGCACGAATGTATCCATTCTAATTAATTCGTACGATCCATTCTAATTCATTCATACAATCCATTCTAATTCATTCCGTACGATCCATTCTAATTCATTCGCTCGAATGTATCCATTCTAATCCATTCGTACGATCCATTCTAATCCATTCGTACGATCCATTCTAATTCATACGATTCATTCTTACGATCCATTCTATTTCATTCGTACGATCCATTCTTACTCATTGGTATGATCCAGTCTAATTCATTCGCACGAATGTATCCATTCTAATTCATTCGTACGAATCCATTCTAATTCATTCGTACGATCCATTCTAATTCATTCGCACGATCCATTCTAATTCATTCGTACGATCCATTCTAATTCATTCGCACGAATGTATCCATTCTAATTCATTCGTATGATCCATTCTAATTCATTCGTACGATCCATTCTAATTCATTCGTACGATCCATTCTAATTCATTCGTACGATCCATTCTTATTCATTCGAACAAATGTATCCATTCTAGTTCATTCGTACGATCCATTCTAATTCATTCGTACGATCCATTCTAATTCATTAGCACGATCCATGCTAATTCATTCGTTCGATCAATTCTAATTCATTAGCACGATCCATTCTAATTCATTCGTACGATCCATTCTAATTCATTCGCACGATCCATTCTAATTCATTCATAGGATCCATTCTAATTCATTCATACGATCTATTCTAATTCTTTCGCACGAATGTATCCATTCTAATTCATTCGCACGAATGTATCCATTCTATTTCATTCATACGATCCATTCTAATTCATTCGTACGATTCATTCTAATTCATTCATACGATCTATTCTAATTCATTCATACAATCCATTCTAATTCTTTCACACGATCCATTCTAATTCATTCATATGATCCATTCTAATTCATTCGTACGATCCATTCTAATTCATATGCACAAAGGTATCCATTCTAATCCATTTGTAGGATCCATTCTAATCCATTCGTACGATCCATTCTAATTCATTCGCTCGAATGTATCCATTATAATCCATTCGTACGATCCATTCTAATCCATTCGTACGATCCATTCTAATTCATTCGCATGAATGTAACCATTCTAATTCATTCATACGATCCATTCTAATTCATTCGTACGATCCATTCTAATTCATTCGTACGATCCATTCTAATTTATTCGCACGAATGTATCCATTCTAATTCATTCATATGATCCATTCTAATTCATTCATACAATCCATTCTAATTCTTTCACCCGATCCATTCTAATTCATTCGTACGATCCATTCTAATTCATTCGTACAATCCATTCAAATTCATTCGCACGAATGTATCCATTCTAATTCATTCATACGATCCATTCTAATTTATTCGTACGATCCATTCTAATTCCTTCGTACGATACATTCTAATTCATTCGTACGATCCATTCTAATTCATTCGTACGATCCATTCTAATTCATTCGTACGATCCATTCTAATTCATTCGCACGAATGTATCCATTCTAGTTCATTCGTACGATCCATTCTAATTCATTCGTACGATCCATTCTAATCCATTCGTACGATCCATTCTAATTCATTCATACGATCCATTCTAATTCATTCATACAATCAATTCTAATTCTTTCACACGATCCATTCTAATTCATTCATACGATCCATTCTAATTCATTCGTACAATCCATTCTATTTCATTTGTACGATCCATTCTTACTCATTTGTATGATCCATTCTAATTCATTCGTACGATCCATTCTAATTCATTCGTACAATCGATTCTAATTCATTCGCACTAACCATTCTAATTCATTCGTACGATCCATTCTAATTCATTCGTATGATCCATTCTAATTTATTCGTTCAAATATATCCATTCTAATTCATTCCGAACGATCCATTCTAATTCATTCGTACGATCCATTCTAAGTCATTCGTACGAATGTATCCATTCTAATTCATTCGTACGATCCATTCTAATTCATTCGTACGATCCATTCTAATTCGTTCGTACGATCCATTCTAATTCATTCGGACGAATGTATCCATTCTAATTTATTCGTACGATCCATTCTAATTCATTCATTTGATCCATTCTAATTCATTCGTACAATCCATTCTAATTCATTCGTCCGATCCATTCTAATTCATTCGCACGAATGTATCCATTCTAATTCATTCGTACGATCCATTCTAATTCATTCGTACGATCCATTCTAATTTATTCGTACGATCCATTCTAATTCATTCGTACGATCCATTCTAATTCATTCGTACGATCCATTCTTACTCATTCGTATGATCCATTCTAATTCATTCGTACGATCCATTCTAATTCATTCGTACAATCGATTCTAATTCATTCGCACTATCCATTCTAATTCATTCGTACGATCCATTCTAATTCATTCGTATGATCCATTCTAATTTATTCGTTCAAATATATCCATTCTAATTCATTCCGTACGATCCATTCTAATTCATTCGTACGATCCATTCTAATTCATTCGTATGAATGTATCCATTCTAATTCATTCGTACGATCCATTCTAATTCATTCGTACGATCCATTCAAATTCATTCGGATGAATGTATCCATTCTAATTTATTCGTACGATCCATTCTAATTCATTCATTTGATCCATTCTAATTCATTCATACGATCCATTCTAATTCATTCGTCCGATCCATTCTAATTCATTCGCACGAATATATCCATTCTAATTCATTCGTACGATCCATTCTAATTCATTCGTACGATCTATTCTAATTCATTCGTAAGATCCATTCTAATTCATTCGTACGATCCATTCTAATTCATTCGTACGATCTATTCTAATTCATTCGCACGAATGTATCCATTCTAGTTCATTCGTACGATCCATTCTAATTCATTCGTACAATCCATTCCAATTCATTCGCACGATCCATTCTAATTCATTCGTACGATCCATTCAAATTCATTCATACGATCCATTCTAATTCATTCACACGAATGTATCCATTCTAATTCATTCATACGATCCATTCTACTTCATTCGTACTATCCATTCTAATTCACTCATAGGATCCATTCTAATTCATTCATACGATCCATTCTAATTCATTTGCACGAATATATCCATTGTAATTCATTCGTACGATCCATTCTAATTCCTTCGTACGATCCATTCTAATTCCTTCGTACGATCCATTCAAATTCCTTCGTACGATCCATTCTATTTCATTCGTATGATCCATTCTAATTAATTCATACGATCCATTCTAATTCATTCGTATGATCCATTCTAATTCATTCGTACGATCCATTCTTACTCATTCGTACGATCCATTCTAATTCATTCATACAATCCATTCTAATTCATTCCGTACGATCCATTCTAATTCATTCATACGATCTAATTAATTAGAATGGATACATTCGTGCGAATGAATTAGAATGGATTGTATGAATGAATTAGAATGGATCGTACGAATGAATTAGAGTGGATCATATGAATTAATTAGAATGGATCGTACGAATGAATTAGAATGGATCGTACGAATGAATTAGAATGGATCGTGCAAATGAATTTGAATGGATCGTACGAATGAATTAGAATGGATACATTTGTGCGAATGAATTAGAATGGATCGTACGAATGAATTAGAATGAATCGTATGAATGAATTAGAATAGATCGTACGAATGAATTAGAATGGATCGTGCGAATGAATTAGAATAGATCGTACGAATGAATTAGAATGGATCGTGTGAAAGAATTAGAATGGATCGTACGAATGAATTATAATGGATCGTGCGAATGAATTAGAATGGATCGTATGAATGAATTAGAATGGATACATTTGTGCGAATGAATTAGAATGGATCGCACGAATGAATTAGAATGGATCGTATGAATGAATTAGAATGGATCGTACGAATGAATTAGAATGGATCGTGCGAATGAATTAGAATGGATCGTACGAATGAATTAGAATGGATCGTACGAATGAACTAGAATGGATACATTCGTGCGAATGAATTAGAATGGATCATACGAATGAATTAGAATGGATCGTACGAATGAATTAGAATGGATCTTAGTAATGAATTAGAATGGATCGTACCAATGAATTAGAATGGATCGAACGAATGAATTAGAATGGATACATTCGTGCGAATGAATTAGAATGGATCGGACGAATGAATTATAATGGATCGTACGAATGAATTAGAATGGATCGTACGAATAAATTAGAATGGATACATTCGTCCGAATGAATTAGAATGGATCATACGAATGAGTCAGAATGGATCGTACGAATGAAATAGAATAGATTGTACGAATGAATTAGAATGGATCCTACGAATGAATTAGAATGGATCGTGTGAAAGAATTAGAATGGATTGTATGAATGAATTAGAATGGATCGTATGAATGAATTAGAATGGATCGTGCGAATGAATTCGAATGGATCGTACGAATTCATTCTAATTCATTCATACAATCCATTCTAATTCTTTCACACGATCTATTCTAATTCATTCATATGATCCATTCTAATTCATTCGTACATACTATTCTATTTCATTCGTACGATCCATTCTTACTCATTCGTATGATCCATTCTAATTCATTAGGACGAATGTATCTAGAATGGATCGTACGAATGGATTAGAATGGATCGTACGAATGGATTAAAATGGATACATTCGTGCGAATGAATTAGAATGGATCATACGAATGAGTAAGAATGGATCGTACGAATGAAATAGAATAGATTGTACGAATGAATTAGAATGGATCGTGCGAATAAATTTGAATGGATTGTACGAATGAATTAGAATGGATCGTGCTAATGAATTAGAATTGATCGTACGAATGAAATAGAATGGATTGTACGAATGATTTAGAATGGATCGTACGAATGAATTAGAATGGATCGTACGAATGATTTAGAATGGATTCATTCGTGCGAATGAATTAGAATGGATCATACGAATGAGTAAGAATGGATCGTACGAATGAAATAGAATGGATTGTACGAATGAATTAGAATGGATTCGTACGAATGAATTAGAATGGATACATTTGTGCGAATGAATTAGAATGGATCGTACCAATGAGTAAGAATGGATCGTACGAATGAAATAGAATGGATTGTGCGAATGAATTAGAATGGATCGTACGAATGAATTAGAATGGATCGTGTGAAAGAATTAGAATGGATTGTATGAATGAATTAGAATAGATCGTATGAATGAATTAGAATGGATCGTACGAATGAATTAGAATGGATCGTACGAATGAATTAGAATGGATCGTACGAATGAATTAGAATGGATACATTCGTGCGAATGAATTAGAATAGATACATTCGTACGAAAGAATTAGAATAGATCGTATGAATGAATTAGAATGGATCCTATGAATGAATTAGAATGGATCATGCGAATGAATTAGAATGGATCGTACGAATGAATTAGAATGGATCGTGCTAATGAATTAGAATTGATCGAACAAATGAATTAGCATGGATCGTGCTAATGAATTAGAATGGAACGTACAAATGAATTAGAATGGATCGTGTGAAAGAATTAGAATGGATTGTATGAATGAATTAGAATGAATTCGTACGATCCATTCGAATTCATTCGCACGATCCATTCTAATTCATTCATACGATCCATTCTAATTCATTCATACAATCCATTCTAATTCTTTCACACGATCCATTCTAATTCATTCGTAGGATCCATTCTAATTCATTCGTACAATCTATTCTATTTTATTCGTACGATCCATTCTTACTCATTCGTATGATCCATTCTAATTCATTCGGACGAATGTATCCATTCTAATTTATTCGTACGATCCATTCTAATTCATTCATACGATCCATTCTAATTCATTCGTACGATCCATTCTAATTCATTCGTCCGATCCATTCTAATTCATTCGCACGAATGTATCCATTCTAATTCATTCGTACGATCCATTCTAATTCATTCGTACGATCCATTCTAATTCATTCGTACGATCCATTCTAATTCATTCGTACGATCCTTTCTAATTCATTCGCACGAATGTATCCATTCTAGTTCATTCGTACGATCCATTCTAATTCATTCGTACGATCCATTCTAATTCATTCGCACGATCCATTCTAATTCATTCGTACGATCCATTCTAATTCATTCATACGATCCATTCTAATTCATTCGTACGATCCATTCTAATTCATTTGCACAAATGTATCCTTTCTAATTCATTCGAACGATCCATTCTAATTCTTTCGCACGATCCATTCTAATTCATTCGTACGATCCATTCTTATTCATTCACACGATCTGTTCTTATTCATTCGCACAATCCATTCTAATTCATTCGCACGAATGTATCCATTCTAAGTCATTCGTACGATCCATTCTAATTCATTCGTACGATCCATTCTAATTCATTCGTAAGATCCATTCTAATTAATTCGTATGATCCATTCTAATTCATTCGTACGATCCATTCTAATTCATTCATACAATTCATTCTAATTCATTCATACAATCCATTCTAATCCATTCTAATCCATTCTAATCCATTCTAAGAATTGATCGTACGAATGAAATAGAATAGATTGTACGAATGAATTAGAATGGATCCTACGAATGAATTAGAATAGATCGTGTGAAAGAATTAGAATGGATTGTATGAATGAATTAGAATGAATTCGTACGATCCATTCTAATTCATTCGCACGATCCATTCTAATTCATTCATACGATCCATTCTAATTCATTCATACAATCCATTCTAATTCTTTCACACAATCCATTCTAATTCATTCGTAGGATCCATTCTAATTCATTCGTACAATCTATTCTATTTCATTCGTACGATCCATTCTTACTCATTCGTATGATCCATTCTAATTCATTCAGACGAATGTATCCATTCTAATTTATTCGTACGATCCATTCTAATTCATTCGTACGATCTATTCTAATTCATTCGTACGATCCATTCTAATTCATTCATACGATCTATTCTAATTCATTCATACGATCCATTCTAATTCATTCGCACGATCCATTCTAATTCATTCGTACGATCCATTCTAATTCATTCGCAGGAATGTATCCATTCTAGTTCATTCGTACGATCCATTCTAATTCATTCTTACGATCCATTCTAATTCATTCGTACGATCCATTCTAATTCATTCATACAATCCATTCTAATTCATTCGCACGATCCATTCTAATTAACTCATACGATCCATTCTAATACATTCATACAATCCATTCTATTTCATTTGCACGAATATATCCATTCTAATACATTCGTATTTCACACGATCCATTCTAATTCATTCGTAGGATCCATTCTAATTCATTCGTACAATCTATTCTATTTCATTCGTACGATCCATTCTTACTCATTCGTATAATCCATTCTAATTCATTCGGACGAATGTATCCATTCTAATTTATTCGTACGATCCATTCTAATTCATTCGTACGATCCATTCTAATTCATTCGTACGATCCATTCTTACTCATTCGTATGATCCATTCTAATTCATTCGTACGATCCATTCTAATTCATTCGTACGAACCATTCTAATTCATTCGCACAATCTATTCTAATTCATTCGTACGATCCATTCTAATTCATTCGTACGATCGTACGAATGAATTAGAATGGATCGTACGGAATGAATTAGAATGGATTGTATGAATGAATTAGAATGGATACATTCGTGCAAATGAATTAGAATGGATAATACGAATGACTAAGAATGGATCGTACGAATGAAATAGAATGGATTGTACGAATGAATTAGAATGGATCGTACAAATGAATTTGAATAGATCGTACGAATGAATTAGAATGGATCATACGAATGAGTAAGAATGGATCGTACAAATGAAATAGAATGGATTGTACGAATGAATTAGAATGGATCGTACGAATGAATTAGAATGGATCGTGTGAAAGAATTAGAATGCATTGTATGAATGAATTAGAATGGATTGTATGAATGAATTAGAATGGATCGTGCGAATGAATTCGAATGGATCGCATGATCCATTCGAATAGAATGGATCGTATGAATGAATTAGAATGGATCGGGCGAATGAATTAGAATAGATTGTAGGAATGAATTAGAATGGATCTGGATGAATGAATTAGAATGGATCGTATGAATGAATTAGAATGGATCGTGCGAATGAATTAGAATGGATCATACGAATGAATTAGAATGGATCGTACGAATGAATTAGAATGGATCATACGAATGAATTAGAATGGATCATACGAATGAGTAAGAATGGATCGTACGAATGAAATAGAATGGATTGTACGAATGAATTAGAATGGATACATTCGTGCGAATGAATTAGAATGGATCGTACGAATGAATTAGAATGGATCGTACGAATGAATTAGAATGCATCGTACAAAAGAATTAGAATAGATATATTCGTGCGAATGAATTAGAATGGATCGTACGAATGAATTATACTAGATCGTACGAATGAATTTGAATGGATACATTTGTGCGAATGAATCTAAATGGATTGTATGAATGAATTTTAATGGATAGTACGAATGAATTAGAATGGATCGTATGAATGAATTAGAATAGCTCATACGAATGAATTAGAATGGATCGTATGAATGAATTAGAATAGCTCATACGAATGAATTAGAATGGATCGTATGAATGAATTAGAATAGTTACATTCGTGCGAATGAATTAGAATGGATCGTACGAATGAATTAGAATCGATCGCACGAATAAATTAGAATGGATCGTGGGAATGAATTAGAATGGATCGTACGAATGAATTAGAATGGATCCACCGAATGAGTTAGAATGGATCATACGAATGAATTAGAATGGATTGTACAAATGAATTAGAATGGATTGTGCGAATGAATTAGAATGGATCGTATGAATGAATAAGAATGGATCGTACGAATGAATTAGAATGGATCGTGCGATTGAATTAGCATGAATCGTACGAATGTATTAGAATGGATCGTACGAATGAATTAGAATGAATTGTACGATCCATTCTAATTCATTCATACGATCCATTCTAATTCATTCGCACGAATGTATCCATTCTAGTTCATTCGTACGATCCATTCTAGTTCATTCGTACGATCCATTCTAATTCATTCGTATGATCCACTCTAATTCATTCGTATGATCCATTCTAATTAATTCGTATGATCCATTCTAATTCATTCATACAATCCATTCTAATTCATTCGCACGAATGTATCCATTCTAATTAATTCGTACGATCCATTCTAATTCATTCTTATGATCCATTCTTATTCATTCGCACGATCCAGTCTAATGGATTCGCACGATCCATTCTAATTCATTCGCACGAATGTATCCATTATAACTCATTCGTACGATCCATTCTAATTCATTAATATGATCCATTCTAATTCATTCGCACGATCCATTCTAATTCATTCGTACGATCCATTCTAATTCATTCGTACGATCCATTCTAATTCATTCGCACGATCCATTCTAATTCATTCGTACAATCTATTCTATTTCATTCGTACGATCCATTCTTACTCATTCGTATGATCCATTCTAATTCATTCGGACGAATGTATCCATTCTAATTTTATTCGTACGATCCATTCTAATTCATTCGTACGATCCATTCTAATTCATTCGTACGATCCATTCTAATTCATTCGTCCGATCCATTCTAATTCATTCGCACAAATGTATCCATTCTAATTCATTCGTACGGTCCATTCTAATTCATTCGCACAATCCATTTTATTTCATTCGTATGATCCATTCTTACTCATTCGTATGATCCATTATGGATACATTCGTGCGAATGAATTAGAATGGATCATACGAATGAGTAAGAATGGATCGTACGAATGAAATAGAATGGATTGTGCGAATGAATTAGAATGGATCGTACGAATGAATTAGAATGGATCGTGTGAAAGAATTAGAATGGATTGTATGAATGAATTAGAATAGATCGTATGAATGAATTAGAATGGATCGTAGGAATGAATTAGAATGGATCGTACGAATGAACTAGAATGGATACATTCGTGCGAATGAATTAGAATGGATCGTACGAATGAATTAGAATGGATCGTACGAATGAATTAGAATGGATCTTACGAATGAATTAGAATGGATCGTACGAATGCACGATCCATGCTAATTCATTCGTTTGATCAATTCTAATTAATTAGCACGATCCATTCTAATTCATTCGTACGATCCATTCTAATTCATTCGCACGATCCATTCTAATTCATTCGTACGATCCATTCTAATTCTTTCACACGATCCATTCTAATTCATTCGTACGATACATTCTAATTCATTCGTACGATCTATTCTAATTCATTCATACGATCCATTCTAATTTCATTCGTACGATCCATTCTAATTCATTCTCTCAATGTATCCATTCTAATCCATTCGTACGATCCATTGTAATCCATTCGTACGATCCATTCTAATTCATTCGCATGAATGTAACCATTCTAATTCATTCGTACGATCCATTCTAATTCATTCGTCTGATTCATTCTAATTCATTCGCACGAATGTATCCATTCTAATCCATTCGTAAGATCCATTCTAATTCATTCGTACGATCCATTCTAATTCATTAATATGATCCATTCTAATTCATTCGTACGATCCATTCTAATTCATATGCACAAAGGTATCCATTCTAATTCATTCGTACGATTCATTCTAATTCAGGATCGTACGAATGAATTAGAATGGATACATTCGTGCGAATGAATTAGAATTGATCGTACGAATGAATTAGAATGGATCGTGCGAATAAATTAGAATGGATCATATGAATGAATTAGAATGGATCGTACGAATGAACTAGAATGGATACATTCGTGCAAATGAATTAGAATGGATCGTACGAATGAATTAGAATGGATCGTACGAATGAATTAGAATGGATCTTACGAATGAATTAGAATGGATCGTACGAATGAATTAGAATGGATACATTCGTGCGAATGAATTAGAATGGATCAGACAAATGAATTAGAATGGATCGTACGAATGAATTAGAATGGATCAAATGAATGAATTAGAATGGTTATATTCATGCGAATGAATTAGAATGGATCGTACGAATGGATTAGAATGGATCGTACGAATGGATTAGAATGGATACATTCGAGCGAATGAATTAGAATGGATCGTACGAATGAAATTAGAATGGATCGTACGAATGAATTAGAATAGATCGTATGAATAAATTAGAATGGATCGTACGAATGAATTAGAATGGATCGTATGAATAAATTAGAATGGATACATTCGTCCGAATGAATTAGAATGGATCATACGAATGAGTAAGAATGGATCGTACGAATGAAATAGAATAGATTGTACGAATGAATTAGAATGGATCCTACGAATGAATTAGAATGGATCGTGTGAAAGAATTAGAATGGATTTTATGAATGAATTAGAATGGATCTTATGAATGAATTAGAATGGATCGTGCGAATGAATTCGAATGGATCGTACGAATTCATTCTAATTCATTCATATAATCCATTCTAATTCTTTCACATGATCCATTCTAATTCATTCGTACGTTCCATTCTAATTCATTAGCACGATCCATGCTAATTCATTCGCTCGATCAATTCTAATTCATTAGCACGATCCATTCTAATTCATTCGTACGATCCATTCTAATTCCTTCGTACGATCCATTCTAATTCATTCGTACGATCTATTCTAATTCATTCGTACGATCCATTCTAATTCATTCGTACGATCCATTCTAATTCCTTCGTACGATCCATTCTAATTTATTCGTACGATCCATTCTAATTCATTCGTGCAATCCATTCTATTTCATTCTTACGATCCATTCTTACTCATTCGTACGATCCATTCTAATTCATTTACAATAATGTATGCATTCGTACGAATGAATTAGAATGGATCGTACGAATGAATTAGAATGGATCGTACGAAGGAATTAGAATGGATCGTACGAATGAATTAGAATGGATCGTACGAATGAATTAGAATAGATCATACGAATGAATTAGAATGGATCGTACAAAGGAATTAGAATGGATCGTACGAATGAATTAGAATGGATATATTCGTGCAAATGAATTAGAATGGATCGTATTAATGTATTAGAATGGATCGTATGAGTGAATTAGAATGGATCGTACGAATGAATTAGAATGGATTGTATGAATGATTTAGAATGGATCGTACGAATGAATTAGAATGGATCATACGAATTAATTAGAATGGATCATACGAATGAATTAGAATGGATCGTACGAATGAATTAGAATGGATCGTACGAATGAATTAGAATGGATACATTCGTGCGATCCATTCTAATTCATTCGCACAATCCATTCTATTTCATTCGTACGATCCATTCTTACTCATTGGTACGATTCATTCTAATTCATTCGCACGAATGTATCCATTCTAATTCATTCGTACGAATCCATTCTAATTCATTCGCATAATCTATTCTATTTCATTCGTAAGATCCATTCTAATTCATTCGTACGATCCATTCTAATTCATTCGTACGATCCATTCTAATTCATTCGCACAATCCATTCTATTTCATTCGTACGATCCATTTTTACTCATTCGTATGATCCATTATGGATACTTCGTGCGAATGAATTAGAATGGATCATACGAATGAGTAAGAATGGATCGTACGAATGAAATAGAATGGATTGTGCGAATGAATTGGAATGGATCGTACGAATGAATTAGAATGGATCGTGTAAAAGAATTAGAATGGATTGTATGAATGAATTAGAATAGATCGTATGAATGAATTAGAATGGATCGTACGAATGAATTAGAATGGATCGTACGAATGAATTAGAATGGATCGTACGAATGAATTAGAATGGATACATTCGTGCGAATGAATTAGAATGGATACATTCGTGCGAAAGAATTAGAATAGATCGTATGAATGAATTAGAATGGATCCTATGAATGAATTCGAATGGATCATGCGAATGAATTAGAATGGATCGTACGAATGAATTAGAATGGATCGTGCTAATGAATTAGAATTGATCGAACGAATGAATTAAAATGGATACAATCGTGCGAATGAATTAGAATGGATCGGACGAATGAATTAGAATGGATCGTACGAATGAGTAGGAATGGATCGTACGAATGAAATAGAATAAATCGTACGAATGAATTAGAATGGATCGTACGAAGGAATTAGAATGGATCGTACGAATGAATTAGAATGGATATATTCGTGCAAATGAATTAGAATGGATCGTATGAATGTATTAGAATGGATCGTATGAGTGAATTAGAATGGATCGTACGAATGAATTAGAATGGATCGTATGAATGAATTAGAATGGATACATTCGTGTGAATGAATTAGAATGGATCGTATGAATGAATTAGAATAGATTTTGTAAATGAATTAGAACTGATCGTACGAATGAATTAGAATGGATACATTCGTGCGAATGAATTAGAATGGATTGTATGAATGAATTAGAATGGATCCTATGAATGAATTAGAATGGATCGTGCGAATGAATTAGAATGGATCGTACGAATAAATTAGAATGGATCGTGCTATTGAATTAGAATTGATCGAACGAGTGAATTAGCATGGATCGTGCTAATGAATTAGAATGGAACGTACGAATGAATTAGAATGGATCGTGTGAAAGAATTAGAATGGATTGTATGAATGAATTAGAATGAATTCGTACGATCCATTCGAATTCATTCGCACGATCCATTCTAATTCATTCATACGATCCATTCTAATTCATTCGTACAATCCATTCTAATTCTTTCACACGATCTATTCTAATTCATTCGTAGGATCCATTCTAATTCATTCGTACAATCTATTCTATTTCATTCGTACGATCCATTCTTACTCATTCGTATGATCCATTCTAATTCATTCGGACGAATGTATCCATTCTAATTTATTCGTACGATCCATTCTAATTCATTCGTAAGATCCATTCTATCTCATTCGTACGATCCATTCTAATTCATTCGTCTGATCCATTCTAATTCATTCGCACGAATGTATCCATTCTAATTCATTCGCACGAATGTATCCATTCTAATTCATTCGTACGATCCATTCTAATTCATTCGTACGAACCATTCTAATTCATTCGTAAGATCCATTCTAATTCATTCGTACGATCCATTCTAATTCATTCGCACAAATGTATCCATTCTAGTTCATTCGTACGATCGATTCTAATTCATTCGTACGATCCATTCTAATTCATTCGCACAATGGATACATTCGTGCGAAAGAATTAGAATAGATCGTATGAATGAATTAGAATGGATCCTATGAATGAATTAGAATGGATCGTACGAATGAATTAGAATGGATCGTACGAATGAATTAGAATAGATCGTACGAATGAATTAGAATGGATCGTACGAAGGAATTAGAATGGATCGTACGAATGAATTAGAATGGATCGTGCTAAGGAATTAGAATTGATCGAACGAATAAATTAGCATGGATCGTGCTAATGAATTGGAATGGAACGTACGAATGAATTAGAATGGATCTTGTGAAAGAATTAGAATGGACTGTTTGAATGAATTAGAATGAATTCGTACGATCCATTCGAATTCATTCGCACGATCCATTCTAATTCATTCATAGGATCCATTCTAATTCATTCATACAATCCATTCTAATTCTTTCACACGATCCATTCTAATTCATTCGTAGGATCCTTTCTAATTCATTCGTACAATCTATTCTATTTCATTCGTACGATCCATTCTTACTCATTCGTATGATCCATTCTAATTCATTCGGACGAATGTATCCATTCTAATTTATTCGTACGATCCATTCTAATTCATTCGTACGATCCATTCGAATTCATTCGTACGATCCATTCTTACTCATTCATATGATCCATTCTAATTCATTCGTACGATCCATTCTAATTCATTCGTACGATCGATTCTAATTCATTCGCACTATCCATTCTAATTCATTTGTACGATCCATTCTAATTCATTCCTATGATCGATTCTAATTTATTCGTTCAAATATATCCATTCTAATTCATTCGTACGATCCATTCTAATTCATTCGTACGATCCATTCTAATTCATTCATACGATCCATTCTAATTCTTTCGTACGATCCATTCTAACTCATTCGCGCAAATGTATCCATTCTAATTCATTCGCACGATCCATTTTAATTCATTCGTATGATCCATTCTAATTCATTCGTACGATCCATTCTAATTCATTCGTATGATCCATTCTAATTAATTCTTATGATCCATTCTAATTCATTCGTACGATCCATTCTAATTCATTCATACAATCCATTCTAATTCATTCGCACAAATGTATCCATTCTAATTAATTCGTACGATCCATTCTAATTCATTCGTATGATCTATTCTTATTCATTCGCACGATCCAGTCTAATTGACTCGCAATGAAATAGAATGGATTATGCGAATGAATTAGAATGGATCATACGAATTAATTAGAATGGATCATACGAATGAATTAGAATGGATCGTACGAATGAATTAGAATGGATCGTACGAATGAACTAGAATGGATCGTACGAATGAACTAGAATGGATACATTCGTGCGAATGAATTAGAATGGATTGTACGAATGAATTAGAATGGATCGTACGAATGAATTAGAATGGATACATTCGTGCGAATGAATTAGAATGGATCGGATGAATGAATTAGAATGGATCGTACGAATGAATTAGAATGGATCAATTGAATGAATTAGAATGGTTACATTCATGCGAATGAATTAGAATGGATCGTACAAATGGATTAGAATGGATCGTACGAATGGATTAGAATGGATACATTCGTGCGAATGAATTAGAATGGATTGTATGAATGAATTAGAATGGATCGTACGAATGAATTAGAATGGATCGTATAAGTGAATTAGAATGGATACGAAGGAAATAGAATGGATCATACGAAGGAATTAGAATGGATCATACGAATGAAATAGAATGGATCGTACGAAGGAATTAGAATGGATCGTACGAAGGAATTAGAATGGATCGTGCGAAGGAATTAGAATGGATCGTACGAATTAATTAGAATGGATATATTAGTGCAAATGAATTAGAATGGATCGTATGAATGAATTAGAATGGATCGTATGAGTGAATTAGAACGGATAGTACGAATGAAGTAGAATGGATCGTATGAATGAATTAGAATGGATACATTCGTGCGAATGAATTAGAATGGATCATATGAACGAATTAGAATAGATTGTGCGAATGAATTAGAATGGATCATACGAATGAATTAGAATGGATACATTCGTGCGAATAAATTAGAATGGATTGTATGAATGAATTAGAATGGATCGTACGAATGAATTAGAATGGATCGTACGAATGAATTAGAATAGATTGCCCGAATTAATTAGAATGGATCGTGCGAATGAAATAGAATGGATACAAATGAATTTGAATGGATCATACGAATGAATTAGAATGATGATCCATTCTTACTCATTCGTATGATCCATTCTAATTTATTCGCACGAATGTATCCATTCTAATTCATTCGTACGTCTAATTCATTCGTACGGTCCATTCTAATTCATTTGCACAATCCATTCTATTTCATTCGTACAATCCATTCTTACTCATTCGTATGATCCATTATGGATACATTCGTGCGAATGAATTAGAATGGATCATACGAATGAGTAAGAATGGATCGTACAAATGAAATAGAATGGATTGTGCGAATGAATTAGAATGGATCGTACGAATGAATTAGAATGGATCGTGTGAAAGAATTAGAATGGATTGTATGAATGAATTAGATTAGATCGTATGAATGAATTAGAATGGATCGTACGAATGAATTAGAATGGATCGTACGAATGAATTAGAATGGCTACATTCGTGCGAATGAATTAGAATGGATACATTCGTGCGAAAGAATTAGAATAGATCGTATGAATGAATTAGAATGGATCCTATGAATTAATTAGAATGGATCGTGCGAATGAATTAGAATGGATCGTACGAATGAATTAGAATGGATCGTGCTAATGAATTAGAATTGATCGAACGAATGAATTAGCATGGATCGTGCTAATGTATTAGAATGGAACGTACGAATGAATTAGAATGGATTGTGTGAAAGAATTAGAATGGATTGTATGAATGAATTAGAATGAATTCATACGATCCATTCGAATTCATTCGCACGATCCATTCTAATTCATTCATACGATCCAATCTAATTCATTCATACAATCCATTCTAATTCTTTCACACGATCCATTCTATTCATTCATAGGATCCATTCTAATTCATTCGTACAATCTATTCTATTTCATTCGTACGATCCATTCTTACTCATTCGTATGATCCATTCTAATTCATTCGAACGAATGTATCCATTCTAATTTATTCGTACGATCCATTCTAATTCATTCGTACGATCCATTCTAATTCATTCGTACGATCCATTCTAATTCGTTCGTCCGATCCATTCTAATTCATACGCACGAATGTATCCATTCTAATTCATTCGTACGATCCATTCTAATTCATTCGTACGATCCATTCTAATTCATTCATAAGATCCATTCTAATTCATTCGTACGATCCATTCTAATTCATTCGTACGATCCATTCTAATTCATTCGCACGAATGTATCCATTCTAGTTCATTCGTATGATCCATTCTAATTCATTCGTACGATCCATTCTAATTCCTTCGCATGATCCATTCTAATTCATTCGTACGATCCATTCTAATTCTTTCACACGATCCATTCTAATTCATTCGTACGTTCCATTCTAATTCATTTGCATGATCCATGCTAATTCATTCGTTCGATCAATTCTAATTCATTAGCACGATCCATTCTAATTCATTCGTACGTTCCATTCTAATTTATTCGCACGATCCATTCTAATTCATTCATAGGATCCATTCTAATTCATTCATACGATCTATTCTAATTTTTTCGCACGAATGTATCCATTCTAATTCATTCGCACGAATGTATCCATTCTAATTCATTCGTACGATCCATTCTAATTCATTCGTACGACCCATTCTAATTCATTCATACAATCCATTCTAATTCTTTCACACGATCCATTCTAATTCATTCATATGATCCATTCTAATTCATTCGTACGATCCATTCTAATTCATACGCACAAAGGTATCCATTCTAATCCATTCGTAGGATCCATTCTAATCTATTCGTACGATCTATTTAATTCATTCGTACGATCCATTCTAATTCATTCGCTCGAATGTATCCATTCTAATCCATTCGTACGATCCATTCTAATCCATTCGTACAATCCATTCTAATTCATTCGCATGAATGTAACCATTCTAATTCATTTATACGATCCATTCTAATTCATTCGTACGATCCATTCTAATTCATTCGTACGATCCATTCTAATTCATTCGCACGAATGTATCCATTCTAATTTATTCATATGATCCATTCTAATTCATTCATACAATCCATTCTAATTCTTTCACACGATCCATTCTAATTTATTTGTACGATCCATTCTAATTCATTCGTACAATCCATTCTAATTCATTCGCACGAATCTATCCATTCTAATTCATTCATACGATCCATTCTAATTCATTCATACGATCCATTCTAATTCCTTCGTACGATCTATTCTAATTCATTCGTACGATCTATTCTAATTCATTCGTACGATCCATTCTAATTCATTCGTACGATCCATTCTAATTCTTTCGTAAGATCCATTCTAATTCATTCGTACGATCCATTGTAATTCATTCGTACGATCCATTCTAATTCATTCGCACGAATGTTTCCATTCTAGTTCATTCGTACGATCCATTCTAATTCATTCGTACGATCCATTCTAATCCATTCGTACGATCCATTCTAATTCATTTATACGATCCATTCTAATTCATTCATACAATCCATTCTAATTCTTTCACCCGATCCATTCTAATTCATTCGTAGGATCCATTCTAATTCATTCGTACAATCTATTCTATTTCATTCGTACGATCCATTCTTACTCATTCGTATGATCCATCCTAATTCATTCGGACGAATGTATCCATTCTAATTTATTCGTACGATCCATTCTAATTCATTCGTATGATCCATTCTAATTCATTTGTACGATCCATTCTTACTCATTCGTATGATCCATTCTAATTCATTCGTACGATCCATTCTAATTCATTCGTACGATCGATTCTAATTCATTCGTACTATCCATTCTAATTCATTCGTACGATCCATTCTAATTTATTCGTTGAAATATATCCATTCTAATTCATTCCGTACGATCCATTCTAATTCATTCGTACGATCCATTCTAATTCATTCGTACGAATGTATCCATTCTAATTCATTCGTACGATCCATTCTAATTCATTCGTACGATCCATTCTAATTCATTCGGACGAATGTATCCGTTCTAATTTATTCGTACGATCCATTCTAATTCATTCGTACGATCCATTCTAATTCATTCGTCCGATCCATTCTAATTCATTCGCACGAATGTATCCATTCTAATTCATTTGTACAATCCATTCTATTTCATTCGTACGATCCATTCTAATTCATTCGTAAGATCTATTCTAATTCATTCGTACGATCCATTCTAATTCATTCGTACGATCCATTCTAATTCATTCGCACGAATGTATCCATTCTAATTCATTCGTTCGATCAATTCTAATTCATTAGCATGATCCATTCTAATTCATTCGTACGATCAATTATAATTCATTCGCACGATCCATTCTAATTCATTCATAGGATCCATTCTAATTCATTCATACGATCTATTCTAATTCTTTCGCACGAATGTATCCATTCTAATTCGAATTAGAATGGATCGTACGAATGAATTAGAATGGACTGTACGAATGAATTAGAATGGATCGTACGAAAGAATTAGAATGGATACATTCGTGCGAATGAATTAGAATGGATACATTCGTGCGAAAGAATTAGAATAGATCGTATGAATGAATTAGAATGGATCCTATGAATGAATTAGAATGGATCGTACGAATGAATTAGAATGGATCGTGCTAATGAATTAGAATTGATCGAACGAATGAATTAGCATGGATCGTGCTAATGAATTAGAATGGAACGTACGAATGAATTAGAATGGATCGTGTGAAAGAATTAGAATGGATCGTATGATTGAATTAGAACGGATCGTTCGAATGAATTAGAATGGATCGTACGAATGAATTAGAATGGATCGTACGAATGAACTAGAATGGATACATTCGTGCGAATGAATTAGAATGGATCGTACGAATGAATTAGAATGGATCGTACGAATGAATTAGAATGGATCGTACGAATGAATTAGAATAGATTGTGCGAATGAATTAGAATGGATCGTACGAATGAATTAGAATGGATCGTACGAATGAATTAGAATGGATCATACGAATGAGTAAGAATGGATCGTACGAATGAATTAGAATGGATCGTACGAATGAATTAGAATGGATCGTACGAATAAACTAGAATGGATACATTCGTCCGAATGAATTAGAATGGATCATACGAATGAGTAAGAATGGATCGTACGAATGAAATAGAATAGATTGTACGAATGAATTAGAATGGATCCTACGAATGAATTAGATTGGATCGTGTGAAAGAATTAGAATGGATTGTATGAATGAATTAGAATGGATCGTATGAATGAATTAGAATGGATCGTGCGAATGAATTCGAATGGATCGTACGAATTCATTCTAATTCATTCATACAATCCATTCTAATTCTTTCACACGATCCATTCTAATTTATTCGTACGTTCCATTCTAACTCATTAGCACGATCCATGCTAATCCATTCGTTCGATCAATTCTAATTCATTAGCACGATCCATTCTAATTCATTCGTACGATCCATTCTAATTCATTCGCACGATCCATTCTAATTCATTCATAGGATCAATTCTAATTCATTCATACGATCTATTCTAATTCTTTCGCACGAATGTATCCATTCTAATTCATTCGCACGAATGTATCCATTCTAATTCTTTAACACGATCCATTCTAATTCATTCATATGATCCATTCTAATTTATTCGTACGATCCATTCTAATTCATATGCACAAAGGTATCCATTCTAATCCATTCGTAGGATCCATTCTAATCCATTCGTACGATCCATTTAATTCATTCGTACGATCCATTCTAATTCATTCGCTCGAATGTATCCATTCTAATCCATTCGTACGATCCATTCTAATCCATTCGTACGATCCATTCTAATTCATTCGCATGAATGTAACCATTCTAATTCATTCATACGATCCATTCTAATTCATTCGTAAGATCCATTCTAATTCATTCGTACGATCCATTCTAATTCATTCGTACGATCCATTCTAATTCATTCGCACGAATGTATCCATTCTAATTTATTCATATGATCCATTCTAATTCATTCATACAATCCATTCTAATTCTTTCATATGATCCATTCTAATTCATTTGTACGATCGATTCTAATTCATTCGTACAATCCATTCTAATATTTTCGCACGAATCTATCTATTCTAATTCATTCATACGATCCATTCTAATTCATTCGTACGATCCATTCTAATTCCCTCGTACGATCTATTCTAATTCATTCGTACGATCTATTCTAATTCATTCGTACGATCTATTCTAATTCTTTCGTAAGATCCATTCTAATTCATTCGTACGATCCATTATAATTCATTCGTACGATCCATTCTAATTAATTTGCACGAATGTATCCATTCTAGTTCATTCGTACAATCCATTCTAATTCATTCGTACGATCCATTCTAATCCATTCGTACGATCCATTCTAATTCATTCATACGATCCATTCTAATTCATTCATACAATCCATTCTAATTCTTTCACACGATCCATTCTAATTCATTCGTAGGATCCATTCTAATTCATTCGTACAATCTATTCTATTTCATTCGTACGATCCATTCTTACTCATTCGTATGATCCATTCTAATTCATTCGGATGAATGTATCCATTCTAATTTATTCGTACGATCCATTCTAATTCATTCGTATGATCCATTCTAATTCATTTGTACGATCAATTCTTACACATTCGTATGATCCATTCTAATTCATTCGTACGATCCATTCTAATTTATTCGTATGATCGATTCTAATTCATTCGCACTATCCATTCTAATTCATTCGTACGATCCATTCTAATTCATTCGTATGATCCATTCTAATTTATTCGTTCAAATATATCCATTCTAATTCATTCCGTACGATCCATTCTAAATCATTCGTACGATCCATTCTAATTCATTCGTACGAATGTATCTATTCTAATTCATTCGTACGAATGAATTAGAATGGATCGTACGAATGAATCAGAATGGATACATTCGTGCGAATGAATTAGAATGGATACATTCGTGCGAAAGAATTAGAATAGATCGTATGAATGAATTAGAATGGATCCTATGAATGAATTAAAATGGATCGTACGAATGAATTAGAATGGATCGTGCTAATGAATTAGAATTGATCGAACGAATGAATTAGCATGGATCGTGCTAATGAATTAGAATGGAACGTACGAATGAATTAGAATGGATCGTGTGAAAGAATTAGAATGGATCGTATGATTGAATTAGAATGGATCGTTCGAATGAATTAGAATGGATCGTACGAATGAATTAGAATGGATCGTACGAATGAACTAGAATGGATACATTCGTGCGAATGAATTAGAATGGATCATACGAATGAATTAGAATGGATCGTACGAATGAATTAGAATGGATCGTACGAATGAATTAGAATAGATTGTGCGAATGAATTAGAATGGATCGTATGAATGAATTAGAATGGATCGTACGAATGAATTAGAATGGATCATACGAATGAGTAAGAATGGATCGTACGAATGAATTAGAATGGATCGTACGAATGAATTAGAATGGATCGTACGAATAAATTAGAATGGATACATTCGTCCGAATGAATTAGAATGGATCATACGAATGAGTAAGAATGGATCGTACGAATGAAGTAGAATAGATTGTACGAATGAATTAGAATGGATCCTACGAATGAATTAGATTGGATCGTGTGAAAGAATTAGAATGGATTGTATGAATGAATTAGAATGGATCGTATGAATGAATTAGAATGGATCGTGCGAATGATTTCGAATGGATCGTACGAATTCATTCTAATTCATTCATACAATCCATTCTAATTCTTTCACACGATCCATTCTAATTCATTCGTACGTTCCATTCTAACTCATTAGCACGATCCATGCTAATTCATTCGTTTGATCAATTCTAATTCATTAGCACGATCCATTCTAATTCATTCGTACGATCCATTCTAATTCATTCGCACGATCCATTCTAATTCATTCATAGGATCCATTCTAATTCATTCATACGATCTATTCTAATTCTTTCGCACGAATGTATCCATTCTAATTCATTCGCACGAATGTATCCATTCAAATTCATTCGTATGATCCATTCTAATTCATTCGCACGATCCATTCTAATTCATTCGTACGATCAATTCTAATTCATTCGCACGAATGTATCCATTCTAATTCATTCGTACGATCCATTCTAATTCATTCGCACGAATGTATCCATTCTAATTCATTCGTACGATCAATTCTAATTCATTCACAAAATCTATTCTAATTCATTCATACGATCCATTCTAATTCATTCACACGAATGTATCCATTCTAATTCATTCATACGATCCATTCTAATTCATTCGTACGATCCATTCTAATTCACTCATACGATCCATTCTAATACATTCATACGATCCATTCTAATTCATTTGCACGAATATATCCATTCTAATTCATTCGTACGATCCATTCTAATTCTTTCGTACGATCCATTCTAATTCATTCGTACGATCTATTCTATTTCATTCGTATGATCCATTCTTACTCATTTGTACGATCCATTTTAATTCATTCGTACGATCCAGTCTAATTCATTCATACAATCCATGCTAATTCATTCGTTCGATCAATTCTAATTCATTAGCACGAATATATCCATTCTAATTCTTTCGTACGATGCATTCTAATTCATTCGTACGATCCATTCTAATTCATTCATTTGATCCATTCTAATTCATTCGTACGATCCATTCTAATTCATTCGTCCGATCCATTCTAATTCATTCGCACGAATGTATCCATTCTAATTCATTCGTACGATCTATTCTAATTCATTCGCACGATCCATTCTAATTCATTCGTACGATCCATTCTAATTCATTCATACGATCTATTCTAATTCATTCATACAATCCATTCTAATTCTTTCTCACGATCCATTCTAATTCATTCGTACGATCCATTCTAATTCATTCGCACAATCGATTCTATTTCATTCGTATGATCCATTCTTACTCATTGGTACGATCCATTCTAATTCATTCGCACGAATGTATCCATTCTAATTCATTCGTACGAATCCATTCTAATTCATTCGTACAATCTATTCTATTTCATTCGTACGATCCATTCTAATCCATTCTAATTCATTCGTACGATCCATTCTCACTCATTCGTATGATCCATTCTAATTCATTCGTACGATCTATTCTAATTCATTCGTAAAATCCATTCTAATTCATTCGTACGATCCATTCTAATTCATTCGTACGATCCATTCTAATTCATTAATATGATCCATTCTAATTCATTCGTACGATCCATTCTAATGAATTAGAATTGATCGTACGAATGAAATAGAATGGATTGCACGAATGAATTAGAATGGATCGTACGAAAGAATTAGAATGGATCGTACGAATGAATTAGAATGGATCGTACGATTGAATTAGAATGGATCATACGAATGAGTAAGAATGGATCGTATGAATGAATTAGATTGGATCGTACGATCCATTCTAATTCATTAGCATGGATCGTGCTAATGAATTAGAATGGAATATACGAATGAATTAGAATGGATCGTAGAATGGATCGTACGAATGAATTAGAATAAATTAGAATGGATCGTACGAATGAATTAGAATAGATCATAGGAATGAATTAGAATGGATCATGCAAATGAATTAGAATGGATACATTCGTGCGAATAAATTAGAATGGATTGTATGAATGAATTAGAATGGATACGAAGGAATTAGAATGGATCGTATGAAGGAATTAGAATGGATCGTACGAAGGAATTAGAATGGATCGTACGAAGGAATTAGAATGGATCGTACGAATGAATTAGAATGGATATATTCGTGCAAATGAATTAGAATGGATCGTATGAATGAATTAGAATGGATTGTATGAGTGAATTAGAACGGATAGTACGAATGAAGTAGAATGGATTGTATGAATGAATTAGAATGGATACATTCGTGCGAATGAATTAGAATGGATCGTATGAATGAATTAGAATAGATTTTGTGAATGAATTAGAATGGATCGTACGAATGAATTAGAATGGATACATTCGTGCGAATGAATTAGAATGGATTGTATGAATGAATTAGAATGGATCGTACGAATGAACTAGAATGGATACATTCGTGCGAATGAATTAGAATGGATCGTACGAATGAATTAGAATGGATCGTACGAATGAATTAGAATGGATCGTACGAATGAATTAGAATAGATTGCGCGAATGAATTAGAATGGATCGTGCGAATGAAATAGAATGGATACAAATGAATTAGAATGGATCATACGAATGAATTAGAATGACGATCCATTCTTACTCATTCGTATGATCCATTCTAATTTATTCGCACGAATGTATCCACTCTAATTAGAATGAATTAGAATGGATCGTATGAATGGATCATACGAGTGGATTAGAATGGATCATACCAATAAGTAAGAATGGATCGTGCGAATGAATTAGAATGGATCAGACGAATGAATTAGAATGGATCATACGAATGAATTAGAATGGATCGTATGAATGAATTAGAATGGATCGTGCGAATGAATTAGAATGGATCGTGCGAATGAATTAGAATGGATCGTACGAAAGAATTAGAATGGATCGTACGAATGAACTAGAATGGATACATTCGTGCGAATGAATTAGAATGGATCGTACGAATGAATTAGAATGGATTGTGCGAATGAATAAGAACAGATCGTGCGAATGAATTAGAATGGATCATACGAAAGAATTAGAATGGATTGTGCGAATGAATTGGAATGGATCGTACGAATGAATTAGAATGGCTACATTTTTGCGAATGAATTAGAATGGATCGTACGAATGAATTAGAATGGATCGTATGAATGAATTAGAATGGATCGTACGAATGAATTAGAACGGATCGTGCAAATGAATTAGAATGGATCGTACGAATGAATTAGAATGGATCGTACGAATGAACAAGAATTGTTACATTCGTGCGAATGAATTAGAATGGATCGTACGAATGAATTAGAATGGATCGTACGAATGAATTAGAATGGATCTTACGAATGAATTAGAATGGATCGTACGAATGAATTAGAATGGATGCATTCGTGCGAATGAATTAGAATGGATCGGACGAATGAATTAGAATGGATCCTACGAATCAATTAGAATGGATCGTGTGAAAGAATTAGAATGGATTGTATGAATGAATTAGAATGGATCGTATGAATGAATTAGAATGGTCACGAATATATCCATTCTAATTCATTCGTACGATCCATTCTAATTCCTTCGTACGATCCATTCTAATTCATTAGAACGATCTATTCTAATTCATTCGTACGATCCATTCTAATTCCTTCGTACGATCCATTCTAATTCATTCGTACGATCCATTCTAATTCATTCATACAATCCATTCTAATTCTTTCACACGATCCATTCTAATTCATTCGTACGATCCATTCTAAATCATTCGTGCAATCCATTCTATTTCATTCGTACGATCAATTCTAATTCATTAGAATGGATCGTACGAATGAATTAGAATGGGTCATATTAATGAATTAGAATGGATCGTACGAATGAATTAGAATGGATCGTACGAATGAATTAGAATGGATCTTACGAATGGCTTAGAATGGATCGTACGAATGAATTAGAATGGATCGTGTGAAAGAATTAGAATGGATTGTATGAATGAATTAGAATGGATCGTACGAATGAACTAGAATAGATCGTACGAAGGAATTAGAATGGATCGTACGAATGAATTAGAATGGATCGTACGAATGAATTAGAATAGATCGTACGAATGAATTAGAATGGATCGTACGAAGGAATTAGAATGGATCGTACGAATGAATTAGAATGGATATATTCGTGCAAATGAATTAGAATGGATCGTATGATCCATTCTAATTCATTTGTATCCATTCTAATTCATTCATATGATCCATTCTAATTCATTTGTATCCATTCTATTTCATTCGCACGATCCATTCTAATTCATTCGCACAATCTATTCTAATTCATTCGTACGATCCATTCTAATTCATTCGTACGATCCATTCTAAATCATTCGTACGATCCATTCTAATTCATTCGCACGAATGTTTCTATTCTAGTTCATTCATACGATCCATTCTAATTCATTCATACAATCCATTCTAATTTATTCGCACGAATGTATCCATTCTAATTCATTCGTACGAACCATTCTAATTCATTCACAAAATCTATTCTAATTCATTCATACGGTCCATTCTAATTCATTCGCATGAATGTATCCATTCTAATTCATTCATACGATCCATTCTACTTCATTCGTACTATCCGTTCTAATTCACTCATACGATCCATTCTAATTCATTCGTATGATCCATTCTAATTCATTCGTCCGATCCATTCTAATTCATTCGTATGATCCATTTTAATTCATTCGCACGAATATATCCATTCTAGTTCATTCGTACGATCCATTCTAATCCATTCGTACGATCCATTCTAATTCATTCGCATGAATGTAACCATTCTATTTCATTCATTTGATCCATTCTAATTCATTCGTACGATCCATTCTAATTTATTCATCCGATCCATTCTAATTCATTCGCACGAATGTATCCATTCTAATTCATTCGCACGATCCATTCTAATTCATTCGTACGATCCATTCTAATTCATTCGTACGATCCATTCTAATTCATTTGTAGGATCTTAGAATAGAATATACGAATGAATTAGAATGGATCGTACGAATGAATTAGAATGGATCGTATGAATGAATTAGAATGCATCGTACGAAAGAATTAGAATGGATCGTGCGAATGAATTCGAATGGATCGTACGATCCATTCTAATTCATTCATACAATCCATTCTAATTCATTCGCACGAATGTATCCATTCTAATCCATTCGTACGATCCATTCTAATCCATTCGTACGATCCATTCTAATTCATTCGCACAAATGTATCCATTCTAATTCATTCGTACGATCCATTCTAATTCATTCGTACGATCCATTCTAATTCATTCGTACGATCCATTCTAATTCATTCGTATGATCCATTCTAATTAATTCGTATGATCCATTCTAATTCATTCGTACGATCCATTCTAATTCATTCGTACGATCCATTCTAATTCATTCGTACGATCCATTCTATTTCATTCGTATGATCCATTCTAATTAATTCGTATGATCCATTCTAATTCATTCATACGATCCATTCTAATTCATTTGTACGATCCATTCTAATTCATTCGTACAATCCATTCTATTTCATTCATACGATCCATTCTTACTCATTGGTACGATCCATTCTAATTCATTCGCACGAATGTATCCATTCTAATTCATTCATATGAATCTATTCTAATTCATTCGTACAATCCATTCTATTTCATTCGTACGATCCATTCTTACTCATTCGTATGATCCATTCTAATTCATTCGCACGAATATATCCATTCTAAATCATTCGTACGATCCATTCTATTTCATTCGTACGATCCATTCTAAATCATTCGTACAATCCATTCAATTTCATTCATACGATCCATTCTTACTCATTCGTATGATCCATTCTAATTCATTCGGACGAATGTATCCATTCTAATTTATTCGTACGATCCATTCTAATTCATTCGTACGATCCATTCTAATTCATTCGTATGATCTATTCTAATTAATTCGTATTATCCATTCTAATTCATTCGTACGATCCATTCTAATTCATTCATACAATCCATTCTAATTCATTCGCACGAATGTATCCATTCTAATTAATTCGTACGATCCATTCTAATTCATTCATACAATCCATTCTAATTCATTCCGTATGATCCATTCTAATTCATTCGCTCGAATGCATCCATTCTAATCCATTCGTATGATCCATTCTAATCCATTCGTACGATCCATTCTAATTCATACGATTCATTCTTACGATCCATTCTATTTCATTCGTACGATCCATTCTTACTCTTTGGTACGATCCATTCTAATTCATTCACACGAATGTTTCTATTCTAATTCATTCGTACGAATCCATTCTAATTCATTCGTACGATCCATTCTAATTCATTCGCACGATTCATTCTAATTCATTCGTACGATCCATTCTAATTCATTCGCACGAATGTATCCATTCTAATTCATTCGTACGATCCATTCTAATTCATTTATACGATCCATTCTAATTCATTCATACGATCCATTCTAATTCATTCGTACGATCCATTCTTATTCATTCGCACAAATGTATCCATTCTAGTTCATTCGTACGATCCATTCTAATTCATTCGTACGATCCATTCTAATTCATTCGCACGATCCATTCTAATTCATTAGCACGATCCATGCTAATTCATTCGTTCGATTAATTCTAATTCATTAGCACGATCCATTCTAATTCATTCGTACGATCCATTCTAATTCATTCGCACGATCCATTCTAATTCATTCATAGGATCCATTCTAATTCATTCATACGATCTATTCTAATTCTTTCGCACGAATGTATCCATTCTAATTCATTCGCACGAATGTATTCATTCTAATTCATTCGTACGATCCATTCTAATTCATTCGTACGATCCATTCTAATTCATTCATACGATCTATTCTAATTCATTCATACAATCCATTCTAATTGTTTCACACGATCCATTCTAATTCATTCATATGATCCATTCTAATTCATTCGTACGATCCATTCTAATTCATATGCACAAAGGTATCCATTCTAATCCATTCGTAGGATCCATTCTAATCCATTCGTACGATCCATTCTAATTCATTCGTACGATCCATTCTAATTCATTCGCTCGAATGTATCCATTCTAATCCTTTCGTACGATCCATTCTAATCCATTCGTACGATCCATTCTAATTCATTCGCATGAATATAACCATTCTAATTCATTCATACGATCCATTCTAATTCATTCGTACGATCCATTCTAATTCATTCGTACGATCCATTCTAATTTATTCGCACGAATGTATCCATTCTAATTCATTCATATGATCCATTCTAATTCATTCATACAATCCATTCTAATTCTTTCACCCGATCCATTCTAATTCATTCGTACGATCCATTCTAATTCATTCGTACAATCCATTCTAATTCATTCGCACGAATGTATCCATTCTAATTCATTCATACGATCCATTCTAATTCATTCGTACGATCCATTCTAATTCCTTCGTATGATCCATTCTAATTCATTCGTACGATCTATTCTAATTCATTCGTACGATCCATTCTAATTCATTCGTACGATCCAGTCCAATTCATTCGTAAGATCCATTCTAATTCATTCGTACGATCCATTCTAATTCATTCGTACGATCCATTCTAATTCATTCGCATGAATGTATCCATTCTAGTTCATTCGTACGATCCATTCTAATTCATTCGTACGATCCATTCTAATCCATTCGTACGATCCATTCTAATTCATTCATACGATACATTCTAATTCATTCATACAATCCATTCTAATTCTTTCACATGATCCATTCTAATTCATTCATACGATCCATTCTAATTCATTCGTACAATCCATTCTATTTCATTTGTACGATCCATTCTTACTCATTTGTATGATCCATTCTAATTCATTCGTACGATCCATTCTAATTCATTCGTACAATCGATTCTAATTCATTCGCACTAACCATTCTAATTCATTTGTACGATCCATTCTAATTCATTCGTATGATCCATTCTAATTTATTCGTTCAAATATATCCATTCTAATTCATTCCGTACGATCCATTCTAATTCATTCGTACGATCCATTCTAATTCATTCGTACGAATGTATCCATTCTAATTCATTCGTACGATCCATTCTAATTCATTCGTACGATCCATTCTAATTCATTCGGACGAATGTATCCATTCTAATTTATTCGTACGATCCATTCAAATTCATTCATTTGATCCATTCTAATTCATTCGTACGATCCATTCTAATTCATTCGTCCGATCCATTCTAATTCATTCGCACGATTGTATCCATTCTAATTCATTCGTATGATCCATTCTAATTCATTCGTACGATCCATTCTAATTTATTCGTACGATCCATTCTAATTCATTCGTACGATCCATTCTAATTCATTCGTACGATCCATTCTTACTCATTCGTATGATCCATTCTAATTCATTCGTACGATCCATTCTAATTCATTCGTACGATCGATTCTAATTCATTCGCACTATCCATTCTAATTCATTCGTACGATCAATTCTAATTCATTCGTATGATCCATTCTAATTTATTCGTTCAAATATATCCATTCTAATTCATTCCGTACGATCCATTCTAATTCATTCGTACGATCCATTCTAATTCATTTGTATGAATGTATCCATTCTAATTCATTCGTACGATCCATTCTAATTCATTCGTACGATCCATTCTAATTCATTCGTACGATCCATTCAAATTCATTCGGACGAATGTATCCATTCTAATTTATTCGTATGATCCATTCTAATTCATTCATTTGATCCATTCTAATTCATTCGTATGATCCATTCTAATTCATTCGTCCGATCCATTCTAATTCATTCGCACGAATGTATCCATTCTAATTCATTCGTACGATCCATTCTAATTCATTCGTACGATCTATTCTAATTCATTTGTAAGATCCATTCTAATTCATTTGTACGATCCATTCTAATTCATTCGTACGATCCATTCTAATTCATTCGCATGAATGTATCCATTCTAGTTCATTCGTACGATCCATTCTAATTCATTCGTACGATTATTCTAATTCATTCGCACGATCCATTCTAATTCATTCGTACGAATGAATTAGAATGGATACATTCGTGCGAATGAATTAGAATGGATCGTACGAATGAATTAGAATGGATCGTACGAATGAATTAGAATGGATCTTACGAATGAATTAGAATGGATCGTACGAATGAATTAGAATGGATCGTACGAATGAATTAGAATGGATACATTCGTGCGAATGAATTAGAATGGATCGGACGAATAAATTAGAATGGATCGTACGAATGAATTAGAATGGATCAAATGAATGAATTAGAATGGATCGTACGAATAAATTAGAATGGATACATTCGTCCGAATGAATTTGAATGGATCGTACGAATGAATTAGAATGGATCGTACGAATGAATTAGAATGGATCGTACGAATGAATTAGAATGGATACATTCATACGAATGAATTAGAATGGATTGTGCGAATGAATTAGAATGGACCGTACGAATGAATTAGAATGGATACATTCGTGCGAATGAATTAGAATGGATCGTGTGAATCAATTAGACTGGATCGTGCGAATGAATAAGAATAGCTCATACGAATGAATTAGAATGGATCATACGAATTAATTAGAATGGATTCATTCGTGCGAATGAATTAGAATGAATTGTATGAATGAATTAGAATGGATCGTACGAATGAATTAGAGTGGATCATACGAATTAATTAGAATGGATCATACGAATGAATTAGAATGGATCGTACGAATGAATTAGAATGGATCGTACGAATGAATTAGAATGGATCGTGCAAATGAATTAGAATGGATCGTACGAATGAATTAGAATGGATACATTTATGCGAATGAATTAGAATGGATCGTACGAATGAATTAGAATGAATCATATGAATGAATTAGAATAGATCGTACGAATGAATTAGAATGGATCGTGCGAATGAATTAGAATGGATCGTGTGAAAGAATTAGAATGGATCGTACGAATGAATTATAATGGATCGTGTGAATGAATTAGAATGGATCGTACGAATGAATTAGAATGGATACATTTGTGCGAATGAATTAGAATGGATCGCACGAATGAATTAGAATGGATCGTATGAATGAATTAGAATGGATCGTACGAATGAATTAGAATGGATCGTGCGAATGAATTAGAATGGATCGTACGAATGAATTAGAATGGATCGTACGATTGAACTAGAATGGATACATTCGTGCGAATGAATTAGAATGGATCATACGAATGAATTAGAATGGATCGTACGAATGAATTAGAATGGATATTAGTAATGAATTAGAATGGATCGTACGAATGAATTAGAATAGATCGTACGAATGAATTAGAATGGATACATTCGTGCGAATGAATTAGAATGGATTGGACGAATTAATTAGAATGGATCGTACGAATGAATTAGAATGGATCGTACGAATGAATTAGAATGGATCGTACGAATAAATTAGAATGGATACATTCGTCCGAATGAATTAGAATGGATCATACGAATGAGTCAGAATGGATCGTACGAATGAAATAGAATAGATTGTACGAATGAATTAGAATGGATCCTACGAATGAATTAGAATGGATCGTGTGAAAGAATTAGAATGGATTATATGAATGAATTAGAATGGATCGTATGAATGAATTAGAATGGATCGTGCGAATGAATTCGAATGGATCGTACGAATTCATTTTAATTCATTCATACAATCCATTCTAGTTCTTTCACACGATCTATTCTAATTCATTCATAGGATCCATTCTAATTCATTCGTACATACTATTCTATTTCATTCGTACGATCCATTCTTACTCATTCGTATGATCCATGCTAATTTATTCGGACGAATGTATCTAGAATGGATCGTACGAATGGATTAGAATGGATCGTACGAATGGATTAAAATGGATACATTCGTGCGAATGAATTAGAATGGATCATACGAATGAGTAAGAATGGATCGTACGAATGAAATAGAATGGATTGTACGAATGAATTAGAATGGATCGTGCGAATAAATTTGAATGGATTGTACGAATGAATTAGAATGGATCGTGCTAATGAATTAGAATTGATCGTACGAATGAAATAGAATGGATTGTACGAATGATTTAGAATGGATCATACGAATGAATTAGAATGGATCGTACGAATGATTTAGAATGGATACATTCGTGCGAATGAATTAGAATGGATCATACGAATGTGTAAGAATGGATCGTACGAATGAAATAGAATGGATTGTACGAATGAATTAGAATGGAATCGTACGAATGAATTAGAATGGATACATTCGTGCGAATGAATTAGAATGGATCGTACCAATGAGTAAGAATGGATCGTACGAATGAAATAGAAAGGATTGTGCGAATGAATTAGAATTGATCGTACGAATGAATTAGAATGGATCGTGTGAAAGAATTAGAATAGATTGTATGAATGAATTAGAATAGATCGTATGAATGAATTAGAATGGATCGTACGAATGAATTAGAATGGATCGTACGAATGAATTAGAATGGATCGTACGAATGAATTAGAATGGATACATTCGTGCGAATGAATTAGAATGGATACATTCGTACAAAAGAATTAGAATAGATCATATGAATGAATTAGAATGGATCCTATGAATGAATTAGAATTTATCGTGCGAATGAATTAGAATGGATCGTGCTAATGAATTAGAATTGATCGAACAAATGAATTAGCATGGATCGTGCAAATGAATTAGAATGGAACGTACAAATGAATTAGAATGGATCATGTGAAAGAATTTGAATGGATTGTATGAATGAATTAGAATGAATTCGTACGATCCATTCGAATTCATTCGCACGATCCATTCAAATTTATTCATACGATCCATTCTAATTCATTCATACAATCCATTCTAATTCTTTCACACGATCCATTCTAATTCATTCGTAGGATCCATTCTAATTCATTCGTACAATCTATTCTATTTCATTCGTACGATCCATTCTTACTCATTCGTATGATCCATTCTAATTCATTCGGACGAATGTATCCATTCTAATTTATTCGTACGATCCATTCTAATTCATTCATACGATCCATTCTAATTCATTCGTACGATCCATTCTAATTCATTCGTCCGATCCATTCTAATTCATTCGCACGAATGTATCCATTCTAATTCATTCGTACGATCCATTCTAATTCATTCGTACGATCCATTCTAATTCATTCGTACGATCCTTTCTAATTCATTCGCACGAATGTATCCATTCTAGTTCATTCGTACGATCCATTTTAATTCATTCGTACGATCCATTCTAATTCATTCGCACGATCCATTCTAATTCATTCGTACGATCCATTCTAATTCATTCATACGATCCATTCTAATTCATTCGTACGATCCATTCTAATTCATTCGCACAAATGTATCCATTCTAATTCATTCGAACAATCCATTCTAATTCTTTCGCACGATCCATTCTAATTCATTCGTACGATCCATTCTTATTCATTCGCACGATCTGTTCTTATTCATTCACACAATCCATTCTAATTCATTCGCACGAATGTATCCATTCTAATTCATTCGTACGATCTATTCTAATTCATTCGTACGATCCATTCTAATTCATTCGTATGATCCATTCTAATTAATTCGTATGATCCATTCTAATTCATTCGTACGATCCATTCTAATTCATTCATACAATCCATTCTAAGTCATTCGCACGAATGTATCCATTCTAATTAATTCGTATGATCCATTCTAATTCATTTGTATGATCTATTCTTATTCCTTCGCACGATCCAATCTAATTGATTCGCACGATTCATTCTAATTCATTCGCACGAATGTATCCATTCTAATTCATTCGTACGATCCATTCTAATTCATTAATGTGATCCATTCTAATTCATTCGTACGATCCATTCTAATTCATTCATACGATCCATTCTAATTCATTCGTACGATCCATTCTAATTCATTCGCACGAATGTATCCATTCTAATTCATTCGTACGATCCATTCTAATTCATTCGCACGATCCATTCTAATTCATTCATACGATCCATTCTAATTCTTTCACACGATCCATTCTAATTCATTCATACGATCCATTCTAATTCATTCGCACGATCCATTCTAATTCATTCGTACGATCCATTCTAATTCATTCGCACAATCTGTTCTTATTCATTCGCACAATCCATTCTAATTCATTCGCACGAATGTATCCATTCTAATTCATTTGTACGAATGAATTAGAATAGCTCATACGAATGAATTAGAATGAATCGTATGAATGAATTAGAATGGTTACATTCGTGCGAATGAATTAGAATAGATCGTACGAATGAATTAGAATGGATCGTACGAATAAATTAGAATGGATCGTGGGAATGAATTAGAATGGATCGTACGAATGAATTAGAATGGATCCACCGAATGAGTTAGAATGGATGATACGAATGAATTAGAATGGATTGTACGAATGAATTAGAATGGATTGTGCGAATGAATTAGAATGGATCGTATGAATGAATAAGAATGGATCGTACGAATGAATTAGAATGGATCGTGCGAATGAATTAGCATGAATCGTACGAATGTATTAGAATGGATCGTACGAATGAATTAGAATGAATCTTACGATCCATTCTAATTCATTCGTACGATCCATTCTAATTTATTCGCACGAATGTATCCATTCTAGTTCATTTGTACGATCCATTCTAGTTCATTCGTACGATCCATTCTAATTCATTCGTACGATCCACTCTAATTCATTCGTATGATCCATTCTAATTAATTCTTATGATCCATTCTAATTCATTCGTATGATCCATTCTAATTCATTCATACAATCCATTCTAATTCATTCGCACGAATGTATCCATTCTAATTAATTCATACGATCCATTCTAATTCATTCGTATGATCCATTCTTATTCATTCGCACGATCCAGTCTAATGGATTCGCACGATCCATTCTAATTCATTCGCACGAATGTATCCATTCTAATTCATTCATACGATCCATTCTAATTCATTCGTACGATCCATTCTAATTCATTCGCACAAATGTATCCATTCTAATTCATTCGTACGATCCATTCTAATTCATTCGTACGATCAGTTCTAATTCATTCATACGATCCATTCTAATTCATTCGTACGATCCATTCTAATTCACTCATACGATCCATTCTAATACATTCATACGATCCATTCTAATTCATTTGCACGAATATATCCATTCTAATTCATTCGTACGATCCATTCTAATTCCTTCGTACGATCCATTCTAATTCATTCGTACGATCTATTCTAATTCATTCATACGATCCATTCTAATTCATTCGTACGATCCATTCTAATTCATTCGCACGAATGTATCCATTCTAATTTATATGTAGGATCCATTCTAATTCATTCGCACGATCCATTCTAATTCATTCGTACGATCCATTCTAATTCTTTCACACGATCCATTCTAATTCATTCGTACGATCCATTCTAATTCATTCGCACGATCCATTCTAATTCATTCGTACGATCCATTATAATTCATTCGCACAATCTGTTCTTATTCATTCTCACAATCCATTCTAATTCATTCGCACGAATGTATCCATTGTAATTCATTCGTACGATCCATTCTAATTCATTCGTATGATCCATTCTAATTAATTCGTATGATCCATTCTAATTCACTCATACGATCCATTCTAATCATTCTAATTCATTCGTACGATCCATTCTTATTCATTCATACGATTCATTCTAATTCATTCACACAATCCATTCTAATTCATTCATACAATCCATTCTAATTCATTTGTATGATCCATTCTAACTCATTCGGTGGATCCATTCTAATTCATTCGTATGATCCATTCTAATTCATTCCCACAATCAATTCTAATTTATTCGTACGATCCATTCTAATTCATTCGTACGATCTATTCTAATTCATTCGCACGAATGTAACCATTCTAATTCATTCATACGATTCATTCTAATTCATTCATATGAGCTATTCTAATTCATTCGTACGATCCATTCTAATTCATTCGTACGTTCCATTATAATTCATTCATACAATCCATTTCGATTCATTCGCACAAATGTATCCATTAGAATGGATCGTACGAATGAATAAGAATGGATCTTACGAATGAATTAGAATGCATCGTACGAATGGATTAGAATGGATTGTACGAATGAATTAGAATGGATCCTACGAATGAATTAGAATGGATCGTGTGAAAGAATTAGAATGGATTGTATGAATGAATTAGAATGGATCGTATGAATGAATTAGAATGGATCGTGCGAATGAATTAGAATTGATCGAACGAATGAATTAGCATGGATCGTGCTAATGAATTAGAATGGAACGTACGAATGAATTAGAATGGATCATGTGAAAGAATTAGAATGGATTGTATGAATGAATTAGAATGAATTCGTACGATCCATTCGAATTCATTCGCACGATCCATTCTAATTTATTCATACGATCCATTCTAATTCATTCATACAATCCATTTTAATTCTTTCACACGATCCATTCTAATTCATTCGTAGGATCCATTCTAATTCATTCGTACGATCCATTCTAATTCATTCGCACGAATGTATCCATTCTAGTTCATTCGTATGATCCATTCTAATTCATTCGCACGAATGTATCCATTCTAGTTCAGTCGTACGATCCATTCTAATTCATTCGTACGATCCATTCTAATTCATTCGCACGATCCATTCTAATTCATTCGTACGATCTATTCTAATTCATTAATACGATCCATTCTAATTCATTCGTACGATCCATTCTAATTCATGCGTACAATCTATTCTAATTCATTCGTACGAATGGATACATTCGTGTGAATGAATTAGAATGGATCGTACGAATGAGTAAGAATGGATCGTATGAATGAAATAGAATGGATTGCACGAATGAATTAGAATGGATCGTATGAATGAATTAGAATGGATCGTGTAAAAGAATTAGAATGGATTGTATGAATGAATTAGAATGGATCGTACGAAGGAATTAGAATGGATCGTACGAATGAATTAGAATGGATCGTACGAATGAATTAGAATAGATCGTATGAATGAATTAGAATGGATCGAACGAATGAATTAGAATGGATCGTGTGAAAGAATTAGAATGGATCGTACGATCCATTCTAATTCATTCGTACGATCCATTCTAATTCATTCGTACGATCCATTCTAATTCATTCGCACGAATGTATCCATTCTAGTTCATTCGTACGATCCATTCTAATTCATTCGTACGATCCATTCTAATTCATTCATACGATCTATTCTAATTCATTCATACAATCCATTCTAATTCTTTCACACGATCCATTCTAATTCATTCGTACGATCCATTCTAATTCATTCGCACAATCCATTGTATTTCATTCGTACGATCCATTCTTACTCATTCGTATGATCCATTCTAATTCATTCGCACGAATGTATCCATAATGGATCATACGAATGAGTAAGAATGGATCGTACGAATGAAATAGAATGGATTGTGCGAATGAATTAGAATGGACCGTACGAATGAATTAGAATGGATACATTCGTGCGAATGAATTAGAATAGATCGGACGAATGAAGTAGAATGGATCGTACGAATGAATTAGAATGGATCATACGAATGAATTAGAATGGATCGTACGAATAAATTAGAATGGATACATTCGTCCGAATGAATTAGAATGGATCAAGCGAATGAGTAAGAATGGATCGTACGAATGAAATAGAATAGATTGTACGAATGAATTAGAATGGATCCTACGAATGAATTAGAAAAGATCGTGTGAAAGAATTAGAATGCATTGTATGAATGAATTAGAATGAATTCGTACGATCCATTCGAATTCATTCGCATGATCCATTCTAATTCATTCATACGATCCATTCTAATTCATTCATACAATCCATTCTAATTCTTTCACACGATCCATTCTAATTCATTCATAGGATCTATTCTAATTCATTCGTACAATCTATTCTATTTCATTCGTACGATCCATTCTTACTCATTCGTATGATCCATTCTAATTCATTCGGATGAATGTATCCATTCTAATTTATTCATACGATCCATTCTAATTCATTCATACGATCCATTCTAATTCATTCGTACGATCCATTCTAATTCATTCGTCCGATCCATTCTAATTCATTCGCACGAATGTATCCATTCTTATTCATTCGTAGGATCCAACCTAATTCATTCGTACGATCAATTCTAATTCATTCGTAAGATCCATTCTAATTCATTCATACAATCCATTCTAATTCATTCGTACGATCTATTCTAATTCATTCGTACGATCCATTCTAATTCATTCGTACGATCCATTCTAATTCATTCGTGCAATCCATTCTATTTCATTCGTACGATCCATTCTAATTCATTTGTACGATCCATTCTAATTCATTCGTACAATCCATTCTATTTCATTCGTACGATCCATTCTTACTCATTCGTATGATCCATTCTAATTCATTAGCACGATCCATTCTAATTCATTCGTACGATCCATTCTAATTCATTCGCACGATCCATTCTAATTCATTCGTACGATCCATTCTAATTCTTTCACACGATCCATTCTAATTCATTCGTACGATCCATTCTAATTCATTCTTACGATCTATTCTAATTCATTCGTACGATCCATTCTAATTCATTCGTACGATCCATTCTAATTCCTTCGTACGATCCATTCTAATTCATTCATACAATCCATTCTAATTCTTTCACACGATCCATTCTAATTCATTCGTACGATCTATTCTAATTCTTTCGCTCGAATGTATCCATTCTAATTCATTAGCACGATCCATGCTAATTCATTTGTTCGATCAATTCTAATTCATTAGCATGATCCATTCTAATTCATTCGCACGATCCATTCTAATTCATTCATAGGATCCATTCTAATTCATTCATACCATCTATTCTAATTCTTTCGCTCGAATGTATCCATTCTAATTCATTCGTACGATCCATTCTAATTCATTTGTACGATCCATTCTAATTCATTCGTACAATCCATTCTATTTCATTCGTACGATCCATTCTTACTCATTCGTATGATCCATTCTAATTCATTCGCACGAATGTATCCATTCTAATTCATTCATACAATCCATTATAATTCATTCCGTATGATCCATTCTAATTCATTCGCATGAATGTAACCATTCTAATTCATTCATTTGATCCATTCTAATTCATTCGTACGATCCATTCTAATTCATTCATCTGATCCATTCTAATTCATTCGCACGAATGTATCCATTCTAATTCATTCGTACGATCCATTCTAATTCATTCGTACGATCCATTCTAATTCATTCGTAAGATCCATTCTAATTCATTCGTACGATCCATTCTAATTCATTCATACGATCCATTCTAATTCATTCGCACGAATGTATCCATTCTAATCCATTCATACGATCCATTCTAATCCATTCGTACGATCCATTCTAATTCATTCGCATGAATGTAACCATTCTAATTCATTCATTTGATCCATTCTAATTCATTCGTACAATCTATTCTAATTCATTCGTACGATCCATTATAATTCATTCGTACGATCCATTCAAATTCATTCGTCCGAACCATTCTAATTCATTCGCACGACTGTATCCATTCTAATTCATTCGTACGATCCATTCTAATCCATTCTAATTCTTTCACAAAATCTATTCTAATTCATTCATACGATCCATTCTAATTCATTCACACGAATGTATCCATTCTAATTCATTCATACGATCCATTCTATTCATTCGTACGATCCATTCTTACTCATTGGTAGGATCCATTCTAATTCATTCGCACGATCCATTCTAATTCATTCGCGATCCATTCTAATTCATTCGTACGATCCATTCTAATTCATTCGTACGATCCATTCTAATTCATTCGTAAGATCCATTCTAATTCATTCGTGCGATCCATTCTAATTCATTCGTACGATCCATTCTAATTCATTCGCACGAATGTATCCATTTTAGTTCATTCGTACGATCCATTCTAATTCATTCGTACGATCTATTCTAATTCATTCGCACGATCCATTCTAATTCATTCGTACGATCCATTCTAATTCATTCATACGATCCATTCTAATTCATTTTACGATCCATTCTAATTCATTCGCACAAATGTATCCATTCTAATTCATTCGTACGATCCATTCTAATTCATTCGCACGATCCATTCTAATTCATTCGTACGATCCATTCTAATTCTTTCACACGATCCATTCTAATTCATTCGTACGATCCATTCTAATTCATTCGCACGATCCATTCTAATTCATTCGTACGATCAGTTCTTATTCATTCGCACAGTCCATTCTAATTCATTCGCATGAATGTATCCATTCAATTTCATTCGTACGATCCATTCTAATTCATTCGTACGATCCATTCTAATTTATTCGTATGATCCATTCTAATTCATTCATATAATCCATTGTAATTCATTCGCACGAATGTATCCATTCTAATTAATTCGTCCGATCCATTCTAATTCATTCGTATGATCCATTCTAATTCATTCGCACAATCCATTCTATTTTATTCGTACGATCCATTCTTACTCATTGGTACGATCCATTCTAATTCAATCTCACGAATGTATCCATTCTAATTCATTCGTATGAATCCATTCTAATTCATTCGTACAATCTATTCTATTTCATTCGTACGATCCATTCTTACTCATTCGTATGATCCATTCTAATTCATTCGGACGAATGTATCCATTCTAATTTATTCGTACGATCCATTCTAATTCATTCGTACGATCCATTCTAATTCATTCGTACGATCCATTCTAATTCATTCGTCCGATCCATTCTAATTCATTCGCACGAATGTATCCATTCTAATTCATTCGTACGGTCCATTCTAATTCATTCGCACAATCCATTCTATTTCATTCGTACGATCCATTCTTACTCATTCGTATGATCCATTATGGATACATTCGTGCGAATGAATTTGAATGGATCATACGAATGAGTAAGAATGGATCGTACGAATGAAATAGAATGGATTGTGCGAATGAATTAGAATGGATCGTACGAATGAATTAGAATGGATCATGTGAAAGAATTAGAATGGATTGTATGAATGAATTAGAATAGATCGTATGAATGAATTAGAATGGATCGTACGAATGAATTAGAATAGATCGTACGAATGAATTAGAATGGATCGTACGAATTAATTAGAATGGATACATTCGTCCGAATGAATTAGAATGGATCATACGAATGAGTAAGAATTGATCGTACGAATTAAATAGAATAGATTATACGAATAAATTAGAATGGATCCTACGAATGAATTAGAATAGATCGTGTGAAAGAATTAGAATGCATTGTTTGAATGAATTAGAATGAATTCGTACGATCCATTCTAATTCATTCATACAATCCATTCTAATTCTTTCACACGATCCATTCTAATTCATTCGTAGGATCTATTCTAATTCATTCGTACAATCTATTCTATTTCATTCGTACGATCCATTCTTACTCATTCGTATGATCCATTCTAATTCATTCGGACGAATGTATCCATTCTAATTTATTCATACGATCCATTCTAATTCATTCGTACGATCCATTCTAATTCATTCGTACGATCCATTCTAATTCATTCGTCCGATCCATTCTAATTCATTCGCACGAATGTATCCATTCTAATTCATTCGTAGGATCCAACCTAATTCATTCGTACGATCAATTCTAATTCATTCGTAAGATCCATTCTAATTCATTCATACAATCCATTCTAATTCATTCGTACGATCTATTCTAATTCATTCGTACGATCCATTCTAATTCATTCGTACGATCCATTCTAATTCATTCGTGCAATCCATTCTATTTCATTCGTACGATCCATTCTAATTCATTTGTACGATCCATTCTAATTCATTCGTACAATCCATTCTATTTCATTCGTACGATCCATTCTTACTCATTCGTATGATCCATTCTAATTCATTAGCACGATCCATTCTAATTCATTCGTACGATCCATTCTAATTCATTCGCACGATCCATTCTAATTCATTCGTACGATCCATTCTAATTCTTTCACACGATCCATTCTAATTCATTCGTACGATCCATTCTAATTCATTCGTACGATCCATTCTAATTCATTCTTACGATCTATTCTAATTCATTCGAATGATCCATTCTAATTCATTCGTACGATCCATTCTAATTCCTTCGTACGATCCATTCTAATTCATTCATACAATCCATTCTAATTCTTTCACACGATCCATTCTAATTCATTCGTACGATCTATTCAAATTCTTTCGCTCGAATGTATCCATTCTAATTCATTAGCACGATCCATGCTAATTCATTTGTTCGATCAATTCTAATTCATTAGCATGATCCATTCTAATTCATTCGCACGATCCATTCTAATTCATTCATAGGATCCATTCTAATTCATTCATACGATCTATTCTAATTCTTTCGCTCGAATGTATCCATTCTAATTCATTCGCACGAATGTATCCATTCTAATTCATTCGCACGAATGTATCCATTCTAATTCCTTCGTACGATCCATTCTAATTCATTCGTACGATCCATTCTAATTTATTCATGCAATCCATTCTAATTCTTTCACACGATCCATTCTAATTCATTCGTACGATCCATTCTAATTCATTCGTGCAATCCATTCTAATTCATTCGTACGATCCATTCTAATTCATTTGTACGATCCATTCTAATTCATTCGTACAATCCATTCTATTTCATTCGTACGATCCATTCTTACTCATTCGTATGATCCATTCTAATTCATTCGCACGAATGTATCCATTCTAATTCATTCATACAATCCATTATAATTCATTCCGTACGATCCATTCTAATTCATTCGCATGAATGTAACAATTCTAATTCATTCATTTGATCCATTCTAATTCATTCGTACGATCCATTCTAATTCATTCATCTGATCCATTCTAATTCATTCGCACGAATGTATCCATTCTAATTCATTCGTACGATCCATTCTAATTCATTCGTACGATCCATTCTAATTCATTCGTAAGATCCATTCTAATTCATTCGTACGATCCATTCTAATTCATTCGTACGATCCATTCTAATTCATTCGCACGAATGTATCCATTCTAATCCATTCATACGATCCATTCTAATCCATTCGTACGATCCATTCTAATTCATTCGCATGAATGTAACCATTCTAATTCATTCATTTGATCCATTCTAATTCATTCGTACAATCTATTCTAATTCATTCGTACGATCCATTATAATTCATTCGTACGATCCATTCAAATTCATTCGTCCGAACCATTCTAATTCATTCGCACGAATGTATCCATTCTAATTCATTCGTACGATCCATTCTAATCCATTCTAATTCTTTCACAAAATCCATTCTAATTCATTCATACGATCCATTCTAATTCATTCACACGAATGTATCCATTCTAATTCATTCATACGATCCATTCTATTCATTCGTACGATCCATTCTTACTCATTGGTAGGATCCATTCTAATTCATTCGCACGATCCATTCTAATTCATTCGTACGATCCATTCTAATTCATTCGTATGATCCATTCTAATTCATTCGTACGATCCATTCTAATTCATTCGTACGATCCATTCTAATTCATTCGTAAGATCCATTCTAATTCATTCGTGCGATCCATTCTAATTCATTCGTACGATCCATTCTAATTCATTCGCACGAATGTATCCATTTTAGTTCATTCGTACGATCCATTCTAATTCATTCGTACGATCCATTCTAATTCATTCGCACGATCCATTCTAATTCATTCGTACGATCCATTCTAATTCATTCATACGATCCATTCTAATTCATTTTACGATCCATTCTAATTCATTCGCACAAATGTATCCATTCTAATTCATTCGTACGATCCATTCTAATTCATTCGCACGATCCATTCTAATTCATTTGTACGATCCATTCTAATTCTTTCACACGATCCATTCTAATTCATTCGTACGATCCATTCTAATTCATTCGCACGATCCATTCTAATTCATTCGTACGATCAGTACTTATTCATTCGCACAGTCCATTCTAATTCATTCGCATGAATGTATCCATTCAATTTCATTCGTACGATCCATTCTAATTCATTCGTACGATCCATTCTAATTTATTCGTATGATCCATTCTAATTCATTCATATAATCCATTGTAATTCATTCGCACGAATGTATCCATTCTAATTAATTCGTACGATCCATTCTAATTCATTCGTATGATCCATTCTAATTCATTCGCACAATCCATTCTATTTCATTCGTACGATCCATTCTTACTCATTGGTACGATCCATTCTAATTCAATCGCACGAATGTATCCATTCTAATTCATTCGTATGAATCCATTCTAATTTATTCGTACAATCTATTTTATTTCATTCGTACGATCCATTCTTACTCATTCGTATGATCCATTCTAATTCATTCGGACGAATGTATCCATTCTAATTTATTCGTACGATCCATTCTAATTCATTCATACGATCCATTCTAATTCATTCGTACGATCCATTCTAATTCATTCGTCCGATCCATTCTAATTCATTCGCACGAATGTATCCATTCAAATTCATTCGTACGGTCCATTCTAATTCATTCGCACAATCCATTCTATTTCATTCGTACGATCCATTCTTACTCATTCGTATGATCCATTATGGATACATTCGTGCGAATGAATTTGAATGGATCATACGAATGAGTAAGAATGGATCGTACGAATGAAATAGAATGGATTGTGCGAATGAATTAGAATGGATCGTACGAATGAATTAGAATGGATCATGTGAAAGAATTAGAATGGATTGTATGAATGAATTAGAATAGATCGTATGAATGAATTAGAATGGATCGTACGAATAAATTAGAATAGATCGTACGAATTAATTAGAATGGATCGTACGAATTAATTAGAATGGACACATTCGTCCGAATGAATTAGAATGGATCATACGAATGAGTAAGAATTGATCATACGAATGAAATAGAATAGATTGTACGAATGAATTAGAATGGATCCTACGAATGAATTAGAATAGATCGTGTGAAAGAATTAGAATGGATTGTATGAATGAATTAGAATGAATTCGTACGATCCATTCGAATTCATTCGCACGATCCATTCTAATTCATTCATACGATCCATTCTAATTCATTCATACAATCCATTCTAATTCTTTCACACGATCCATTCTAATTCATTCGTAGGATCCATTCAAATTCATTCATACAATCTATTCTATTTCATTCGTACGATCCATTCTTACTCATTCGTATGATCCATTCTAATTCATTCGGACGAATGTATCCATTCTAATTTATTCGTACGATCCATTCTAATTCATTCGTACGATCTATTCTAATTCATTCGTACGATCCATTCTAATTCATTCATACGATCTATTCTAATTCATTCATACGATCCATTCTAATTCATTCGCACGATCCATTCTAATTCATTCGTACGATCCATTCTAATTCATTCGCACGAATGTATCCATTCTAGTTCATTCGTACGATCCATTCTAATTCATTCTTACGATCCATTCTAATTCATTCGTACGATCCATTCTAATTCATTCATACAATCCATTCTAATTCATTCGCACGATCCATTCTAATTAACTCATACGATCCATTCTAATACATTCATACAATCCATTCTAATTCATTTGCACGAATATATCCATTCTAATACATTTGTATTTCACACGATCCATTCTAATTCATTCGTAGGATCCATTCTAATTCATTCGTACAATCTATTCTATTTCATTCGTACGATCCATTCTTACTCATTCGTATGATCCATTCTAATTCATTCGGACGAATGTATCCATTCTAATTTATTCGTACGATCCATTCTAATTCATTCGTACGATCCATTCTAATTCATTCGTACGATCCATTCTTACTCATTCGTATGATCCATTCTAATTCATTCGTACGATCCATTCTAATTCATTCGTACGATCCATTCTAATTCATTCGCACAATCTATTCTAATTCATTCGTACGATCCATTCTAATTCATTCGTACGATCGTACGAATGAATTAGAATGGATCGTACGGAATGAATTAGAATGGATTGTATGAATGAATTAGAATGGATACATTCGTGCAAATGAATTAGAATGGATCATACGAATGAGTAAGAATGGATCGTACGAATGAAATAGAATGGATTGTACGAATGAATTAGAATGGATCGTACAAATGAATTTGAATAGATCGTACGAATGAATTAGAATGGATCATACGAATGAGTAAGAATGGATCGTACAAATGAAATAGAATGGATTGTACGAATGAATTAGAATGGATCGTACGAATGAATTAGAATGGATCGTGTGAAAGAATTAGAATGCATTGTATGAATGAATTAGAATGGATCGTATGAATGAATTAGAATGGATCGTGCGAATGAATTCGAATGGATCGCATGATCCATTCGAATAGAATGGATCGTATGAATGAATTAGAATGGATCGGGCGAATGAATTAGAATGGATTGTAGGAATGAATTAGAATGGATCGGATAAATGAATTAGAATGGATCGTATGAATGAATTAGAATGGATCGTGCAAATGAATTAGAATGGATCATACGAATGAATTAGAATGGATCGTACGAATGAATTAGAATGGATCATATGAATGAATTAGAATGGATCATACGAATGAGTAAGAATGGATCGTACGAATGAAATAGAATGGATTGTACGAATGAATTAGAATGGATACATTCGTGCGAATGAATTAGAATGGATCGTACGAATGAATTAGAATGGATCGTACGAATGAATTAGAATGCATCGTACAAAAGAATTAGAATGGATATATTCGTGCGAATGAATTAGAATGGATCGTACGAATGAATTAGACTGGATCGTACGAATGAATTTGAATGGATACATTTGTGCGAATGAATCTAAATGGATTGTATGAATGAATTACAATGGATCGTACGAATGAATTAGAATAGATCGTATGAATGAATTAGAATAGCTCATACGAATGAATTAGAATGAATCGTATGAATGAATTAGAATGGTTACATTCGTGCGAATGAATTAGAATAGATCGTACGAATGAATTAGAATGGATCGCACGAATAAATTAGAATGGATCGTGGGAATAAATTAGAATGGATGGTACGAATGAATTAGAATGGATCCACCGAATGAGTTAGAATGGATCATACGAATGAATTAGAATGGATTGTACAAATGAATTAGAATGGATTGTGCGAATGAATTAGAATGGATCGTATGAATGAATAAGAATGGATCGTACGAATGAATTAGAATGGATCGTGCGATTGAATTAGCATGAATCGTACGAATGTATTAGAATGGATCGTACGAATGAATTAGAATGAATCGTACGATCCATTATAATTCATTCGTATGATCCATTCTAATTCATTCGCACGAATGTATCCATTCTAGTTCATTCGTACGATCCATTCTAGTTCATTCGTACGATCCATTCTAATTCATTCGTATGATCCACTCTAATTCATTCGTATGATCCATTCTAATTAATTCGTATGATCCATTGTAATTCATTCCTACGATCCATTCTAATTCATTCATACAATCTATTCTAATTCATTCGCACGAATGTATCAATTCTAATTAATTCGTACGATCCATTCTAATTCATTCTTATGATCCATTCTTATTCATTCGCACGATCCAGTCTAATAGATTCGCACGATCCATTCTAATTCATTCGCACGAATGTATCCATTCTAACTCATTCGTACGATCCATTCTAATTCATTAATATGATCCATTCTAATTCATTCGCACGATCCATTCTAATTCATTCGTTCGATCCATTCTAATTCATTCGTACGATCCATTCTAATTCATTCGCACGATCCATTCTAATTCATTCGTACAATCTATTCTATTTCATTCGTACGATCCATTCTTACTCATTCGTATGATCCATTCTAATTCATTCGGACGAATGTATCCATTCTAAGTTTATTCGTACGATCCATTCTAATTCATTCGTACGATCCATTCTAATTCATTCGTACGATCCATTCTAATTCATTCGTCTGACCCATTCTAATTCATTCGCACGAATGTATCCATTCTAATTCATTCGTACGGTCCATTCTAATTCATTCGCACAATCCATTTTATTTCATTCGTATGATCCATTCTTACTCATTCGTATGATCCATTATGGATACATTCGTGCGAATGAATTAGAATGGATCATACGAATGAGTAAGAATGGATCGTACGAATGAAATAGAATGGATTGTGCGAATGAATTAGAATGGATCGTACGAATGAATTAGAATGGATCGTGTGAAAGAATTAGAATGGATTGTATGAATGAATTAGAATAGATCGTATGAATGAATTAGAATGGATCGTAGGAATGAATTAGAATGGATCGTACGAATGAACTAGAATGGATACATTCATGCGAATGAATTAGAATGGATCGTACGAATGAATTAGAATGGATCGTACGAATGAATTAGAATGGATCTTACGAATGAATTAGAATGGATCGTACGAATGCACGATCCATGCTAATTCATTCGTTCGATCAATTCTAATTAATTAGCACGATCCATTCTAATTCATTCGTACGATCCATTCTAATTCATTCGCACGATCCATTCTAATTCATTCGTACGATCCATTCTAATTCTTTCACACGATCCATTCTAATTCATTCGTACGATACATTCTAATTCATTCGTACGATCTATTCTAATTAATTCGTACGGTCCATTCTAATTTCATTCGTACGATCCATTCTAATTCATTCGCTCAATGTATCCATTCTAATTCATTCGTCTGATCCATTCTAATTCATTCGCACGAATGTATCCATTCTAATCCATTCGTAAGATCCATTCTAATTCATTCGTACGATCCATTCTAATTCATTCGTACGATCCATTCTAATTCATTAATATGATCCATTCTAATTCACTCGTACGATCCATTCTAATTCATATGCACAAAGGTATCCATTCTAATTCATTCGTACGATTCATTCTAATTCAGGATCGTACGAATGAATTAGAATGGATACATTCGTGCGAATGAATTAGAATTGATCGTACGAATGAATTAGAATAGATCGTACGAATGAATTAGAATGTATCGTACGAATGAATTAGAATGGATCGTACGAATGAATTAGAATAGATCGTACGAAGGAATTAGAATGGATCGTACGAATGAATTAGAATGGATATATTCGTGCAAATGAATTAGAATGGATCGTATTAATGTATTAGAATGGATCGTATGAGTGAATTAGAATGGATCGTACGAATGAATTAGAATGGATTGTATGAATGAATTAGAATGGATCGTACGAATGAATTAGAATGGATCGTGTGAAAGAATTAGAATGGATCGTACGAATGAATTAGAATGGATCGTGCGAATGAATTAGAATGGATCGTACGAATGAATTAGAATGGATACATTCGTGCGAATGAATTAGAATGGATCGTACGAATGAATTAGAATGGATCGTACGTTCCATTCTAATTCATTAGCACGATCCATGCTAATTCATTCGTTCGATCAATTCTAATTCATTAGCACGATCCATTCTAATTCATTCGTACGATCCATTCTAATTCCTTCGTACGATCCATTCTAATTCATTCGTACGATCTATTCTAATTAATTCGTACGATCCATTCTAATTCATTCATACGATCCATTCTAATTCCTTCGTACGATCCATTCTAATTCATTCGTACGATCCATTCTAATTCATTCGTGCTATCCATTCTATTTCATTCGTACGATCCATTCTTACTCCTTCGTACGATCCATTCAAATTCATTCACAATAATGTATGCATTCGTACGAACGAATTAGAATGGATCGTACGAATGAATTAGAATGGATCGTACGAAGGAATTAGAATGGATCGTATGAATGAATTAGAATGGATCGTACGAATGAATTAGAATAGATCATACGAAGGAATTAGAATGGATCGTACGAATGAATTAGAATGGATATATTCGTGCAAATGAATTAGAATGGATCGTATTAATGTATTAGAATGGATCGTATGAGTGAATTAGAATGGATCGTACGAATGAATTAGAATGGATTGTATGAATGAATTAGAATGGATCGTACGAATGAATTAGAATGGATCATACGAATGAATTAGAATGGATCGTACGAATGAATTAGAATAGATCGTACGAATGAATTAGAATGGATACATTCGTGCGATCCATTCTAATTCATTCGCACAATCCATTCTATTTCATTCGTACGATCCATTCTTACTCATTGGTACGATCCATTCTAATTCATTCGCACGAATGTATCCATTCTAATTCATTCGTACGAATCCATTCTAATTCATTCGTACAATCTATTCTATTTCATTCGTAAGATCCATTCTAATTCATTCGTACGATCCATTCTAATTCATTCGTACGATCCATTCTAATTCATTCGCACAATCCATTCTTTTTCATTCGTACGATCCATTCTTACTCATTCGTATGATCCATTATGGATACTTCGTGCGAATGAATTAGAATGGATCATACGAATGAGTAAGAATGGATCGTACGAATGAAATAGAATGGATTGTGCGAATGAATTAGAATGGATCGTACGAATGAATTAGAATGGATCGTGTGAAAGAATTAGAATGGATTGTATGAATGAATTAGAATAGATCGTATGAATGAATTAGAATGGATCGTACGAATGAATTAGAATGGATCGTACGAATGAATTAGAATGGATCGTACGAATGAATTAGAATGGATACATTCGAGCGAATGAATTAGAATGGATACATTCGTGCGAAAGAATTAGAATAGATCGTATGAATGAATTAGAATGGATCCTATGAATGAATTAGAATGGATCATGCGAATGAATTAGAATGGATCGTACGAATGAATTAGAATGGATCGTGCTAATGAATTAGAATTGATCGAACGAATGAATTAGAATGGATACATTCGTGCGAATGAATTAGAATAGATCGGACGAATGAATTAGAATGGATCGTACGAATGAGTAAGAATGGATCGTACGAATGAAATAGAATAGATCGTACGAATGAATTAAAATGGATCGTACGAAGGAATTAGAATGGATCGTACGAATGAATTAGAATGGATATATTCGTGCAAATGAATTAGAATGGATCGTATGAATGTATTAGAATGGATCGTATGAGTGAATTAGAATGGATCGTACGAATGAATTAGAATGGATCGTATGAATGAATTAGAATGGATACATTCGTGTGAATGAATTAGAATGGATCGTATGAATGAATTAGAATAGATTTTGTGAATGAATTAGAACTGATCGTACGAATGAATTAGAATGGATACATTCGTGCGAATGAATTAGAATGGATTGTATGAATGAATTAGAATGGATCCTATGAATGAATTAGAATGGATCGTGCGAATGAATTAGAATGGATCGTACGAATGAATTAGAATGGATCGTGCTATTGAATTATAATTGATCGAACGAGTGAATTAGCATGGATCGTGCTAATGAATTAGAATGGAACGTACGAATGAATTAGAATGGATCGTGTGAAAGAATTAGAATGGATTGTATGAATGAATTAGAATGAATTCGTACGATCCATTCGAATTCATTCGCACGATCCATTCTAATTCATTCATACGATCCATTCTAATCCATTCGTACGATCCATTCTAATTCTTTCACACGATCCATTCTAATTCATTCGTAGGATCCATTCTAATTCATTCGTACAATCTATTCTATTTCATTCGTACGATCCATTCTTACTCATTCGTATGATCTATTCTAATTCATTCGGATGAATGTATCCATTCTAATTTATTCGTACGATCCATTCTAATTCATTCGTACGATCCATTCTAATTCATTCGTACGATCCATTCTAATTCAATCGTCCGATCCATTCTAATTCTTGCGCACGAATGTATCCATTCTAATTCATTCGTACGATCCATTCTAATTCATTCGTATGAACCATTCTAATTCATTCGTAAGATCCATTCTAATTCATTCGTACGATCCATTGTAATTCATTCGTACGATCCATTCTAATTCATTCGCACGAATGTATCCATTCTAGTTTATTCGTACGATCCATTCTATTTCATTCGTACGATCCATTCTAATTCATTCGCACAATGGATACATTCGTGCGAAAGAATTAGAATAGATCGTATGAATGAATTAGAATGGATCCTATGAATGAATTAGAAAGGATCGTGCGAATGAATTAGAATGGATCGTACGAATGAATTAGAATGGATCGTGCTAAGGAATTAGAATTGATCGAACGAATAAATTAGCATGGATCGTGCTAATGAATTGGAATGGAACGTACGAATGAATTAGAATGGATCTTGTGAAAGAATTAGAATGGATTGTTTGAATGAATTCGTACGATCCATTCGAATTCATTCGCACGATCCATTCTAATTCATTCATACGATCCATTCTAATTCATTCATACAATCCATTCTAATTCTTTCACACGATCCATTCTAATTCATTCGTAGGATCCTTTCTAATTCATTCGTATAATCTATTCTATTTCATTCGTACGATCCATTCTTCCTCATTCGTATGATCCATTCTAATTCATTCGGACGAATGTATCCATTCTAATTTATTCGTACGATCCATTCTAATTCATTTGTACGATCCATTCTAATTCATTCGTACGATCCATTCTTACTCATTCGTATGATCCATTCTAATTCATTCGTACGATCCATTCTAATTCATTCGTACGATCGATTCTAATTCATTCGCACTATCCATTCTAATTCATTTGTACGATCCATTCTAATTCATTCGTATGATCCATTCTAATTTATTCGTTCAAATATATCCATTCTAATTCATTCGTACGATCCATTCTAATTCATTCGCACGATCCATTCTAATTCATTCGCACGAATGTATCCATTCTAATTCATTCGTACGATCCATTCTAATTCATTCATACGATCCATTCTAATTCTTTCGTACGATCCATTCTAATTCATTCACGCAAATGTATCCATTCTAATTCATTCGCACGATCCATTCTAATTCATTCGTACGATCCATTCTAATTCATTCGTACGATCCATTCTAATTCATTTGTATGATCCATTCTAATTAATTCGTATGATCCATTCTAATTCATTCGTACAATCCATTCTAATTCATTCATACAATCCATTCTAATTCATTCGCACGAATGTATCCATTCTAATTAATTCGTACGATCCATTCTAATTCATTCGTATGATCTATTCTTATTCATTCGCACGATCCAGTCTAATTGATTCGCAATGAAATAGAATGGATTGTGCAAATGAATTAGAATGGATCATACGAATTAATTAGAATGGATCGTACGAATGAATTAGAATGGATCGTACGAATGAATTAGAATGGATCGTACGAATGAACTAGAATGGATCGTACGAATGAACTAGAATTGATATATTCGTGCGAATGAATTAGAATGGATCGTACGAATGAATTAGAATGGATCATACGAATGAATTAGAATGGATCGTACGAATGAATTAGAATGGATCGTACGAATGAATTAGAATGGATACATTCGTGCGAATGAATTAGAATGGATCGGATGAATGAATTAGAATGGATCGTACGAATGAATTAGAATGGATCAAATGAATGAATTAGAATGGTTACATTCATGCGAATGAATTAGAATGGATCGTACGAATGGATTAGAATGGATCGTACGAATGGATTAGAATGGATACATTCGTGCGAATGAATTAGAATGGATTGTATTAATGAATTAGAATGGATCGTACGAATGAATTAGAATGGATCGTATAAGTGAATTAGAATGGATACGAAGGAAATAGAATGGATCGTACGAAGGAATTAGAATGGATCATACGAATGAAATAGAATGGATCGTACGAAGGAATTAGAATGGATCGTACGAAGGAATTACAATGGATCGTACGAAGGAATTAGAATGGATCGTACGAATTAATTAGAATGGATATATTAGTGCAAATGAATTAGAATGGATCGTATGAATGAATTAGAATGGATCGTATGAGTGAATTAGAACGGATAGTACGAATGAAGTAGAATGGATCGTATGAATGAATTAGAATGGATACATTCGTGCGAATGAATTAGAATGGATCGTATGAACGAATTAGAATAGATTGTGCGAATGAATTAGAATGGATCGTACGAATGAATTAGAATGGATACATTCGTGCGAATAAATTAGAATGGATTGTATGAATGAATTAGAATGGATCGTACGAATGAATTAGAATGGATCGTACGAATGAATTAGAATAGATTGCCCGAATGAATTAGAATGGATCGTGCGAATGAAATAGAATGGATACAAATGAATTTGAATGGATCATACGAATGAATTAGAATGATGATCCATTCTTACTCATTCGTATGATCCATTCTAATTTATTCGCACGAATGTATCCGTTCTAATTCATTCGTACGTCTAATTCATTCGTACGGTCCATTCTAATTCATTCGCACAATCCATTCTATTTCATTCGTACGATCCATTCTTACTCATTCGTATGATCCATTATGCATACATTCGTGCGAATGAATTAGAATGGATCATACGAATGAGTAAGAATGGATTGTACGAATGAAATAGAATGGATTGTGCGAATGAATTAGAATGGATCGTACGAATGAATTAGAATGGATCGTGTGAAAGAATTAGAATGGATTGTATGAATGAATTAGAATAGATCGTATGAATGAATTAGAATGGATCGTACGAATGAATTAGAATGGAACGTACGAATGAATTAGAATGGATCGTACGAATGAATTAGAATGGCTACATTCGTGCGAATGAATTAGAATGGATACATTCGTGCGAAAGAATTAGAATAGATCGTATGAATGAATTAGAATGGATCCTATGAATTAATTAGAATGGATCGTGCGAATGAATTAGAATGGATCGTACGAATGAATTAGAATGGATCGTGCTAATGAATTAGAATTGATCGAACGAATGAATTAGCATGGATCATGCTAATGAATTAGAATGGAACGTACGAATGAATTAGAATGGATTGTGTGAAAGAATTAGAATGGATTGTATGAATGAATTAGAATGAATTCGTACGATCCATTCGAATTCATTCGCACGATCCATTCTAATTCATTCATACGATCCATTCTAATTCATTCATACAATCCATTCTAATTCTTTCACACGATCCATTCTAATTCATTCATAGGATCCATTCTAATTCATTCGTACAATCTATTCTATTTCATTCGTACGATCCATTCTTACTCATTCGTATGATCCATTCTAATTCATTCGAACGAATGTATCCATTCTAATTTATTCGTACGATCCATTCTAATTCATTCGTACGATCCATTCTAATTCATTCGTACGATCCATTTTAATTCGTTCGTCCGATCCATTCTAATTCATTCGCACGAATGTATCCATTCTAATTCATTCGTACGATCCATTCTAATTCATTCGTAAGATCCATTCTAATTCATTCGTACGATCCATTCTAATTCATTCGTACGATCCATTCTAATTCATTCGCAGGAATGTATCCATTCTAGTTCATTCGTATGATCCATTCTAATTCATTCGTACGATCCATTCTAATTCATTCGCATGATCCATTCTAATTCATTCGTACGATCCATTCTAATTCTTTCACACGATCCATTCTAATTCATTCGTACGTTCCATTCTAATTCATTTGCATGATCCATGCTAATTCATTCGTTCGATCAATTCTAATTCATTAGCACGATCCATTCTAATTCATTCGTACGTTCCATTCTAATTCATTCGCACGATCCATTCTAATTCATTTATAGGATCTATTCTAATTCATTCATACGATCTATTCTAATTCTTTCGCACGAATGTATCCATTCTAATTCATTCGTACGATCCATTCTAATTCATTCGTACGATCCATTCTAATTCATTCATACGATCTATTCTAATTCATTCATACAATCCATTCTAATTCTTTCACACGATCCATTCTAATTCATTCATATGATCTATTCTAATTCATTCGTACGATCCATTCTAATTCATATGCACAAAGGTATCCATTCTAATCCATTCGTAGGATCCATTCTAATCCATTCGTACGATCCATTTAATTCATTCGTACGATCCATTCTAATTCATTCGCTCGAATGTATCCATTCTAATCCATTCGTACGATCCATTCCAATTCATTCGCATGAATGTAACCATCCTAATTCATTCATACGATCCATTCTAATTCATTCGTACGATCCATTCTAATTCATTCGTACGATCCATTCTAATTCATTCGCATGAATGTATCCATTCTAATTTATTCATATGATCCATTCTAATTCATTCATACAATCTATTCTAATTCTTTCACACGATCCATTCAAATTCATTTGTACGATCCATTCTAATTCATTCGTACAATCCATTCTAATTCATTCGCACGAATCTATCCATTCTAATTCATTCATACGATCCATTCTAATTCATTCGTACGATCCATTCTAATTCCTTCGTACGATCTATTCTAATTCATTCGTACGATCTATTCTAATTCAATCGTACGATCCATTCTAATTCATTCGTACGATCCATTCTAATTCTTTCGTAAGATCCATTCTAATTCATTCGTACGATCCATTGTAATTCATTCGTACGATCCATTCTAATTCATTCGCACGAATGTTTCCATTCTAGTTCATTCGTACGATCCATTCTAATTCATTCGTACGATCCATTCTAATCCATTCGTACGATCCATTCTAATTCATTCATACGATCCATTCTAATTCATTCATACAATCCATTCTAATTCTTTCGCACGATCTATTATAATTCATTCGTAGGATCCATTCTAATTCATTCGTACAATCTATTCTATTTCATTCGTACGATCCATTCTTACTCATTCGTATGATCCATTCTAATTCATTCGGACGAATGTATCCATTCTAATTTATTCGTACGATCCATTCTAATTCATTCGTATGATCCATTCTAATTCATTTGTACGATCTATTCTTACTCATTCGTATGATCCATTCTAATTCATTCGTACGATCCATTCTAATTCATTCGTACGATCGATTCTAATTCATTCGCACTATCCATTCTAATTCATTCGTACGATCCATTCTAATTCATTCGTATGATCCATTCTAATTTATTCGTTCAAATATATCCATTCTAATTCATTCCGTACGATCCATTCTAATTCATTCGTACGATCCATTCTAATTCATTCGTACGAATGTATCCATTCTAATTCATTCGTACGATCCATTCTAATTCATTCGTACGATCCATTCTAATTCATTCGGACGAATGTATCCATTCTAATTTATTCGTACGATCCATTCTAATTCATTCATTTGATCCATTCTAATTCATTCGTACGATCCATTCTAATTCATTCGTCCGATCCATTCTAATTCATTCGCACGAATGTATCCATTCTAATTCATTTGTACGATCCATTCTTTTTCATTCGTACGATACATTCTAATTCATTCGTAAGATCCATTCCAATTCATTCGTACGATCCATTCTAATTCATTCGCACGAATGTATCCATTCTAATTCATTCGTTCGATCAATTCTAATTCATTAGCAAGATCCATTCTAATTCATTCGTACGATCCATTCTAATTCATTCGCACGATCCATTATAATTCATTCATAGGATCCATTCTAATTCATTCATACGATCTATTCTAATTCTTTCGCACGAATGTATCCATTCTAATTCGAATTAGAATGGATCGTACGAATGAATTAGAATGGATCGTACGAATGAATTAGAATGGATCGTACGAATGAATTAGAATGGATACATTCGTGCGAATGAATTAGAATGGATACATTCGTGCGAAAGAATTAGAATAGATCGTATGAATGAATTAGAATGGATCCTATGAATGAATTAGAATGGATCGTACGAATGAATTAGAATGGATCGTGCTAATGAATTAGAATTGATCGAACGAATGAATTAGCATGGATCGTGCTAATGAATTAGAATGGAACGTACGAATGAATTAGAATGGATCGTGTCAAAGAATTAGAATGGATCGTATGATTGAATTAGAATGGATCGTTCGAATGAATTAGAATGGATCGTACGAATGAATTAGAATGGATCGTACGAATGAACTAGAATGGATACATTCGTGCGAATGAATTAGAATGGATCGTACGAATGAATTAGAATGGATCGTACGAATGAATTAGAATGGATCATACGAATGAGTAAGAATGGATCGTACGAATGAATTAGAATGGATCGTACGAATGAATTAGAATGGATCGTACGAATAAATTAGAATGGATACATTCGTCCGAATGAATTAGAATGGATCATACGAATGAGTAAGAATGGATCGTACGAATGAAATAGAATAGATTGTACGAATGAATTAAAATGGATCCTACGAATGAATTAGATTGGATCGTGTGAAAGAATTAGAATGGATTGTATGAATGAATTAGAATGGATCGTATGAATGAATTAGAATGGATCGTGCGAATGAATTCGAATGGGTCGTACGAATTTATTCTAATTCATTCATACAATCCATTCTAATTCTTTCACACGATCCATTCTAATTCATTCGTACGTTCCATTCTAACTCATTAGCACGATCCATGCTAATTCATTCGTTCGATCAATTCTAATTCATTAGCACGATCCATTCAAATTCATTCGTACGATCCATTCTAATTCATTCGCACGATCCATTCTAATTCATTCATATGATCCATTCTAATTCATTCATACGATCTATTCTAATTCTTTCGCACGAATGTATCCATTCTAATTCATTCGCACGAATGTATTCATTCAAATTCATTCATACGATCCATTCTAATTCATTCGCACGATCCATTCTAATTCATTCGTACGATCAATTCTAATTCATTCGCACGAATGTATCCATTCTAATTCATTCGTACGATCCATTCTAATTCATTCGCACGAATGTATCCATTCTAATTCATTCGTACGATCAGTTCTAATTCATTCACAAAATCTATTCTAATTCATTCATACGATCCATTCTAATTCATTCACACGAATGTATCCATTCTAATTCATTCATACGATCCATTCTAATTCATTCGTACGATCCATTCTAATTCACTCATACGATCCATTCTAATACATTCATACGATCCATTCTAATTCATTTGCACGAATATATCCATTCTAATTCATTCGTACGATCCATTCTAATTCCTTCGTACGATCCATTCTAATTCATTCGTACGATCTATTCTATTTCATTCGTATGATCCATTCTTACTCATTTGTACGATCCATTTTAATTCATTCGTACGATCCATTCTAATTCATTCATACAATCCATGCTAATTCATTCGTTCGATCAATTCTAATTCATTAGCACGAATATATCCATTCTAATTCTTTCGTACGATGCATTCTAATTCATTCGTACGATCCATTCTAATTCATTCATTTGATCCATTCTAATTCATTCGTACGATCCATTCTAATTCATTCGTTCGATCCATTCTAATTCATTCGCACGAATGTATCCATTCTAATTCATTCGTACAATCTATTCTAATTCATTCGCACGATCCATTCTAATTCATTCGTACGATCCATTCTAATTCATTCATACGATCTATTCTAATTCATTCATACAATCCATTCTAATTCTTTCTCACGATCCATTCTAATTCATTCGTACGATTCATTCTAATTCATTCGCACAATCGATTCTATTTCATTCGTATGATCCATTCTTACTCATTGGTACGATCCATTCTAATTCATTCGCACGAATGTATCCATTCTAATTCATTCGTACGAATCCATTCTAATTCATTCGTACAATCTATTCTATTTCATTCGTACGATCCATTCTAATCCATTCTAATTCATTCGTACGATCCATTCTTACTCATTCGTATGATCCATTCTAATTCATTCGTACGATCTATTCTAATTCATTCGTAAGATCCATTCTAATTCATTCGTACGATCCATTCTAATTCATTCGTACGATCCATTCTAATTCATTAATATGATCCATTCTAATTCATTTGTACGATCCATTCTAATGAATTAGAATTGATCGTACGAATGAAATAGAATGGATTGCATGAATGAATTAGAATGGATCGTACGAAGGAATTAGAATGGATCGTACGAATGAATTAGAATGGATCGTACGATTGAATTAGAATGGATCATACGAATGAGTAAGAATGGATCGTATGAACGAATTAGATTGGATCGTACGATCCATTCTAATTCATTAGCATGGATCGTGCTAATGAATTAGAATGGAATATACGAATGAATTAGAATGGATCGTAGAATGGATCGTACGAATGAATTAGAATGAATTAGAATGGATCGTACGAATGAATTAGAATAGATCATAGGAATGAATTAGAATGGATCATGCAAATGAATTAGAATGGATACATTCGTGCGAATAAATTAGAATGGATTGTATGAATGAATTAGAATGGATACGAAGGAATTAGAATGGATCGTATGAAGGAATTAGAATGGATCGTACGAAGTAATTAGAATGGATCGTACGAAGGAATTAGAATGGATCGTACGAATGAATTAGAATGGATATATTCGTGCGAATGAATTAGAATGGATCGTATGAATGAATTAGAATGGATTGTATGAGTGAATTAGAACGGATAGTACGAATGAAGTAGAATGGATTGTATGAATGAATTAGAATGGATACATTCGTGCGAATGAATTAGAATGGATCGTATGAATGAATTAGAATAGATTTTGTGAATGAATTAGAATGGATACATTCATGCAAATGAATTAGAATGGATTGTATGAATGAATTAGAATGGATCATACGAATGAACTAGAATGGATACATTCGTGCGAATGAATTAGAATGGATCGTACGAATGAATTAGAATGGATCGTGCGAATGAATTAGAATGGATCGTACGAATGAATTAGAATGGATCGTACGAATGAATTAGAATAGATTGCGCGAATGAATTAGAATGGATCGTGCGAATGAAATAGAATGGATACAAATGAATTAGAATGGATCATACGAATGAATTAGAATGACGATCCATTCTCAGTCATTCGTATGATCCATTCTAATTTATTCGCACGAATGTATCCATTCTAATTAGAATGAATTAGAATGGATCGTATGAATGGATCATACGAATGGATTAGAATGGATCATACCAATAAGTAAGAATGGATCGTGCGAATGAATTAGAATGGATCGGACGAATGAATTAGAATGGATCGTATGAATGAATTGGAATGGATCATGCGAATGAATTAGAATGGATCGTGCGAATGAATTAGAATGGATCGTATGAATGAATTAGAATGGATCGTACGAATGAACTAGAATGGATACATTCGTGCGAATGAATTAGAATGGATCGTACGAATGAATTAGAATGGATTGTGCGAATGAATAAGAACAGATCGTGCGAATGAATTAGAATGGATCGTACGAATGAATTAGAATGGATTGTGTGAATGAATTAGAATGGATCGTACGAATGAATTAGAATGGATACATTTGTGCGAATGAATTAGAATGGATCGTACGAATGAATTAGAATGGATCGTACGAATGAATTAGAATGGATCTTACGAATAAATTAGAATGGATCGTACGAATGAATTAGAATGGATACATTCATGCGAATGAATTAGAATGGATCAGACGAATGAATTAGAATGGATCCTACGAATCAATTAGAATGGATCGTGTGAAAGAATTAGAATGGATTGTATGAATGAATTAGAATGGATCGTATGAATGAATTAGAATGGTCACGAATATATCCATTCTAATTCATTCGTACGATCCATTCTAATTCCTTCGTACGATCCATTCTAATTCATTCGTACGATCTATTCTAATTCATTCATACGATCCATTCTAATTCCTTCGTACGATCCATTCTAATTCATTCGTACGATCCATTCTAATTCATTCATATAATCCATTCTAATTCTTTCACACGATCCATTCTAATTCATTCGTACGATCCATTCTAAATCATTCGTGCAATCCATTCTATTTCATTCGTACGATCAATTCTAATTCATTAGAATGGATCGTACGAATGAATTAGAATGGATCATATTAATGAATTAGAATGGATCGTACGAATGAATTAGAATGGATCGTACGAATGAATTAGAATGGATATTACAAATGGATTAGAATGGATCGTACGAATGAATTAGAATGGATCGTGTGAAAGAATTAGAATGGATTGTATGAATGAATTAGAATGGATCGTACGAATGAATTAGAATGGATCGTACGAAGGAATTAGAATGGATCGTACGAATGAATTAGAATGGATCGTACGAATGAATTAGAATAGATCGTACGAATGAATTAGAATGGATCGTACGATGGAATTAGAATGGATCGTACGAATGAATTAGAATGGATATATTCGTGCAAATGAATTAGAATGGATCGTATGAATGAATTAGACGTACGAATGAATTAGACATACGAATGAATTAGAATGGATAAATTCGTGCGAATAAATTAGAATGGATCATACGAATGAGTAAGAATGGATCGTCATTCTAATTCATTCGTACGATCCATTCTAATTCATTTGTATCCAATCTATTTCATTCGCACGATCCATTCTAATTCATTCGCACAATCTATTCTAATTCATTCGTACGATCCATTCTAATTCATTCGTACGATCCATTCTAATTCATTCGTACGATCCATTCTAATTCATTCGCACGAATGTATCCATTCTAGTTCATTCGTACGATCCATTCTAATTCATTCATACAATCCATTCTAATTCATTCGCACGAATGTATCCATTCTAATTCATTCGTACGAACCATTCTAATTCATTCACAAAATCTATTCTAATTCATTCATACGGTCCATTCTAATTCATTTGCATGAATGTATCCATTCTAATTCATTCATACGATCCATTCTACTTCATTCATACTATCTGTTCTAATTCACTCATACGATCCATTCTAATTCATTCATACGATCCATTCTAATTCATTTGCACGAATATATCCATTCTAATTCATTCGTACGATCCATTCTAATTCCTTTGTACGATCCATTCTAATTCATTCGTACGATCTATTCTAATTCATTCGTACGATCCATTCTAATTCATTCGTACGATCCCTTCTAATTCCTTTGTACGATCCATTCTAATTCATTCATACGATCCATTCTAATTCATTCATACAATCCATTCTAATTCTTTCACACGATCCATTCTAATTCATTCGTACGATCCATTCTAAATCATTCGTGCAATCCATTCTATTTCATTCGTACGATCAATTCTAATTCATTAGAATGGATCGTACGAATGAATTAGAATGGATCATATTAATGAATTAGAATGGATCGTTCGAATGAATTATAATGGATCGTACGAATGAATTAGAATGGATCTTACAAATGGATTAGAATGGATCGTACGAATGAATTAGAATGGATCGTGTGAAAGAATTAGAATGGATTGTATGAATGAATTAGAATGGATCGTACGAATGAATTAGAATGGATCGTACGAAGGAATTAGAATGGATCGTACGAATGAATTACACGAATGTATCCATTCTAATTCATTCATACGATTCATTCTAATTCATTCGTACGATCCATTCTAATTCACTCATACGATCCATTCTAATACATTCATATGATCCATTCTAATTCATTTACACGAACATATCCCTTCTAATTCATTCGTACGATCCATTCTAATTCCTTCGTACAATCCATTCTAATTCATTCGTACGATCTATTCTAATTCCTTCGTACGATCCATTCTAATTCATTCGTACGATCCATTCTAATTCCTTCATACGATCCATTCTAATTCATTCGTATGATCCATTCTAATTCATTCATACAATCCATTCTAATTCATCTAATTCCTTCGTACGATCCATTCTAATTCATTCGTACGATCCATTCTAATTCATTCATACAATCCATTCTAATTCTTTCACACGATCCATTCTAATTCATTCGTACGATCCATTCTAATTCATTCGTGTAATCCATTCTATTTCATTCGTACGATCCATTCTTACTCAATCGTACGATCCATTCTAATTCATTCATACGAATGTATCCATTCGTACGAATGAATTAGAATAGATTGTACGAATGAATTAGAATGGATCGTACGAATGAATTAGAATGGATCGTACGAAGGAATTAGAATGGATCGTACGAATGAATTAGAATGGATCGTACGAATGAATTAGAATAGATCGTACGAATGAATTAGACTGGATCGTACGAAGGAATTAGAATGGATCGTACGAATGAATTAGAATGGATATATTCGTGCAAATGAATTAGAATGGATCGTATGAATGTATTAGAATGGATCGTATGAGTGAATTAGAATGGATCGTACGAATGAATTAGAATGGATCGTATGTATGAATTAGAATGGATACATTCGTGCGAATGAATTAGAATTGATCGTACGAATGAATTAGAATGGATCGTGCGAATGAATTAGAATGGATCGTACGAATGAATTAGTATGGATCGTATGAATGAACTAGAATGGATACATTCGTGCGAATGAATTAGAATGGATCGTACGAATGAATTAGAATGGATCATACGAATAAATTAGAATGGATCTTACGAATGAATTAGAATGGATCGTACGAATGAGTAAGAATGGATCGTACGAATGAAATAGAATGGATTGTTCGAATGAATTAGAATGGATTCGTACGAATGAATTAGAATGGATACATTCGTGCGAATGAATTAGAATGGATCATACAAATGAGTAAGAATGGATCGTACGAATGAAATAGAATAGATTGTACGAATGAATTAGAATGGATCCTACGAATGAATAGAATGGATCGTGTGAAAGAATTAGAATGGATTGTATGAATGAATTAGAATGGATCGTACGAATGAATTAGAATGGATCGTACGAATAAATTAGAATGGATACATTCGTGCGAATGAATTAGAATTGATCGTACGAATGAATTAGAATGGATCGTGCGAATGAATTAGAATGGATCGTACGAATGAATTAGAATGGGTCGTACGAATGAACTAGAATGGATACATTAGTGCGAATGAATTAGAATGGATCTTACGAATGAAGTAGAATGGATCGTACGAATGAATTAGAATGGATCGTACGAATGAATTAATATGGATCGTACGAATGAATTAGAATGGATCGTACGAATGAATTAGAATGGATACATTCGTGCGAATGAATTAGAATGGTTCGGACGAATGAATTAGAATGGATCGTACAAATGAATTAGAATGGATCGTACGAATGAATTAGAATGGATCGTACGAATAAATTAGAATGGATACATTCGTCCGAATGAATTAGAATGGATCATACGAATGAGTAAGAATAGATCGTACGAAAGAAATAGAATGGATCGTACGAATGAACTAGAATGGATACATTCGTGCGAATGAATTAGAATGGATCGTACGAATGAATTAGAATGGATCGTACGAATAAATTAGAATGGATACATTCGTGCGAATGAATTAGAATGGATCGGACGAATGAATTAGAATGGATCGTACGAATGAATTAGAATGGATCGTACGAATGAATTAGAATGGATCGTATGAATAAATTAGAATGGATACATTCGTCCGAATGAATTAGAATGGATCATACGAATGAATTAGAATGGATCGTACGAATGAATTAGAATGGATACATTCGTGCGAATGAATTAGAATGGATCGTGCACGAATGTATCCATTCTAATTCATTCGTACGATCCATTCTGCACAAAGGTATCCATTCTAATCCATTCGTAGGATCCATTCTAATCCATTCGTACGATCCATTCTAATTCATTCGTACGATCCATTCTAATTCATTCGCTCGAATGAATCCATTCTAATCCATTCGTACGATCCATTCTAATCCATTCGCACGATCCATTCTAATTCATTCGCATGAATGTAACCATTCTAATTCATTCATTTGATCCATTCTAATTCATTCGTACGATCCATTCTAATTCATTCGTCCGATCCATTCTAATTGATTCGCATGAATGTATCCATTCTAATTCATTCGTACGATCCATTCTAATTCAGTCGTACGATCCATTCTAATTCATTCGTAAGATCCATTCTAATTCATTCGTATGATCCATTCTAATTCATTCGTATGATCCATTCTAATTCATTCGCACGAATATATCCATTCTAGTTCATTCGTACGATCCATTCTAATACATTCGTACGATCCATTCTAATTCATTCGCATGAATGTAACCATTCTAATTCATTTATTTGATCCATTCTAATTCATTCGTATGATCCATTCTAATTCATTCATCCGATCCATTCTAATTCATTCGCACGAATGTATCCATTCTAATTCATTCGCACGATCCATTCTAATTCATTCGTACGATCCATTCTAATTCATTCGTACGATCCATTCTAATTCATTCGTAGGATCTTAGAATGGAATATACGAATGAATTAGAATGGATCGTACGAATGAATTTGAATGGATCGTATGAATAAATTAGAATGGATCGTACGAAAGAATTAGAATGGATCGTGCGAATGAATTCGAATGGATCGTATGATCCATTCTAATTCATTCATACAATCCATTCTAATTCATTCGCACGAATGTATCCATTCTAATCCATTCGTACGATCCATTCTAATCCATTCGTACGATCCATTCTTATTCATTCGCACAAATGTATCCATTCTAATTCATTCGTACGATCCATTCTAATTCATTCGTACGATCCATTCTAATTCATTCGTACGATCCATTCTAATTCATTCGTCTGATCCATTCTAATTCATTCGTACGATCCATTCTAATTCATTCGTACGATCCATTCTAATTCATTCGTACGATCCATTCTAATTAATTCGTATGATCCATTCTAATTCATTCGTACGATCCATTCTAATTCATTTGTACGATCCATTCTAATTCATTCGCACAATCCATTCTATTTCATTCGTACGATCCATTCTTACTCATTGGTACGATCCATTCTAATTCATTCGCACAAATGTATCCATTCTAATTCATTCATACGAATCCATTCTAATTCATTCGTACAATCCATTCTATTTCATTCGTACGATCCATTCTTACTCATTCGTATGATCCATTCTAATTCATTCGCACGAATGTATCCATTCTAAATCATTCGTACGATCCAATCTAATTCATTTGCACGATCCATTCTACTTCATTCATAGGATCTATTCTAATTCATTCATATGATCTATTCTAATTCTTTCGCACGAATGTATCCATTCTAATTCATTCGCACGAATGTATCCATTCTAATTCATTCGAACGATCCATTCTAATTCATTCGTACGATCCATTCTAATTCATTCATACGATCTATTCTAATTCATTCATACAATCCATTCTAATTCTTTCACACGATCCATTCTAATACATTCATATGATCCATTCTAATTCATTCGTACGATCCATTCTAATTCATATGCACAAAGGTATCCATTCTAATCCATTCGTAGGATCCATTCTAATCCATTCGTACGATCCATTCTAATTCATTCGTACGATCCATTCTAATTCATTCGCTCGAATGTATCCATTCTAATCCATTCGTACGATCCATTCTAATCCATTCGTATGATCCATTCTAATTCATTCGCATGAATGTAACCATTCTAATTCATTCATACGATCCATTCGTACGATCCATTCTAATTCATTCGTACAATCCATTCTAATTTATTCGCACGGATGTATCCATTCTAATTCATTCATATGATCCATTCTAATTCATTCATACAATCCATTCTAATTCTTTCACACGATCCATTTTAATTCATTCGTACGATCCATTCTAATTCATTCGTACAATCCATTCTAATTCATTCGCACGAATGTATCCATTCTAATTCATTCACACGATCCATTCTAATTCATTCGTACGATCCATTCTAATTCCTTCATACGATCCATTCTAATTCATTCGTACGATCTATTCTAATTCATTCGTACGATCCATTCTAATTCATTCGTACGATCCATTCTAATTCATTCGTAAGATCCATTCTAATTCATTTGTACGATCCATTCTAATTCATTTGTACGATCCATTCTAATTCATTCGCACGAATGTATCCATTCTAGTTCATTCGTACGATCCATTCTAATTCATTCGTACGATCCATTCTAATCCATTCGTACGATCCATTCTAATTCATTCATACGATCCATTCTAATTCATTCATACAATCTATTCTAATTCTTTCACATGATCCATTCTAATTCATTCATACGATCCATTCTAATTCATTCGTACAATCCATTCTATTTCATTTGTACGATCCATTCTTACTCATTCGTATGATCCATTCTAATTCATTCGTACGATCCATTCTAATTCATTCGTACAATCGATTCTAATTCATTCGCACTAACCATTCTAATTCATTCGTACGATCCATTCTAATTCATTCGTATGATCCATTCTAATTTATTCGGTCAAATATATCCATTCTAATTCATTCCGTACGATCCATTCTAATTCATTCGTACGATCCATTCTAATTCATTCGTACGAATGTATCCATTCTAATTCATTCGTACGATCCATTCTAATTCATTCTTACGATCCATTCTAATTCATTCGTACGATCCATTCTAATTCATTCGGACGAATGTATCCATTCTAATTTATTCGTACGATCCATTCTAATTCATTCATTTGATCCATTCTAATTCATTCGTACGATCCATTCTAATTCATTTGTCCGATCCATTCTAATTCATTCGCACGAATATATCCATTCTAATTCATTCGTACGATCCATTCTAATTTATTCGTACGATCCATTCTAATTCATTCGTACGATCCATTCTAATTCATTCGTATGATCCATTCTAATTCATTCGTACGATCCATTCTAATTCATTCGTACGATCGATTCTAATTCATTCGCACTATCCATTCTAATTCATTCGTACGATCCATTGTAATTCATTCGTATGATCCATTCTAATTTATTCGTTCAAATATATCCATTCTAATTCATTCCGTACGATCCATTCTAATTCATTCGTACGATCCATTCTAATTCATTCGTATGAATGTATCCATTCTAATTCATTCGTACGATCCATTCTAATTCATTCGTACGATCCATTCTAATTCATTCGTACAATCGATTCAAATTCATTCGGACGAATATATCCATTCCAATTTATTCGTACGATCCATTCAAATTCATTCATTTGATCCATTCTAATTCATTTGTACGATCCATTCTAATTCATTCGTCCGATCCATTCTAATTCATTCGCACGAATGTATCCATTCTAATTCATTCGTACGATCCATTCTAATTGATTCGTAAGATCCATTCTAATTCATTCGTACGATCCATTCTAATTCATTCGTACGATCCATTCTAATTCATTCGCACGAATGTATCCATTCTAGTTCATTCGTACGATCCATTCTAATTCATTCGTACGATCCATTCTAATTCATTCGCACGATCCATTCTAATTCATTCGTACGATCCATTCTAATTCATTCATACGATCCATTCTAATTCATTCGCACGAATGTATCCATTCTAATTCATTCATACGATCCATTCTACTTCATTCGTACTATCCGTTCTAATTCACTCATACGATCCATTCTAATTCATTCATACGATCCATTCTAATTCATTTGCACGAATATATCCATTCTAATTCATTCGTACGATCCATTCTAATTCCTTCGTACGATCCATTCAAATTCCTTCGTACGATCCATTCAATTTCATTCGTATGATCCATTCTAATTAATTCGTACGATCCATTCTAATTCATTCGTATGAGCCATTCTAATTCATTCGTACGATCCATTCTTACTCATTCGTACGATCCATTCTAATTCATTCATACAATCCATTCTAATTCATTCCGTACGATCCATTCTAATTCATTCATACGATCTATTCTTTCATACAATCCATTCTAATTCTTTCATGCGAATGAGTTAGAATGGATACCTTTGTGCATATGAATTAGAATGGATCGTACGAATGAATTAGAATGGATCATATTAATGAATTAGAATGGATCGTACGAATGAATTAGAATGGATACATTCGTGCGAATGAATTAGAATGGATCGTGCGAATCAATTAGACTGGATCGTGCGAATGAATAAGAATAGATCATACGAATGAATTAGAATGGATCGTACAAATTAATTAGAATGGATACATTCGTGCGAATGAATTAGAATGGATTGTATGAATCAATTAGAATGGATCGTACGAATGAATTAGAGTGGATCATACGAATTAATTAGAATGGATCATACGAATGAATTAGAATGGATCGTATGAATGAATTAGAATGGATCGTGCAAATGAATTAGAATGGATCGTACGAATGAATTAGAATGGATACATTTGTGCGAATGAATTAGAATGGATCGTACGAATGAATTAGAATGAATCGTATGAATGAATTAGAATAGATCGTACGAATGAATTAGAATGGATCGTGCGAATGAATTAGAATGGATCGTACGAATGAATTAGAATTGATCGTGTGAAAGAATTAGAATGGATCGTACGAATGAATTATAATGGATCGTGCGAATGAATTAGAATGGATCGTACGAATGAATTAGAATGGATGCATTTGTGCGAATGAATTAGAATGGATCACACGAATGAATTAGAATGGATCGTATGAATGAATTAGAATGGATCGTACGAATGAATTAGAATGGATCGTGCGAATGAATTAGAATGGATCGTACGAATAAATTAGAATGGATCGTACGAATGAACTAGAATGGATACATTCGTGCGAATGAATTAGAATGGATCATACGAATGAATTAGAATAGATCGTACGAATGAATTAGAATGGATCTTAGTAATGAATTAGAATGGATCGTACGAATGAATTAGAATGGATCGTATGAATGAATTAGAATGGATACATTCGTGCGAAAGAATTAGAATGGATCGGACGAATGAATTAGAATGGATCGTACGAATGAATTAGAATGGATCGTACGAAGGAATTAGAATGGATCGTATGAATGAATTAGAATGGATCGTACGAATAAATTAGAATAAATACATTCGTCCGAATGAATTAGAATGGATCATACGAATGAGTAAGAATGGATCGTACGAATGAAATAGAATAGATTGTACGAATGAATTAGAATGGATCCTACGAATGAATTAGAATGGATCGTGTGAAAGAATTAGAATGGATTGTATGAATGAATTAGAATGGATCGTACGAATGAATTAGAATGGATCGTGCGAATGAATTCGAATGGATCGTACAAATTCATTCTAATTCATTCATACAATCCATTCTAATTCTTTCACACGAGCTATTCTAATTCATTCATAGGATCCATTCTAATTCATTCATACATACTATTCTATTTCATTCGTTCGATCTATTCTTACTCATTCGTATGATCCATTCTAATTCATTCGGACGAATGTATCTAGAATGGATCGTACGAATGGATTAGAATGGATCGTACGAATGGATTAGAATGGATACATTCGTGCGAATGAATTAGAATGGATCATACGAATGAGTAAGAATGGATCGTATGAATGAAATATAATGGATTCTACGAATGAATTAGAATGGATCGTGCGAATGAATTTGAATGGATTGTACGAATGAATTAGAATGGATCGTGCTAATGAATTAGAATTGATCGTACGAATGAAATAGAATGAATTGTACGAATGATTTAGAATGGATCGTACGAATGAATTAGAATGGATCGTACGAATGATTTAGAATGGATACATTCGTGCGAACGAATTAGAATGGATCATACGAATGAGTAAGAATGGATCGTACGAATGAAATAGAATGGATTGTACGAATGAATTAGAATGGATTCGTACGACTGAATTAGAATGGATACATTCGTGCGAATGAATTAGAATGGATCGTACCAATGAGTAAGAATGGATCGTACGAATGAAATAGAATGGATTGTGCGAATGAATTAGAATGGATCGTACGAATGAATTAGAATGGATCGTGTGAAAGAATTAGAATGGATTGTATGAATGAATTAGAATAGATCGTATGAATGAATTAGAATGGATCGTACGAATGAATTAGAATGGATCGTACGAATGAATTAGAATGGATCGTACGAATGAATTAGAATGGATACATTTGTGCGAATGAATTAGAATGGATACATTCGTACGAAAGAATTAGAATAGATCGTATGAATGAATTAGAATGGATCCTATGAATGAATTAGAATGGATCGTGCGAATGAATTAGAATGGATCGTACGAATGAATTAGAATGGATCGTGCTAATGAATTAGAATTGATCGAACAAATGAATTAGCATGGATCGTGCTAATGAATTAGAATGGAACGTACGAATGAATTAGAATGGATCGTGTGAAAGAATTAGAATGGATTGTATGAATGAATTAGAATAAATATGTATGATCCATTCGAATTCATTCGCACGATCCATTCTAATTCATTCATACGATCCATTCTAATTCATTCATACAATCCATTCTAATTCTTTCACACGATCCATTCTAATTCATTCGTAGGATCCATTCTAATTCATTCGTACAATCTATTCTATTTCATTCGTACGATCCATTCTTACTCATTCGTATGATCCATTCTAATTCATTCGGACGAATGTATCCATTCTAATTTATTCGTACGATCCATTCTAATTCATTCATACGATCCATTCTAATTCATTCGTACGATCCATTCTAATTCATTCGTCCGATCCATTCTAATTCATTCGCACGAATGTATCCATTCTAATTCATTCGTACGATCCATTCTAATTCATTCGTACGACCCATTCTAATTCATTCGTACGATCCATTCTAATTCATTCGTACGATCCTTTCTAATTCATTCGCACGAATGTATCCATTCTAGTTCATTCGTACGATCCATTCTAATTCATTCGTACGATCCATTCTAATTCATTCGCACGATGCAATCTAATTCATTCGTACGATCCATTCTAATTCATTCATATGATCCATTCTAATTCCTTCGTACGATCCATTCTAATTCATTCGCACAAATGTATCCATTCTAATTCATTCGAACGATCCATTCTAATTCTTTCGCACGATCCATTCTAATTCATTCGTACGATCCATTCTTATTCATTCGCACGATCTGTTCTTATTCATTCGCACAATCCATTATAATTCATTCGCACGAATGTATCCATTCTAATTCATTCGTACGATCCATTCTAATTCATTCGTAGGATCCATTCTAATTCATTCGTATGATCTATTCTAATTAATTCGTATGATCCATTCTAATTCATTCGTACGATCCATTCTAATTCATTCATACAATCCATTGTAATTCATTCGCACGAATGTATGCATTCTAATTAATTCGTAACATCCATTCTAATTCATTCGTATGATCTATTCTTATTCCTTCGCACGATCCAGTCTAATTGATTTGCACGATCCATTCTAATTCATTCGCACGAATGTATCCATTCTAATTCATTCGTACGATCCATTCTAATTCATTAAAATGATCCATTCTAATTCATTCGTACGATCCATTCTAATTCATTCGTACGATCCATTCTAATTCATATGCACAAAGGTATCCATTCTAATCCATTCGTAGGATCCATTCTAATCCATTCGTACGATCCATTCTAATTCATTCGTACGATCAATTCTAATTCATTCGCTCGAATGTATCAATTCTAATCCATTCGTACAATCCATTCTAATTCATTCGCATGAATGTAACCATTCTAATTTATTCATTTGATCCATTCTAATTCATTCATTTGATCCATTCTAATTCATTCGTACGATCCATTCTAATTCATTCGTCCGATCCATTCTAATTCATTCGCACGAATGTATCCATTCTAATTCATTCGTACGATCCATTCTAATTCAATCGTAAGATCCATTCTAATTCATTCGTACAATCCATTCTAATTCATTCGTACGAACCATTCTAATTCTTTCGCATGAATGTATCCATTCAAGTTCATTCGTACGATCCATTCTAATTCATTCGTGCGATCCATTCTAATTCATTCGCACGATCCATTCTAATTCATTCGTACGATCAATTCTAATTCATTCGCACGAAAATATCCATTCTAATTCATTCATACGATCCATTCTAATTCATTCGTACGATCCATTCTAATTCACTCATACGATCCATTCTAATACATTCATACGATCCATTCTAATTCATTTGCACGAATATATCCATTCTAATTCATTCGTATGATCCATTCTAATTCCTTCGTATGATCCATTCTAATTCATTCGTACGATCTATTCTAATTCATTCGTACGATCCATTCTAATTCATTTGTACGATCCATTCTAATTCCTTCGTACGATCCATTCTAATTCATTCGTACGATCCATTCTAATTCATTCGTACAATCTATTCTAATTCATTCGTACGAATGGATACATTCGTGTGAATGAATTAGAATGGATTGTACGAATGAGTAAGAATGGATCGTATGAATGAAATAGAATGGATTGCACGAATGAATTAGAATGGACCGTACGAATGAATTAGAATGGATCGTGTGAAAGAATTAGAATGGATTGTATGAATGAATTAGAATGGATCGTACGAATGAATTAGAATGGATCGTACGAAGGAATTAGAATGGATCGTACGAATGAATTAGAATGGATCGTACGAATGAATTAGAATAGATCGTACGAATGAATTAGAATGGATCGTGCTAATCAATTAGAATTGATCGAACGAATGAATTAGCATGGATCGTGCTAATGAATTAGAATGGAATGTACGAATGAATTAGAATGGATCGTGTGAAAGAATTAGAATGGATTGTATGAATGAATTAGAATGAATTCGTACGATCCATTCGAATTCATTCGCACGATCCATTCTAATTCATTCATACGATCCATTCTAATTCATTCACATGATCCGTTCTAATTCATTCGTAGGATCCATTCTAATTCATTCGTACAATCTATTCTATTTCATTCGTACGATCCATTCTTACTCATTCGTATGATCCATTCTAATTCATTCGGACGAATGTATCCATTCTAATTTATTCGTACGATCCATTCTAATTCATTCGTACGATCCATTCTAATTCATTCGTACGATCAATTCTAATTCATTCGTACGATCCATTCTAATTTTTTTCGTACGATCCATTCTAATTCATTCGCTCGAATATATCCATTCTAATCCATTCGTACGATCCATTCTAATCCATTCGTATGATCCATTCTAATTAATTCGCATGAATGTAACTATTCTAATTCATTCATTTGATCCATTCTAATTCATTCGTACGATCCATTCTAATTCATTCGTCCGATCCATTCTAATTCATTCGCACGGATGTATCCATTCTAATTCATTCGTACGATCCATTCTAATTTATTCGTACGATCCATTCTAATTCATTCGTAAGATCCATTCTAATTCATTCGTACGATCCATTCTAATTCATTCGTACGATCCTTTCTAATTCATTCGCACGAATGTATCTATTCTAGTTCATTCGTACGATCCATTCTAATTCATTCATACGATCCATTCTAATTCATTCGCACGATCCATTCTAATTCATTCGTACGATCAATTCTAATTCATTCGCACGAATGTATCCATTCTAATTCATTCGTACGATCCTGAATTAGAATGGATCGTACGAATGAATTAGAATGGATCGTACGAATGAATTAGAATGGATACCTTTGTGCATATGAATTAGAATGGATCGTACGAATGAATTAGAATGGATCAGATTAATGAATTAGAATGGATCGTACGAATGAATTAGAATGGATCGTACGAATGAATTAGAATGGATCTTACGAATGGATTAGAATGGATACATTCGTGCGAATGAATTTGAATGGATCGGACGAATGAATTAGAATAGATCGTACGAATGAATTAGAATGGATCAAATGAATGAATTAGAATGGTTACATTCATGCGAATGAATTAGAATGGATCGTACGAATGGATTAGAATGGATCATACGAATGGATTAGAATGGATACATTCGAGCGAATGAATTAGAATGGATCGTACGAATGAAATTAGAATGGATCGTACGACTGAATTAGAATAGATCGTACGAATGAACTAGAATGGATCGTACGAATGAATTAGAATGGATCGTGTGAAAGAATTAGAATGGATCGTACGAATGAATTAGAATGGATCGTGCGAATGAATTAGAATGGATCGTACGAATGAATTAGAATGGATCGTGCTAATGAATTAGAATTGATCGAACGAATGAATTAGCATGGATCGTGCATTCGTACGATCCATTCTAATTCATTCGTAAGATCCATTCTAATTCATTCGTACGATCCATTCTAATTCATTCGTACGATCCATTCTAATTCATTCGCACGAATGTATCCATTCTAGTTAATTCGTACAATCCATTCTAATTCATTTGTACGATCCATTCTAATTCATTCATACGATCTATTCAAATTCATTAATAAAATCCATTCTAATTCTTTCACACGATCCATTCTAATTCATTCGTATGATCCATTCTAATTCACTCACACAATCCATTCTATTTCATTCGTACGATCCATTCTTACTCATTCGTATGATCCATTCTAATTCATTCGCACGAATGTATCCATAATGGATCATACGAATGAGTAAAAATGGATAATACGAATGAAATAGAATGGATTGTGCGAATGAATTAGAATGGACCGTACGAATGAATTAGAATGGATTCATTCGTGGGAATGAATTAGAATGGATCGGACGAATGAATTAGAATGGATCGTACGAATGAATTAGAATGGATCGTACGAATAAATTAGAATATATACATTCATCCGAATGAATTAGAATGGATCATACGAATGAGTAAGAATGGATCGTACGAATGAAATAGAATAGATTGTACGAATGAATTAGAATGGATCGTACGAATGAATTAGAATGGATCGTACGAATGAATTAGAATAGATCGTACGAATGAATTAGAATGGATCGTGCGAATGAATTAGAATGGATCATATTAATGAATTAGAATAGATCGTACGAATGAATTAGAATGGATAGTGCGAATCCATTAGACTGGATCGTGCGAATGAATAAGAATGGATCATACGAATGAATTAGAAAGGATCATACGAATTAATTAGAATGGATACATTCGTGCGAATGAATTAGAATGGATTGTATGAATGAATTAGAATGGATCATACGAATTAATTAGAATGGATCATACGAATGAATTAGAATGGATCGTACGAATGAATTAGAATGGATCGTATGAATGAACTAGAATGGATCGTACGAATGAACTAGAATGGATACATTCGAGCGAATGAATTAGAATGGATCGTACGAATGAATTAGAATGGATCGTACGATTCATTCTAATTCATTCGTACGATCCATTCTAATACATTCGTACGATTCATGCTAATTCATTCGCACGATCCATTCTAATTCATTCGTACGATCCATTCTTATTCATTCATACGATCCATTCTAATTCATTCGCACAATCGATTCTAATTCATTCGTACAATCCATTCTAATTCATTCGTATGATCCATTCTAACTCATTCGGTGGATCCATTCTAATTCATTCGTATGATCCATTCTAATTCATTCCCACGATCCATTCTAATTTATTCGTACGATCCATTCTAATTCATTCGTACGATCTATTCTAATTCATTCGCACGAATGTAACCATTCTAATTCATTCATACGATTCATTCTAATTCATTCGTATGAGCTATTGTAATTCATTCGTACGATCCATTCTAATTCATTCGTACGATCCATTGTAATTCATTCATACAATCCATTTAGATTCATTTGCACAAATGTATCCATTCAAATTCATTCGTACGATCCAGTCTAATTCATTCGTACGATCCATTCTAATTCATTCGCACGAATATATCCATTCTAATTCTTTACTACGATGCATTCTAATTCATTCGTACGATCCATTCTAATTCATTCGTATGATCCATTCTAATTCATTCACACGAATGTATCTATTCTAATTCATTCGTACAATCCATTCTATTTCATTCGTACGATCCATTCTTACTCATTCGTATGATCCATTCTAATTCATTCGTATGATCCATTCTAATTCATTCGTACGATCCATTCTAATTCATTCGTACGATCCAATCTAATTCATTCGCACGATCCATTCTAATTCATTCATACGATCCATTCTAATTCATTCATACGATCCATTCTACTTCATTCCTACAATCCATTCTAATTCATTCGCCCGATCCATTCTAATTCATTCATACGATCCATTATATTCGAATGGATCATGCGATCCATTCGAATTCATTCGCACGATCCATTCTAATTCATTCATACGATCCATTCTAATTCATTCATACAATGCATTCTAATTCTTTCACACGATCCATTCTAATTCATTCGTATGATCCATTCTAATTCATTCGTACGATCCATTCTAATTCATTCATACGATCTATTCAAATTCATTAATAAAATCCATTCTAATTCTTTCACACGATCCATTCTAATTCATTCGTACGATCCATTCTAATTCACTCACACAATCCATTCTATTTCATTCGTACGATCCATTCTTACTCATTCGTATGATCCATTCTAATTCATTCGTACGATCCATTCTAATTAATTTGTACGATCCATTCTAATTCATTCGTACGATCCATTCTTACTCATTCGTATGATCCATTCTAATTCATTCGCACGAATGTATCCATTCTAATTCATTCATACAATCCATTCTAATTCATTCCGTACGATCCATTCTAATTCATTCGTACGATCGTACGAATGAATTAGAATGGATCGTACGAATGAATTAGAATAGATTGTGCGAATGAATTAGAATGGATCGTACGAATGAATTAGAATGGATCATACGAATGAGTAAGAATGGATTGTATGAATGAATTAGAATGGATCGTATGAATGAATTAGAATGGATCGTGCGAATGAATTCGAATGGATCGTACGAATTCATTCTAATTCATTCATACGACCCATTCTAATTCATTTGTACGATCCATTCTAATTCATTCGCTCGAATGTATCCATTCTAATCCATTCGTACGATCCATTCTAATCCATTCGTACGATCCATTCTAATTAATTCGCATGAATGTAACCATTCTAATTCATTCATTTGATCCATTCTAATTCATTCGTACGATCCATTCTAATTCATTCGTCCGATCCATTCTAATTCATTCGCACAAATGTATCCATTCTAATTCATTCGTACGATCCATTTTAATTCATTCGCACGATCCATTCTAATTCATTCATAGGATCCATTCTAATTCATTCATACGATCTATTCTAATTCTTTCGCACGAATGTATCCATTCTAATTCATTCGCACGAATATATCCATTCTAATTCTAATTCATTCGTACGATCCATTCTAATTCATTCGTATGATCCATTCTAATTAATTTGTATGATCCATTCTAATTCATTCGTACGATCCATTCTAATTCATTCATACAAACCATTCTAATTCATTCGCACGATCCATTCTTATTCACTCATACGATCCATTCTAATACATTCATGCGATCCATTCTAATTCATTTGCACGAATATATCCATTCTAATTCATTCGTACGATCCATTCTAATTCCTTCGTACGATCCATTCTAATTCATTCATACGATCCATTCTAATTCATTCGTACGATCCATTCTAATTCATTCGCACAAATGTATCCATTCTAATTCATTCGTATGATCCATTCAAATTCATTCGTACGATCCATTCTAATTCATTCGTACGATCTATTCTAATTCATTCGTACGATCCATTCTAATTCATTCGCGAATGTATCCATTCTAATTCATTCGTACGATCCATTCTAATTCATTCGTACGATCCATTCTAATTCATTCATACGATCTATTCTAATTCATTCATACAATCCATTCTAATTCTTTCACACGATCTATTCTAATTCATTCGTACGATCCATTCTAATTCATTCACACAATCCATTCTATTTCATTCGTACGATCCATTCTTACTCATTCGTATGATCCATTCTTACTCATTCGTACGATCCATTCTTACTCATTCGTATGATCCATTCTAATTTCTTTCGCACAATCCATTCTAATTCATTCGTACGATCCATTCTTACTCATTCGTACGATCCATTCTTACTCATTCGTACGATCCATTCTTACTCATTCGTATGATCCATTCTTACTCATTCGTATAATCCATTCGTATGAATTAGAATGGATTGTGCGAATGAATTAGAATGGACCGTACGAATGAATTATATGTACGAATGAATTAGAGTGGATACATTCGTGCGAATAAATTAGAATGGATCATACGAATGAGTAAGAATGGATCGTCATTCTAATTCATTTGTATGATCCATTCTAATTCATTTGTATCCATTCTATTTCATTCGCACGATCCATTCTAATTCCTTCGCGCAATCTATTCTAATTCATTCGTACGATCCATTCTAATTCATTCGTACGATCCATTCTAATTCATTCATACAATCCATTCTAATTTATTCGCACGAATCTATCCATTCTAATTCATTCGTACGATCCATTCTAATTCATTCGCACAATCTATTCTAATTCATTCATACGATCCATTCTAATTCATTCGCACGAATGTATCCATTCTAATTTATTCCAACGATCCATTCTAATTCGTTCGTACGATCCATTCTAATTCATTCATACGATCTATTCTAATTCATTCATACAATCCATTCTAATTCTTTCACACGATCCATTCTAATTCATTCGTACGATCCATTCTAATTCATTCGCACAATCCATTCTATTTCATTCGTACGATTCATTCTTACTCATTGGTACGATCCATTCTAATTCATTCGCACGAATGTATCCATTCTAATTCATTCGTACGAATCCATTCTAATTCATTCGTACAATCCATTCTATTTTATTCGTACGATCCATTCTTACTCATTCGTATGATCCATTCTAATTCATTCGCACGAATGTATCCATTCTAAATCATTCGTACGATCCATTCTAATTCATTCGTACGATCCATTCTAAATCATTCGTACAATCCATTCTATTTCATTCGTACGATCAATTCTAATTCATTAGCACGATCCATTCTAATTCATTCGTACGATCCATTCAAATTCATTCACATGATCCATTCTAATTCATTCGTACAATCCATTCTATTTCATTCGTACGATCCATTCTTACTCATTCGTATGATCCATTCTAATTCATTCGCACGAATGTATCCATTCGTACGATCCATTCTAATCCATTCGTACGATCCATTCTAATTCATTCGCATGAATGTAACCATTCTAATTCATTCATTTGATCCATTCTAATTCATTCGTACGATCCATTCTAATTCATTCGTCCGATCCATTCTAATTCATTCGCACGAATGTATCCATTCTAAACCATTCATACGATCCATTCTAATTTATTCGTACGATCCATTCTAATTCTTTCGTAAGATCCATTCTAATTCATTCGTACGATCCATTCTAATTCATTCGTATGATCCATTCTTATTTATTCGCACGAATGTATCCATTCTAATTCATTCGTACGATCCATTCTAATTCATTCGTATGATCCATTCTAATTCATTCGCACTATCCATTCTAATTCATTCGTACGATCCATTCTAATTCATTCGCACGAATGTATCCTTTCTAATTCATTCGTACATACGATCCATTCTAATTCATTCGCACGAATGTATCCATTCTAATTCATTTGTATAATCCATTCTATTTCATTCGTACGATCCATTCTTACTCATTCGTATGATCCATTCTAATTCATTCGCACGAATGTATCCATTCTAATTCATTCGTACGATCCATTCTAATTCATTCGTATGATCCATTCTAATTTATTCGTTCAAATATATCCATTCTAATTCATTCGCACGATCCATTCTAATTCATTCGCTCCAATGTATCCATTCTAATTCATTCGTACGATCCATTCTAATTCGTTCATATGATCCATTCTAATTCGTTCGTACGATCCATTCTAATTCGTTCGTACCATCCATTCTAATTCATTCGTATGATCCATTCTAATTCATTCCTACGATCTATTCTAATTCATTCGCTCGAATATATCCATTCTAATTCATTCGTTCAATCCATTCTAATTCATTCGCACGATCCATTCTAATTCATTCGTATGATCCATTCTAATTCATTCGTACGATCCATTCTAATTCATTCGTACGATCCATTCTAATTCATTCGCACGAATGTATCCATTCTAGTTCATTCGTACGATCCATTCTAATTCATTCGTACGATCCATTCTAATTCATTCGCACGATCCATTCTAATTCATTCGTACGATCCATTCTAATTCATTCATACGATCCATTCTAATTCATTCGTACGATCCATTCTAATTCATTCATACAATCCATTCTAATTCATTCGTACGATCCATTCTAATTCACTCATACGATCCATTCTAATACATTCATACGATCCATTCTAATTCATTTGCACAAATATATCCATTCTAATTCTTTCGTACGATCCATTCTAATTCCTTCGTACGATCCATTCTAATTCATTCGTACGATCTATTCTAATTCATTCGTACGATCCATTCTAATTCATTCGTACAATCCATTCTAATTCCTTCGTACGATCCATTCTAATTCATTCGTACGATCCATTCTAATTCATTCGTACAATCTATTCTAATTCATTCGTACGAATGGATACATTCGTGTGAATGAATTAGAATGGATCCTATGAATGAGTAAGAATGGATCGTACGAATGAAATAGAATGGATTGCATGAATGAATTAGAATGGATCGTACGAATGAATTAGAATGGATCGTGTGAAAGAATTAGAATGGATTGTATGAATGAATTAGAATAGATCGTACGAAGGAATTAGAATGGATCGTACGAATGAATTAGAATGGATCGTACGAATGAATTAGAATAGATCGTACGAATGAATTAGAATGGATCGTACGAATGAATTAGAATGGATCGTGTGAAAGAATTAGAATGGATCGTACGAATGAATTAGAATGGATCGTGCGAATGAATTAGAATGGATCGTACGAATGAATTAGAATGGATCGTACGAATCAACTAGAATGGATACATTCGTGCGAATGAATTAGAATGGATCGTACGAATGAATTAGAATGGATCTTACGAATGAATTAGAATGGATCGTACGAATGAATTAGAATGGATACATTTGTGCGAATGAATTAGAATGGATCGGACGAATGAATTTGATTGGATCGTACGAATGAATTAGAATGGATCAAATGAATGAATTAGAATGGTTATATTCATGCGAATGAATTAGAATGGATCGTACGAATGGATTAGAATGGATCGTACGAATGGATTAGAATGGATACATTCGAGCGAATGAATTAGAATGGATCATACGAATGGATTAGAATGGATCGTAGGAATGCATTAGAATGGATCCTACGAATGGATTAGAATGGATACCTTTGTGCATATGAATTATAATGGATCATACGAATGAATTAGAATGAATCATATTAATGAATTAGAATGGATCGTACGAATGAATTAGAATGGATACATTCGTGCACGATCCATTCTAATTCATTCGCATGAATGTATCTATTCTAATTCGTTCGTACGATCCATTCTAATTCATTAATATGATCCATTCTAATTCATTCGTACGATCCATTCTAATTCATATGCACAAAGGTATCCATTCTAATTCATTCGTACGATCCAATCTAATTCAGGATCGTACGAATGAATTAGAATGGATACATTCGTGCGAATGAATTAGAATTGATCGTACGAATGAATTAGAATGGATCGTGCGAATGAATTAGAATGGATCGTACGAATGAATTAGAATGGATCGTATGAATGAACTAGAATGGATACATTCGTGCGAATGAATTAGAATGGATCGTACGAATGAATTAGAATGGATACATTCGTGCGAATGAATTAGAATGGATCGGACGAATTAATTAGAATGGATCGTACGAATGAATTAGAATGGATTAGAATGGATCGTACGAATGGATTAGAATGGATACATTCGAGCGAATGAATTAGAATGGATCGTACGAATGAATTAGAATGGATCGTACGAATGGATTAGAATGGATCCTACGAATGGATTAGAATGGATACCTTTGTGCATATGAATTAGAATGGATCGTACGAATGAATTAGAATGGATCATATTAATGAATTAGAATGGATCGTACGAATGAATTACAATGGATACATTCATGCGAATGAATTAGAATGGATTGTGCGAATCAATTAGACCGGATCGTGCGAATGAATAGGAATAGATCATACGAATGAATTAGAATGGATCGTACGAATTAATTAGAATGGATACATTCGTGCGAATGAATTAGAATGGATTGTATGAATGAATTAGAATGGATCGTACGAATGAATTAGAATGGATCATACGAATTAATTAGAAAGGATCATACGAATGAATTAGAATGGATCGTACGAATGAATTAGAATGGATCGTACGAATGAATTAGAATGGATACATTCGTGCGAATGAATTAGAATAGATTGTGCGAATGAATAAGAACAGATCGTGCGAATGAATTAGAATGGATCGTACGAATGAATTAGAATGGATCGTGCGAATGAATTAGAATGGATCGTACGAATGAATTAGAATGGATACATTTGTGCGAATGAATTAGAATGGATCCTACGAATGAATTAGAATGGATCGTATGAATGAAGTAGAATGGATCGTACGAATGAATTAGAATGGATCTTACGAATGAATTAGAATGGATCGTACGAATGAACTAAAATAGATCGTACGAATGAATTAGAATGGATCGTACGAATGAATTAGAATGGATCGTACGAATGAATTAGAATGGATCGTACGAATGAATTAGAATGGATCGTACGAATGAATTAGAATGGATCTTACGAAAGAATTAGAATGGATCGAACGAATGAATTAGAATGGATCGTACGAATGAATTAGAATGGATACATTCGTGCGAAAGAATTAGAATGGATCGGACGAATGAATTAGAATGGATCGTATGAATGAATTAGAATGGATCGTACGAATGAATTAGAATGGATCGTACGAATAAATTAGAATGGATACATTCGTCCGAATGATATAGAATGGATCATACGAATGAGTAAGAATGGATCGTACGAATGAAATAGAATAGATTGTACGAATGAATTAGAATGGATCCTACGAATGAATTAGAATGGATCATGTGAAAGAATTAGAATGGATTGTATGAATGAATTAGAATGGATCGTATGAATGTATTAGAATGGATCGTGCGAATGAATTCGAATGGATCGTACGAATTCATTTTAATTCATTCATACAATCCATTCTAATTATTTCACACGATCTATTCTAATTCATTCGTAGGATCCATTCTAATTCATTCGTACAATCCATTCTAATTCTAATTCATTCGTAGGATCCTACGAATGAATTAGAATGGACCGTACGAATGAATTATATGTACGAATGAATTAGAATGGATACATTCGTGCGAATAAATTAGAATGGATCATACGAATGAGTAAGAATGGATCGTCATTCTAATTCATTCGTATGATCCATTCTAATTCATTTGTATCCATTCTATTTCATTCGCACGATCCATTCTAATTCATTCGCGCAATCTATTCTAATTCATTCATACGATCCATTCTAATTCATTCGTACGATCCATTCTAATTCATTCATACAATCCATTCTAATTTATTCGCACGAATCTATCCATTCTAATTCATTCGTACGATCCATTCTAATTCATTCGCACAATCTATTCTAATTCATTCATACGATCCATTCTAATTCATTCGCACGAATGTATCCATTCTAATTCATTTGTACGATCCATTCTAATTCATTCGTACGATCCATTCTAATTCATTCATACGATCTATTCTAATTCATTCATACAATCCATTCTAATTCTTTCACACGATCCATTCTAATTCATTCGTACGATCCATTCTAATTCATTCGCACAATCCATTCTATTTCATTCGTACGATCCATTTTTACTCATTGGTACGATCCATTCCAATTCATTCGGACGAATGTATCCATTCTAATTCATTCGTACGAATCCATTCTAATTCATTCGTACAATCCATTCTATTTCATTCGTACGATCCATTCTTACTCATTCGTATGATCCATTCTAATTCATTCGCATGAATGTATCCATTCTAAATCATTCGTACGATCCATTCTAATTCATTCGTACGATCCATTCTAAATCATTCGTACAATCCATTCTATTTCATTCGTACGATCAATTCTAATTCATTAGCACGATCCATTCTAATTCATTCGTACGATCCATTCAAATTCATTCGCACGATCCATTCTAATTCATTCGTACAATCCATTCTATTTCATTCGTACGATCCATTCTTACTCATTCGTATGATCCATTCTAATTCATTCGCACGAATGTATCCATTCTAATCCATTTGTACGATCCATTCTAATCCATTCGTACGATCCATTCTAATTCATTCGCATGAATGTAACCATTCTAATTCATTCATTTGATCCATTCTAATTCATTCGTACGATCCATTCTAATTCATTCGTCCGATCCATTCTAATTCATTCGCACGAATTTATCCATTCTAAACCATTCATACGATCCATTCTAATTTATTCGTTTGATCCATTGTAATTCATTCGTAAGATCCATTCTAATTCATTCGTACGATCCATTCTAATTCATTCGTACGATCTATTCTTATTTATTTGCACGAATGTATCCATTCTAGTTCATTCGTACGATCCATTCTAATTCATTCGTATAATCCATTCTAATTCATTCGCACGATCCATTCTAATTCATTCGTACGATCCATTCTAATTCATTCGCACGAATGTATCCATTCTAATTCATTCGTACATACGATCCATTCTAATTCATTCGCACGAATGTATCCATTCTAATTCATTTGTATAATCCATTCTATTTCATTCGTACGATCCATTCTTACTCATTCGTATGATCCATTCTAATTCATTCGCACGAATGTATCCATTCTAATTCATTCGTACGATCCATTCTAATTCATTCGTATGATCCATTCTAATTTATTCGTTCAAATATTTCCATTCTAATTCATTCGCACGATCCATTCTAATTCATTCGCTCGAATGTATCCATTCTAATTCATTCGTACGATCCATTCTAATTCGTTCATATGATCCATTCTAATTCGTTCGTACGATCCATTCTAATTCGTTCGTACCATCCATTCTAATTCATTCGTATGATCCATTCTAATTCATTCCTACGATCTATTCTAATTCATTCGCTCGAATATATCCATTCTAATTCATTCGTATGATCCATTCTAATTCATTCCTACGATCTATTCTAATTCATTCGCTCGAATATATCCATTCTAATTCATTCGTTCGATCCATTCTGATTCATTCGCACGATCCATTCTAATTCATTCGTTAGATCCATTCTAATCCATTCGTACGATCCATTCTAATTCATTCGTACGATCCATTCTAATTCATTCGCACGAATGTATCCATTCTAGTTCATTCGTACGATCCATTCTAATTCATTCGTACGATCCATTCTAATTCATTCGCACGATCCATTCTAATTCATTCGTACGATCCATTCTAATTCATTCATACGATCCATTCTAATTCATTCGTACGATCCATTCTAATTCATTCATACGATCCATTCTAATTCATTCGTACGATCCATTCTAATTCATTCATACAATCCATTCTAATTCATTCGTACGATCCATTCTAATTTACTCATACGATCCATTCTAATACATTCATACGATCCATTCTAATTCATTTGCACGAATATATCCATTCTAATTCATTCGTACGATCCATTCTAATTCCTTCGTATGATCCAATTTAATTCATTCGTACGATCTATTCTAATTCATTCGTATGATCCATTCTAATTCATTCGTACAATCCATTCTAATTCCTTCGTACGATCCATTCTAATTCATTCGTGCGATCCATTCTAATTCATTCGTACAATCTATTCTAATTCATTCGTACGAATGGATACATTCGTGTGAATGAATTAGAATGGATCCTATGAATGAGTAAGAATGGATCGTACGAATGAAATAGAATGGATTGCACGAATGAATTAGAATGGATCGTATGAATGAATTAGAATGGATCGTGTGAAAGAATTAGAATGGATGGTATGAATGAATTAAAATGGATCGTACGAAGGAATTAGAATGGATCGTACGAATGAATTAGAATGGATCGTACGAATGAATTAGAATAGATCGTACGAATGAATTAGAATGGATCGTACGAATGAATTAGAATGGATCGTGTGAAAGAATTAGAATGGATCGTACGAATGAATTAGAATGGATCGTGCGAATGAATTAGAATGGATCGTACGAATGAATTAGAATGGATCGTACGAATGAACTAGAATGGATACATTCGTGCGAATGAATTAGAATGGATCGTACAAATGAATTAGAATGGATCGTACGAATGAATTAGAATGGATCTTATGAATGAATTAGAATGGATCGTACGAATGAATTAGAATGGATACATTTGTGCGAATGAATTAGAATGGATCGGACGAATGAATTTGAATGGATCGTACGAATGAATTATAATGGATCAAATGAATGAATTAGAATGGTTACATTCATGCGAATGAATTACAATGGATCGTACGAATGGATTAGAATGGATCGTACGAATGGATTCGAATGGATACATTCGAGCGAATGAATTAGAATGGATCGTACGAATGAATTAGAATGGATCCTACGAATGGATTAGAATGGATCCTACGAATGGATTAGAATGGATACCTTTGTGCATATGAATTAGAATGGATCATACGAATGAATTAGAATGGATCATATTAATGAATTAGAATGGATCGTACGAATGAATTAGAATGGATACATTCGTGCACGATCCATTCTAATTCATTCGCACGAATGTATCCATTCTATTTCATTCGTACGATCCATTCTAATTCATTAATATGATCCATTCTAATTCATTCGTACGATCCATTCTAATTCATATGCACAAAGGTATCCATTCTAATTCATTCGTACGATCCATTCTAATTCAGGATCGTACGAATGAATTAGAATGGATACATTCGTGCGAATGAATTAGAATTGATCGTACGAATGAATTAGAATGGATCGTGCGAATGAATTAAAATGGATCGTACGAATGAATTAGAATGGATCGTATGAATGAACTAGAATGGATACATTCGTGCGAATGAATTAGAATGGATCATACGAATGAATTAGAATGGATACATTCGTGCGAATGAATTAGAATGGATCGGACGAATTAATTAGAATGGATCGTACGAATGAATTAGAATGGATCAAATGAATGAATTAGAATGGTTACATTCATGCGAATGAATTAGAATGGATCGTACGAATGGATTAGAATGAATCGTACGAATGGATTAGAATGGATACATTCGAGCGAATGAATTAGAATGGATCGTACGAATGAATTAGAATGGATCGTACGAATGGATTAGAATGGATCCTACGAATGGATTAGAATGGATACCTTTGTGCATATGAATTAGAATGGATCGTACGAATGAATTAGAATGGATCATATTAATGAATTAGAATGGATCGTACGAATGAATTAGAATGGATACATTCATACGAATGAATTAGACTGGATCGTGCGAATCAATTAGACTGGATCGTGCGAATGAATAAGAATAGATCATACGAATGAATTAGAATGGATCGTACGAATTAATTAGAATGGATACATTCGTGCGAATGAATTATAATGGATTGTATGAATGAATTAGAATGGATCGTACGAATGAATTAGAATGGATCATACGAATTAATTAGAATGGATCATATGAATGAATTAGAATGGATCGTACGAATGAATTAGAATGGATCGTACGAATGAATTAGAATGGATACATTCGTGAGAATGAATTAGAATAGATTGTGCGAATGAATAAGAATAGATCGTGCGAATGAATTAGAATGGATCGTACGAATGAATTAGAATGGATCGTGCGAATGAATTAGAATGGATCGTACGAATGAATTAGAATGGATACATTTGTGCGAATGAATTAGAATGGATCGTACGAATGAATTAGAATGGATCATACGAATGAATTAGAATGGATCGTACGAATGAATTAGAATGGATCGTACGAATGAATTAGAATGGATCGTACGAATGAACTAGAATGGATCGTACGAATGAACTGGAATGGATCGTACGAATGAACTAGAATGGATCGTACGAATGAATTAGAATGGATCGTACGAATGAATTAGAATGGATCGTACGAATGAATTAGAATGGATCGTACGAATGAATTAGAATGGATCGTACGGATGAATTAGAATGGATCTTACGAAAGAATTAGAATGGATCGTACGAATGAATTAGAATGGATCGTACGAATGAATTAGAATGGATACATTCGTGCGAATAAATTAGAATGGATCGGACGAATGAATTAGAATGGATTGTATGAATGAATTAGAATGGATCGTACGAATGAATTAGAATGGATCGTACGAATAAATTAGAATGGATACATTCGTCCGAATGAATTAGAATGGATCATACGAATGAGTAAGAATGGATCGTACGAATGAAATAGAATAGATTGTACGAATGAATTAGAATGGATCCTACGAATGAATTAGAATGGATCATGTGAAAGAATTAGAATGGATTGTATGAATGAATTAGAATGGATCGTATGAATGAATTAGAATGGATCGTGCGAATGAATTCGAATGGATCGTACGAATTCATTCTAATTCATTCATGCAATCCATTCTAATTCTTTCACACGATCTATTCTAATTCATTCGTAGGATCCATTCTAATTCATTCGTTCAATCTATTCTATTTCATTCGTACGATCCATTCTTACTCATTCGTATGATCCATTCTAATTCATTCGGGCGAATGTATCCATTCTAATTTATTCGTATGATCCATTCTAATTCATTCGTACGATCCATTCTAATTCATTCGTATGATCCATTCTAATTCATTCCTACGACCTGTTCTAGTTCATTCGCTCGAATATATCCATCCATTCTAATTCATTCGTACGATCGTACGAATGAATTAGAATGGATCGTACGGAATGAATTAGAATGGATTGTATGAATGAATTAGAATGGATACATTCGTGCGAATGAATTAGAATGGATCATACGAATGAGTAAGAATGGATCGTACGAATGAAATAGAATGGATTGTACGAATGAATTAGAATGGATCGTACAAATGAATTAGAATGGATCGTACGAATGAATTAGAATGGATCATACGAATGAGTAAGAATGGATCGTACAAATGAAATAGAATGGATTGTACGAATTAATTAGAATGGATCGTACGAATGAATTAGAATGGATCGTGTGAAAGAATTAGAATGCATTGTATGAATGAATTAGAATGGATCGTATGAATGAATTAGAATGGATCGTGCGAATGAATTCGAAAGGATCGCATGATCCATTCGAATAGAATGGATCATATGAATGAATTAGAATGGATCGGGCGAATAAATTAGAATGGATTGTAGGAATGAATTAGAATGGATCGTATGAATGAATTAGAATGGATCGTGCGAATGAATTAGAATGGATCGTACGAATGAATTAGAATGGATCGTACGAATGAATTAGAATGGATCATACGAATGAATTAGAATGGATCATACAAATGAGTAAGAATGGATCGTACGAATGAAATAGAATGGATTGTACGAATGAATTAGAATGGATACATTCATGCGAATGAATTAGAATGGATCGGACGATTGAATTAGAATGGATCGTACGATTTATTCTAATTCATTCGTACGATCCATTCTAATACATTCGTACGATTCATGCTAATTCATTCGCACGATCCATTCTAATTCATTCGTACGATCCATTCTTATTCATTCATACGATCCATTCTAATTCATTCGCACAATCCATTCTAATTTATTCGTACAATCCATTCTAATTCATTCGTATGATCCATTCTAATTCATTCATATGATCCATTCTATTTCATTCGTACGATCCATTCTAATTCATTCATATGATCTATTCTAATTCATTCATACAATCCATTCTAATTCTTTCACACGATCCATTCTAATTCATTCGTACGATCCATTCTAATTCATTCGCACAATCCATTCTATTTCATTCGTACGATCCATTCTTACTTATTCGTATGATCCATTCTAATTCATTCGCACGAATGTATCCATAATGGATCATACGAATGAGTATGAATGGATCGTACGAATGAAATAGAATGGATTGTGCGAATGAATTAGAATGGACCGTACGAATGAATTAGAATGGATACATTCGTGCGAATGAATTAGAATGGATCGGACGAATGAATTAGAATGGATCGTACGAATGAATTAGAATGGATCGTACGAATGAATTAGAATGGATCGTACGAATAAATTAGAATGGATACATTCGTTCGAATGAATTAGAATGGATCATACGAATGAGTAAGAATGGATCGTGCGAATGAAATAGAATAGATTGTACGAATGAATTAGAATGGATCGTGCGAATGAATTAGAATGGATCGTACGAATGAATTAGAATGGATCGTACGAATGAATTAGAATGGATCGTGCGAATGAATTAGAATGGATCATATTAATGAATTAGAATGGATCGTACGAATGAATTAGAATGGATACATTCGTGCGAATGAATTAGAATGGATCGTGCGAATCCATTAGACTGGATCGTGCGAATGAATAAGAATGGATCATACGAATGAATTAGAATGGATCATATGAATTAATTAAAATGGATACATTCGTGCGAATGAATTAGAATGGATTGTATGAATAAATTAGAATGGATCGTACGAATGAATTAGAATGGATCATACGAATTAATTAGAATGGATCATACGAATGAATTAGAATGTATCGTACGAATGAACTAGAATGGATCGTACGAATGAACTAGAATGGATACATTCGTGCGAATGAATTAGAATGGATCATACGAATGAATTAGAATGGATCGTACGATTCATTCTAATTCATTTGTACGATCCATTCTAATACATTCGTACGATTCATGCTAATTCATTCGCACGATCCATTCTAATTAATTCGTACGATCCATTCTTATTCATTCATACGATCAATTCTAATTCATTCGCACAATCGATTCTAATTCATTCGTACAATCCATTCTAATTCATTCGTATGATCCATTCTAACTCATTCGGTGGATCCATTCTAATTCATTTGTACGATCTATTCTAATTCATTCCCACGATCCATTCTAATTTATTCGTACGATCCATTCTAATTCATTCGTACGATCTATTCTAATTCATTCGCACGAATGTAACCATTCTAATTCATTCATACGATTCTTTCTAATTCATTCGTATGAGCTATTCTAATTCATTCGTATGATCCATTCTAATTCATTCGTACGATCCATTGTAATTCATTCATACAATCCATTTAGATTCATTCGCACAAATTATCCATTCAAATTCATTCGTACGATCCAGTCTAATTCATTCGTACGATCCATTCTAATTCATTCGCACGAATATATCCATTCTAATTCTTTCGTACGATGCATTCTAATTCATTCGTACGAACCATTCTAATTCATTCGTACGATCCATTCTAATTCATTCGTACGATCCATTCTAATTCATTCGCACGAATGTATCCATTCTAATTCATTCGTACAATCCATTCTATTTCATTCGTACGATCCATTCTTACTGATTCGTATGATACATTCTAATTCATTCGTATGATCCATTCTAATTAATTCGTACGATCCATTCTAATTCATTCGTACGATCCATTCTAATTCATTCGCACGATCCATTCTAATTCATTCATACGATCCATTCTAATTCATTCATACGATCCATTCTAATTCATTCCTACAATCCATTCTAATTCATTCGCCCGAGCCATTCTAATTCATTCATACGATCCATTCTATTCGAATGGATCATGCGATCCATTCGAATTCATTCGCACGATCCATTCTAATTCATTCATACGATCCATTCTAATTCATTCATACAATGCATTCTAATTCTTTCACACGATCCATTCTAATTCATTCGTACGATCCATTCTAATTCATTCGTACAATCCATTCTATTTCATTTGTACAATCCATTCTTACTCATTCGGATGATCCATTCTAATTCATTCGTACGATCCATTCTAATTCATTTGTACGATCCATTCTAATTCATTCGTACAATCCATTCTATTTCATTCTTACGATCCATTCTTACTCATTCGTATCATCCATTCTAATTCATTCGCACGAATGTATCCATTCTAATTCATTCATACAATCCATTCTAATTCATTCCGTACAATCCATTCTAATTCATTCGTACGATCGTACGAATGAATTAGAATGGATCGTACGAATGAATTAGAATAGATTGTGCGAATGAATTAGAATGGATCGTACGAATGAATTAGAATGGATCGTACGAATGAATTAGAATGGATCATACGAATGAGTAAGAATGGATCGTACGAATGAATTAGAATGGATCGTACAAATGAATTAGAATGGATCGTACGAATAAATTAGAATGGATACATTAGTCCGAATGAATTAGAATGGATCATACGAATGAGTAAGAATGGATCGTACGAATGAAATAGAATAGATTGTACGAATGAATTAGAATGGATCCTACGAATGAATTAGAATGGATCGTGTGAAAGAATTAGAATGGATTGTATGAATGAATTAGAATGGATCGTATGAATGAATTAGAATGGATCGTGCGAATTAATTCGAATGGATCGTACGAATTCATTCTAATTCATTCGTACGATCCATTCTAATTCATTCGTACGATCCATTCTAATTCATTCGCTCGAATGTATCCATTTTAATCCATTCGTACGATCCATTCTAATCCATTCGTACGATCCATTCTAATTCATTCGCATGAATGTAACCATTCTAATTCATTCATTTGATCCATTCTAATTCATTCGTACGATCCATTCTAATTCATTCGTCCGATCCATTCTAATTCATTTGTCCGATCCATTCTAATGCATTCGTACGAATGTATCCATTCTAATTCATTCATACGATCCATTCTAATTCATTCGCACGATCCATTCTAATTCATTCATAGGATCCATTCTAATTCATTCATACGATCTATTCTAATTCTTTCGCACGAATGTATCCATTCTAATTCATTCGCACGAATATATCCATTCTAATTCTAATTCATTCGTACGATCCATTCTAATTCATTCGTACGATCCATTCTAATTCATTCGTATGATCCATTCTAATTAATTCGTATGATCCATTCTAATTCATTCGTATGATCCATTCTAATTCATTCATACAATCCATTCTAATTCATTCGCACGATCCATTCTAATTCACTTATACGATCCATTCTAATACATTCATATGATCCATTCTACTTCATTTGCACGAATATATCCATTCTAATTCATTCGTACGATCCATTCTAATTCCTTCGTACGATCCATTCTAATTCATTCGTACGATCCATTCTAATTGATTCATACGATCCATTCTAATTCATTCGTACGATCCATTCTAATTCATTCGCACAAATGTATCCATTCTAATTCATTCGTACGAACCATTCTAATTCATTCGTACGATCCATTCTAATTCATTCGTACGATCCATTCAAATTTATTCGTACGATCCATTCTAATTCATTCGTACGATCCATTCTAATTCATTCGTGCGATCCATTCTTACTCATTCGTAGGATCCATTCTAATTCATTCGTACGATCCATTCTAATTCATTCGTACGATCCATTCTAATTAATTCGCACAATCTATTCTAATTCATTCCTACGATCCATTCTAATTCATTCGTACGATCCATTCTAATTCATTCGCACGAATGTATCCATTCTAGTTCATTCGTACGATCCATTCTAATTCATTCGTACGATCCATTCTAATTCATTCGTATGATCCATTCTAATTTATTCGTTCAAATATATCCATTCTAATTCATTCGTACGATCCATTCTAATTCACTAGCACGATCCATTCTAATTCATTCGCACGAATGTATCCATTCTAATTCATTTGCACGATCCATTCTAATTCATTCCTATGATCTATTCTAATTCATTCGTACGATCCATTCTAATTCATTCGCTCGAATGTATCCATTCTAATTCTTTCGTACGATCTATTCTAATTCGTTCATATGATCCATTCTAATTCGTTCGTACGATCCATTCTAATTCATTCGTATGATTCATTCTAATTCATTCCTACGATCTATTCTAATTCATCCGCTCGAATATATCCATTCTAATTCATTCGTTCGATCCATTCTAATTCATTTGCACGATCCATTCTAATTCATTCGTATAATCCATTCTAATCCATTCGTACGATCCATTCTAATTCATTCGTACGATCCATTCTAATTCATTCACACGAATGTATCCATTCTAGTTCATTCGTACGATCCATTCTAATTCATTCGTACGATCCATTCTAATTCATTCGCACGATCCATTCTAATTCATTCGTACGATCCATTCTAATTCATTCATACGATCCATTCTAATTCATTCGTAGGATCCATTCTAATTCATTCATACAATCCATTCTAATTCATTCGTACGATCCATTCTAATTCACTCACATGATCCATTCTAATGCATTCATACGATCCATTCTAATTCATTTGCACGAATATATCCATTCTAATTCATTCATACGATCCATTCTAATTCCTTCGTACGATCCATTCTAATTCATTCGTACGATCTATTCTAATTCATTCGTACGATCCATTCTAATTCATTTGTACGATCCATTCTAATAACTTCGTACGATCCATTCTAATTCATTCGTACGATCCATTCTAATTCATTCGTACAATCTATTCTAATTCATTCGTACGAATGGATACATTCGTGTGAATGAATTAGAATGGATCGTACGAATGAGTAAGAATGGATCGTACGAATGAAAAAGAATGGATTGCACGAATGAATTAGAATGGATCGTACGAATGAATTAGAATGGATCGTGTGAAAGAATTAGAATGGATTGTATGAATGAATTAGAATGGATCGTACGAACGAATTAAAATGGATCGTACGAATGAATTAGAATGGATCGTACGAATGAATTAGAATAGATCGTACGAATGAATTAGAATGGATCGTACGAATGAATTAGATTGGATCGTACGAATGAATTAGAATGGATCGTGCGAATGAATTAGAATGGATCGTACGAATGAATTAGAATGGATCGTACGAATGAACTAGAATGGATACATTCGTGCGAATGAATTAGAATGGATCGTATGAATGAATTAGAATGGATCGTACGAATGAATTAGAATGGATCTTACGAATGAATTAGAATGGATCGTACGAATGAATTAGAATGGATCGTACGAATGAATTAGAATGGATACATTCGTGCGAATGAATTAGAATAGATCGGACGAATGAATTAGAATGGATCGTACGAATGAATTAGAATGGATCAAATGAATGAATTAGAATGGTTACATTCATGCGAATGAATTAGAATGGATCGTACGAATGGATTAGAATGGATCGTACGAATGGATTAGAATGGATACATTCGAGCGAATGAATTAGAATGGATCGTACGAATGAATTAGAATGGATCGTACGAATGGATTAGAATGGATCCTACGAATGGATTAGAATGGATACCTTTGTGCATATGAATTAGAATGGATCGTACGAATGAATTAGAATGGATACATTCGTGCACGATCCATTCTAATTCATTCGCACGAATGTATCCATTCTAATTCATTCGTACGATCCATTCTAATTCATTAATATGATCCATTCTAATTCATTCGTACGATCCAATCTAATTCATATGCACAAAGGTATCCATCCTAATTCATTCGTACGATCCATTCTAATTCAGGATCGTACGAATGAATTAGAATGGATACATTCGTGCGAATGAATTAGAATTGATCGTACGAATGAATTAAAATGGATCGTGCGAATGAATTAGAATGGATCGTACGAATGAATTAGAATGGATCGTACGAATGAACTAGAATGGATACATTCGTGCGAATGAATTAGAATGGATCGTACGAATGAATTAGAATGGATCGTACGAAAGAATTAGAATGGATCGTACTAATGAATTAGAATGGATACATTCGTGCGAATGAATTAGAATGGATCGGACGAATTAATTAGACTGGATCGTACGAATGAATTAGAATGGATCAAATGAATGAATTAGAATGGTTACATTCATGCGAATGAATTAGAATGGATCGTACGAATGGATTAGAATGGATCGTACGAATTGATTAGAATGGATACATTCGAGCGAATGAATTAGAATGGATCGTACGAATGAATTAGAATAGATCGTACGAATGGATTAGAATGGATCCTACGAATGGATTAGAATGGATACCTTTGTGAATATGAATTAGAATGGATCGTACGAATAAATTAGAATGGATCATATTAATGAATTAGAATGGATCGTATGAATGAATTAGAATGGATACATTCGTGCGAATGAATTAGAATGGATCGTGCGAATCAATTAGACTGGATCTTGCGAATGAATAAGAATAGATCATACGAATGAATTAGAATGGATCGTACGAATTAATTAGAATGGATACATTCGTGCGAATGAATTAGAATGGATTGTATGAATGAATTAGAATGGATCGTACGAATGAATTAGAATGGATCATACGAATTAATTAGAATGGATCATACGAATGAATTAGAATGGATCGTACGAATGAATTAGAATGGATCGTACGAATGAATTAGAATGGATACATTCGTGCGAATGAATTAGAATGGATTGTGCGAATGAATATGAACAGATCGTGCGAATGAATTAGAATGGATCGTACGAATAAATTAGAATGGATCGTGCGAATGAATTAGAATGGATCGTACGAATGAATTAGAATGGATACATTTGTGCGAATGAATTAGAATGGATCGTACGAATGAATTAGAATGGATCATATGAATGAATTAGAATGAATCGTACGAATGAATTAGAATGGATCGTGCGAATGAATTAGAATGGATCGTACGAATAAATTAGAATGGATCGTACGAATGAATTAGAATGGATACATTCGTGTGAACGAAGTAGAATGGATCGTACGAATGAATTAGAATGGATCGTACGAATGAATTAGAATGGATCTTACGAATGAATTAGAATGGATCGTATGAATAAATTAGAATGGATCGTACGAATGAATTAGAATGGATACATTCGTGCGAATGAATTAGAATGGATCGTACGAATGAATTAGAATGGATTGTACGAATGAATTAGAATGGATACATTCGTGCGAATGAATTAGAATGGATCGGACGAATGAATTAGAATGGATCGTACGAATGAATTAGAATGGATCGTACGAATGAATTAGAGTGGATCGTACGAATAAATTAGAATGGATACATTCGTCCGAATGAATTAGAATGGATCATACGAATGAGTAAGAATGGATCGTACGAATGAAATAGAATAGATTGTACGAATGAAATAGAATGGATCCTACGAATGAATTAGAATGGATCATGTGAAAGAATTAGAATGGATTGTATGAATGAATTAGAATGGATCGTATGAATGAATTAGAATGGATCGTGCGAATGAATTCGAATGGATCGTACGAATTCATTCAAATTCATTCATACAATCCATTCTAATTATTTCACACGATCTATTCTAATTCATTCGTAGGATCCATTCTAATTCATTCGTTCAATCTATTCTATTTCATTCGTATGATCCATTCTTACTCATTCGTATGATCCATTCTAATTCATTCGGATGAATGTATCCATTCTAATTTATTCGTCCGATCCATTCTAATTCATTCGTACGATCCCTTCTAATTCATTCGTACGATCCATTCTAATTCATTCGTCCGATCCATTCTAATTCATTCGCACGAATGTATCCATTCTAATTCATTCGTACGGTTCATTCTAATTCATTCGCACAATCCATTCTATTTCATTCGTACGATCCATTCTTACTCATTCGTATGATCCATTATGGATACATTCGTGCGAATGAATTAGAATGGATCATACGAATGAGTAAGAATGGATCGTACGAATGAAATAGAATGGATTGTGCGAATGAATTAGAATGGATTGTACGAATGAATTAGAATGGATCGTGTGAAAGAATTAGAATGGATTGTATGAATGAATTAGAATAGATCGTATGAATGAATTAGAATGGATCGTAAGAATGAATTAGAATGGATCGTACGAATGAACTAGAATGGATACATTCGTGCGAATGAATTAGAATGGATCGTACGAATGAATTAGAATGGATCGTACGAATGAATTAGAATGGATCTTACGAATGAATTAGAATGGATCGTACGAATGCACGATCCATGCTAATTCATTCATTCGATCAATTCTAATTCATTAGCACGATCCATTCTAATTCATTCGTATGATCCATTCTAATTCATTCGCACGATCCATTCTAATTCATTCGTACGATCCATTCTAATTCTTTCACACGATCCATTCTAATTCATTCGTACGATCCATTCTAATTCATTCGTACGATCTATTCTAATTCATTCGTACGATCCATTCTAATTCATTCGTACGATCCATTCTAATTCCTTCATACGATCCATTCTAATTCATTCATACAATCCATTCTAATTCTTTCACACGATCCATTCTAATTCATTCGTACGATCCATTCTAATTCATTCATACGATCCATTCTAATTCATTCGTTCGATCCATTCTAATTCATTCGTACAATCTATTCTAATTCATTCGTATGAATGGATACATTCGTGTGAATGAATTAGAATGGATCGTACGAATGAATTAGAATGGATCGTACGAATGAACTAGAATGGATACATTCGTGCGAATGAATTAGAATGGATCGTACGAATGAATTAGAATGGATCGTACGAATGAATTAGAATGGATCGTACGAATGAATTAGAATGGATCATACGAATGAATTAGAATGGATCATACGAATGAGTAAGAATGGATCATACGAATGAGTAAGAATGGATCGTACGAATGAAATAGAATGGATTGTACGAATGAATTAGAATGGATCGTACGAATGAATTAGAATGGATCGTGTGAAAGAATTAGAATGGATTGTATGAATGAATTAGAATGGATCATATGAATGAATTAGAATGGATCGTGCGAATGAATTCGAATGGATCGTACGAATGAATTAGAATGGATCGTACGAATGAATTAGAATGGATACATTCGTGCGAATGAATTAGAATGGATACATTCGTGCGAAAGAATTAGAATAGATCGTATGAATGAATTAGAATGGATCCTATGAATGAATTAGAATGGATCGTGCGAATGAATTAGAATGGATCATACGAATGAATTAGAATGGATCGTGCTAATGAATTAGAATTGATCGAACGAATGAATTAGCATGGATCGTGCTGATGAATTAGAATGGAACGTACGAATGAATTAGAATGGATCGTGTGAAAGAATTAGAATGGATTGTATGAATGAATTAGAATGAATTCGTACGATCCATTCGAAATCATTCGAACGATCCAGTCTAATTCATTCATACGATCCATTCTAATTCATTCATACAATCCATTCTAATTCTTTCACACGATCCATTCTAATTCATTCGTAAGATCCATTCTAATTCATTCGTACAATCTATTCTATTTCATTCGTACGATCCATTCTTACTCATTCGTATGATCCAATCTAATTCATTCGGACGAATGTATCCATTCTAATTTATTCGTACAATCCATTCTAATTCATTCGTACGATCCATTCTAATTCATTCGTACGATCCATTCTAATTCATTCGCACAATCTATTCTAATTCATTCGTACGATCCATTCTAATTCATTCGTACGATCGTACGAATGAATTAGAATGGATCGTACGGAATGAATTAGAATGGATTGTATGAATGAATTAGAATGGATACATTCGTGCGAATGAATTGGAATGGATCATACGAATGATTAAGAATGGATCGTACGAATGAAATAGAATGGATTGTACGAATGAATTAGAATGGATCGTACAAATGAATTATAATGGATCGTACGAATGAATTAGAATGGATCATACGAATGAGTAAGAATAGATCGTACAAATGAAATAGAATGTATTGTACGAATGAATTAGAATGGATAGTACGAATGAATTAGAATGGATCGTGTGAAAGAATTAGAATACATTGTATGAATGAATTAGAATGGATCGTATGAATGAATTAGAATGGATCGTGTGAATGAATTCGAATGGATCGCATGATCCATTCGCATAGAATGGATCGTATGAATGAATTAGAATGGATCGGGCGAATGAATTAGAATGGATTGTAGGAATGAATTAGAATGGATCGTATGAATTAATTAGAATGGATCGTATGAATGAATTAGAATAGATCGTGCGAATGAATTAGAATGGATCGTACGAATGAATTAGAATGGATCGTACGAATGAATTAGAATGGATCATACGAATGAATTAGAATGGATCATACGAATGAGTAAGAATGGATCGTACGAATGAAATAGAATGGATTGTACGAATGAATTAGAATGGATACATTCATGCGAATGAATTAGAATGGATCGGACGATTGAATTAGAATGGATCGTACGATTCATTCTAATTCATTCGTACGATCCATTCTAATTCATTAATATGATCCATTCTAATTCATTCGTACGATCCATTCTAATTCATATGCACAAAGGTATCCATTCTAATTCATTCGTACGATCCATTCTAATTCAGGATCGTACGAAAGAATTAGAATGGATACATTCGTGCGAATGAATTAGAATTGATCGTACGAATGAATTACAATGGATTGTGCGAATGAATTAGAATGGATCGTACGAATGAATTAGAATGGATCGTACGAATGAACTAGAATGGATACATTCGTGGGAATGAATTAGAATGGATCGTACGAATGAATTAAAATGGATCGTACGAATGAATTAGAATGGATCTTACGAATGAATTAGAATGGATCGTACGAATGAATTAGAATGGATCGTACGAATGAATTAGAATGGATACATTCGTGCGAATGAATTAGACTGGATCGGATGAATGAATTAGAATGGATCATACGAATGAATTAGAATGGATCAAATAAATGAATTAGAATGGTTACATTCATGCGAATGAATTAGAATGGATCGTACGAATGGATTAGAATGGATCATACGAATGGATTAGTATGGATACATTCGAGCGAATGAATTAGAATGGATCGTACGAATGAATTAGAATGGATCGTACGAATGGATTAGAATGGATCCTACGAATGGATTAGAATGGATACCTTTGTGCATATGAATTAGAATGGATCGTACGAATGAATTAGAATGGATCATATTAATGAATTAGAATGGATCGTACGAATGAATTAGAATGGATACATTCGTGCGAATGAATTAGAATGGATCATGCGAATCAATTAGACTGGATCGTGCGAATGAATAAGAATAGCTCATACGAATGAATTAGAATGGATCGTACGAATTAATTAGAATGGATACATTCGTGCGAATAAATTAGAATGGATTGTATGAATGAATTAGAATGGATCGTACGAATGAATTAGAATGGATCATACGAATTAATTAGAATGGATCATACGAATGAATTAGAATGGATCGTACGAATGAATTAGAATGGATCATACGAATGAATTAGAATGGATATATTCGTGCGAATGAATTAGAATGGATTGTGCGAATGAATTAGAATGGATCATATTAATGAATTAGAATCGATCGTACGAATGAATTAGAATGGATACATTCGTGCGAATGAATTCATTCATACGATCCATTCTAATTCATTCATACAATGCATTCTAATTCTTTCACACGATCCATTCTAATTCATTCGTACGGCCCATTCTAATTCATTCGTACAATCCATTCTATTTCATTTGTACGATCCATTCTTACTCATTCGTATGATCAATTCTAATTCATTCGTACGATCCATTCTAATTCATTTGTACGATCCATTCTAATTCATTCGTACAATCCATTCTATTTCATTCGTACGATCCATTCTTACTCATTCGTATGATCAATTCTAATTCATTCGCACGAATGTATCCATTCTAATTCATTCATACAATCCATTCTAATTCATTCCGTACGATCCATTCAAATTCATTCGTACGATCGTACGAATGAATTAGAATGGATCGTACGAATGAATTAGAATAGATTGTGCGAATGAATTAGAATGGATCGTACGAATGAATTAGAATGGATCGTACGAATGAATTAGAATGCATCATATGAATGAGTAAGAATGGATCGTACGAATGAATTAGAATGGATCGTACGAATGAATTAGAATGGATCGTACGAATAAATTAGAATGGATACATTCGTCCGAATGAATTAGAATGGATCATACGAATGAGTAAGAATGGATCGTACGAATGAAATAGAATAGATTGTACGAATGAATTAGAATGGATCCTACGAATGAATTAGAATAGATCGTGTGAACGAATTAGAATGGATTGTATGAATGAATTAGAATGGATCGTATGAATGAATTAGAATGGATCGTGCGAATGAATTCGAATGGATCGTACGAATTCATTCTAATTCATTCATACAATTCATTCTAATTCTTTCACACGATCCATTCTAATTCATTCGTACGTTCCATTCTAATTCATTAGCACGATCCATGCTAATTCATTCGTTCGATCAATTAGAATGGATCGTACGAATGAATTAGAATGGATCGTACGAATGAATTAGAATGGATCGTACGAATAAATTAGAATGGATACATTCGTCCGAATGAATTAGAATGGATCATACGAATGAGTAAGAATGGATCGTACGAAGGAAATAGAATAGATAGTACGAATGAATTAGAATGGATCGTACGAAGGAATTAGAATGGATCATACGAATGAATTAGAATAGATTGTACGAATGAATTAGAATGGATCGTACGAATGAATTAGAATGGATCGTACGAAGGAATTAGAATGGATCGTACGAATGAATTAGAATGGATCGTACGAATGAATTAGAATAGATCGTACGAATGAATTAGAATGGATCGTACGAAGGAATTAGAATGGATCGTACGAATGAATTAGAATGGATCGTACGAATGAATTAGAATGGATATATTCGTGCAAATGAATTAGAATGGATCGTATGAATGTATTAGAATGGATCGTATGAGTGAATTAGAATGGATTGTACGAATGAATTAGAATGGATCGTATGAATGAATTAGAATGGATACATTCGTGCGAATGAATTAGAATTGATCGTACGAATGAATTAGAATGGATCGTGCGAATGAATTAGAATGGATCGTACGAATGAATTAGAATGGATCATACGAATGAACTAGAATGGATACATTTGTGCGAATGAATTAGAATGGATCGTACGAATGAATTAGAATGGATCGTACGAATGAATTAGAATTGATCTTACGAATGAATTACAATGGATCGTACGAATGAATTAGAATGGATCGTACGAATGAATTAGAATGGAGCGTACGAATGAATTAGAATAGATCGTACGAATGAATTAGAATGGATCTAATGAATGAATTAGAATGGTTACATACATGCGAATGAATTAGAATGGATCGTACGAATGGATTAGAATGGATCGTACGAATGGATTAGAATGGATACATTCGAGCGAATGAATTAGAATGGATCGTACGAATGAATTAGAATGGATCGTACGAATGGATTAGAATGGATCCTACGAATGGATTAGAATGGATACCTTTGTGCATATGAATTAGAATGGATCGTACGAATGAATTAGAATGGATCATATTAAAGAATTAGAATGGATCGTATGAATGAATTAGAATGGATACATTCGTGCGAATGAATTAGAATGGATCGTGCGAATCAATTAGACTGGATCGAGCGAAAGAATAAGTATAGATCATACGAATGAATTAGAATGGATCGTACGAAATAATTAGAATGGATACATTCGTGCGAATGAATTAGAATGGATTGTATGAATGAATTAGAATGGATCGTACGAATGAATTAGAATGGATCATACGAATTAATTAGAATGGATCATACGAATGAATTAGAATGGATCGTACGAATGAATTAGAATGGACGTACGAATGAATTAGAATGGATACATTCGTGCGAATGAATTAGAATGGATTGTGCGAATGAATAAGAACAGATCGTGCGAATGAATTAGAATGGATCGTACGAATGAATTAGAATGGATCGTGCGAATGAATTAGAATGGATCGTACGAATGAATTAGAATGATTACATTTATGCGAATGAATTAGAATGGATCGTATGAATGAATTAGAATGGATCGTACGAATGAATTAGAATGGAGCGTGCGAATGAATTAGAATGGATCGTACGAATGAATTAGAATGGATCGTACGAATGAACTAGAATGGATACATTCGTGCAAATGAATTAGAATGGATCATACGAATGAATTAGAATGGATCGTACGAATGAATTAGAATGGATCTTACGAATGAATTAGAATGGATCGTACGAATGAATTAGAATGGATCGTACGAATGAATTAGAATGGATACATTCGTGCGAATGAATTAGAATGGATCGTACGAATGAATTAGAATGGATCGTACGAATGAATTAGAATGGATCGTACGAATAAATTAGAATGGATACATTCGTCCGAATGAATTAGAATGGATCATACGAATGAGTAAGAATGGATCGTACGAATGAAATAGAATAGATTGTACGAATGAATTAGAATGGATCCTACGAATTAATTAGAATGGATCGTGTGAAAGAATTAGAATGGATTGTATGAATGAATTAGAATGGATCGTATGAATGAATTAGAATGGATCGTGTGAATGAATTCGAATGGATCGTACGAATTCATTCTAATTCATTCATACAATCCATTCTAATTCTTTCACACGATCTATTCTAATTCATTCGTAGGATCCATTCTAATTCATTCGTACAATCTATTCTATTTCATTCGTACGATCCATTCTTACTCATTCGTATGATCCATTCTAATTCTTTCGTACAATCTATTCTATTTCATTCGTACGATCCATTCTTACTCATTCGTATGATCCATTCTTATTCATTCGGACGAATGTATCCATTCTAATTTATTCGTACGATCCATTCTAATTCATTCGTACGATCCATTCTAATTCTTTCATACGATCCATTCTAATTCATTCATACAATCCATTCTAATTCTTACACACGATCCATTCTAACTCATTCGTAGGATCCATTCTAATTCATTTGTACAATCTATTCTATTTCATTCGTACGATCCATTCTTAGTCATTCGTATGATCCATTCTAATTCATTTGGACGAATAGATCCATTCTAATTTATTCGTACGATCCATTCTAATTCATTCGTACGATCCATTCTAATTCATTCGTACGATCCATTCTAATTCATTCGTCCAATCCATTCTAATTTATTCGCACGAATGTATCCATTCTAATTCATTCGTACGATCCATTCTAATTCATTCGTAAGATCCATTCTAATTCATTCGTACGATCCATTCTAATTCATTCGTACGATCTATTCTAATTCATTCGCACGAATGTATCCATTCTAGTTCATTCGTACGATCCATCCTAATTCATTCGTACGACCCATTCTAATTCATTCGCACGATCCATTCTAATTCATTCATACGATCCATTTTAATTCATTCATACGATCCATTCTAATTCATTCGTACGATCCATTCTAATTCATTCGCACAAATGTATCCATTCTAATTCATTCGCACGATCCATTCTAATTCATTCGCACGATCCATTCTAATTCATTCGTACGATCCATTCTAATTCTTTCACATGATCCATTCTAATTCATTCGTACGATCCATTCTAATTCATTCGCACGATCCATTCTAATTTATTCGTACGATCCATTCTAATTCATTCATACGATCCATTCTAATTCATTCGTACGATCTATTCTAATTCATTCGCACAAATGTATCCATTCTAATTCATTCGTACGATCCATTCTAATTCATTCGCATGATCCATTCTAATTCATTCGTACGATCCATTCTAATTCATTCGCACGATCTGTTCTTATTTATTCGCACAATCCATTCTAATTCATTCGCACGAATGTATCCATTCTATTTCATTCGTACGATCCATTCTAATTCATTCATACGATCCATTCTAATTCATTCGTATGATCCATTGTAATTAATTCGTATGATCCATTCTAATTCATTCGTACAATCCATTCTAATTCATTCGTACGATCCATTCTAATTCACTCATACGATCCATTCTAATACATTCATACGATCCATTCTAATTCATTTGCACGAATATATCCATTCTAATTCATTCGTACGATCCATTCTAATTAATTCGTACGATCCATTCTAATTCATTCGTACGATCCATTCTAATTCATCCATACAATCCATTCTAATTCATTCGTACGATCCATTCTAATTCACTCATACGATCCATTCTAATACATTCATACGATCCATTCTAATTCATTTGCACGAATATATCCATTCTAATTCATTCGTACGATCCATTCTAATTCCTTCGTACGATCCTTTCTAATTCATTCGTACAATCTATTCTAATTCATTCGCACGATCCATTCTAATTCATTCGTACGATCCATTCTAATTCTTTCTCACGATCCATTCTAATTCATTCGTACGATCCATTTTAATTCATTCGTGCAATCAATTCTATTTCATTCGTACAATCCATTCTTACTCATTCGTACGATCCATTCTAATTCACTCACACGAATGTATCCATTCGTACGAATGAATTAGAATAGATTGTACGAATAAATTAGAATGAATCGTACGAATGAATTAGAATGGATCGTACGAAGGAATTAGAATGGATCGTCCGAATGAATTAGAATGGATCGTCCGAATGAATTAGAATAGATCGGACGAATGAATTAGAATGGATCGTACGAAGGAATTAGAATGGATCGTACGAATGAATTAGAATGGATATATTCGTGCAAATGAATTAGAATGTATCGTATAAATGTATTAGAATGGATCATATGAGTGAATTAGAATGGATCGTACGAATGAATTAGAATGGATTGTATGAATGAATTAGAATGGATCGTACGAATGAATTAGAATGGATCATACGAATTAATTAGAATGGATCATACGAATGAATTAGAATGGATCGTACGAATGAATTAGAATGGATACATTTGTGCGAATGAATTAGAATGGATCGTGCGAATGAATTAGAATGGATCGTACGAATGAATTAGAATGGATCGTACGAATGAATTAGAATGGATCGTACGAATGAACTAGAATGGATGCATTCGTGCGAATGAATTAGAATGGATCGTACAAATGAATTAGAATCGATCGTACGAATGAATTAGAATGGATCTTACGAATGAATTAGAATGGATCGTACGAATAAATTAGAATGGATCGTATGAATGGTTTAGAATGGATACATTCGTGCGAATGAATTAGAATGGATCGGACGAATGAATTAGAATGGATCGTACGAATGAATTAGAATGGATCAAATGAATGAATTAGAATGGTTACATTCATGCGAATGAATTAGAATGGATCATACGAATGGATTAGAATGGATCATACGAATGGATTAGAATGGATACATTCGTGCGAATGAATTAGAATGGATCATACGAATGAGTAAGAATGGATCTTACGAATGAAATAGAATGGATTGTACGAATGAATTAGAATGGATCGTGCGAATGAATTTGAATGGATCGTACGAATGAATTAGAATGGATCGTGCTAATGAATTAGAAATGATCGTATGAATGAAATAGAATGGATTGTACGAATGATTTAGAATGGATCGTACGAATGAATTAGAATGAATCGTACGAATGATTTAGAATGGATACATTCATGCGAATGAATTAGAATGGATCATACGAATGAGTAAGAATGGATCGTACGAATGAAATAGAATGGATTGCACGAATGAATTAGAATGGATTCATACGAATGAATTAGAATGGATACATTCGTGCGAATGAATTAGAATGGATCGTACCAATGAGTAAGAATGGATCGTACGAATGAAATAAAATGGATTGTGCGAATGAATTAGAATGGATCGTACGAATGAATTAGAATAGATCGTGTGAAAGAATTAGAATGAATTGTATGAATGAATTAGAATAGATCGTATGAATGAATTAGAATGGATCGTACGAATGAATTAGAATGGATCGTACGAATGAATTAGAATGTATCGTACGAATGAATTAGAATGGATACATTCGTGTGAATGAATTAGAATGGATACATTCGTGCGAAAGAATTAGAATAGATCGTATGAATGAATTAGAATGGATCCTATGAATGAATTAGAATGGATCGTGCGAATGAATTAGAATGGATCGTACGAATGAATTAGAATGGATCATGCTAATGAATTAGAATTAATCGAACGAATGAATTAGCATGGATCGTGCTAATGAATTAGAATGGAACGTCCGAATGAATTAGAATGGATCGTGTGAAAGAATTAGAATAGATTGTATGAATGAATTAAAATGGATCGTACGAATGAATTAGAATAGATCGTGTGAAAGAATTAGAATGGATTGTATGAATGAATTAGAATGGATCGTACGAAGGAATTAGAATGGATCGTACGAAAGAATTAGAATGGATCGTACGAATGAATTAGAATAAATCGTACGAATGAACTAGAATGGATCATACGAATGAATTAGAATGGATCGTGTGAAAGAATTAGAATGGATCGTACGAATGAATTAGAATGGATTGTGTGAATGAATTAGAATGGATCGTACGAATGAATTAGAATGGATCGTGCTAATGAATTAGAATTGATCGAACGAATAAATTAGCATGGATCGTGCATTCATACGATCCATTCTAATTCATTCGTAAGATCCATTCTAATTCATTCGTACGATCTATTCTAATTCATTCATACGATCCATTTTAATTCATTCGCCCGAATGTATCCTTTCTAGTTCATTCGTACGATCCATTCTAATTCATTCGTACGATCCATTCTAATTCATTCATACGATCTATTCTAATTCATTCATACAATCCATTCTAATTCTTTCACACGATTCATTCTAATTCATTCGTATGATCCATTCTAATTCTTTCGTGCAATCCATTCTAATTCATTTGTACGATCCATTCTAATTCATTCGTACAATCCATTCTATTTTATTCGTACGATCCATTCTTACTCATTCGTATGATCCATTCTAATTCATTCGCACGAATGTATCCATTCTAATTCATTCATACAATCCATCTAATTCATTCCGTACGATCCATTCTAATTCATTTGTACAATCCATTCTATTTCATTCGTACGATCCATTCTTACTCAATAGTACGATTCATTCTAATTAATTCGTATGATCCATTCTAATTCATTCGTACGATCCATTCTAATTCATTCATACGATCCATTCTATTTCATTCGCACGAATATATCCATTCTAATTCTTTCGTACGATGCATTCTAATTCATTCGTACGATCCATTCTAATTCATTCATTTGATCCATTCTAATTCATTCGTACGATCCATTCTAGTTCATTCGTCCAATCCATTCTAATTCATTCGTACGATCCATTTTAATTCATTCGTACAATCCATTCTAATTCATTCGCACGAATGTATCCATTCTAGTTCATTCGTACGATCCATTCTAATTCATTCCTATGATTCATTCATACGATCCATTCTTACTCATTCGTATGATCCATTCTAATTCAATCATACGATCCATTCTAATTCATTCGTACGATCCATTCTAATTCCTTCGTACGATCCATTCTAATTCATTCGTATGATCCATTCTAATTTATTCGTACGATCCATTCTAATTCCTTCGTACGATCCACGCTAATTCATTCGTACGATCCATTCTAATTCATTCGCGCAATCTATTCTAATTCAATCGTACGATCCATTCTAATTCATTCGTACGATCCATTCTAATTCATTTATACAATCCATTCTAATTTATTCGCACGAATGTATCCATTCTAATTTTTTCGTACGATCCATTCTAATTCATTCGTACGATCCATTCTAATTCATTCATACGATCCATTCTAATTCATTCATATGATCCATTCTAATTCATTCATACAATCCATTCTAATTCTTTCACACGATCCATTCTAATTCATTCGTAGGATCCATTCTAATTCATTCGTACAATCTATTCTATTTCATTCGTACGATCCATTCTTACTCATTCGTATGATCCATTCTAATTCATTAGGACGAATGTATCCATTCTAATTTATTCGTACGATCCATTCTAATTCATTCGTACGATCCATTCTAATTCATTCGTCCGATCCATTCTAATTCATTCGCACGAATGTATCCATTCTAATTCATTCGTACGATCTATTCTAATTCATTCGTGCGATCCATTCTAATTCATTCGTAAGATCCATTCTAATTCTTTCGTACGATCCATTCTAATTCATTCGTACGATCCATTCTAATTCATTCGCACGAATGTATCCATTCTAGTTCATTCGTACGATCCATTCTAATTCATTTGTACGATCAATTCTAATTCATTCGCACAATCCATTCTAATTCATTCGTACGATCCATTCTAATTCATTTATATGATCCATTCTAATTCATTCGTATGATCCATTCTAATTAATTCGCACAAATGTATCCATTCTAATTCATTCGTACGATCCATTCTAATTCATTCGCACGATCCATTCTAATTCTTTCGTACGATCCATTCTAATTCATTCGCACGATCTGTTCTTATTCATTCGCACAATCCATTCTAATTCATTCGCACGAATGTATCCATTCTAATTCATTCGTATGATCCATTCTAATTCATTCGTACGATCCATTCTAATTCATTCGTATGATCCATTCTAATTACTTCGTATGATCCATTCTAATTCATTCGTACGATCCATTCTAATTCATTCATACAATCCATTCGAATTCATTCGCACAAATGTATCCATTCTAATTAATTCGTACGATCCATTCTAATTAATTCGCACGAATGTATCCATTCTAATTCATTCGCACGATCCATTCTAATTCATTCATACGATCCATTCTAATTCATTCGTACGATCCATTCTAATTCATTCGTAGGATCCATTCTAATTCATTCGTACAATCTATTCTATTTCATTCGTACGATCCATTCTTACTCATTCGTATGATCCATTCTAATTCATTCGGACGAATGTATCCATTCTAATTTATTCATACGATCCATTTGAATTCATTCGTACGATCCATTCTTACTCATTCGTACGATCCATTCTAATTCCTTCGTACGATCCATTCTAATTCCTTCGTACGATCCATTCTAATTCATTCGTACGATCCATTCTAATTCATTCATACGATCCATTCTAATTCATTCGCACGAATGTATCCATTCTAATTCATTCGTACGATCCATTCTAATTCATTCGTACGATCCATTCTAATTCATTCGTAAGATCCATTCTAATTCATTCGTACGATACATTCTAATTCATTCGCACGAATGTATCCGTTCTAGTTCATTCGTACGATCCATTCTAATTCATTCGTACGATCCATTCTAATTCATTCGTAAGATCCATTCTAATTCATTCGTACGATCCATTCTAATTCATTCGCACGATCCATTCTAATCATTCATAGGATCCATTCTAATTCATTCATACGATCTATTCCGTACGAATGAATTAGAATGGATCGTGTGAAAGAATTAGAATGGATTGTATGAATGAATTAGAATAGATCGTATGAATGAATTAGAATGGATCGTACGAATGAATTAGAATGGATCGTACGAATGAATTAGAATGGATACATTTGTGCGAATGAATTAGAATGGAAACATTCGTGCGAAAGAATTAGAATAGATCGTATGAATGAATTAGAATGGATCCTATGAATGAATTAGAATGGATTGTGCGAATGAATTAGAATGGATTGTACGAATGAATTAGAATGGATCGTGCTAATGAATTTGAATTGATCGAACGAATGAATTAGCATGGATCGTGCTAATGAATTAGAATGGAACGTACGAATGAATTAGAATGGATCATGTGAAAGAATTAGAATGGATTCTATGAATGAATTAGAATGAATTCGTACGATCCATTCGAATTCATTCGCATGATCCATTCTAATTCATTCATACGATCCATTCTAATTCATTCAGACAATCCATTCTAATTCTTTCACATGATCCATTCTAATTCATTCGTAGGATCCATTCTAATTCATTCATACAATCTATTCTATTTCATTCGTACGATCAATTCTTACTCATTCGTATGATCCATTCTAATTCATTCGGACGAAAATATCCATTCTAATTTATTCGTACGATCCATTCTAATTCATTCGTACGATCCATTCTAATTCCTTCGTACGATCCATTCTAATTCATTCGTACGATCCATTCTATTTCATTCGTACGATCCATTCTTACTCATTGGTACGATCCATTCTAATTCATTCGCACGAATGTATCCATTCTAATTCATTCGTACGAATCCATTCTAATTCATTCGCACGACCCATTCTAATTCATTTGCACGAATGTATCCATTCTAATTCATTCAAACAATCCATTCTAATTCATTCCGTACGATCCATTCTAATTCATTCGCTCGAATGTATCCATTCTAATCCATTCGTACGATCTATTCTAATCCATTCGTACGATCCATTCTAATTCATTCGCATGAATGTAACCATTCTAATTCATTCATTTGATCCATTCTAATTCATTCATACGATCCATTCTAATTCATTAGCACGATCCATGCTAATTCATTCGTTCGATCAATTCTAATTCATTAGTACGATCCATTCTAATTCATTCGTACGATCCAGTCTAATTCATTCGCACGATCCATTCTAATTCATTCATAGGATCCATTCTAATTCATTCATACGATCTATTCTAATTCTTTCGCATGAATGTATCCATTCTAATTCATTCGCACGAATGTATCCATTCTAATTCATTCGTACGAATCCATTCTAATTCATTCGTACAATCTATTCTATTTCATTCGTACGATCCATTCTAGTTCATTCGTACGATCCATTCAAATTTATTCGTACGATCCATTCTAATTAATTCGTATGATCCATTCTAATTAATTCGTATGATCCATTCTAATTTATTCGTACGATCCATTATAATTCATTCGTACAATCCATTTTAATTCATTCGCACGAATGTATCCATTCTAATTACTTCGTACGATCCATTCTAATTCATTCGTATGATCCATTCTTATTCATTCGCACGATCCAGTCTAATCGATTCGCACGATCCATTCTAATTCATTCGCACGAATGAATCCATTCTAATTCATTCATACGATCCATTCTAATTCAGTCGTACGATCCATTCTAATTCATTCACAAAATCTATTCTAATTCATTCATACTATCCATTCTAATTCATTCGCACGATCCATTCTAATTCATTCGTATGATCCATTCTAATTCTTTCACACTATCCATTCTAATTCATTCGTACGATCCATTGTAATTCATTCGCACGATCCATTCTAATTCATTCGTACGATCCATTGTAATTCATTCATACGATCCATTCTAATTCATTCGTACGATCCATTCTAATTCATTCGTCTGATCCATTCTAATTCATTCGAACGAATGCATCCATTCTAATTCATTCATACGATCCATTCTAATTCATTCGTACGGTCCATTCTAATTTATTCGCACAATGTATCCATTCTAATTCATTCGTACGATCCATTCTAATTCATTCGTATGATCCATTCTAATTCATTCGTAAGATCCATTCTAATTCATTCGTACGATCCATTCTAATTCATTCGTACGATCCATTCTAATTCATTCGCACGAATGTATCCATTCTAGTTCATTCGTACGATCCATTCTAATTCATTGATACGATCCATTCTAATTCATTCGCACGATCCATTCTAATTCATTTGTACGATCAATTCTAATTCATTCGTGCAATCCATTCTATTTCATTCGTACGATCCATTCTTACTCATTCGTACGATCCATTCTAATTCATTCACACAAATGTATCCATTCATACGAATGAATTAGAATAGATTGTACAAATGAATTAGAATGGATCGTACGAATGAATTAGAATGGATCGTACGAATGAATTAGAATGGATCGTACGAAGGAATTAGAATGGATCGTACGAATGAATTAGAATGGATCGTACGATTGAATTAGAATGGATCATACGAATGAGTAAGAATGGATCGTATGAATGAATTAGATTGGATCGTACGATCCATTCTAATTCATTAGCATGGATCGTGCTATTGAATTAGAATGGAATATACGAATGAATTAGAATGGATCGTAGAATGGATCGTACGAATGAATTAGAATGAATTAGAATGGATCATAAGAATGAATTAGAATATATCATAGGAATGAATTAGAATAGATCGTGCAAATGAATTAGAATGGATATATTCATGCGAATGAATTAGAATGGATCGTGCGAATGAATTAGAATGGATGGTACGAATGAATTAGTATGGATATATTTGAACGAATAAATTAGAATAGATCATACGAATGAATTAGAATGGATCATACGAATGAATTAGAATGGATAGTGCGAATGAATTAGAATCGATCGTACGAATGAATTAGAATGGAGCGTACGAATGAATTAGAATGGATCATACGAATGAGTAAGAATGGATCGTACGAATGAATTAGAATGAATCGTACGATTGAATTAGAATGGATCGTACGAATAAATTAGAATGGATACATTCGTCCGAATGAATTAGAATGGATCATACGAATGAGTAAGAATGGATCGTACGAATGAAATAGAATAGATTGTACGAATGAATTAGAATGGATCCGACGAATGAATTAAAATGGATTGTGTGAAAGAATTAGAATGGATTGTATGAATGAATTAGAATGGATCGTATGAATGAATTAGAATGGATCGTGCGAATGAATTCGAATGGATCGTATGAATTCATTCTAATTCATTCATACAATCCATTCTAATTCGTTCACACGATCCATTCTAATTCATTCGTACGTTCCATTCTAATTCATTAGCACGATCCATGCTAATTCATTCGTTCGATCAATTCTAATTCATTAGCACGATTCATTCTAATTCATTCGTACGATCCATTCTAATTCATTCGCACGATCCATTCTAATTCATTCATAGGATCCATTCTAATTCATTCATACGATCTATTCTAATTCTTTCGCACGAATGTATCCATTCTAATTCATTCGCACGAATGTATCCATTCTAATTCATTTGTACGATCCATTCTAATTCATTCGTACGATCCATTCTAATTCATTCCTACGATCCATTCTAATTCATTCATACGATCTATTCTAATTCATTCATACAATCCATTCTAATTCTTTCACACGATCCATTCTAATTCATTCGTACGATCCATTCTAATTCATTCGCACAATCCATTGTATTTCATTCGTACGATCCATTCTTACTCATTCGTATGATCCATTCTAATTCATTCGCACGAATGTATCCATAATGGATCATACGAATGAGTAAGAATGGATCGTATGAATGAAATAGAATGGATTGTGCGAATGAATTAGAATGGACCGTACGAATGAATTAGACGTACGAATGAATTAGAATGGATACATTCGTGCGAATAAATTAGAATGGATCATACGAATAAGTAAGAATGGATCGTCATTCTAATTCATTCGTATGATCCATTCTAATTCATTTGTATCCATTCTATTTCATTCGCACGATCCATTCTAATTCATTCGCGCAATCTATTCTAATTCATTCATACGATCCATTCTAATTCATTCGTACGATCCATTCTAATTCATTCATATAATCCATTCTAATTTATTCGCACGAATGTATCCATTCTAATTCATTCGCACAATCTATTCTAATTCCTTCGTACGATCAATTCTAATTCATTCATACAATCCATTCTAATTCTTTCACAGATCGTATGAATGAATTAGAATGGATCGTACGAATGAATTAGAATGGATCGTGCGAATGAATTAGAATGGATCGTACGAATGAATTAGAATGGATTGTACGAATGAATTAGAATGGATCATATTAATGCATTAGAATGGATCGTACGAATGAATTAGAATGGATCGTACAAATAAATTAGAATGGATACATTCGTCCGAATGAATTAGAATAGATCATACGAATGAGTAAGAATGGATCGTACGAATGAAATAGAATAGATTGTACGAATGAATTAGAATGGATCCTACGAATGAATTAGAATGGATCGTGTGAAAGAATTAGAATGGATTGTATGAATGAATTAGAATGGATCGTACGAATGAATTAGAATGGATCGTACGAATGAATTAGAATGGATACATTCGTGCGAATGAATTAGAATTGATCGTACGAATGAATTAGAATGGATCGTGCGAATGAATTAGAATGGATTGTACGAATGAATTAGAATGGATCGTACGAATGAACTAGAATGGATACATTCGTGCGAATGAATTAGAATGGATCGTACGAATGATTTAGAATGGATCGTATGAATGAATTAGAATGGATCTTACGAATGAATTAGAATGGATCGTACGAATGAATTAGAATGGATCGTACGAATGAATTAGAATGGATACATTCGTGCGAATGAATTAGAATAGATCGGACGAATGAATTAGAATGGATCGTACGAATGAATTAGAATGGATCGTACGAATGAATTAGAATGGATCGTACGAATAAATTAGAATGGATACATTCGTCCGAATGAATTAGAATGGATCATACGAATGAGTAATAATGGATCGTACGAATGAAATAGAATGGATCGTACGAGTGAACTAGAATGGATACATTCGTGCGAATGAATTAGAATGGATCGTACGAATGAATTAGAATGGATCGTACGAATGAATTAGAATGGATACATTCGTGCGAATGAATTAGAATGGATCGGACGAATGAATTAGAATGGATCGTACGAATGAATTTGAATGGATCGTACGAATGAATTAGAATGGATCGTACGAATAAATTAGAATGGATACATTCGTCCGAATGAAATGGATCATACGAATGAATTAGAATGGATCGTACGAATGAATTAGAATGGATCATATTAATTAATTAGAATGGTTACAATTATCCGAATGAATTAGAATGGATCGTACGAATGGATTAGAATGGATACATTCGAGCGAATGAATTAGAATGGATCGTACGAATGAATTAGAATGGATCATACGAATGGATTAGAATAGATCGTGTGAAAGAATTAGAATGGATTGTATGAATGAATTAGAATGGATCGTACGAAGGAATTAGAATGGATCGTACGAAAGAATTAGAATGGATCGTACGAATGAATTAGAATAAATCGTACGAATGAACTAGAATGGATCATACGAATGAATTAGAATGGATCGTGTGAAAGAATTAGAATGGATCGTACGAATGAATTAGAATGGATTGTGTGAATGAATTAGAATGGATCGTACGAATGAATTAGAATGGATCGTGCTAATGAATTAGAATTGATCGAACGAATAAATTAGCATGGATCGTGCATTCATACGATCCATTCTAATTCATTCGTAAGATCCATTCTAATTCATTCGTACGATCTATTCTAATTCATTCATACGATCCATTTTAATTCATTCGCCCGAATGTATCCTTTCTAGTTCATTCGTACGATCCATTCTAATTCATTCGTACGATCCATTCTAATTCATTCATACGATCTATTCTAATTCATTCATACAATCCATTCTAATTCTTTCACACGATTCATTCTAATTCATTCGTATGATCCATTCTAATTCTTTCGTGCGATCCATTCTAATTCATTTGTACGATCCATTCTAATTCATTCGTACAATCCATTCTATTTCATTCGTACGATCCATTCTTACTCATTCGTATGATCCATTCTAATTCATTCGCACGAATGTATCCATTCTAATTCATTCATACAATCCATCTAATTCATTCCGTACGATCCATTCTAATTCATTTGTACAATCCATTCTATTTCATTCGTACGATCCATTCTTACTCAATAGTACGATTCATTCTAATTAATTCGTATGATCCATTCTAATTCATTCGTACGATCCATTCTAATTCATTCATACGATCCATTCTATTTCATTCGCACGAATATATCCATTCTAATTCTTTCGTACGATGCATTCTAATTCATTCGTACGATCCATTCTAATTCATTCATTTGATCCATTCTAATTCATTCGTACGATCCATTCTAGTTCATTCGTCCAATCCATTCTAATTCATTCGTACGATCCATTTTAATTCATTCGTACAATCCATTCTAATTCATTCGCACGAATGTATCCATTCTAGTTCATTCGTACGATCCATTCTAATTCATTCCTATGATTCATTCATACGATCCATTCTTACTCATTCGTATGATCCATTCTAATTCAATCATACGATCCATTCTAATTCATTCGTACGATCCATTCTAATTCCTTCGTACGATCCATTCTAATTCATTCGTATGATCCATTCTAATTCATTCGTACGATCCATTCTAATTCCTTCGTACGATCCACGCTAATTCATTCGTACGATCCATTCTAATTCATTCGCGCAATCTATTCTAATTCAATCGTACGATCCATTCTAATTCATTCGTACGATCCATTCTAATTCATTTATACAATCCATTCTAATTTATTCGCACGAATGTATCCATTCTAATTTTTTCGTACGATCCATTCTAATTCATTCGTACGATCCATTCTAATTCATTCATACGATCCATTCTAATTCATTCATATGATCCATTCTAATTCATTCATACAATCCATTCTAATTCTTTCACACGATCCATTCTAATTCATTCGTAGGATCCATTCTAATTCATTCGTACAATCTATTCTATTTCATTCGTACGATCCATTCTTACTCATTCGTATGATCCATTCTAATTCATTAGGACGAATGTATCCATTCTAATTTATTCGTACGATCCATTCTAATTCATTCGTACGATCCATTCTAATTCATTCGTCCGATCCATTCTAATTCATTCGCACGAATGTATCCATTCTAATTCATTCGTACGATCTATTCTAATTCATTCGTGCGATCCATTCTAATTCATTCGTAAGATCCATTCTAATTCATTCGTACGATCCATTCTAATTCATTCGTACGATCCATTCTAATTCATTCGCACGAATGTATCCATTCTAGTTCATTCGTACGATCCATTCTAATTCATTTGTACGATCCATTCTAATTCATTCGCACAATCCATTCTAATTCATTCGTACGATCCATTCTAATTCATTCATATGATCCATTCTAATTCATTCGTATGATCCATTCTAATTAATTCGCACAAATGTATCCATTCTAATTCATTCGTACGATCCATTCTAATTCATTCGCACGATCCATTCTAATTCTTTCGTACGATCCATTCTAATTCATTCGCACGATCTGTTCTTATTCATTCGCACAATCCATTCTAATTCATTCGCACGAATGTATCCATTCTAATTCATTCGTATGATCCATTCTAATTCATTCGTACGATCCATTCTAATTCATTCGTATGATCCATTCTAATTACTTCGTATGATCCATTCTAATTCATTCGTACGATCCATTCTAATTCATTCATACAATCCATTCGAATTCATTCGCACAAATGTATCCATTCTAATTAATTCGTACGATCCATTCTAATTAATTCGCACGAATGTATCCATTCTAATTCATTCGCACGATCCATTCTAATTCATTCATACGATCCATTCTAATTCATTCGTACGATCCATTCTAATTCATTCGTAGGATCCATTCTAATTCATTCGTACAATCTATTCTATTTCATTCGTACGATCCATTCTTACTCATTCATATGATCCATTCTAATTCATTCGGACGAATGTATCCATTCTAATTTATTCATACGATCCATTTGAATTCATTCGTACGATCCATTCTTACTCATTCGTACGATCCATTCTAATTCCTTCGTACGATCCATTCTAATTCCTTCGTACGATCCATTCTAATTCATTCGTACGATCCATTCTAATTCATTCATACGATCCATTCTAATTCATTCGCACGAATGTATCCATTCTAATTCATTCGTACGATCCATTCTAATTCATTCGTACGATCCATTCTAATTCATTCGTAAGATCCATTCTAATTCATTCGTACGATACATTCTAATTCATTCGCACGAATGTATCCGTTCTAGTTCATTCGTACGATCCATTCTAATTCATTCGTACGATCCATTCTAATTCATTCGTAAGATCCATTCTAATTCATTCGTACGATCCATTCTAATTCATTCGCACGATCCATTCTAATCATTCATAGGATCCATTCTAATTCATTCATACGATCTATTCCGTACGAATGAATTAGAATGGATCGTGTGAAAGAATTAGAATGGATTGTATGAATGAATTAGAATAGATCGTATGAATGAATTAGAATGGATCGTACGAATGAATTAGAATGGATCGTACGAATGAATTAGAATGGATACATTTGTGCGAATGAATTAGAATGGAAACATTCGTGCGAAAGAATTAGAATAGATCGTATGAATGAATTAGAATGGATCCTATGAATGAATTAGAATGGATTGTGCGAATGAATTAGAATGGATTGTACGAATGAATTAGAATGGATCGTGCTAATGAATTTGAATTGATCGAACGAATGAATTAGCATGGATCGTGCTAATGAATTAGAATGGAACGTACGAATGAATTAGAATGGATCATGTGAAAGAATTAGAATGGATTCTATGAATGAATTAGAATGAATTCGTACGATCCATTCGAATTCATTCGCATGATCCATTCTAATTCATTCATACGATCCATTCTAATTCATTCAGACAATCCATTCTAATTCTTTCACATGATCCATTCTAATTCATTCGTAGGATCCATTCTAATTCATTCATACAATCTATTCTATTTCATTCGTACGATCAATTCTTACTCATTCGTATGATCCATTCTAATTCATTCGGACGAATATATCCATTCTAATTTATTCGTACGATCCATTCTAATTCATTCGTACGATCCATTCTAATTCCTTCGTACGATCCATTCTAATTCATTCGTACGATCCATTCTATTTCATTCGTACGATCCATTCTTACTCATTGGTACGATCCATTCTAATTCATTCGCACGAATGTATCCATTCTAATTCATTCGCACGATCCATTCTAATTCATTTGCACGAATGTATCCATTCTAATTCATTCAAACAATCCATTCTAATTCATTCCGTACGATCCATTCTAATTCATTCGCTCGAATGTATCCATTCTAATCCATTCGTACGATCTATTCTAATCCATTCGTACGATCCATTCTAATTCATTCGCATGAATGTAACCATTCTAATTCATTCATTTGATCCATTCTAATTCATTCATACGATCCATTCTAATTCATTAGCACGATCCATGCTAATTCATTCGTTCGATCAATTCTAATTCATTAGTACGATCCATTCTAATTCATTCGTACGATCCAGTCTAATTCATTCGCACGATCCATTCTAATTCATTCATAGGATCCATTCTAATTCATTCATACGATCTATTCTAATTCTTTCGCATGAATGTATCCATTCTAATTCATTCGCACGAATGTATCCATTCTAATTCATTCGTACGAATCCATTCTAATTCATTCGTACAATCTATTCTATTTCATTCGTACGATCTATTCTAGTTCATTCGTACGATCCATTCAAATTTATTCGTACGATCCATTCTAATTAATTCGTATGATCCATTCTAATTAATTCGTATGATCCATTCTAATTTATTCGTACGATCCATTATAATTCATTCGTACAATCCATTTTAATTCATTCGCACGAATGTATCCATTCTAATTACTTCGTACGATCCATTCTAATTCATTCGTATGATCCATTCTTATTCATTCGCACGATCCAGTCTAATCGATTCGCACGATCCATTCTAATTCATTCGCACGAATGAATCCATTCTAATTCATTCATACGATCCATTCTAATTCAGTCGTACGATCCATTCTAATTCATTCACAAAATCTATTCTAATTCATTCATACTATCCATTCTAATTCATTCGCACGATCCATTCTAATTCATTCGTACGATCCATTCTAATTCTTTCACACTATCCATTCTAATTCATTCGTACGATCCATTGTAATTCATTCGCACGATCCATTCTAATTCATTCGTACGATCCATTGTAATTCATTCATACGATCCATTCTAATTCATTCGTACGATCCATTCTAATTCATTCGTCTGATCCATTCTAATTCATTCGAACGAATGCATCCATTCTAATTCATTCATACGATCCATTCTAATTCATTCGTACGGTCCATTCTAATTTATTCGCACAATGTATCCATTCTAATTCATTCGTACGATCCATTCTAATTCATTCGTATGATCCATTCTAATTCATTCGTAAGATCCATTCTAATTCATTCGTACGATCCATTCTAATTCATTCGTACGATCCATTCTAATTCATTCGCACGAATGTATCCATTCTAGTTCATTCGTACGATCCATTCTAATTCATTGATACGATCCATTCTAATTCATTCGCACGATCCATTCTAATTCATTTGTACGATCAATTCTAATTCATTCGTGCAATCCATTCTATTTCATTCGTACGATCCATTCTTACTCATTCGTACGATCCATTCTAATTCATTCACACAAATGTATCCATTCATACGAATGAATTAGAATAGATTGTACAAATGAATTAGAATGGATCGTACGAATGAATTAGAATGGATCGTACGAATGAATTAGAATGGATCGTACGAAGGAATTAGAATGGATCGTACGAATGAATTAGAATGGATCGTACGATTGAATTAGAATGGATCATACGAATGAGTAAGAATGGATCGTATGAATGAATTAGATTGGATCGTACGATCCATTCTAATTCATTAGCATGGATCGTGCTATTGAATTAGAATGGAATATACGAATGAATTAGAATGGATCGTAGAATGGATCGTACGAATGAATTAGAATGAATTAGAATGGATCATAAGAATGAATTAGAATATATCATAGGAATGAATTAGAATAGATCGTGCAAATGAATTAGAATGGATATATTCATGCGAATGAATTAGAATGGATCGTGCGAATGAATTAGAATGGATGGTACGAATGAATTAGTATGGATATATTTAAACGAATAAATTAGAATAGATCATACGAATGAATTAGAATGGATCATACGAATGAATTAGAATGGATAGTGCGAATGAATTAGAATCGATCGTACGAATGAATTAGAATGGAGCGTACGAATGAATTAGAATGGATCATACGAATGAGTAAGAATGGATCGTACGAATGAATTAGAATGAATCGTACGATTGAATTAGAATGGATCGTACGAATAAATTAGAATGGATACATTCGTCCGAATGAATTAGAATGGATCATACGAATGAGTAAGAATGGATCGTACGAATGAAATAGAATAGATTGTACGAATGAATTAGAATGGATCCGACGAATGAATTAAAATGGATTGTGTGAAAGAATTAGAATGGATTGTATGAATGAATTAGAATGGATCGTATGAATGAATTAGAATGGATCGTGCGAATGAATTCGAATGGATCGTATGAATTCATTCTAATTCATTCATACAATCCATTCTAATTCGTTCACACGATCCATTCTAATTCATTCGTACGTTCCATTCTAATTCATTAGCACGATCCATGCTAATTCATTCGTTCGATCAATTCTAATTCATTAGCACGATTCATTCTAATTCATTCGTACGATCCATTCTAATTCATTCGCACGATCCATTCTAATTCATTCATAGGATCCATTCTAATTCATTCATACGATCTATTCTAATTCTTTCGCACGAATGTATCCATTCTAATTCATTCGCACGAATGTATCCATTCTAATTCATTTGTACGATCCATTCTAATTCATTCGTACGATCCATTCTAATTCATTCCTACGATCCATTCTAATTCATTCATACGATCTATTCTAATTCATTCATACAATCCATTCTAATTCTTTCACACGATCCATTCTAATTCATTCGTACGATCCATTCTAATTCATTCGCACAATCCATTGTATTTCATTCGTACGATCCATTCTTACTCATTCGTATGATCCATTCTAATTCATTCGCACGAATGTATCCATAATGGATCATACGAATGAGTAAGAATGGATCGTATGAATGAAATAGAATGGATTGTGCGAATGAATTAGAATGGACCGTACGAATGAATTAGACGTACGAATGAATTAGAATGGATACATTCGTGCGAATAAATTAGAATGGATCATACGAATAAGTAAGAATGGATCGTCATTCTAATTCATTCGTATGATCCATTCTAATTCATTTGTATCCATTCTATTTCATTCGCACGATCCATTCTAATTCATTCGCGCAATCTATTCTAATTCATTCATACGATCCATTCTAATTCATTCGTACGATCCATTCTAATTCATTCATATAATCCATTCTAATTTATTCGCACGAATGTATCCATTCTAATTCATTCGCACAATCTATTCTAATTCCTTCGTACGATCAATTCTAATTCATTCATACAATCCATTCTAATTCTTTCACAGATCGTATGAATGAATTAGAATGGATCGTACGAATGAATTAGAATGGATCGTGCGAATGAATTAGAATGGATCGTACGAATGAATTAGAATGGATTGTACGAATGAATTAGAATGGATCATATTAATGCATTAGAATGGATCGTACGAATGAATTAGAATGGATCGTACAAATAAATTAGAATGGATACATTCGTCCGAATGAATTAGAATAGATCATACGAATGAGTAAGAATGGATCGTACGAATGAAATAGAATAGATTGTACGAATGAATTAGAATGGATCCTACGAATGAATTAGAATGGATCGTGTGAAAGAATTAGAATGGATTGTATGAATGAATTAGAATGGATCGTACGAATGAATTAGAATGGATCGTACGAATGAATTAGAATGGATACATTCGTGCGAATGAATTAGAATTGATCGTACGAATGAATTAGAATGGATCGTGCGAATGAATTAGAATGGATTGTACGAATGAATTAGAATGGATCGTACGAATGAACTAGAATGGATACATTCGTGCGAATGAATTAGAATGGATCGTACGAATGATTTAGAATGGATCGTATGAATGAATTAGAATGGATCTTACGAATGAATTAGAATGGATCGTACGAATGAATTAGAATGGATCGTACGAATGAATTAGAATGGATACATTCGTGCGAATGAATTAGAATAGATCGGACGAATGAATTAGAATGGATCGTACGAATGAATTAGAATGGATCGTACGAATGAATTAGAATGGATCGTACGAATAAATTAGAATGGATACATTCGTCCGAATGAATTAGAATGGATCATACGAATGAGTAATAATGGATCGTACGAATGAAATAGAATGGATCGTACGAGTGAACTAGAATGGATACATTCGTGCGAATGAATTAGAATGGATCGTACGAATGAATTAGAATGGATCGTACGAATGAATTAGAATGGATACATTCGTGCGAATGAATTAGAATGGATCGGACGAATGAATTAGAATGGATCGTACGAATGAATTTGAATGGATCGTACGAATGAATTAGAATGGATCGTACGAATAAATTAGAATGGATACATTCGTCCGAATGAAATGGATCATACGAATGAATTAGAATGGATCGTACGAATGAATTAGAATGGATCATATTAATTAATTAGAATGGTTACAATTATCCGAATGAATTAGAATGGATCGTACGAATGGATTAGAATGGATACATTCGAGCGAATGAATTAGAATGGATCGTACGAATGAATTAGAATGGATCATACGAATGGATTAGAATGGATCCTACGAATGGATACCTTTGTGCAGAATGGATCGTACGAATTAATTAGAATGGATACATTCGTTCACGATCCATTCTAATTCATTCGCACGAATGTATCCATTCTAATTCATTCGTACGATCCATTCTAATTCATTAATATGATCCATTCTAATTCATTCGTGCGATCCATTCTAATTCATTCGTATCATCCATTCTAATTCATTCGGACGAATGTATCCATTCTAATTTATTCGTACGATCCATTCTAATTCATTCGTATGATCCATTCTAATTCATTCGTCCGATCCATTCTAATTCATTCGCATGAATGTATCCATTCTAATTCATTCGTACGATCCATTCTAATTCATTCGTACGATCCATTCTAATTCATTCGTAAGATCCATTCTAATTCATTCGTACGATCCATTCTAATTCATTCGCATGAATGTATCCATTCTAGTTCATTCGTACGATCCATTCTATTTCATTCGTACGATCCATTCTTACTCATTCGTATGATCCATTCTAATTCATTCGGACGAATGTATCCATTCTAATTTATTCGTACGATCCATTATAATTCATTCGTACGATCCATTCTAATTCATTCGTATGATCCATTCTAATTCATTCGTCCGATCCATTCTAATTCATTCACACGAATGTATTCATTCTAATTCATTCGTAAGATCCATTGTAATTCATTCGTACGATCCATTCTAATTCATTCGTAAGATCCATTCTAATTCATTCGTACGATCCATTCTAATTCATTCGTACGATCCATTCTAATTCATTCGCACGAATGTATCCATTCTAGTTCATTCGTACGATCCATTCTAATTCATTCGTACGATCCATTCTAATTCATTCGCACGATCCATTCTAATTCATTCATATCGTGCGAATGAATTAGAATGGATCATAAGAATGAGTAAGAATGGATCGTACGAATGAAATAGAATGGATTGTGCGAATGAATTAGAATGGATCGTACGAATGAATTAGAGTGGATCGAGTGAAAGAATTAGAATGGATTGTATGAATGAATTAGAATAGATCGTGCGAATGAACTAGAATGGATACATTCGTGCGAATGAATTAGAATGGATCATACGAATGAACTAGAATGGATCGTACGAATGAATTAGAATCGATCTTACGAATGAATTAGAATGGATCATACGAATGAATTAGAATGGATCGTACGAATGAATTAGAATGGATACATTCGTGCGAATGAATTAGAATGGATCGGACGAATGAATTAGAATGGATCGTACGAATGAATTAGAATGGATCAAATGAATGAATTAGAATGGATCGTACGAATAAATTAGAATGGATACATTCGTCCGAATGAATTAGAATGGATCGTACGAATGAATTAGAATGGATCGTACGAATGAATTCGAATGGATCGTACGAATGAATTAGAATGGATACATTCGTACGAATGAATTAGAATGGATCGTACGAATGAATTAGAATGGATCGTACGGAATGAATTAGAATGGATATATTTGAACGAATAAATTAGAATGGATTATACAAATGAATTAGAATGGATCGTACGAATGAATTAGAATGGATAGTGCGAATGAATTAGAATCGATCGTACGAATGAATTAGAATGGATCGTACGAATTAATTAGAATGGATCATACGAATGAGTAAGAATGGATCGTACGAATGAATTAGAATGGATCGTACGAATGAATTAGAATGGATCGTACGAATAAATTAGAATGGATACATTCGTCCGAATGAATTAGAATGGATCATACGAATGGATTAGAATGGATCGTGTGAAAGAATTAGAATGGATTGTATGAATGAATTAGAATGGATCGTACGAATGAATTAGAATGGATCGTACGAATGAACTAGAGTGGATACATTCGTGCGAATGAATTAGAATGGATCGTACGAATGAATTAGAATGGATCGTACGAATAAATTAGAATGTATCGTATGAATGAATTAGAATGGTTACATTCATACGAATGAATTAGAATGGATCGTACGAATGAATTAGAATGGATCGCGTGAAAGAATTAGAATGGATTGTATGAATGAATTAGAATGGATCGTACGAATGAATTAGAATGGATCGTACGAATGAACTAGAATGGATACATTCGTGCGAATGAATTAGAATGGATCGTACGAATGAATTAGAATGGATCGTACTAATGAATTAGAATGGATCATACGAATGAATTAGAATGGATCGTATGAATGAATTAGAATGGTTACATTCATGCGAATGAATTAGAATGGATCGTACGAATGGATTAGAATGGATCGTACGAATGGATTAGAATGGATACATTCGAGCGAATGAATTAGAATGGATCGTACGAATGAATTAGAATGGATCGTACGAATGAACTAGAATGGATACATTCGTGCGAATGAATTAGAATGGATCGCACGAATGAATTAGAATGGATCGTACTAATGAATTAGAATGGATCGTACGAATGAATTAGAATGGATCATATGAATGAATTAGAATGGTTACATTCATGCGAATGAATTAGAATGGATCGTACGAATGGATTAGAATGGATCGTACGAATGGATTAGAATGGATACATTCGAGCGAATGAATTAGAATGGATCGTACGAATGAATTAGAATGGATCGTACGAATGGATTAGAATGGATCCTACGATTGGATTAGAATGGATACCTTTGTGCATATGAATTAAAATGGATCGTACGAATGAATTAGAATGGATAATATGAATGAATTAGAATGGATCGTGTGAAAGAATTAGAATGGATTGTATGAATGAATTAAAATAGATCGTATGAATGAATTAGAATGGATCGTACGAATGAATTAGAATGGATCGTACGAATGAATTAGAATGAATACATTCGTGTGATTGAATTAGAATGGATACATTCGTGCGAAAGAATTAGAATAGATCGTATGAATGAATTAGAATGGATCCTATGAATGAATTAGAATGGATTGTGCGAATGAATTAGAATGGATCGTACGAATGAATTAGAATAGATCGTACAAATGAATTAGAATGGATCGTACGAATGGATCATATGAATGGATTAGAATGGATCGTACGAATGGATTAGAATGGATACATTCGAGCGAATGAATTAGAATGGATCGTACGAATGAATTAGAATGGATCGTACAAATAAATTAGAATGGATACATTCGTCCGAATAAATTAGAATGGATCATACGAATGAGTAAGAATGGATCATACGAATAAATTAGAATGGATCGTACGAATAAATTAGAATAGATACATTCGTCCGAATGAATTAGAATTGATCATACGAATGGGTAAGAATGGATCGTACGAATGAAATAGAATAGATTGTACGGATGAATTAGAATGGATCCTACGAATGAATTAGAATGGATCGTGTGAAAGAATTAGAATGGATTGTTTGAATGAATTAGAATGGATCGTATGAATGAATTAGAATGGATCGTGCGAATGAATTCGAATGGATCGTACGATCTATTCTAATTCTTTCGCACGAATGTATCCATTCTAATTTATTCGCACGAATGTATCCATTCTAATTCATTCGTACGATCCATTCTAATTCATTCGCACAAATGTATCCATTCTAATTCATTCGTACGATCCATTCTAATTCATTCGTCCGATCCATTCTAATTCATTCGTACGATCCATTCTAATTCTTTCACACGATCTATTCTAATCAATTCTAATTCATTCGTACGAATCCATTCTAATTCATTCGTACAATCTATTCTATTTCATTCGTACGATCCATTCTTACTCATTCGTATGATCCATTCTAATTCATTCGGACGAATGTATCCATTCTAATTTATTCGTACGATCCATTCTAATTCATTCGTACGATCCATTCTAATTCATTCGCTCGAATGTATCCATTCTAATCCATTCGTACGATCCATTCTAATCCATTCGTACGGTCCATTCTAATTCATTCGCATGAATGTAACCATTCTAATTCATTCATTTGATCCATTCTAATTCATTCGTTCGATCAATTCTAATTCATTAGCACGATCCATTCTAATTCATTCGTACAATCTATTCTAATTCATTCACACAATCCATTCTAATTCATTCGTACGATCCATTCTAATTCATTAGCACGACCCATGCTAATTCATTCGTTCGATCAATTCTAATTCATTAGCACGATCCATTCTAATTCATTCGTACGATCCATTCTAATTCATTCGCACAAATGTATCCATTCTAATTCATTCGTACGATCCATTCTAATTCATTCGCACGATCCATTCTAATTCATTTGTACGATCCATTCTAATTCTTTCACACGATCCATTCTAATTCATTCGTACGATCCATTCTAATTCATTCGCACGATCCATTCTAATTCGTTCATAGGATCCATTCTAATTCATTCATACGATCTATTCTAATTCTTTCGCACGAATGTATCCATTCTAATTCATTCGCACGAATGTATCCATTCTAATTCATTCGTACGATCCATTCTAATTCATTCATACGATCTATTCTAATTTATTCATACAATCCATTCTAATTCTTTTACACGATCCATTCTAATTCATTCGTACGATCCATTCTAATTCATTCGTATGGTCCATTCTAATTCATTCGTACGATCCATTCTAATTCATTCGCTCGAATGTATCCATTCTAATCCATTCGTACGATCCATTCTAATTCATTCGCATGAATGTAACCATTCTAATTCATTCATTTGATCCATTCTAATTCATTCGTACGATCCATTCTAATTCATTCGTCCGATCCATTCTAATTCATTCGCACGAATGTATCCATTCTAATTCATTCGTACGATCCATTCTAATTCATTCGCACGATCCATTCTAATTCATTCATAGGATCCATTCTAATTCATTCATACGATCTATTCTAATTCTTTCGCACGAATGTATCCATTCTAATTCATTCGCACGAATATATCCATTCTAATTCTAATACATTCGTACGATCCATTCTAATTCATTCGTATGTTCCATTCTAATTAATTCGTATGATCCATTCTAATTCATTCGTACGATCCATTCTAATTCATTCATACAATTCATTCTAATTCATTCGCACGATCCATTCTAATTCACTCATACGATCCATTCTAATACATTCATACGATCCATTCTAATTCATTTGCACGATTATATCCATTCTAATTCATTCGTACGATCCATTCTAATTCCTTCGTACGATCCATTCGAATTCATTCGTACGATCCATTCTAATTCATTCATACGATTCATTCTAATTCATTCGTACGATCCATTCTAATTCATTCGCACAAATGTATCCATTCTAATTCATTCGTACGATCCATTCTAATTCATTCGTAAGAACCATTCTAATTCATTCGTACGATCCATTCTAATTCATTCGTAAGATTCATTCTAATTCATTCGCGAATGTATCCATTCTAATTCATTCGTATGATCCATTCTAATTCATTCGTACGATTCATTCTAATTCATTCGTACGATCCATTCTAATTCATTCATACGATCTATTCTAATTCATTCATACAATCCATTCTAATTCTTTCACACGATCCATTCTAATTCATTCGTACGATCCATTCTAATTCATTCGCACAATCCATTCTATTTCATTCGTACGATCCATTCTTACTCATTCGTATGATCCATTCTAATTCATTCGCACGAATGTATCCATAATGGATCATACGAATGAGTAAGAATGGATTGTACGAATGAAATAGAATGGATTGTGCGAATGAATTAGAATGGACCGTACGAATGAATTAGACGTACGAATGAATTAGAATGGATACATTCGTGCGAATAAATTAGAATGGATCATACGAATGAGTAAGAATGGATGGTCATTCTAATTCCTTGGTATGATCCATTCTAATTCATTTGTATCCATTCTATTTCATTCGCACGATCCATTCTAATTCATTCGCGCAATCTATTCTAATTCATTCGTACGATCCATTCTAATTCAGGATCGTACGAATGAATTAGAATGGATATATTCGTGCAAATGAATTAGAATGGATCGTATGAATGAATTAGAATGGATCGTATGAGTGAATTAGAACGGATAGTACGAATGAAGTAGAATGGATCGTATGAATGAATTAGAATGGATACATTCGTGCGAATGATTTAGAATGGATCGTATGAATGAATTAGAATAGATTGTGCGAATGAATTAGAATGGATCGTACGAATGAATTAGAATGGATACATTCGTGCGAATAAATTAGAATGGATTGTATGAATGAATTAGAATGGATCGTACGAATGAATTAGAATGGATCGTACGAATGAATTTGAATAGATTGCGCGAATGAATTAGAATGGATCGTGCGAATGAAATAGAATGGATACAAATGAATTAGAATGGATCATATGAATGAATTAAAATAGATCGTATGAATGAATTAGAATGGATCGTACGAATGAATTAGAATGGATCGTACGAATGAATTAGAATGGATATATTCGTGCGAATGAATTAGAATGGATACATTCGTGCGAAAGAATTAGAATTGATCGTATGAATGAATTAGAACGGATCCTATGAATGAATTAGAATGGATCGTGCGAATGAATTAGAATGGATCGTACGAATGAATTAGAATTGATCGAACGAATGAATTAGCATGGATCGGGCTAATGAATTAGAATGGATCGTACGAATGAATTAGAATGGATCAAATGAATGAATTAGAATGGTTACATTCATGCGAATGAATTAGAATGGATCGTACGAATGGATTAGAATGGATACATTCGAGCGAATGAATTAGAATGGATCGTACGAATGAATTAGAATGGATCGTACGAATAAATTAGAATGGATGCATTCGTCCGAATGAATTAGAATGGATCATACGAATGAGTAAGAATAGATCGTACGAATGAAATAGAATAGATTGTACGAATAAATTAGAATGGATTTGTACGAATGAATTAGAATGGATTAGAATAGATCGCCTGAAAGAATTAGAATGGATCGTTCGAATGAATTAGAATGGATCGTGCGAATGAATTAGAATGGATCGTACGAATGAATTAGAATGGATACATTTGTGCGAATGAATTAGAATTGATCGTACGATTGTATTAGAATGGATACATTCGTGCGAATGAATTAGAATGGATACATACGTGCGAAAGAATTAGAATAGATCGTATGAATGAATTAGAATGGATCCTATGAATGAATTAGAATGGATCGTGCGAATGAATTAGAATGGATCGTACGAATGAATTAGAATGGATCGTGCTAATGAATTAGAATTGATCGAACAAATGAATTAGCATGGATCGTGCTAATGAATTAGAATGGAACGTATGAATGAATTAGAATGGATCGTGAGAAAGAATTAGAATAGATTGTATGAATGAATTAGAATGAATTCGTACGATCCATTCGAATTCATTCGCAGGATCCATTCTAATTCATTCATACGATCCATTCTAATTCATTCATTCAATCCATTCTAATTCTTTCACACGGTCCATTCTAATTCATTCGTAGGATCCATTCTAATTCATTCGTACAATCTATTCTATTTCATTCGTACGATCCATTCTTACTCATTCGTATGATTCATTCTAATTCATTCGGACGAATGTATCCATTCTAATTTATTCGTACGATCCATTCTAATTCATTCGTACGATCCATTCTAATTCATTCGCTCGAATTGATCCATTCTAATCCATTCGTACGATCCATTCTAATCCATTCGTACGATCCATTCGTACGATCCATTCTAATTCATTCGTACGATCTATTCTAATTCATTCGTACGATCCATTCTAATTCATTCGCACGATCCATTCTAATTCTTTCATAGGATCCATTCTAATTCATTCATACGATCTATTCTAATTCTTTCGCACGAATGTATCCATTCTAATTCATTCGCACAAATGTATCCATTCTAATTCATTCGTACGATCCATTCTAATTCATTCGTACGATCCATTCTAATTCATTCGTACGATCCATTCTAATTCATTCATACAATCTATTCTAATTCATTCATACAATCCATTCTAATTCTTTCACACGATCCATTCTAATTCATTCATATGATCCATTCTAATTCATTCGTACGATCCATTCTAATTCATCTGCACAAAGGTATCCATTCTAATCCATTCGTAGGATCCATTCTAATCCATTCGTACGATCCATTCAAATTCATTCGTACGATCCATTCTAATTCATTCGCTCGAATGTATCCATTCTAATCCATTCGTACGATCCATTCTAATCCATTCGTACGATCCATTCTAATTCATTCGCATGAATGTAACCATTCTAATTCATTCATACGATCCATTTTAATTCATTCGTACGATCCATTCGAATTCATTCGTATGATCCATTCTAATTCATTCGTACGATCCATTCTAATTCATTCGCACGAATGTATCCATTCTAATTCATTCATATGATCCATTCTAATTCATTCATACAATCCATTCTAATTCTTTCACACGATCCATTCTAATTCATTCGTACAATCCATTCTAATTCATTCGCACGAATGTATCCATTCTAATTCATTCATACGATCCATTCTAATTCATTCGTACGATCCATTCTAATTCCTTCGTACGATCCATTCTAATTCATTCGTACGATCTATTCTAATTCATTCGTACGATCCATTCTAATTCATTCGTACGATCCATTCTAATTCATTCGTAAGATCCATTCTAATTCATTCGTACAATCCATTCTAATTCATTCGTACGATCCATTCTAATTCATTCGCACGAATGTATCCATTCTAGTTCATTCGTACGATCCATTCTAATTCATTCGTACGATCCATTCTAATCCATTCGTACGATCCATTCTAATTCATTCATACGATCCATTCTAATTCATTCATACAATCTATTCTAATTCTCTCACACGATCCATTCTAATTCATTCGTAGGATCCATTCTAAATCATTCGTACAATCTATTCTATTTTATACGATCCATTCTTACTCATTCGTATGATCCATTCTAATTCATTCGGACGAATGTATCCATTCTAATTTATTCGTACGATCCATTCTAATTCAATCGTACGATCCATTCTAATTCATTCGTACGATCCATTCTTACTTATTCGTATGATCCATTCTAATTCATTCGTACGATCCATTCTAATTCATTCGTACGATCGATTCTAATTCATTCGCACTATTCATTCTAATTCATTCGTACGATCCATTCTAATTCATTCGTATGATCCATTCTAATTTATTCGTTCAAATATATCCATTCTAATTCATTCCGTACGATCCATTCTAATTCATTCGTACGATCCATTCTAATTCATTCGTACGAATGTATCCATTCTAATTCATTCGTACGATACATTCTAATTCATTCGTACGATCCATTCTAATTCATTCGGACGAATGTATCCATTCTAATTTATTCGTACGATCCATTCTAATTCATTCATTTGATCCATTCTAATTCATTCTTACGATCCATTCTAATTCATTCGTCCGATCCATTCTAATTCATTCGCACGAATGTATCCATTCTAATTCATTCGTACGATCCATTCTAATTCATTCGTACGATCCATTCTAATTCATTCTCACGAATGTATCCATTCTAGTTCATTCGCACGATCTATTCTAATTCATTCATTTAATCCATTCTAATTCTTTCACACGATCCATTCTAATTCATTCGTAGGATCCTTTCTAATTCATTCGTTCGATCCATTCCAATTCATTCGCACGAATGTATCCATTCTAATTCATTCATATGATCCATTCTACTTCGTTCGTACTATCCATTCTAATTCTTTCATACAATTCATTCTAATTCATGCGAATGAATTAGAATGGATCGGACGAATGAATTAGAATGGATCATACGAATGAATTAGAATGGATTGTACGAATGGATTAGAATGGATCGTACGAATGCATTCTAATTCCTTCGTACGATCCATTCTAATTCCTTCGTACGATCCATTCTATTTCATTCGTATGATCCATTCTAATTCCTTCATACGATCCATTCTAATTCCTTCGTATCAATTCTAATTCACTCATACGATCCATTCTAATCCATTCGTACGATCCATTCTAATTCATTCGCATGAATGTAACCATTCTAATTCATTCATTTGATCCATTCTAATTCATTCGTACGATCCATTCTAATTCATTCGTATGATCCATTGTAATTCATTCATACAATCTATTTAGATTCATTCGCACAATTGTATCCATTCAAATTCATTCGTACGATCCAGTCTAATTCATTAGCACGATCCATGCTAATTCATTCGTTCGATCAATTCTAATTCATTAGCACGATCCATTCTAATTCATTCGTACGATCCATTCTAATTCATTCGTACGATCCATTCTTACTCATTCGTATGATCCATTCTAATTCATTCGTACGACCCATTCTAATTCATTCGTATGATCGATTCTAATTCATTCGCACTATCCATTCTAATTCATTCGTACGATCCATTCTAATTCATTCGTATGATCCATTCTAATTTATTCGTTCAAATATATCCATTCTAATTCATTCGTACGATCCATTCTAATTCATTCGTACGGTCCATTCTAATTCATTCGCACAATCCATTCTATTTCATTCGTACGATCCATTCTTACTCATTCGTATGATCCATTATGGATACATTCGTGCGAATGAATTAGAATGGATCATACGAATGAGTAAGAATGGATCATACGAATGAAATAGAATGGATTGTGCGAATGAATTAGAATGGATCGTACGAATGAATTAGAATGGATCGTGTGAAAGAATTAGAATGGATCGTGCTAATGAATTAGAATGGATCGTACGAATGGATTAGAATGGATACATTCGAGCGAATGAATTAGAATGGATCGTACGAATGAATTAGAATGGATCATACGAATGAGTAAGAATGGATCGTACGAATGAATTAGAATGGATCGTACGAATGAATTAGAATGGATCGTACGAATAAATTAGAATGGATACATTCGTCCGAATGAATTAGAATGGATCATACGAATGAGTAAGAATGAATCGTACGAATGAAATAGAATAGATTGTACGAAGGAATTAGAATAGAATATACGAATGAATTAGAATGGATCGTACGAATGAATTAGAATGGATCGTATGAATGAATTAGAATGGATCGTATGAATGAATTAGAATAGATCGTGCGAATGAATTCGAATGGATCGTACGATCCATTCTAATTCATTCATACAATCCATTCTAATTCATTCGCACGAATGTATCCATTCTAATCCATTCGTACGATCCATTCTAATCCATTCGTACGATCCATTCTAATTCATTCGCACAAATGTATCCATTCTAATTCATTCGTACGATCCATTCTAATTCATTCGTACGATCCATTCTAATTCATTCGTATGATCCATTCTAATTAATTCGTATGATCAGTTCTAATTCATTCGTACGATCCATTCTAATTCATTCGTACGATCCATTCTAATTCATTCGTACGATCCATTCTAATTCATTCGTACGATCCATTCTAATTTATTCGCACAATCCATTCTATTTCATTCGTAGGATCCATTCTTACTCATTGGTACGATCCATTCTAATTCATTCGCACGAATGTATCCATTCTAATTCATTCGTACGAATCCATTCTAATTCATTCGTACAATCCATTCTATTTCATTCGTACGATCCATTTTTACTCATTCGTATGATCCATTCTAATTCATTCGCACGAATGTATCCATTCTAAATCATTCGTACGATCCATTCTAATTCATTCGTACGATCCATTCTAAATCATTCGTACAATCCATTCTATTTCATTCGTATGATCGATTCTAATTCATTCTAATTCATTCTATTTCATTCGTACGATCCGTTCTAATTCACTCATACGATCCATTCTAATTCATTCATACGATCCATTCTAATTCATTTGCACGAATATATCCATTCTAATTCATTCGTACGATCCATTCTAATTCCTTCGTACGATCCATTCTAATTCCTTCGTACGATCCATTCTAATTCCTTCGTACGATCCATTCTATTTCATTCGTATGATCCATTCTAATTCCTTCGTATGATCCATTCTAATTCCTTCGTATCCATTCTAATTCACTCATCCGATCCATTCTAATTCATTCATACGATCTATTCTAATTCATTCATAAAATCCATTCTAATTCTTTCACACGATCCATTCTAATTCATTCGTACGATCCATTCTAATTCATTCGCATAATCCATTCTATTTCATTTGTACGATCCATTCTTACTCATTGGTACGATCCATTCTAATTCATTCGCACGAATGTATCCATTCTAATTCATTCGTACAATCCATTCTAATTCTTTCACACGATCCATTCTAATTCATTCATACGATCCATTCTAAATCATTCGTGCAATCCATTCTATTTCATTCGTACGATCAATTCTAATTCATTAGAATGGATCGTACGAATGAATTAGAATGGATCATATTAATGAATTAGAATGGATCGTACGAATGAATTAGAATGGATCGTACGAACGAATTATAATGGATCGTACGAAGGAATTAGAATGGATCGTACGAATGAATTAGAATGGATATATTCGTGCAAATGAATTAGAATGGATCGTATGAATGAATTAGAATGGATCGTACGAATGAATTAGAATGGATATATTCATGCAAATGAATTAGAATGGATCGTATGAATGTATTAGAATGGATTAGAATGGATCGTGTGAAAGAATTAGAATGGATTGTATGAATGAATTAGAATAGATCGTATGAATGAATTAGAATGGATCGTACGAATGAATTAGAATGGATCGTACGAATGAATTAGAATAGCTCATACGATTGAATAAGAATGAATCGTATGAATGAATTAGAATGGTTACATTCGTGCGAATGAATTAGAATAGATTGTACGAATGAATTAGAATGGATCGTACGAATAAATTAGAATGGATCGTGGGAATGAATTAGAATGGATCGTACGAATGAATTAGAATGGATCCACCGAATGAGTTAGAATGGATCATACGAATGAATTAGAATGGATTATACGAATGAATTAGAATGGATTGTGCAAATGAATTAGAATGGATCGTATGAATGAATAAGAATGGATCGTACGAATGAATTAGAATGGATACCTTTGTGCATATGAATTAGAATGGATCGTACGAATGAATTAGAATGGATCATATTAATGAATTAGAATGGATCGTACGAATGAATTAGAATGGATACATTCGTGCGAATGAATTAGAATGGATCGTGCGAATCAATTAGACTGGATCGTGCGAATGAATAAGAATAGATCATACGAATGAATTAGAATGGATCGTACGAATTAATTAGAATGGATACATTCATGCGAATGAATTAGAATGGATTGTGTGAATGAATTAGAATGGATCGTACGAATGAATTAGAATGGATCATACGAATTAATTAGAATGGATCGTACGAATGAATTAGAATGGATCCACCGAATGAGTTAGAATGGATCATACGAATGAATTAGAATGGATTGTACGAATGAATTAGAATGGATTGTGCGAATGAATTAGAATGGATCGTATGAATGAATAAGAATGGATCGTACGAATAAAATTAGAATGGATCGTGTGAATGAATTAGCATGAATCGTACGAATATATTAGAATGGATCGTACGAATGAATTAGAATGAATCGTACGATCCATTCGATTTCAATCGTCCGATCCATTCTAATTCATTCGCATGAATGTATCCATTCTAATTCATTCGTACAATCCATTCTATTTCATTCGTACGATCCATTCTTACTCATTCGTATGATCCATTCTAATTCATTCGTATGATCCATTCTAATTCATTCGTACGATCCATTCTAATTCATTCGTACGATCCATTCTAATTCATTCGCACGATCCATTCTAATTCATTCATACGATCCATTCTCATTCATTCATACGATCCATTCTAATTCATTCCTACAATCCATTCTAATTCATTCGCCCGATCCATTCTAATTCATTCATACGATCCATTCTATTCAAATGGATCATGCGATCCATTCGAATTCATTCGCACGATCCATTCTAATTCATTCATACGATCCATTCTAATTCATTCATACAATGCATTCTAATTCTTTCGCACGATCCATTCTAATTCATTCATACGATCCATTCTAATTCATTCGTACGATCCATTCTAATTCACTCATACAATCCATTCTAATACATTCATACGATCCATTCTAATTCATTTGCACGAATATATCCATTCTAATTCATTCGTATGATCCATTCTAATTCCTTCGTACGATCCATTCTAATTCATTAGAACGATCTATTCTAATTCATTCCTACGATCCATTCTAATTCATTCGTACGATCCATTCTAATTCCTTCGTACGGTCCATTCTAATTCATTCGTACGATCCATTCTAATTCATTCATACAATCCATTCTAATTCTTTCACACGATCCATTCTAATTCATTCGTACGATCCATTCGTACTATCCGTTCTAATTCACTCATACGATCCATTCTAATTCATTCATACGATCCATTCTAATTCATTTGCACAAAGGTATCCATTCTAATTCATTCGTATGATCCATTCTAATTCATTCACACGAATGTATCCATTCGTACGAAGGAATTAGAATAGATTGTACGAATGAATTAGAATGGATCATACGAAGGAATTAGAATGGATCGTACGAATGAATTAGAAGGGATCATACGAATGAATTAGAATAGATCGTACGAATGAATTAGAATGGATCGTACGAAGGAATTAGAATGGATCGTGCGAATGAATTAGAATGGATCGTACGAATGAATTAGAATGGATCGTACGAATGAACTAGAATGGATACATTCGTGCGAATGAATTAGAATGGATCGTACGAATGAATTAGAATGGACCGTACGAATGGATTAGAATGGATCATACGAATGAATTAGAATGGATCGTGCGAATGAATTAGAATGGATCGAACGAATGAATTAGAATGGATATATTCGAGCGAATGAATTAGAATAGATCGCAGGAATGAATTAGAATGGATCATACGAATGAATTAGAATGGATCGTACGAATGAATTAGAATGGATCGTACGAACGAATTAGAATAGATCATATGAACGAATTAGAATGGATCGTACGAATGAATTAGAATGGATACATTCGAGCGAATGAATTAGAATGGATCGTACGAATGAATTAGAATAGATCAAAGGAATGAATTAGAATGGATCGTGCAAATGAATTAGAATGGATACATTCGTGTGAATGAATTAGAATGGATCGTGCGAATGAATTAGAATGGATCGTACGAATGAATTAGAATGGATATATATGAACAAATAAATTAGAATGGATCAGACGAATGAATTAGAATGGATCGTACGAATGAATTAGAATGGATAGTGCGAATGAATCAGAATGGGTATTACGAATGAATTAGAATGGATACATTCGTGCGAATGAATTAGAATGGATCATACGAATGAGTAAGAATGGATCGTATGAATGAAATAGAATGGACTATACAAATGAATTAGAATGTATACATTCGTGCGAATGAATTAGAATGGATCGTATGTACGAATGAATTAGAATGGATACATTCGTGCGAATGAATTAGAATGGATCGTACGAATGAATTAGAATGGATCGTACGAATGAATTAGAATGGATCTTACGAATGAATTAGAATGGATCGTACGAATAAATTAGAATGGATCGTATGAATGGTTTAGAATGGATACATTCGTGCGAATGAATTAGAATGGATCGGACGAATGAATTATAATGGATCGTACGAATGAATTAGAATGGATCGTGTGAAAGAATTAGAATGGATTGTATGAATGAATTAGAATGGATCGTACGAAGGAATTAGAATGGATCGTACGAATGAATTAGAATGGATCGTACGAATGAATTAGAATAGATCGTACGAATGAATTAGAATGGATCGTACGAATGAATTAGAATGGATCGTGTGAAAGAATTAGAATGGATCGTACGAATGAATTTGAATGGATCGTGCGAATGAATTAGAATGGATCGTACGAATGAATTAGAATGGATCGTGCTAATGAATTAGAATTGATCGAACGAATTCATTCTAATTCATTCATACAATCCATTCTAATTCTTTCACACGATCCATTCTAATTCATTCGTACGTTCCATTCTCATTCATTCGTATGATCCATTCTAATTAATTCGTATGATCCATTCTAATTCATTCGTACGATCCATTCTAATTCATTCATACAATCCATTCTAATTCATTCGTACGATCCATTCTAATTCACTCATACGATCCATTCTAATACATTCATACGATCCATTCTAATTCATTTGCACGATTCATTCGTACGATCCATTCTATTTCTTTCGTACGATCCATTCTTACTCATTCGTATGATCCATTCTAATTCATTCGAACGAATGTATCCATTCTAATTTATTCGTACGATCCATTCTAATTCATTCGTACGATCCATTCTAATTCATTCGTTCGATCCATTCTAATTCATTCGTCCGATCCATTCTAATTCATTCGCACGAATGTATCCATTCTAATTCATTCGTACGATCCATTCTAATTCATTCGTACGATCTATTCTAATTCATTCGTAAGATCCATTCTAATTCATTCGTACGATCCATTCTAATTCATTCGTACGATCCATTCTAATTCATTCGCATGAATGTATCCATTCTAGTTCATTCGTATGATCCATTCTAATTCATTCGTACGATCCATTCTAATTCATTCGCACGATCCATTCTAATTCATTCGTACGATCAATTCTAATTCATTCGCACGAATGTATTCATTCTAATTCATTCGTACGATCTATTCTAATTTATTCGTACGATCCATTCTAATTCATTCATACAATCCATTCTAATTCTTTCACACGATCCATTCTAATTCATTCGTAGGATCCATTCTAATTCATTCGTACAATCTATTCTATTTCATTCGTACGATCCATTCTTACTTATTCGTATGATCCATTCTAATTCATTCGCACGAATGTATCCATTCTAATTCATTCGTACGATGCTGAATTAGAATGGATCGTACGAATGAATTAGAATGGATACCTTTGTGCATATGAATTAGAATGGATCGTACGAATGAATTAGAATGGATACATTCGTGCGAATGAATTAGAATGGATTGTGCGAATGAATAAGAACAGATCGTGCGAATGAATTAGAATGGATCGTACGAATGAATTAGAATGGATTGTATGTACGAATGAATTAGAATGGATACATTCGTGCGAATGAATTAGAATGGATCGTACGAATGAATTAGAATGGATCGTGCGAATGAATTAGAATGGATCGTACGAATGAATTAGAATGGATCGTACGAATGAACTAGATGTTTGGATTGATGTGTTCTAAGCTTGTAAAACTTTATGTTTTGGTCTAATAAAGATTGATAGTTATTAATATATATATTAGATGCATATAGGTGCGTAACATAGTTACGTGTTCTTTAGGGAACAGAGAGCCATGGTTATATGGTAGTCCACTGAGTTGAAGACTGAGTGGATTGGATCGTGTGAAAGAATGAATTAGAATGGATTGTAAGAATGAATTAGAATGAATTCGTTCGATCAATTCTAATTCATTAGCACGATCCATTCTAATTCATTCGTACGATCCATTCTAATTCTTTCGCACGATCCATTCTAATTCATTCGTACGATCCATTCTAATTCATTCACACGATCCATTCTAATTCATTCGTACGATCCATTCTAATTCATTCGTACGATCTATTCTAATTCATTCGTACGATCCATTCTAATTCATTCGTACGATCCATTCTAATTCCTTCGTACGATCCATTCTAATTCATTCATACAATCCATTCTAATTCTTTCACACGATCCATTCTAATTCATTCGTACGATCCATTATAATTCATTCGTCCGATCCATTCTAATTCATTCGCACGAATGTATCCATTCTAAACCATTCATACGATCCATTATAATTTATTCGTACGATCCATTCTAATTCATTCGTAAGATCCATTCTAATTCATTCGTACGATCCATTCTAATTCATTCGTACGATCCATTCTAATTCATTCGCATGAATGTATCCATTCTAGTTCATTCGTACGATCCATTCTAATTCATTCGTACGATCCATTCTAATTCATTCGCACGATCCATTCTAATTCATTCGTACGATCCATTCTAATTCATTCGCACGAATATATCCATTCTAATTCATTCGTACATACGATCCATTCTAATTCATTCGCACGAATGTATACATTCTAATTCATTTGTATAATCCATTCTATTTCATTCATACGATCCATTCTTACTCATTCGTATGATCCATTCTAATTCATTCGCACGAATGTATCCATTCTAATTCATTCGTAATATCCATTCTGATTCATTCGCACTATCCATTCTAATTCATTCGTACGATCCATTCTAATTCATTCGTCTGATCCATTCTAATTTATTCGTTCAAATATATCCATTCTAATTCATTCGTACGATCCATCTAATTCATTCGCACGATCCATTCTAATTCATTCACACGAATGTATCCATTCTAATTCATTTGCACGATCCATTCTAATTCATTCCTTTGATCTATTCTAATTCATTCGTACGATCCATTCTAATTCATTCGCTCGAATGTATCCATTCTAATTCATTCGTACGATCCATTCTAATTCGTTCATATGATCTATTCTAATTCGTTCGTACGATCCATTCTAATTCGTTCGTACGATCCATTCTAATTCATTCGTATGATCCATTCTAATTCATTCCTACGATCTATTCTAATTCATTCGCTCGAATATATCCATTCTAATTCATTCGTTCGATCCATTCTAATTCATTCGCACGATCTATTCTAATCCATTCGTACGATCCATTCTAATTCATTCGTACGATCCATTCTAATTCATTCGCACGAATGTATCCATTCTAGTTCATTCGTACGATCCATTCTAATTCATTCGTACGATCCATTCTAATTCATTCGCACGATCCATTCTAATTCCTTCGTACAATCCATTCTAATTCATTCGTACGATCTATTCTAATTCATTCGTATGATCCCTTCTAATTCATTCGTACGATCCATTCTAATTCCATCGTACGATCCATTCTAATTCATTCGTACAATCTATTCTAATTCCTTCGTACGAATGGATACATTCGTGTGAATGAATTAGAATGGATCATACGAATGAATTAGAATGGATACCTTTGTGCAAATGAATTAGAATGGATCGTATGAATGAATTAGAATGGATCGTATGAGTGAATTAGAACGGATAGTACGAATGGATCGTACAAATGAATTAGAATGGATCGTGTGAAAGAATTAGAATGGATTGTATGAATGAATTAGAATGGATCGTACGAATGAATTAGAATGGATCGTACGAAGGAATTAGAATGGATCGTACGAATGAATTAGAATGGATCGTACGAATGAATTAGAATAGATCGTTCGAATGAATTAGAATGGATCGTACGAAGGAATTAGAATGGATCATACGAATGAATTAGAATGGATATATTCGTGCAAATGAATTAGAATGGATCGTATGAATGTATTAGAATGGATCGTATGAGTGAATTAGAATGGATCGTACGAATGAATTAGAATGGATCGTATGAATGAATTAGAATGGATCGTGCGAAAGAATTAGAATGCATTGTATGAATGAATTAGAATGGATCGTATGAATGAATTAGAATGGATCGTGCGAATGAATTCGAATGGATCGCATGATCCATTTGAATAGAATGGATCGTATGAATGAATTAGAATGGATCGGGCGAATGAATTAGAATGGATTGTAGGAATGAATTAGAATGGATCGTATGAATGAATGAGAATGGATCGTATGAATGAATTAGAATGGATCGTGCGAATGAATTAGAATGGATCGTACGAATGAATTAGAATGGATCGTACGAATGAATTAGAATGGATCATAAGAATGAATTAGAATGGATCATACGAATGAGTAAGAATAGATCGTACGAATGAAATAGAATGGATTGTACGAATGAATTAGAATGGATACATTCATGCGAATGAATTAGAATGGATCGGACGATTGAAATCGAATGGATCGTACGATTCATTGTAATTCATTCGTACGATCCATTCTAATACATTCGTACGATTCATGCTAATTCATTCACACGATCCATTCTAATTTCATTCGTACGATCCATTCTTATTCATTCATACGATCCATTCTAATTCATTCGCACAATCCATTCTAATTCATTCGTACAATCCATTCTAATTCATTCGTATGATCCATTCTAACTCATTCGGTGGATCCATTCTAATTCATTCGTACGATCCATTCTAATTAATTCGTATGACCCATTCTAATTCATTCGTACGATCCATTCTAATTCATTCACACAATCCATTCTAATTCATTCGCACGAATGTATCAATTCTAATTAATTCGTACGATCCATTCTAATTCATTCGTATGATCTATTCTTATTCATTCGCACGATCCAGTCTAATTGATTCGCACGATCCATTCTAATTCATTCGCACGAATGTATCCATTCTAATTCATTCGTACGATCCATTCTAATTCATTAATATGATCCATTCTAATTCATTCGTACGATCCATTCTAATTCATATGCACAAAGGTATCCATTCTAATTCATTCGTACGATCCATTCTTATTCATTCATACGATCCATTCTAATTCATTCGCACAATCCATTCTAATTCATTCGTATAATCCATTCTAATTCATTCGTATGATCCATTCTAACTCATTCGGTGGATCCATTCTAATTCATTCGTACGATCCATTCTAATTCATTCCCACGATCCATTCTAATTTATTCGTATGATCCATTCTAATTCATTCGTACGATCTATTCTAATTCATTCGCACGAATGTAACTATTCTAATTCATTCATACGATTCATTCTTATTCAATCGTATGAGCTATTCTAATTCATTCATACAATCCATTCTAATTCTTTCACACGATCCATTCTAATACATTCTAATACATTCATACGATCCATTCTAATTCATTTGCATGAATATATCCATTCTAATTCATTCGTACGATCCATTCTAATTCATTCATACGATCCATTCTAATTCATTTGCACGAATATATCCATTCTAATTCATTCGTACAATCCATTCTAATTCCTTCGTACGATCCATTATAATTCGTTCGTACGATCCATTCTAATTCATTCGTACGATCCATTCTAATTCATTAATATGATCCATTCTAATTCATTCGTACGATCCATTCTAATGAATTAGAATTGATCGTACGAATGAAATAGAATGGATTGCACGAATGATTTAGAATGGATCGTATGAATAAATTAGAATGGATCGTGTGAAAGAATTAGAATGGATTGTACGAATGAATTAGAATGGATACATTCGTGCGAATGAATTAGAATGGATCGTACCAATGAGTAAGAATGGATCGTACAAATGAAATAGAATAGATCGTATGAATGAATTAGAATGGATCGTATGAGTGAATTAGAATGGATACGAAAGAATTAGAATGGATCATACGAAGGAATTAGAATGGATCGTACGAAGGAATTAGAATGGATCGTACGAAGGAATTAGAATGGATCGTACGAAGGAATTAGAATGGATCGTACGAATGAATTAGAATGGATATATTCGTGCAAATGAATTAGAATGGATCGTATGAATGAATTAGAATGGATCGTATGAGTGAATTAGAACGGATCGTACGAATGAAATAGAATGAATTAGAATGAATTAGAATCGATCATACGAATGAAATAGAATGGATTGTACGAATGATTTAGAATGGATCGTACGAATGAATTAGAATGGATCGTACGAATGATTTAGAATGGATACATTCGTGCGAATGAATTAGAATGGATCATACGAATGAGTAAAAATGGATCGTACGAATGAAATAGAATGGATTTTACGAATGAATTAGAATGGATTCGTACGAATTAATTAGAATGGATACATTCGTGCGAATGAATTAGAATGGATCGTACCAATGAGTAAGAATGGATCCTACGAATGAAATAGAATGGATTGTGCGAATAAATTAGAATGGATCGTACGAATGAATTAGAATGGATCGTACGAATGAATTAGAATGGATCGTACGAATGAATTAGAATGGATCGTACGAATGAATTAGAATGGATCGTACGAATGAATTAGAATGGATCGTACGAATGAATTAGAACTGATCATACGAATTAATTAGAATGGATCATACGAATGAATTAGAATGGATCGTACGAATGAATTAGAATGGATACATTTGTGCGAATGAATTAGAATGGATCGTACGAATGGATTAGAATGGATCGTACGAATGGATTAGAATGGATACATTCGTGCGAATGAATTAGAATGGATTGCATGAATGAATTAGAATGGATCGTACGATCCATTCGAATTCATTCGCACGATCCATTCTAATTCATTCATACGATCCATTCTAATTCATTCATACGATCCATTCTAATTCATTCGCACAATCTATTCTAATTCATTCATACGATCCATTCTAATTCATTCGCACGAATGTATCCATTCTAATTCATTCATACGATCCATTCTACTTCATTCGTACTATCCGTTCTATTTCACTCATACGATCCATTCTAATTCATTCATACGATCCATTCTAATTCATTCGTACGATCCATTCTAATTCATTCATACAATCCATTCTAATTCATTCGCACGAATGTATCCATTCTAATTAATTCGTACGATCCATTCTAATTCATTCGTATGATCTATTCTTATTCATTCGCACGATCCAATCTAATTGATTCGCACGATCCATTCTAATTCATTCGCACGAATGTATCCATTCTAATTCATTCGTACGATCCATTCTAATTCATTAATATGATCCATTCTAATTCATTCGTACGATCCATTCTAATTCCTATGCACAAAGGTATCCATTCTAATTCATTCGTACGATCCATTCTAATTCAGGATCGTACGAATGAATTAGAACGGATACATTCGTGCGAATGAATTAGAATTGATCGTACGAATGAATTAGAATGGATCGTGCGAATGAATTAGAATGGATCGTACAAATGAATTAGAATGGATCGTACGAATAAACTAGAATGGATACATTCGTGCGAATGAATTAGAATGGATCGTACGAATGAATTAGAATGGATCGTACGAATGAATTAGAATGGATCTTACGAATTAATTAGAGTGGATCGTACGAATGAATTAGAATGGATCGTACGAATCAATTAGAATGGATACATTCGTGCGAATGAATTAGAATGGATCGGACGAATGAATTAGAATGGATCGTACGAATGAATTATAATGGATCAAATGAATGAATTAGAATGGATCGTACGAATGAATTAGAATGGATCGTACGAATGAATTAGAATGGATACATTCGTGCGAATGAATTAGAATGGATCGGACGAATGAATTAGAATAGATCGTACGAATGAATTAGAATGGATCGTACGAAGGAATTAGAATGGATCGTACGAATGAATTAGAATGGATATATTCGTGCAAAAGAATTAGAATAGATCGTATGAATGTATTAGAACGGATCGTATGAGTGAATTAGAATGGATCGTACGAATGAATTAGAATGGATCGTATGAATGAATTAGAATGGATACATTTGTGTGAATGAATTAGAATGGATCGTATGAATGAATTAGAATAGATTTTATGAATGAATTAGAACTGATCATACGAATGAATTAGAATGTATACATTCGTGCGAATGAATTAGAATGGATTGTATGAATGAATTAGAATGGATCGTACGAATGAATTAGAATGGATCGTATGAGTGAATTAGAATGGATACGAAGGAATTAGAATGGATCGTACAAAGGAATTAAAATGGATCATACGAATGAAATAGAATGGATCGTACGAAGGAATTAGAATGGATCGTACGAAGGAATTAGAATGGATCATACGATGGAATTAGAATGGATCGTACGAATGAATTAGAATGGATATATTCGTGCAAATGTATTAGAATGGATCGTATGAATAAATTAGAATGGATCGTATGAGTGAATTAGAACAGATAGTACGAATGAAGTAGAATGGATCGTATGAATGAATTAGAATGGATACATTCGTGCGATTGAATTAGAATGCATCGTATGAATGAATTAGAATAGATTGTGCGAATGAATTAGAATGGATTGTACGAATGAATTAGAATGGATACATTCGTGCGAATAAATTAGAATGGATTGTATGAATGAATTAGAATGGATCGTACGAATGAATTAGAATGGATCGTACGAATGAATTAGAATAGATTGCGCGAATGAATTAGAATGGATCGTACGAATGAATTAGAATGGATCGTGCGAAGGAATTAGAATGGATCGTACGAAGGAATTAGAGTGGATCGTACGAATGAATTAGTATGGATCGTACGAAGGAATTAGAATGGATCGTACGAATGAATTAGAATGGATCGTACGATTGAATTAGAATGGATCATACGAATGAGTAAGAATGGATCGTATGAATGAATTAGATTGGATCGTACGATCCATTCTAATTCATTAGCATGGATCGTGCTAATGAATTAGAATGGAATATACGAATGAATTAGAATGGATCGTAGAATGGATCGTACAAATGAATTAGAATGAATTAGAATGGATCGTACGAATGAATTAGAATAGATCATAGGAATGAATTAGAATGGATCGTGCAAATGAATTAGAATGGATACATTCGTACGAATGAATTAGAATGGATCGTACGAATGAATTAGAATGGATCGTACGAATGAATTCGAATGGATCGTACGATCCATTCTAATTCATTCATACAATCCATTGTAATTCATTCGCACGAATGTATCCATTCTAATCCATTCGTACGATCCATTCTAATCCATTCGTACGATCCATTCTAATTCATTCGCACGAATTTAACCATTCTAATTCATTCACACGATCGTATGAATTAGAATGGATACATTCGTGCGAATGAATTAGAATGGATCGTGCGAATCCATTAGACTGGATCGTGCGAATGAATAAGAATGGATCATACGAATGAATTAGAATGGATCGTACGAATTAATTAGAATGGATACATTCGTGCGAATGAATTAGAATGGATTGTATGAATGAATTAGAATGGATCGTACGAATGAATTAGAATGGATCATACGAATTAATTAGAATGGATCATACGAATGAATTAGAATGGATCGTACGAATGAATTAGAATGGATCGTACGAATGAACTAGAATGGATCGTACGAATGAACAAGAATGGTTACATTCGTGCGAATGAATTAGAATGGATCGTACGAATGAATTAGAATGGATCATACCATTCATTCTAATTCATTTGTACGATCCATTCTAATACATTCGTATGATTCATGCTAATTCATTCGCACGATCCATTCTAATTCATTCGTACGATCCATTCTTATTCATTCATACGATCCATTCTAATTCATTCGCACAATCCATTCTAATTCATTCGTACAATCCATTCTAATTCATTCGTATGATCCATTCTAACTCATTCGGTGAATCCATTCTAATTCATTCGTACGATCCATTCTAATTCATTCCCACGATCCATTCTAATTTATTCGTACGATCCATTCTAATTCATTCGTACGATCTATTCTAATTCATTCGCACGAATGTAACCATTCTAATTCATTCATACGATTCATTCTAATTCATTCGTATGAGCTATTCTAATTCATTCGTACGATCCTTTCTAATTCATTCGTACGATCCATTGAAATTCATTCATACAATCCATTTAGATTCATTCGCACAAATGTATCCATTCAAATTCATTCGTACGATCCAGTCTAATTCATTCGTACGATCCATTCTAATTCATTCGCACGAATATATCCATTCTAATTCTTTCGTACGATGCATTCTAATTCATTCGTACGATCCATTCTAATTCATTCATTTGATCCATTCTAATTGATTCGTACGATCCATTCTAATTCATTCGTCCGATCCATTCTAATTCATTCGCACGAATGTATCCATTCTAATTCATTCGTACGATCCATTCTAATTCATTCGTACGATCCATTCTAATTCATTCGTAAGATCCATTCAAATTCATTCGTACGATCCATTCTAATTCATTCGTACGATCCATTCTAATTCATTCGCACGAATGTATCCATTCTAGTTCATTTGTACGATCCATTCTAATTCATTCGTACGATCCATTCTAATTCATTCGCACGATCCATTCTAATTCATTCGTACGATCAATTCTAATTCATTCGCACGAATGTATCCATTCTAATTCATTCGTACGATCCTGAATTAGAATGGATCGTACGAATGAATGGATCGTGCGAATGAATTAGAATGGAATATACGAATGAATTAGAATGGATCATACGAATTAATTAGAATGGATCATATGAATGAATTAGAATGGATCGTACGAATGAATTAGAATGGATCGTACGAATGAATTAGAATGGATCGTGCGATTGAATTAGAATGGATCGTACGAATGAATTAGAATGGATACATTTGTGCGAATAAATTAGAATGGATCGTACGAATGAATTAGAATGGATCGTATGAATGAATTAGAATGGATCGTACGAATGAATTAGAATGGATCGTGCGAATGAATTAGAATGGATCGTACGAATGAATTAGAATGGATTGTGTGAAAGAATTAGAATGGATCGTCCGAATGAATTAGAATGGATCGTGCGAATGAATTAGAATGGATCGTACGAATGAATTAGAATGGATACATTCGTGCGAATGAATTAGAATGGATCGGACGAATGAATTAGAATGGATCGTACGAATGAGTAAGAATGGATCGTACGAATGAAATAGAATAGATCGTACGAATGAATTAGAATGGATCTTACGATGGAATTAGAATGGATCGTACGAATGAATTAGAATGGATATATTCGTGCAAATGAATTAGAATGGATCGTATGAATGTATTAGAATGGATCGTATGAGTGAATTAGAATGGATCGTACGAATGAATTAGAATGGATCGTATGAATGAATTAGAATGGATACATTCGTGTGAATAAATTACAATGGATCGTATTAATGAATTAGAATAGATTTTGTGAATGAATTAGAACTGATTGTACGAATGAATTAGAATGGATACATTCGTGCGAATGAATTAGAATGGATTGTATGAATGAATTAGAATGGATCCTATGAATGAATTAGAATGGATCGTACGAATGAATTAGAATGGATACATTCGTGCGAATGAATTAGAATTTATCGTACGAATAAATTAGAATGGATCGTGCGAATGAATTAGAATGGATCGTGCGAATGAATTAGAATGGATCGTACGAATGAATTAGAATGGATACATTCGTGCGAATGAATTAGAATGGATATATTCGTGTGAAAGAATTAGAATAGATCGTATGAATGAATTAGAATGGATTGTATGAATGAATTAGAATGGATCGTATGAATGAATTCGAATGGATCGTGCGAATGAATTAGAATGGATTGTATGAATGAATTAGAATGGATCGTACGAATGAATTAGAATGGATCGTGTGAATGAATTAGAATGGATCGTACGAATGAATTAGAATGGATCAAATGAATGAATTAGAATGGTTATATTCATGCGAATGAATTAGAATGGATCGTACGAATGGATTAGAATGGATCGCACGAATGGAATAGAATGGATACATTCGTGCGTACGATCCATTCTAATTCATTCGTCCGATCCATTCTAATTCATTCGCACGAATGTATCCATTCTAATTCATTCGTACGATCCATTCTAATTCATTCGTACGATCCATTCTAATTCATTCGTAAGATCCATTCTAATTCATTCGTACGATCCATTCTAATTCATTCGTACGATCTATTCTAATTCATTCGCACGAATGTATCCATTCTAGTTCATTCGTACGATCCATTCTAATCCATTCTAATCCATTCTATTTCATTCGTACGATCCATTCTTACTCATTCGTATGATCCATTCTAAATCATTCACACGAATGTATCCATTCTAATCCATTCGTACGATCCATTCTAATCCATTCGTACGATCCATTCTAATTCATTCGCATGAATGTAACCATTCTAATTCATTCATTTGATCCATTCTAATTCATTCGTACGATCCATTCTAATTCATTCGTCCGATCCATTCTAATTCATTCGCACGAATGAATCAATTCTAAACCATTCATACGATCCATTCTAATTTATTCGTACGATCCATTCTAATTCATTCGTAAGATCCATTCTAATTCATTCGTACGATCCATTCTAATTCATTCGTACGATCCATTCTAATTCATTCGCACGAATGTATCCATTCTAGTTCATTCGTACGATCCATTCTAATTCATTCGTACAATCCATTCTAATTCATTCGCACGATCCATTCTAATTCATTCGTACGATCCATTCTAATTCATTCGTACGAATGAATTAGAATGGATACATTCGTGCGAATGAATTAGAATGGATCGTACCAATGAGTAAGAATGGATCGTACGAATGAAATAGAATGGATTGTGCGAATGAATTAGAATGGATCGTACGAATGAATTAGAATGGATCGTGTGAAAGAATTAGAATGGATTGTATGAATGAATTAGAATGGATCATACGAATGAAATAGAATGGATCGTACGAAGGAATTAGAATGGATCGTACGAAGGAATTAGAATGGATCGTATGAAGGAATTAGAATGGATCGAACGAATGAATTAGAATGGATATATTCGTGCAAATGAATTAGAATGGATCGTATGAATGAATTAGAATGGATCATTCGTATGATCCATTCTAACTCATTCGGTGGATCCATTCTAATTCATTCGTACGATCCATTCTAATTCATTCCCACGATCCATTCTAATTTATTCGTACGATCCATTCTAATTCTTTCGTACGATCTATTCTAATTCATTCGCACGAATGTAACCATTCTAATTCATTCATACGATCCATTCTAATTCATTCGTACGATCCATTCTAATTCACTCATACGATCCATTCTAATACATTCATACAATCCATTCTAATTGATTTGCACGAATATATCCATTCTAATTCATTCGTACGATCCATTCTATTTCATTCGTACGATCCATTCTAATTCATTCGTAAGATCCATTCTAATTCATTTGTACGATCCATTCAAATTTATTCGTACGATCCATTCTAATTCTTTCGTACGAATGAATTAGAATGGATACATTTGTGCGAATGAATTAGAATGGATCGTACGAATGAATTAGAATGGATCGTATGAATGAATTAGAATGAATCGTACGAATGAATTAGAATGGATCGTACGAAGGAATTAGAATGGATCGTACGAATAAATTAGAATGGATCGTACAAATAAATTAGAATGGATACATTCGTCCGAATGAATTAGAATGGATCATACGAATGAGTAAGAATGGATCGTACGAATGAAATAAAATAGATTGTACGAATGAATTAGAATGGATCCTACGAATGAATTAGAATGGATCGTGTGAAAGAATTATAATGGATGGTATGAATGAATTAGAATTCATTCGTACGATCCATTCGAATTCATTCGTACGATCCATTCGAATTCATTCGCACGATCCATTCTAATTTATTCGTACGATCCATTCTAATTCATTCGTACGATCCATTCTAATTCATTCGTACGATCCATTCTAATTCATTCGCACGATCCATTCTAATTCATTCGCACGATCCATTCTAATACATTCATATGATCCATTCTAATTCATTTGCACGTGTGAATGAATTAGAATGGATCGTACGAATGAATTAGAATGGATACATTCGTGCGAATGAATTAGAATGGATCGTATGAATGAATTAGAATGGATCGTACGAATGAATTAGAATGGATCGTGCGAATGAATTAGAATGAATTAGAATGGATCGTATGAATGAATTAGAATGGATCGTACGAAGGAATTAGAATGGATCGTACGAATGAATTAGAATGGATCGTATGAATGAATTAGAATGGATCGTACGAAGGAATTAGAATGGATCGTACGAATGAATTAGAATGGATCGTACGATTTAATTAGAATGGATCATACGAATGAGTAAGAATGGATCGTATGAATGAATTAGATTGGATCGTACGATCCATTCTAATTCATTAGCATGGATCGTGCTAATGAATTAGAATGGAATATACGAATGAATTAGAATGGATCGTAGAATGGATCGTACGAATGAATTAGAATGAATTAGAATGGATCGTGCGAATGAATTAGAATGGATCGTGCGAATGAATTAGAATGGATCGTACGAATGAACTAGAATGGATACATTCGTGCGAATGAATTAGAATGGATCGTACGAATGAATTAGAATGGATCCTACGAATGAATCGTACGAATGAATTAGAATGGATCGTGTGAAAGAATTAGAATGGATTGTATGAATGAATTAGAATAGATCGTATGAATGAATTAGAATGGATCGTACGAATGAATTAGAATGGATCGTACGAATGAACTAGAATGGATACATTCGTGATCGTACGAATAAATTAGAAAGGATATATTCGTCCAAATGAAATAGAATGGATCGTATGAATGTATTAGAATGGATCGTATGAGTGAATTAGAATGGATCGTACGAATGAATTAGAATGGATCATATTAATGAATTAGAATGGATCGTACGAATGAATTAGAATAGATACATTCGTGCGAATAAATTAGAATGACAATGAATGAATTAGAATGGATCGTACGAATGAATTAGAATGGATCATACGAATGAATTAGAATAGATTGCGCGAATGAATTAGAATGGATCGTACGAATGAATTAGAATGGATCGTACGAAGGAATTAGAATGGATCGTACGAATGAATTAGAATGGATCGTACGTTCTAATTCATTCATACAATCCATTCTAATTCTTTCACACGATCCATTCTAATTCATTCGTACGATCCATTCTAATTCATTCGTGCAATCCATTCTAATTCTTTCACACGATCCATTCTAATTCATTCGTACGATCCATTCTAATTCATTCGCACGATCCATTCTAATTCATTCATAGGATCCATTCTAATTCATTCATACGATCTATTTTAATTCTTTCGCACGAATGTATCCATTCTAATTCATTCGCACGAATGTATCCATTCTAATTCATTCGTATGATCCATTCTAATTCATTCGTAGGATCCATTCTAATTCCTTCGTACGATCCATTCTAATTCATTCGTACAATCTATTCTATTCCATTCTATTTCATTAGCACGATCCATTATCCATTCTCATTCATTCGTACGATCCATTCTAATTTATTCATATGATCCATTCTAATTCATTCATATGATCCATTCTAATTCATTCGTATATTCCATTCTAATTCACTCGTACGATCTATTCTATTTCATTCGTACGATCCATTCTTACTCATTCGTATGATCCATTCTAATTCATTCGGACGAATGTATCGATTCTAATTTATTCGTACGATCCATTCTAATTCATTCGTACGATCCATTCTAATTCATTCGTACAATCCATTCTTACTCATTCGTATGATCCATTCTAATTCATTCGTACGATCCATTCTAATTCATTCGTACGATCCATTCTAATTCATTCGCACAATCTATTCTAATTCATTCGTACGATCAATTCTAATTCATTCGTACGATCGTACGAATGAATTAGAATGGATCGTACGGAATGAATTAGAATGGATTGTATGAATGAATTAGAATGGATACATTCGTGCGAATGAATTAAAATGGATTATACGAATGAGTAAGAATGGATCGTACGAATGAAATAGAATGGATTGTACGAATGAATTAGAATGGATCGTACAAATGAATTAGAATGGATCGTACGAATGAATTAGAATGGATCATATGAATGAGTAAGAATGGATCGTACAAATGAAATAGAATGGATTGTACGATTGAATTAGAATGGATCGTACGAATGAATTAGAATGGATCGTGTGAAAGAATTAGAATGCATTGTATGAATGAATTAGAATGGATCGTATGAATGAATTAGAATGGATCGTGCGAATGAATTCGAATGGATCGCTTGATCCATTCGAATAGAATGGATCGTATGAATGAATTAGAATGGATCGGGCGAATGAATTAGAATGGATTATAGGAATGAATTAGAATGGATCGTATGAATAAATTAGAATGGATCGTATGAATGAATTAGAATGGATCGTGCGAATGAATTAGAATGGATCGTACAAATGAATTAGAATGGATCATACGAAGGAATTAGAATGGATTGTACGAATGAATTAGAATGGATTGTGCGAAAGAATTAGAATGGATCGTATGAATGAATAAGAATGGATCGTACGAATGAATTAGAATGGATCGTGCGAATGAATTAGCATGAATCGTACGAATGTATTAGAATGGATCGTACGAATGAATTAGAATGGATCGTACGAATGAATTAGAATGGATCTTACGAATGAATTAGAATGGATCGTACGAATGCACGATCCATGCTAATTCATTCGTTCGATCAATTCTAATTCATTAGCACGATCCATTCTAATTCATTCGTACGATCCATTCTAATTCATTCGAATGAATGTATCCATTCTAATTCATTCGTACGATCCATTCTAATTCATTCGTACGATCCATTCTAATTAATTCGTATGATCCATTCTAATTCATTCGTATGATCAATTCTAGTTCATTCGTATGATCCATTCTAATACATTCGTACGATCCATTCTAATTCATTTGCACGATCCATTCTAATTCATTCATACAATCCATTGTAATTCTTTCACACGATCCATTCTAATTCATTCGTACGATCCATTCTAATTCATTCGTGCAATCCATACTATTTCATTCGTATGATCCATTCTTACTCATTCGTACGATCCATTCTAATTCATTCACACGAATGTATCCATTTGTACGAATGAATTAGAATAGATTGTACGAATGAATTAGAATGGATCGTACGAATGAATTAGAATGGATCGTATGAATTAATTAGAATGGATCGTACGAATGAATTAGAATGGATCGTGCGAATGAATTAGAATGGATCGTACGAATGAATTAGAATGGATCGTACAAATGAACTAGAATGGATACATTCGTGCGAATGAATTAGAATGGATCGTACGAATGAATTAGAATGGATCGTACGAATGAATTAGAATGGATCATACGAATGAATTAGAATGGATCATACGAATGAGTAAGAATGGATCGTATGAATGAAATAGAATGGATTGTACGAATGAATTAGAATGGATCGTACGGATGAATTAGAATGGATCGTGTGAAAGAATTAGAATGGAATGTATGAATGAATTAGAATGGATCATATGAATGAATTATAATGGGTCGTGTGAATGAATTCGAATGGATCGTACGAATGAATTAGAATGGATCGTACGAATGAATTAGAATGGATACATTCGTGCGAATGAATTAGAATGGATACATTCGTGCGAAAGAATTATAATAGATCGTATGAATGAATTAGAATGGATCCTATGAATGAATTAGAATGGATCGTGCGAATGAATTAGAATGGATCGTACGAATGAATTAGAATGGATCGTACGAATGAATTAGAATGGATCGTGTGAGATACATTCGTGCGAATGAATTAGAATTCATCGTACGAATGAATTAGAATGGATCGTGCGAATGAATTAGAATGGATCGTACGAATGAATTAGAATGGATACATTCGTGCGAATGAATTAGAATGGACCATACGAATAAATTAGAATGGATCGTACGAATGAATTAGAATAGATCAAACGAATGAATTAGAATGGATCGTACGAAGGAATTAGAATGGATCGTATGAATGAATAAAAATGGATATATTCGTGCAAATGAATTAGAATGGATCGTATGAATGTATTAGAATGGATCGTATGAGTGAATTAGAATGGATCGTACGAATGAATTAGAATTGATCGTATGAATGAATTAGAACTGATCGTACGAATGAATTAGAATGGATCGTACGAATGAATTAGAATGGATACATTTGTGCGAATGAATTAGAATGGATCGTACGAATGAATTAGAATGGATCGTATGAATGAATTAGAATGGATACATTCGTGCGAATGAATTAGAATGGATCGTGCGAATCCATTAGACTGGATCGTGCGAATGAATAAGAATGGATCATACGAATGAATTAGAATGGATCGTACGAATGAATTAGAATGGATACATTCGTGCGAATGAATTAGAATGGATCGTACCAATGAGTAAGAATGGATTGTACGAATGAATAGTATGGAATGAATTAGAATGGATCGTGCGAATGAATTAGAATGGATCGTACGAAGGAATTAGAATGGATCGTGCGAATGAATTAGAATGGATCGTACGAATGAATTAGAATGGATCGTACCAATGAGTAAGAATGGATCGTACGAATGAATTAGAATGGATCGTATGAATGAATTAGAATGGATCGTACGAATGAATTAGAATGGATCGTGCGAATGAATTAGAATGGATCGTACGAATGAATTAGAATGGATCGTACTAATGAACTAGAATGGATACATTCGTGCGAATGAATTAGAATGGATCATACGAATGAATTAGAATGGATACATTCGTGCGAATGAATTAGAATGGATTGTGCGAATGAATAAGAACAGATCGTGCGAATGAATTAGAATGGATCGTACGAATGAATTAGAATGGATCGTACGAATGAATTAGAATGGATCAAATGAATGAATTAGAATAGTTACATTCATGCGAATGAATTTGAATGGATCGTACGAATGGATTAGAATGGATCGTACGAATGGATTAGAATGGATCGTACGAATGGATTAGAATGTTATACATTCGAGCGAATGAATTAGAATGGATCGTACGAATGAATTAGAATGGATCGTACGAATGGATTAGAATGGATCCTACGAATGGATTAGAATGGATACCTTTGTGATCGAACGAATGAATTAGAATGGATCGTACGAATGAATTAGAATGGATCGTACGAATGAATTAGAATGGATCGTACGAAGGAATTAGAATGGATCGTACGATTGAATTAGAATGGATCGTACGAATGAACTAGAATGGATCGTACAAATGAATTAGAATGGATCGTACGAATAAATTAGAATGGATACATTCGTCCGAATGAATTAGAATGGATCATACGAATGAGTAAGAATGGATCGTACGAATGAATTAGAATGGATCACGTGAATGAATTAGAATGGATCGTACGAATGAATTAGAATGGATACATTTGTGTGATTGAATTAGAATGGATCGTACGAATGAATTAGAATGGATCGTATGAATGAATTAGAATGGATCGTACGAATGAATTAGAATGGATCGTGCGAATGAATTAGAATGGATCGTACGAATGAATTAGAATAGATCGTGTGAAAGAATTAGAATGGATCGTACGAATGAATTAGGAGTCCGTCCACTCGGGCTCCGAGTCCAAGCCTGCCTCCTCCAGCGCTTTTCGCCGCAGCTCTGTCTGGGCGTTCGAAGGCGCGGGCCTCGCGCGCTTGGCTTTCTTCTTCCCGCGGGCATCCATCTCCGGTGTCAGCACTGCTACACGGAGAGGGACGGTCAGATCACCGGGGAAGTTGCCCATTAAAATCTGAGCCATCCCGGATTCGACTTCCGCCATGGTTAGCGGGAGGTCGACGTTAGGGTCGTCGGGCTCGACCATTTGAATCTTGTGGCGAACAATGGGAAGTGGGGCAGGTGGCTGACCTGGGCCGGCGTCCGGGTGAGGAGGTGGTGGAGGCGCGGAGTCCGCTTCCTGGCGTAGCATCTCGATCGTGTCGGTGTCGTTGAGGCGGATGGGCGAAACCCGCCTCCGGACCGTCTTCTTGCGGGGGTTGCCTCCCGAACTCCCCGCCCCCTTGCTGGCCCCTTTGGAGGGAGGAGGGACGTTCTGCATCGGCGGAATAGCACCGATCTCCTCCTCCTTCTTCTTCCGAACGATCTTCTGCTTCAGCAGAATAGCGCCGGTCTTCCCGTCCTTCAGCTGGAAGGCGAAGTCGGGAGCAGTGATCTTCTCCGGAGTCCGCCCCCCGAGGTAGTGAATTAGAATGGATCGTACGAAGGAATTAGAATGGATCGTACGAATGAATTAGAATGGATATATTCGTGCAAATGAATTAGAATGGTCGTATGAATGAATTAGAATGGATCGTATGAGTGAATTAGAATGGATAGTACGAATGAAGTAGAATGGATCATATGAATGAATTAGAATGGATACATTCGTGCGAATGAATTAGAATGGATCGTATGAATGAATTAGAATAGATTGTGCGAATGAATTAGAATGGATCGTACGAATGAATTAGAATGGATACATTCGTGCGAATAAATTAGAATGGATTGTATGAATGAATTAGAATGGATCGTACGAATGAATTAGAATGGATCGTACGAATGAATTAGAATAGACTACACGAATGAATTAGAATGGATCGTACGAATGAATTAGAATGGATCGTACGAAGGAATTAGAATGGATCGTACGAATGAATTAGAATAGATCGTACGAATGAATTAGAATGGATCCTACGAAGGAATTAGAATGGATCGTACGAATGAATTAGAATGGATCGTACAATTGAATTAGAATGGATCATACGAATGAGTAAGAATGGATCGTATGAATGAATTAGATTGGATCGTACGATCCATTCTAATTCATTAGCATGGATCGTGCTAATGAATTAGAATGGAATATACGAATGAATTAGAATGGATCGTAGAATGGATCGTACGAATGAATTAGAATGAATTAGAATGGATCGTATGAATGAATTAGAATAGATCATAGAAATGAATTAGAATGGATCGTGCGAATGAATTAGAATGGATACATTCGTGCTAATGAATTAGAATGGATCGTGCGAATGAATTAGAATGGATCGTACGAATGAATTAGAATGGATATGTTTGAACGAATAAATTAGAATGGATCGTACGAATGAATTAGAATGGATCATACAAATGAATAAGAATGGATTTTGCAAATGAATTAGAATCGATCGTACGAATTAATTAGAATGGATCGTAAGAATGAATTAGAATGGATCATACGAATGAGTAAGAATGGATCGTACGATGAATTAGAATGGATCGTACGAATGAATTAGAATGGATCGTACGAATAAATTAGAATGGATACATTCGTGCGAATGAATTAGAATGGATCGTGCGAATCCATTAGACTGGATCGTGCGAATGAATAAGAATGGATCATACGAATAAATTAGAATGGATCGTACGAATTAATTAGAATGGATACATTCGTGCGAATGAATTAGAATGGATTGTATGAATGAATTAGAATGGATCGTACGAATGAATTAGAATGGATCATACGAATTAATTAGAATGGATCATACGAATGAATTAGAATGGATCGTACGAATGAATTAGAATGGATCGTACGAATGATCTAGAATGGATTGTACGAATGAACTAGAATGGATACATTCGTGTGAATGGATTAGAATGGATCGTACGAATGAATTAGAATGGATCGTACGATTGAATTAGAATGGATCTTACGAATGAATTAGAATGGATCGTACGAATGAATTAGAATGGATCGTACGAATGAATTAGAATGGATACATTTGTGCGAATGAATTAGAATGGATCGAACGAATAAATTAGACTGGATCGTACGAATGAATTAGAATGGATCAAATGAATGAATTAGAATGGTTACATTCATGCGAATATATTAGAATGGATCGTACGAATGGATTAGAATGCATCGTACGAATGGATTAGAATGGATACATTCGTACGAATGAATTAGAATGGATTGTATGAATGAATTAGAATGGATCGTACGAATGAATTAGAATGGATCGTATGAGTGAATTAGAATGGATACGAAGGAATTAGAATGGATCGTACGAAGGAATTAGAATGGATCATACGAATGAATTAGAATGGATCGTACGAAGGAATTAGAATGGATCGTACGAAGGAATTAGAATGGATCGTACGAATGAATTAGAATGGATATATTCGTGCAAATGAATTAGAATGGATCATATGAATGAATTAGAATGGATCGTATGAGTGAATTAGAACGGATAGTACGAATGAAGTAGAATGGATCGTATGAATTAATTAGAATAGATACATTCATGCGAATGAATTAGAATGGATTGTACGAATGAATTAGAATGGATCCTATGAATGAATTAGAATGGATCGTGCGAATGAATTAGAATGGATCATACGAATGAATTAGAATGGATCGTGCTAATGAATTAGAATTGATCGAACGAATGAATTAGAATGGATACATTCGTGCGAATGAATTAGAATGGATCGGACGAATGAATTAGAATGTATCGTACGAATGAGTAAGAATGGATCGTACGAATGAAATAGAATAGATCGTACGAATGAATTAGAATGGATCGTACGAAGGAATTAGAATGGATCGTACGAATGAATTAGAATGGATATATTCGTGCAAAAGAATTAGAATGGATCGTATGAATGTATTAGAATGGATCGTATGAGTGAATTAGAATGGATCGTACGAATGAATTAGAATGGATCGTATGAATGAATTAGAATGGATACATTCGTGTGAATGAATTAGAATGGATCGTATAAATGAATTAGAATTGATTTTGTGAATGAATTAGAACTGATCGTACGAATGAATTAGAATGGATACATTCGTACGAATGAATTAGAATGGATTGTATGAATGAATTAGAATGGATCCTATGAATGAATTAGAATGGATCGTATGAATGAATTAGAATGGATACATTCGTGCGAATGAATTAGAATTGATCGTATGAATGAATTAGACTGGATCGTGCGAATGAATTAGAATGGATCGTACGAATGAATTAGAATGGATACATTCTTGCCAATGAATTAGAATGGATACATTCGTGTGAAAGAATTAGAACAGATCGTATGAATGAATTAGAATGGATCCTATGAATGAATTAGAATAGATCGTGCGAATGAATTAGAATGGATCGTACGAATGAATTAGAATGGATCGTGCTAATGAATTAGAATTGATCGAACGAATGAATTAGAATGGATCGTGCTAATGAATTAGAATGGAACGTACGAATGAATTAGAATGGATCGTGTTAAAGAATTAGAATGGATTGTATGAATGAATTAGAATGAATTCGTACGATCCATTCGAATTCATTCACACGATCCATTCTAATTCATTCATACGATCCATTCTAATTCATTCACACAATCCATTCTAATTCTTTCACACGATCCATTCTAATTCATTCGTAGGATCCATTCTAATTCATTCGTACAATCTATTCTATTTCATTCGTACGATCCATTCTAACTCATTCGTATGATCCATTCTAATTCATTCGGATAAAAGTATCCATTGTAATTTGTTCGTACGATCCATTCTAATTCATTCGTACGATCCATTCTAATTCATTCGTACGATCCATTCTTACTCATTCGTACGATCCATTCTAATTCATTCGTACGATCCATTCTAATTCCTTTGTACGATCCATTCTAATTCATTCGTACGATCCATTCTAATTCATTCGTACAATCTATTCTAATTCATTCGTACGAATGGATACATTCGTACGAATGGATACATTCGTGTGAATGAATTAGAATGGATCGTACGAATGAGTAAGAATGGATCATACGAATGAAATAAAATGGACTGCACGAATGAATTAGAATGGATCGTACGAATGAATTAGAATGGATCGTACGAAGGAATTAGAATGGATCGTACGAATGAATTAGAATGGATCGTACGAATGAATTAGAATAGATCGTACGAATGAATTAGAATGGATCGTACGAAGGAATTAGAATGGATCGTACGAATGAATTAGAATGGATCGTGCTAATGAATTAGAATTGATCGAATGAATGAATTAGCATGGATCGTGCTAATGAATTAGAATGGAACGTACGAATGAATTAGAATGCATCGTGTGAAAGAATTAGAATGGATTGTATGAATGAATTAGAACGAATTCGTACGATCCATTCGAATTCATTCGCACGATCCATTCTAATTCATTCATACGATCCATTCTAATTCATTCATACAATCCATTCTAATTCTTTCACACGATCCATTCTAATTCATTCGTAGGATCCATTCTAATTCATTCGTACAATCTATTCTATTTTATTCGTACGATCCATTCTTACTCATTCGTATGATCCATTCTAATTCATTCGGACGAATGTATCCATTCTAATTTATTCGTACGATCCATTCTAATTCATTCGTATGATCCATTCTAATTTATTCGTACGATCTATTCTAATTCATTCGTACGATCCATTCTAATTTCATTCGTACGATCCATTCTAATTCATTCGCTCGAATGAATCCATTCTAATCCATTCGTACGATCCATTCTAATCCATTCGTACGATCCATTCTAATTCATTCGCATGAATGTAACCATTCTAATTCATTCATTTGATCCATGCTAATTCATTCATACGATCCATTCTAATTCATTCGTCCGATCTATTCTAATTCATTCGCACGAATGTATCCATTCTAATTCATTCGTACGATCCATTCTAATTCATTCGTACGATCCATTCTAATTCCTTCGTAAGATCCATTCTAATTCATTCGCACGATCCATTCTAATTCATTCGTACGATCCATTCTAATTAATTCGCACGAATGTATCCATTCTAGTTCATTCGTATGATCCATTCTAATTCATTCGTACGATCCATTCTAATTCATTCGCACGATCCATTCTAATTCATTCATACGATCAATTCTAATTCATTCGCACGAATGTATCCATTCTAATTCATTCATACGATCCTGAATTAGAATGGATCGTACGAATGAATTAGAATGGATACCTTTGTGCATATGAATTAGAATGGATCGTACGAATGAATTAGAATGGATCATATTAATGAATTAGAATGGATCGTACGAATGAATTAGAATGGATCGTACGAATGAATTAGAATGGATCTTACGAATGGATTAGAATGGATACATTCGTGCGAATGAATTAGAATGGATCGGACGAATGAATTAGAATGGATCGTACGAATGAATTAGAATGGATCAAATGAATGAATTAGAATGGTTATATTCATGCGAATGAATTAGAATGGATCGTACGAATGGATTAGAATGGATCGTACAAATGGATTAGAATGGATCGTACAAATGGATTAGAATGGATACATTCGAGCGAATGAATTAGAATGGATCGTACGAATGAAATTAGAATGGATCGTGCGAATGAATTAGAATAGATCGTACGAATGAATTAGAATGGATCATACGAATGAATTAGAATGGATCGTGTGAAAGAATTATAATGGATCGTACGAATGAATTAGAATGGATCGTGCGAATGAATTAGAATGGATCGTACGAATGAATTTGAATGGATCGTGCTAATGAATTAGAATTGATCGAACGAATGAATTAGCATGGATCGTGCATTCGTACGATCCATTCTAATTCATTCGCAAGATCCATTCTAATTCATTCGTACGATCCATTCTAATTCATTCGTACGATCCATTCTAATTCATTCGCATGAATGTATCCATTCTAGTTCATTCGTACGATCCATTCTAATTCATTCGTACGATCCATTCTAATTCATTCATACGATCTATTCTAATTCATTCATACAATCCATTCTAATTCTTTCACACGATCCATTCTAATTCATTCGTACGATCCATTCTAATTCATTCGCACAATCCATTCTATTTCATTCGTACGATCCATTCTTACTCATTCGTACGAATGAATTAGAATGGACCGTACGAATGAATTAGAATGGATACATTCGTGCAAATGAATTAGAATGGATACATTCGTGCGAATGAATTAGAATGGATCGGACGAATAAATTAGAATGGATCGTATGAATGAATTAGAATGGATCGTACGAATGAATTAGAATGGATCGTACGAGTAAATTAGAATGGATACATTCGTCCGAATGAATTAGAATGGATCATACGAATGAGTAAGAATGGATCGTACGAATGAAATAGAATAGATTGTACGAATGAATTAGAATGGATCATGCGAATGAATTAGAATGGATCGTACGAATGAATTAGAATGGATCGTACGAATAAATTAGAATGGATCGTGCGAATGAATTAGAATGGATCATATTAATGAATTAGAATGGATCGTACGAATGAATTAGAATGGATACATTCGTGCGAATGAATTAGAATGGATCGTGCGAATCCATTAGACTGGATCGTGCGAATGAATAAGAATGGATCATACGAATGAATTAGAATGGATCGTACGAATTAATTAGAATGGATACATTCGTGCGAATGAATTAGAATGGATTGTATGAATGAATTAGAATGGATCGTACGAATGAATTAGAATGGATCATACGAATTAATTAGAATGGATCATACGAATTAATTAGAATCGATCGTACGAATGAATTAGAATGGATCGTACGAATGAATCTAATTCATTCGTACGATCCATTCTAATACATTCGTACGATTCATGCTAATTCATTCGCACGATCCATTCTAATTTATTCGTACGATCCATTCTTATTCATTCATACGATCCATTCTAATTCATTCGCACAATCCATTTTAATTCATTCGTACAATCCATTCTAATTCATTCGTATGATCCATTCTAACTCATTCGGTGGATCCATTCTAATTCATTCGTACGATCAATTCTAATTCATTCCCACGATCCATTCTAATTTATTCGTACGATCCATTCTAATTCATTCATACGATCTATTCTAATTCATTCGCACGAATGTAACTATTCTAATTCATTCATACGATTCATTCTAATTCATTTGTATGAGCTATTCTAATTCATTCTTACGATCCATTCTAATTCATTCGTACGATCCATTGTAATTCATTCATACAATCCATTTAGATTTATTCGCACAAATGGATCCATTCAAATTCATTCGTACGATCCAGTCTAATTCATTCGTACGATCCATTCTAATTCATTCGCACGAATATATCCATTCTAATTCTTTCATACGATGCATTCTAATTCATTCGTACGATCCGTTCTAATTCATTCGTACGATCCATTCTAATTCATTCGTACGATCCATTCTAATTCATTCGCACGAATGTATCCATTCTAATTCATTCGTACAATCCATTCTATTTCATTCGTACGATCCATTCTTACTCATTCGTATGATCCATTCTAATTCATTCGTATGATCCATTCTAATTCATTCGTACGATCCATTTTAATTCATTCGTACGATCCATTCTAATTCATTCGCACGATCCATTCTAATTCATTCATACGATCCATTCTAATTCATTCATACAATGCATTCTAATTCTTTCACACGATCCATTCTAATTCATTCGTACGATCCATTCTAATTCATTCATACAATCCATTCTATTTCATTTATACGATCCATTCTTACTCATTCGTATGATCCATTCTAATTCATTCGTACGATCCATTCTAATTCATTTGTACGATCCATTCTAATTCATTCGTACAATCCATTCTATTTCATTCGTACGATCCATTCTTACTCATTCGTATGATCCATTCTAATTCATTCGCACGACTGTATCCATTCTAATTCATTCATACAATCCATTCTAATTCATTCCGTACGATCCATTCTAATTCATTCGTACGATCGTACGAATGAATTAGAATGGATCGTACGAATGAATTAGAATAGATTGTGCGAATGAATTAGAATGGATTGTACGAATGAATTAGAATGGATCGTACGAATGAATTAGAATGGATCATACGAATGAGTAAGAATGGATCGTACGAATGAATTAGAATGGATCGTACGAATGAATTAGAATGGATCGTACGAATAAATTAGAATGGATACATTTGTCCGAATGAATTAGAATGGGTCATACGAATGAGTAAGAATGGATCGTACGAATGAAATAGAATAGATTGTACGAATGAATTAGAATGGATTCTACGAATGAATTAGAATGGATCGTGTGAAAGAATTAGAATGGATTGTATGAATGAATTAGAATGGATCGTATGAATGAATTAGAAACGATCGTGCGAATGAATTCGAATGGATCGTACGAATTTATTCTAATTCATTCATACAATCCATTCTAATTCTTTCACACGATCCATTCTAATTCATTCGTACATTCCATTCTAATTCATTAGCACGATCCATGCTAATTCATTCATTCGATCAATTCTAATTCATTAGCACGATCCATTCTAATTCATTCGTACGATCCATTCTAATTCATTCGCACGAATGTATCCATTCTAATTCATTCGTACGATCCATTCTAATTCATTTGTACGATCCATTCAAATTCATTCGCACGATCCATTCTAATTCATTCATATGATCCATTCTAATTCATTCATACAATCCATTCTAATTCTTTCACACGATCCATTCTAATTTATTCGTACGATCGATTCTAATTCATTCGTACAATCCATTCTATTTCATTCGTACGATCCATTCTTACTCATTCGTATGATCCATTCTAATTCATTCGTATGATCCATTCTAATTCATTCGTACGATCCATTCAAATTCAGTCGTACGATCCATTCTAATTCATTCGTACGAATGTATCCATTCTAATTCATTTGCACGATCCATTCTAATTCATTCCTATGATCTATTCTAATTCATTCGTACGATCCATTCTAATTCATTCGTACGATCCATTCTAATTCATTCATACGATCCATTCTAATTCATTCATACGATCCATTCCATTCTAATCCATTCGTACGATCCATTCTAATCCATTCGTACGATCCATTCTAATTCATTCGCATGAATGTAACTATTCTAATGAATTCATATGATCCATTCTAATTCATTCGTACGATCCATTCTAATTCATTCGTCCGATCCATTCTAATTCATTCGCACGAATGTATCCATTCTAATTCATTCGTACGATCCATTCTAATTCATTCGTAAGATCCATTCTAATTCATTCGTACGATCCATTCTAATTCATTCGTACGATCCATTCTAATTCATTCGCACGAATGTATCCATTCTAGTTCATTCGTACGATCCATTCTAATCCATTCTATTTCATTCGTACGATCCATTCTTACTCATTCGTACGTTCCATTCTAATTCATTCGCACGAATGTATCCATTCTAATTCATTCATACTATCCATTCTAATTCATTCGCACAATCTATTCTAATTCATTCGTACGATCAATTCTAATTCATTCGCACGATCCATTCTAATTCATTCATACGATCCATTGTAAGTCATTCATACAATCCATCCTAATTCTTTCACACGATCCATTCTAATTCTATTTCATTCGTACGATCCATTCTTACTCATTCGTACGATCCATTCTAATTCATTCGCACGAATGTATCCATTCTAATTCATTCGTACATACGATCCATTCTAATTCATTCGCACGAATGTATCCATTCTAATTCATTTGTATAATCCATTCTATTTCATTCGTACGATCCATTCTTACTCATTCGTATGATCCATTCTAATTCATTCGCACGAATGTATCCATTCTAATTCATTCGTACGATCCATTCTAATTCATTCGCACAATCCATTCTATTTCATTCGTACGATCCATTCTTACTCATTCGTACGATCCATTCTAATAACTTCGTACGATCCATTCTATTTCATTCGTATGATCCATTCTAATTCCTTCGTACAATCCATTCTAATTCCTTCGTATCCATTCTAATTCACTAAAATGATCCATTCTAATTCATTCGTACGATCCATTCTAATTCATTTGCACGAATATATCCATTCTAATTCATTCGCACGATCTATTCTAATTCATTCGCACGATCCATTCTAATTAAATCGTACGTTCGTGCTAGTGAATTAGAATGGATCGTACGAATGAATTAGAATGGATACATTCGTGCGAATCCATTCTATTTCATTCGTACGATCCATTCTAATTCATTCGTATGATCCATTCTCACTCATTCGTACGATCTATTCTAATTCATTCATAGAATCCATTCTAATTCATTCGTACGATCCATTCTAATTCATTCGTACAATCCATTCTAATTCTTTCACACGATCCATTCTAATTCATTCGTACGATCCATTCTAATTCATTCGTATGATTCATTCTAATTCATTTGCACGATCCATTCTACTTCATTTGTACGATCCATTCCAATTCATTCGTACGATCCATTCCAATTCATTCGTACGATCCATTCTAATTCATTCGTACGATCCATTCTAATTCATTCGTACGATCCATTCTAATTCCTTCCATTCTAATTCATTCGTACGATCCATTCTAAATCATTCGCACGATCCATTCTAATTCATTCATACGATCCATTCTAATTTATTCGTATGATCCATTCTAATTCATTCGTACGATCCATTCTAATTCCTTCGTACGATCCATTCTAATTCCTTCGTACGATCCATTCTACTTCCTTTGTACGATCCATTCTAATTCCTTCGTACGATCCATTCTAATTCATTCATACGATCCAATCTAATTCATTCCTACGATCCATCTTAATTCATTCGCACGATCCATTCTAATTCATTCGCACGATCTATTCTAATTCATTCGTACGATCCATTCTAATTCATTCGTACGATCCATTCTAATTCATTCGCACGATCCATTCTAATTCATTCATACGATCAAATCTAATTCATTCATACTATTCATTCTAATTCATTCATATGATCCATTCTAATTAGAATGGATCGTGCGAATGAATTAGAATGGATCGTACGAATTAATTAGAATAGATTATGCGAATGAATTAGAATGGATCGTGCGAATGAATTAGAATGGATCGTACGGTACGATCCATTCTAATTTATTCGCACGATCCATTCTAATTCATTCATACGATCCAATCTAATTCATTCATATAATCCATTCTTACTCATTCGTATGATCCATTCTAATTCATTCGTACAATCCATTCTTATTAATTCGTACAATCCATTCTATTTCATTCGTACAATCGATTCTAATTCATTCGTACAATCCATTCTAATTCATTCGTACGATCCATTCTACGATCCATTCTAATTCATTCATATATTCCATTCTAATTCATTAGCACGATCCATGCTAATGAATTAGAATGGATCGTACGATCCAATCTAATTCATTCATACGATCCATTCTTACTCATTCGTATGATCCATTCTAATTCAATCGTACGATCCATTCTAATTCATTCGTACGATCCATTCTAATTTCTTCGTACGATCCATTCTAATTCATTCGTACGATCCATTCTAATTCATTCGTACGATCCATTTTAATTCATTCGTATGATCCATTATAATTCATTCGCGCAATCTATTCTAATTCATTCGTACGATCCATTCTAATTCATTCGTACGATCCATTCTAATTCATTCATACAATCCATTCTAATTTATTCGCACGAATGTATCCATTCTAATTCATTCGTACGATCCATTCTAATTCATTCGCACAATCTATTCTAATTCATTCATACGATCCATTCTAATTCATTCGCACGAATGTATCCATTCTAATTCATTCATATGATTCATTCTACTTCATTCGTATTATCCGTTCTAATTCACTCATACGATCCATTCTAATTCATTCATACGATCCATTCTAATTCATTTGCATGAATATATCCATTCTAATTCATTCGTACGATCCATTCTAATTCCTTTGTACGATCCATTCTAATTCCTTCGTACGATCCATTCTATTTCATTCGTATGATCCATTCTAATTCCTTCGTACGATCCATTCTAATTCCTTCGTATCCATTCTAATTCACTCATACGATCCATTCTAATTCATTCGTACGATCCATTCTAATTCATTCATACAATCCATTCTAATTCATTCGCACGATTGTATCCATTCTAATTCATTCGTACGATCAGTTCTAATATATTCACAAAATCTATTCTAATTCATTCATACGATCCATTCTAATTCATTCACACGAATGTATCCATTCTAATTCATTCATACGATCCATTCTAATTCATTCGTACGATCCATTCTAATTCACTCATACGATTCATTCTAATACATTCATACGATCCATTCTAATTCATTTGCACGAATATATCCATTCTAATTCATTCGTACGTTCCATTCTAATTCCTTCGTACGATCCATTCTAATTCATTCGTATGATCTATTCTAATTCATTCGTTTCGTATGATCTATTCTAATTCATTCGTACGATCCATTCTAATTCATTCGTACGATCCATTCTAATTCCTTCGTACGATCCATTCTAATTCATTCCTACGATCCAATCTAATTCATTCGTACAATCTATTCTAATTCATTCGTACGAATGGATACATTCGTGTGAATGAATTAGAATGGATCGTACGAATGAGTAAGAATGGATCGTACGAATGAAATAGAATGGATTGCACGAATGAATTAGAATGGATCGTACGAATGAATTAGAATGGATCGTGTGAAAGAATTAGAATGGATTGTATGAATGAATTAGAATGGATCGTATTAATGAATTAGAATGGATCGTACGAATGAATTAGAATGGATAGTACGAATGAATTAGAATGGATACATTCGTGCGAATGAATTAGAATGGATCATACGAATGAGTAAGAATGGATCGTACGAATGAAATAGAATGGATTGTACGAATGAATTAGAATGGATCATACGAATGAATTAGAATAGATTGTATGAATGAATTGGAATGTATCCATTCTAATTGATACGTACGATCCATTCTATTTCATTCGTACGATCCATTCTAATTTATTCATACGATCCATTCTAATTCATTCATACAATCCATTCTAATTCTTTCACATGATCCATTCTAATTCATTCGTACGATCCATTCTATTTCATTCGTACGATCCATTCTTACTCATTCGTACGATCCATTCTAATTCAGTCCATTCTAATTCTTTCACACGATCCATTCTAATTCATTCATACGATCCATTCTAATTCATTCGTATGATCCATTCTAATTCCTTCATACGATCCATTCTATTTCATTCATACGATGCATTCTTACTCATTCGTATGATCCATTCTAATTCATTTGCACGAATATATCCATTCTAATTCATTCGTACGAATGAAATAGAATGGATTGTACGAATGAATTAGAATGGATCGTACGAATGAATTAGAATGGATATATTCATGCGAATGAATTTGAATGGATCGTATGAATGAATTAGAATGGATCGTACGAATGAATTAGAATGGATCGTATGAATGAATTAGAATAGATTGTGCGAATGAATTAGAATGGATCGTAAGAATGAATTAATGAATTAGAATAGATCGTACGAATGAATTAATGAATTAGAATGGATCGTACGAATGAATTAGAATGGAATGGATCGTACGAAGGATCATACGAATGAATTAATGAATTAGAATGGATCATACGAAGGAATATGAATGAATTAGAATGGATCGTACGAAGGAATATGAATGGATTGTACGAATGAATTAGAATGGATCATACGAATGAATTAGAATGAATACATTCGTGCGAATGAATTAGAATGGATCGTATGAATGAATTAGAATAGATTGTGCGAATGAATTAGAATGGATCGTACGAATGAATTAGAATGGATACATTCGTGCGAATAAATTAGAATGGATTGTATGAATGAATTAGAATGGATCGTACGAATGAATTAGAATGGATCGTACGAATGAAATAGAATAGATTGCGCGAATGAATTAGAATGGATCGTACGAATGAAATAGAATAGATTGTACGAATGAATTAGAATGGATTCGTACGAATGAATTAGAATGGATACATTCGTGCGAATGAATTAGAATGGATCGTACCAATGAGTAAGAATAGATCGTACGAATGAAATAGCATGGATTGTGCGAATGAATTAGAATGGATCGTACGAATGAATTAGAATGGATCGTGTGAAAGAATTAGAATGGATTGTATGAATGAATTAGAATAGATCGTATGAATGAATTAGAATGGATCGTACGAATGAACTAGAATGGATACCTTTGTGCATATGAATTAGAATGGATCGTACGAATTAATTAGAATGGATCGTACGAATGAATTAGAATGGATCGTACGAATAAATTAGAATGGATACATTCGTCCGAATGAATTAGAATGGATCATACGAATGAGTAAGAAAGGATCGTACGAATGAAATAGAATAGATTGTACGAATGAATTAGAATGGATCCTACGAATGAATTAGAATGGATCATGTGAAAGAATTAGAATGGATTGTATGAATGAATTAGAATGGATCGTATGAATGAATTAGAATGGATCGTGCGAATGAATTCGAATGGATCGTACGAATTCATTCTAATTCATTCATACAATCCATTCTAATTCATTCACACGATCCATTCTAATTCATTCGTACGTTCCATTCTAATTCATTACCACGATCCATGCTAATTCATTCGTTCGATCAATTCTAATTCATTAGCACGATCCATTCTAATTCATTCGTACGATCCATTCTATTTCATTCGCACGATCCATTCTAATTCATTCATAGGATCCATTCTAATTCATTCATACGATCTATTCTAATTCTTTCGCACGAATGTATCCATTCTAATTCATTCGCACGAATATATCCATTCTAATTCATTCGTACGATCCATTCTAATTTATTCGTACGATCCATTATAATTCATTCGAACGATCTATTCTAATTCATTCATACAATCCATTCTAATTCTTTCACACGATCCATTCTAATTCATTCGTACGATCCATTCTAATTCATTCGCACAATCCATTCTATTTCATTCGTACGATCCATTCTTACTCATTCGTATGATCCATTCTAATTCATTCGCACGAATGTATCCATAATGGATCATACGAATGAGTAAGAATGGATCGTACGAATGAAATAGAATGGATTGTGCGAATGAATTAGAATGGATCGTACGAATGAACTAGAACGAATGAATTAGAATGGATACATTCGTGCGAATGAATTAGAATGGAACGGACGAATGAATTAGAATGGATCGTACGAATGAGTAAGAATGGATCGTACGAATGAAATAGAATAGATCGTACGAATGAATTAGAATGGATCGTACGAAGGAATTAGAATGGATCATACGAATGAATTAGAATGGATATATTCATGCAAATGAATTAGAATGGATCGTATGAATGTATTAGAATGGATCGTATGAGTGAATTAGAATGGATCGTACGAATGAATTAGAATGGATCGTATGAATGAATTAGAATGGATACATTCGTGTGAATGAATTAGAATGGATCGTATGAATGACTTAGAATAGATTTTGTGAATGAATTAGAACTGATCGTACGAATGAATTAGAATGGATACAATCGTGTGAATGAATTAGAATGGATTGTATGAATGAATTAGAATGGATCCTATGAATAAATTAGAATGGATCATGCGAATGAATTAGAATGGATCGTACGAATGAATTAGAATGGATCGTGCTAATGAATTAGAATTGATCGAACGAATGAATTAGCATGGATCTTGCTAATGAATTAGAATGGAACGTACGAATGAATTAGAATGGATCGTGTGAAAGAATTAGAATGGATTGTCTAAATGAATTAGAATGAATTCGTACGATCCATTCGAATTCATTCGCACGATCCATTCTAATTCATTCATACGATCCATTCTAATTCATTCATACAATCCATTCTAATTCTTTCACACGATCCATTCTAATTCATTCGTAGGATCCATTCTAATTCATTCGTACAATCTATTCTATTTCATTCGTACGATCCATTCTTACTCATTCGTATGATCCATTCTAATTCATTCGGACGAATGTATCCATTCTAATTTATTCGTACGATCCATTCTAATTCATTCGTACGATCCATTCTAATTCATTCGTACGATCCATTCTAATTCATTCATCCGATCCATTCTAATTCATTCGCACGAATGTATCCATTCTAATTCATTCGTACGATCCATTCTAATTCATTCGTACGATCCATTCTAATTCATTCGTAAGATCCATTCTAATTCATTCATACGATCCATTCTAATTCATTCGTACGGTCCATTCTAATTCATTCGCACGAATGTATCCATTCTAGTTCATTCGTACGATCCATTCTAATTCATTCATACAATCCATTCTAATTCATTCGCGCAATGGATACATTCGTGTGAAAGAATTAGAATAGATCGTATGAATGATTTAGAATGGATCCTAAGAATGAATTAGAATGGATCGTGCGAATGAATTAGAATAGATCGTACGAATGAATTAGAATGGATCGTGCTAATGAATTAGAATTGGTCGAATGAATGAATTAGCATGGATCGTGCTAATGAATTAGAATGGAACGCACGAATGAATTAGAATGGATCGTACAAATGAATTAGAATGGATCGTACGAATGAATTAGAATGAATTCGTACGATCCATTCGAATTCATTCGCACGATCCATTCTAATTCATTCATACGATCCATTCTAATTCATTCATACAATCCATTCTAATTCTTTCACACGATCCATTCTAATTCATTCGTAGGATCCATTCTAATTCATTCGTACAATCTATTCTATTTCATTCGTACGATCCATTCTTACTCATTCGTATGATCCATTCTAATTCATTCGGACGAATGTATCCATTCTAATTTATTCGTACGATCCATTCTAATTCATTCGTACGATCCATTCTAATTCATTCGTACGATCCATTCTTACTCATTCGTATGATCCATTCTAATTTATTCGTACGATCCATTCTAATTCATTCGTACAATCGATTCTAATTCATTCGCACTATCCATTCTAATTCATTCGTACGATCCATTCTAATTCATTTGTATGATCCATTCTAATTTATTCATTCAAATATATGCATTCTAATTCATCCATACGATCCATTCTAATTCATTCGCACGATCCATTCTAATTCATTCACACGAATGTATCCATTCTAATTCATTTGCACGATCCATTCTAATTCATTCATACGATCCATTCTAATTCATTCGTACGATCCATTCTAATTCATTCGAACAAATGTATCTATTCTAATTCATTCGTACGATCCATTCTAATTCATTCGCACGATCCATTCTAATTCATTCGTACGATCCATTCTAATTCATTCACACGAATGTATCCATTCTAGTTCATTCGTACGATCCATTCTAGTTCATTCGTACGATCCATTCTAATTCATTCGTACGATCCATTCTAATTCATTCGTATGATCCATTCTAATTAATTCGTATGATCCATTCGAATTCATTCGTACGATCCATTCTAATTCATTCGTACGATCCATTCTAATTTATTCGTACGAATGTATCCATTCTAATTCATTTGCACGATCCATTCTAATTCATTCCTATGATCTATTCTAATTAATTCGTACGATCCATTCTAATTCATTCGTATGATCCATTCTATGATCCATTCTAATTCATTCATACGATCCATTCTAATTCATATGCACAAAGGTATCCATTCTAATCCATTCGTAGGATCCATTCTAATCCATTCGTACGATCCTTTCTAATTCGTTCGTACGATATATTCTAATTCATTCGCTCGAATGTATCCATTCTAATCCATTCGTACGATCCATTCTAATCCATTCGTACAATCCATTCTAATTCATTCGCATGAATGTAACCATTTTAATGAATTCATATGATCCATTCTAATTCATTCGTACGATCCATTATTACTCATTCGTATGATCCATTTTAATTCATTCGCACGAATGTATCCATTCTAATTCATTCATACAATCCATTCTAATTCATTCTGTACGATCCATTCTAATTCATTCGTACGATCGTACGAATGAATTAGAATGGATTGTACGAATGAATTAGAATAGATTGTGCGAATGCATTAGAATGGATCGTACAAATGAATTAGAATGGATCGTACGAATGAATTAGAATGGATCATACGAATGAGTAAGAATGGATCGTACGAATGAATTAGAATGGATCGTACGAATGAATTAGAATAGATCGTACGAATAAATTAGAATGGATACATTCGTCCGAATGAATTAGAATGGATCATACGAATGAGTAAGAATGGATCGTACGAATGAAATAGAATAGATTGTACGAATGAATTAGAATGGATCCTACGAATGAATTAGAATGGATCGTGTGAAAGAATTAGAATGGATTGTATGAATGAATTAGAATGGATCGTATGAATGAATTAGAATGGATCGTGCGAATGAATTCGAATGGATCGTACGAATTCATTCTAATTCATTCATACAATCCATTTAAATTCTTTCACACGATCCATTCTAATTCATTTGTACGTTCCATTCTAATTCATTAGCACGATCCATGCTAGTTCATTTGTTCGATCAATTCTAATTCATTAGCACGACCCATTCTAATTCATTCGTACGATCCATTCTAATTCATTCGTACGATCCATTCTAATTCATTCGCACGATCCATTCTAATTCATTCATAGGATCCATTCTAATTCATTCATACGATCTATTCTAATTCTTTCGCACGAATGTATCCATTCTAATTCATTCGCACGAATGTATCCATTCTAATTCATTCATACGATCCATTCTAATTCGTTCGTACGATCCATTCTAATTCGTTCGTACGATCCATTCTAATTCATTCGTACGATCCATTCTAATTCATTCATACGATCTATTCTAATTCATTCATACAATCCATTCTAATTCTTTCACACGATCCATTCTAATTCATTTGTACGATCCATTCTAATTCATTCGCACAATCCATTCTATTTCATTCGTACGATCCATTCTTACTCATTGGTACGATCCATTCTAATTCATTCGCACCAATGTATCCATTCTAATTCATTCGTACGAATCCATTCTAATTAATTCGTACAATCTATTCTATTTCATTCGTACGATCCATTCTTACTCATTCGTATGATCCATTCTAATTCATTCGGACGAATGTATCCATTCTAATTTATTCGTACGATCCATTCTAATTCATTCGTACGATCCATTCTAATTCATTCGTACGATCCATTCTAATTCATTCGTCCAATCCAATCTAATTCATTTGTACGATCCATTCTAATTCATTCGTACGATCCATTCTAATTCATTCGTAAGATCTTATCTAATTCATTCGTACGATCCATTCTAATTCACTCATACGATCCATTCTAATACATTCATATGATCCATTCTAATTCATTTGCACGAATATATCCATTCTAATTCATTCGTACGATCCATTCTAATACATTCGTATGATCCATTCTAATTCATTCGTACGATCCATTCTAATTCATTCGCACAATCCATTCTATTTCATTCGTACGATCCATTCTTACTCATTCGTATGATCCATTCTAATTCATTCACACGAATGTATCCATTCTAATTCATTCATACAATCCATTCTAATTCATTCCGTACGATCCATTCTAATTCATTCATACGATCATACGAATGAATTAGAATGGATCGTACGAATGAATTAGAATAGATTGTGCGAATGAATTAGATTGGATCGTACGAATGAATTAGAATGGATCGTACGAATGAATTAGAATGGATCATACGAATGAGTAAGAATGGATCGTACGACTGAATTAGAATGGATCGTACGAATGAATTAGAATGGATCGTACGAATAAATTAGAATGGATACATTCGTCCGAATGAATTAGAATGGATCATACGAATAAGTAAGAATGGATCGTACGAATGAAATAGAATAGATTGTACGAATGAATTAGAATGGATCCTACGAATGAATTAGAATGGATCGTGTGAAAGAATTTGAATGGATTGTATGAATGAATTAGAATGGATCGTATGAATGAATTAGAATGGATCGTGCGAATGAATTCGAATGGATTGTACGAATTCATTCTAATTTATTCATACAATCTATTCCAATTCTTTCACACGATCCATTCTAATTCATTCGTACGTTCCATTCTAATTCATTAGCACGATCCATGCTAATTCATTCGTTCGATCAATTCTAATTCATTAGCACGATCCATTCTAATTCATTCGTACGATCCATTCTAATTCATTCGCACGATCCATTCTAATTCATTCATAGGATCCATTCTAATTCATTCATACGATCTATTCTAATTCTTTCGCACGAATGTATCCATTCTAATTCATTCGCACGAATGTATCCATTCTAATTCATTCGTACGCTCCATTCTAATTCATTCGTACGATCCATTCGAATTCATTCGCACGATCCATTCTAATTCATTCATATGATCCATTCTAATTCATTCATACAATCCATTCTAATTCTTTCACACGATCCATTCTAATTCATTCGTACGATCCATTCTAATTCATTCGCACAATCCATTCTATTTCATTCGTACGATCCATTCTTACTCATTCGTATGATCCATTCTAATTCATTCGTATGATCCATTCTAATTCATTCGTACGATCCATTCTGATTCATTCGTACGATCCATTCTAATTCATTCGTACGATCCATTCTAATTCATTCGCACGAATGTATCCATTCTAGTTCATTCGTATGATCCATTCTAATTCATTCGTACGATCCATTCTAAATCATTCGCACGATCCATTCTAATTCATTCCTACGATCCATTCTAATTCATTCATACGATCCATTCTAATTCATTCGTACGATCCATTCTAATTCATTCGTACAATCTATTCTAATTCATTCGTACGAATGGATACATTCGTGTGAATGAATTAGAATGGATCGTACGAATGAGTAAGAATGGATCGTACGAATGAAATAGAATGGATTGCACGAATGAATTAGAATTGATCGTACGAATGAATTAGAATGGATCATGTAAAAGAATTAGAATGGATTGTATGAATGAATTAGAATGGATCGTACGAAGGAATTAGAATGGATCGTACGAATGAATTAGAATGGATCGTACGAATGAATTAGAATAGATCGTATGAATGAATTAGAATGGATCATACGAATGAATTAGAATGGATCGTGTGAAAGAATTAGAATGGATCGTACGAATGAATTAGAATGGATCGTGCGAATGAATTAGAATGGATCGTACGAATGAATTAGAATGGATCGTGCTAATAAATTAGAATTGATCGAACAAATGAATTAGCATGGATCGTGCATTCGTACGATCCATTCTAATTCATTCGTAAGATCAATTCTAATTGATTCGTACGATCCATTCTAATTCATTCGTACGAACCATTCTAATTCATTCGCACGAATGTATCCATTCTAGTTCATTCGTACGATCCATTCTAATTCATTCGTACGATCCATTCTAATTCATCCATACGATCTATTCCAATTCATTCATTCAATCCATTCTAATTCTTTCACATGATCCATTCTAATTCATTCGTACGATCCATTCTAATTCATTCGCACAATCCATTCTATTTCATTCGTATGATCCATTCTTACTCATTCGTCTGATCCATTCTAATTCATTCGCACGAATGTATCTATAATGGATCATACAAATGAGTAAGAATGGATCGTACGAATGAAATAGAATGGATTGTGTGAATGAATTAGAATGGACCGTACGAATGAATTAGAATGGATACATTCGTGCGAATGAATTAGAATGGATCGGACGAATGAATTAGAATGGATCGTACGAATGAATTAGAATGGATCGTACGAATGAATTAGAATGGACCGTACGAATGAATTAGAATGGATCGTGTGAAAGAATTAGAATGGATTGTATGAATGAATTAGAATAGATCGTTCGAATGAATTATAATGGATCGTACGAATGAATTAGAATGGATCGTACGAATGAATTAGAATGGATATATTCGTGCGAATGAATTAGAATGGATACATTCGTGCGAAAGAATTAGAATAGATCGTATGAATGAATTAGAATGGATCCTATGAATGAATTAGAATGGATCGTGCGAATGAAATAGAATGGATCGTACGAATGAATTAGAATGGATCGTGCTAATGAATTAGAATTGATCGAACGAATGAATTAGCATGGATCGTGGTAATGAATTAGAATGGAACGTACGAATGAATTAGAATGGATCGTGTGAATGAATTAGAATGGATTGTATGAATGAATTAGAATGAATTCGTACGATCCATTCGAATTCATTCGCACGATCCATTCTAATTCATTCATACGATCCATTCTAATTCATTCATACAATCCATTCTAATTCTTTCACATGATCCATTCTAATTCATTCGTAGGATCCATTCTAATTCATTCGTACAATCTATTCTATTTCATTCGTACGATCCATTCTTACTCATTCGTATGATCCATTCTAATTCATTCGGACGAATGTATCCATTCTAATTTATTCGTACGATCCATTCTAATTCATTCGTACGATCCATTCTAATTAATTCGTACGATCCATTCTAATTCATATGCACAAAGGTATCCATTCTAGTTCATTCGTACGATCCATTCTAATTCATTCATACGATCTATTCTAATTCATTCATACAATCCATTCTAATTCTTTCACACGATCCATTCTAATTCATTCGTACGATCCATTCTAATTCATTCGCACAATCCATTCTATTTCATTCGTACGATCTATTCTTACTCATTGGTACGATCCATTCTAATTCATTCGCACGAATGTATCCATTCTAATTCATTCGTACGAATCCATTCTAATTCATTCGTACAATCTATTCTATTTCATTCGTACGATCCATTCTAATTCATTCGCGCAATCTATTCTATTTCATTCGTACGATCCATTCTAATTCATTCGTACGATCCATTCTAATTCATTCATACAATCCATTCTAATTTATTCGCACGAATGTATCCATTCTAATTCATTCGTACGATCCATTCTAATTCATTCGCACAATCTATTCTAATTCATTCATACGATCCATTCTAATTCATTCGCACGAATGTATTCATTCTAATTCATTCGTATGATCCATTCTAATTCATTCGTACAATCCATTCATATTCCTTCGTACGATCCATTCTAATTCATTCATATTCCTTCGTACGATCCATTCTAATTCATTAATTCATTCGTATGATCCTTCGTACGATCCATTCCATTCTAATTCATTCGTACGATCCATTCTAATTCATTAATTCATTCGTACGATCTATTCTAATTCATTAATTCATTCTTACGATCCATTCTAATTCATTCGCACAATCTATTCTAATTCATTCATACGATCCATTCTAATTCATTCGTACGATCCATTCTAATTCATTCATACGATCCATTCAAATTCATTCGCACGAATGTATCCATTCTAATTCATTCGTACGATCCATTCTAATTCATTCGTACAATCCATTCTATTTCATTCGTACGAATGAATTAGAATGGATATATTCGTGCAAATGAATTAGAATGGATCATACGAATGAGTAAGAATGCATCGTATGAATGAAATAGAATGGATCGTATGAAGGAATTAGAATGGATCATACGAATGAATTAGAATGGATCGTATGAATGAATTAGAATGGATCGTGTGAAAGAATTAGAATGGACTGAATTAGAATGGATCGTACGAATGAGTAAGAATGGATCGTACGAATGAAATAGAATGGATCGTACGAATGAATTAGAATGGATCATGTGAAAGAATTAGAATGGATTGTATGAATGAATTAGAATGGATCGTATGAATAAATTAGAATGGATCGTACGAATGAAATAGAATGGATCGTACGTATCAATTAGAATGGATACATTCCAATTCATTCATACAATCTATTCTAATTCATTCGTATGATCCATTCTAATTCATTCGTACAATCCATTCTATTTCATTCGTACGATCCATTCTTACTCATTCGTATGATCCATTCTAATTCATTCGCACGAATGTATCCATTCTAATTCATTCGTACTATCCATTCTAATTCATTCGTACGATCCATTCTAATTCATTAATACGATCCATTCTAATTCATTCATACAATCCATTCTAATTCTTTCACACGATCTATTCTAATTCATTCGTACGATCCATTCTAATTCATTCGTGCAATCCATTCTATTTCATTCGTACGATCCATTCTTACTCATTCGTACGATCCATTCTAATTCATTCACACGAATGTATCCATTCGTACGAATGAATTAGAATAGATTGTACGAATGAATTAGAATAGATCGTACGAATGAGTAAGAATGGATCGTAAGAATGAATTAGAATGGATTGCACGAATGAATTAGAATGGATCGTACGAATAAATTAGAATGGATCGTACGAAGGAATTAGAATGGATCGTACGAATGAATTAGAATGGATCGTACGAATGAATTAGAATAGATCATACGAAACGAATGAATTAGAATAGATCATACGAATGAATTAGAATGGATCGTACGAAGGAATTAGAATGGAACGTACGAATGAATTAGAATGGATATATTCGTGCAAATGAATTAGAATGGATCGTATGAATGTATTAGAATGAATCGTATGAGTGAATTAGAATGGATCGTACGAATGAATTAGAATGGATCGTATGAATGAATTAGAATGGATACATTCGTGTGAATGAATTAGAATGGATCGTATGAATGAATTAGAATAGATTTTGTGAATATATTAGAACTGATCGTACGAATGAATTAGAATGGATACAATCGTGCGAATGAATTAGAATGGATTGTATGAATGAATTAGAATGGATCGTACGAATGAATTAGAATGGATCGTATGAGTGAATTAGAATGGATACGAAGGAATTAGAATGGATCGTACGAAGGAATTAGAATGGATCATACGAATGAAATAGAATGGATCGTACGAAGGAATTAGAATGGATCGTACAAAGGAATTAGAATGGATCGTACGAATGAATTAGAATGGATATATTCATGCAAATGAATTAGAATGGATCGTATGAATGAATTAGAATGGATCGTATGAGTGAATTAGAACGGATAATACGAATGAAGTAGAATGAATCGTATGAATGAATTAGAATGGATACATTCGTGCGAATGAATTAGAATGGATCGTATGAATGAATTAGAATAGATTGTGCGAATGAATTAGAATGGATCGTACGAATGAATTAGAAAGGATACATTCGTGCGAATAAATTAGAATGGATTGTATGAATGAATTAGAATGGATCGTACGAATGAATTAGAATGGATCGTACGAATGAATTAGAATAGATTGCGCGAATGAATTATAATGGATCATACGAATGAATTAGAATGGATCGTACGAATGAATTAGAATGGATCGTACGAATGAATTAGAATGGATCGTACGAAGAAATTAGAATGGATCGTACGAATGAATTAGAATGGATCGTACGATTGAATTAGAATGGATCATACGAATGAGTAAGAATGGATTGTATGAATGAATTAGATTGGATCGTACGATCCATTCTAATTCATTAGCATGGATCGTGCTAATAAATTAGAATGGAATATATGAATGAATTAGAATGGATCGTAGAATGGATCGTACGAATGAATTAGAATGGATTGTACGAATGAATTAGAATCGATTGTACGAATGAAATAGAATGGATTGTACGAATTAATAAGAATGGATTGTACGAATGAATTAGAATGGATCATACGAATCCATTCTAATTCATTCTAATTCATTCGTACGATCCATTCTAATTCATTCGTACGATCCATTCTAATTCATTCGTAAGATCCATTCTAATTCATTCGTACGATCCATTCTAATTCATTCGTACGATCCATTCTAATTCATTCGCACGAATGTATCCATTCTAGTTCATTCGTACGATCCGTTCTAATTCATTCGTACGATCCATTCTAATTCATTCGCACGATCCATTCTAACTCATTCGTACGATCAATTCTAATTCATTCGCATGAATGTATCCATTCTAATTCATTCATACGATCCATTATAATTCATTCGTACGATCCATTCTAATTCATTCGTACGATCCATTCTAATTCATTCGTCCGATCCATTCTCATTCATTCGCACGAATGTATCCATTCTAGTTCATTCGTATGATCCATTCTAATTCATTCGTACGATCCATTCTTACTCATTCGTATGATCCATTCTAATTCATTCGGACGAATGTATCCATTCTAATTTATTCGTACGATCCATTCTAATTCATTCGTACGATCCATTCTAATTCATTCGTCCGATCCATTCTAATTCATTCGCACGAATGTATCCATTCTAATTCATTCGTACGATCCATTCTAATTCATTCGTATGATCCATTCTAATTCATTCGTAAGATCCATTCTAATTAATTCGTACGATACATTCTAATTCATTCGTACGATCCATTCTAATTCATTCGCACGAATGTATCCATTCTAGTTCATTCGTACGATCCATTCTAATTCATTCGTACGATCCATACTAATTCATTCGCACGATCCATTCTAATTCATTCGTACGATCAATTCTAATTCATTCGCACGAATGTATCCATTCTAATTCATTCGTACGATCCATTCTAATTCATTCCTATGATCCATTCTAATTCATTCATACAATCCATTCTAATTCTTTCACACGATCCATTCTAATTCATTCGTAGGATCCATTCTAATTCATTCGTACAATCTATTCTATTTCATTCGTACGATCCATTCTTACTCATTCGTATGATCCATTCTAATTCATTCGCACGAATGTATCCATTCTAATTCATTCGTACGAATCCATTCTAATTCATTCGTACAATCCATTCTATTTCATTGGTACGATCCATTCTTACTCATTCGTACGATCCATTGTAATTCATTCGTAAGATCCATTCTAATTCATTCGTACGATCCATTCTAATTCATTCACACGATCCATTCTAATTCATTCATACAATCCATTCTAATTCATTCCGTATGATCCATTCTAAATCATTCGCTCGAATGTATCCATTCTAATCCATTCGTACGATCCATTCTAATTCATTCGCATGAATGTAACCATTCTAATTCATTCATTTGATCCATTCTAATTCATTCGTACGATCCATTCTAATTCATTAGCACGATCCATGCTAATTGATTCGTTCGATCAATTCTAATTCATTAGCACGATCCATTCTAATTCATTCGTACGATCCATTTGAATTCATTCGCACGATCCATTCTAATTCAACCATAGGATCCATTCTAATTCATTCATACGATCTATTCTAATTCTTTCGCACGAATGTATCCATTCTAATTCATTCGCACGAATGTATCCATTCTAATTCATTCGTACGAATCCATTCTAATTCATTCGTACAATCTATTCTATTTAATTCGTACGATCCATTCTAGTTCATTCGTACGATCCATTCTAATTCATTCGTATGATCCATTCTAATTCATTCGTATGATCCATTCTAATTAATTTGTATGATCCATTCTAATTCATTCGTACGATCCAATCTAATTTATTCATACAATCCATTCTAATTCATTCGCACGAATGTATCCATTCTAATTAATTCATACGATCTATTCTAATTCATTCGTATGATCCATTCTTATTCATTCGCACGATCCAGTCTAATGGATTCGCACGATCCATTCTAATTCATTCGCACGAATGTATCCATTCTAATTCATTCATACGATCCATTCTAATTCATTCGTACAATCCATTCTAATTCATTCGCACAAATGTATCCATTCTAATTCATTCGTACGATCCATTCTAATTCATTCGTACGATCAGTTCTAATTCATTCACAAAATCTATTCTAATTCATTCATACGATCCATTCTAATTCATTCGCACGATCCATTCTAATTCATTCGTACGATCCATTCTAATTCTTTCACACGATCCATTCTAATTCATTCGTACGATCCATTCTAATTCATTCGCACGATCCATTCTAATTCATTCGCACGATCCATTCTAATTCATTCATACGATCCATTCTAATTCATTCGCACAAATGTATCCATTCTAATTCATTCGTACGATCCATTCTAATTCATTCGCACGATCCATTCTAATTCATTCGTACGATCCATTCTAATTCATTCGTACGATCCATTCTAATTCATTCGTACGATCCAATCTAATTAATTCGTATGATCCATTCTAATTTATTCGTACGATCCATTCTAATTCATTCGCACGAATGTATCCATTCTAATTAATTCGTATGATCCATTCTAATTCATTCGTATGATCTATTCTTATTCATTCGCACGATCCAGTCTAATTGATTCGCACGATCCATTCTAATTCATTCGCACGAATGTATCCATTCTAATTCATTAGTACAAATGAATTAGAATGGATCGTACGAATGAATTAGAATGGATCGTACGAATGAATTAGAATGGATCATACGAATAAATTAGAATTGATACATTCGTCCGAATGAATTAGAATGGATCATACGAATGAGTAAGAATGGATCGTACGAATGAAATAAAATAGATTGTACGAATGAATTAGAATGGATCCAACGAATGAATTAGAATGGATCGTGTGAAAGAATTAGAATGGATTGTATGAATGAATTAGAATGGATCGTATGAATTAATTAGAATGGATCGTGCGAATGAATTAGAATGGATCGTACGAATGAATTAGATTGGATACATTCGTGCGAATGAATTAGAATGGATCATACGAATGAGTAAGAATGGATCGTACGAATGAAATAGAATGGATTATACAAATGAATTATAATGGATACATTCGTGCGAATGGATTAGAATGGATCGTATGTACAAATGAATTAGAATGGATACATTCGTGCGAATGAATTAAAATGGATCGTACGAATGAATTAGAATGGATCATATTAATGAATTAGAATGGATCGTACGAATGAATTAGAATGGATACATTCGTGCGAATGAATTAGAATGGATCGTATGAATGAATTAGAATAGATTTTGTGAATGAATTAGAATGGATCCATTTGCACGAATATATTTTGTCAATGAATTACAATCTATTCTAATTCATTTGCACGAATATATCCATTCTAATTCATTCGTACGATCCATTCTAATTCCTTCGTACGATCCATTCTAATTCATTCATACGATCTATTCTAATTCATTCGTACGATCCATTCTAATTCATTCGTATGATCCCTTCTAATTCCTTCATACGATCTATTCTAATTCATTCGTACGATCCATTCTAATTCATTCATACAATCCATTCTAATTCTTTCGCACGATCCATTCTAATTCATTCGTGCGAATGAATTAGAATGAATTAGAATGGATCGTACGTATGAATTAGAATGGATCGTACGAATGAATTAGCATGGATCGTGCTAATGAATTAGAATGGAACGTACGAATGAATTAGAAATGGATCATGTGAAAGAATTAGAATGGATTGTATGAATGAATTAGAATGGATCGTACGAAGGAATTAGAATGGATCGTACGATTGAATTGGAATGGATCGTACGAATAAATAAGAATAGATCGTACGAATGAATTAGAATGGATCGTACGAATGAATTAGAATGGATCGTGTGAAAGAATTAGAATACGAAGGAATAAGAATGGATCATACGAATGAAATAGAATGGATCGTACGAAGGAATTAGAATGGATCGTACGAAGGAATTAGAATGCATTCGTACGATCCATTCTAATCCATTCGTACAATCCATTCTAATTCATTCATACGATCCATTCTATTTCATTCGCACGATCCATTCTAATTCTTTCGTACGATGCATTCTAATTCATTCATACGATCAATTCTAATTCATTCATTTGATCCATTCTAATTCATTCGTACGATCCATTCTAATTCATTCGTACGATCCATTCTAATTCATTCGTACGATCCATTCTAATTCATTCGGATGAATGTATCCATTCTAATTTATTCGTACGATCCATTCTAATTCATTTATTTGATCCATTCTAATTCATTCGTACGATCCATTCTAATTCATTCGTACGATCCATTCTAATTCATTCGCACGAATGTATCCATTCTAATTCATTCGTACGATCCATTCTAATTCATTCGTAGGATCCATTCTAATTCATTCGTACAATCCATTCTAATTCTTTCACACGATCCATTCTAATTCATTCGTACGATCCATTCTAATTCATTCGCACAAATGTATCCATTCTAATTCATTCGTACGATCCATTCTAATTCATTCGCACGATCCATTCTAATTCATTCGTACGATCCATTCTAATTCTTTCACACGATCCATTCTAATTCATTCGCACGATCCATTCTAATTCATTCGTATGATCCATTCTAATTCCTTCGTACAATTCATTCTAATTCCTTCGTATCCATTCTAATTAACTCATACGATCCATTCTAATCCATTCGTACGATCCGTTCTAATTCATTCGCAGGATCCATTCTAATTCATTCATAGGATCCATTCTAATTCATTCATGCGATCTATTCTAATTCTTTCGCACGAATGTATCCATTCTAATTCATTTGTATGATCCATTCTAATTCTTTCACACGATCCATTCTAATTCATTCGTAGGATCCATTCTAATTCATTCGTACAATGAGTAAGTATGAATGAAATAGAATGGATTGTACGAATGATTTAGAATGGATACATTCGTGCGAATGAATAAGAATGGATTGTACGAATGAATTAGAATGGATCGTACGAATGAATTAGAATGGATCGTGTGAAAGAATTAGAATGGATTGTATGAATGAATTAGAATAGATCGTATGAATGAATTAGAATGGATCGTATGAGTGAATTAGAATGGATACGAAGGAATTAGAATGGATCGTACGAAGGAATTAGAATGGATCATACGAATGAATTAGAATGGATCGTGCTAATGAATTAGAATTGATCGAACGAATTCATTCTAATTCATTCATACAATCCATTCTTATTCTTTCACACGATCCATTCTAATTCATTCGTACGATCCATTCTTACTCATTGGTACGATCCATTCTCATTCATTCGCATGAATGTATCCATTCTGATTCATTCGTACGTATCCATTCTAATTCATTCGTACGATCCATTCTAATACATTCATACGATCCATTCTAATTCATTTGCACGAATATATCCATTCTAATTCATTCGTACGATCCATTCTAATTCCTTCGTACGATCCATTCTAATTCATTCGTACGATCTATTCTAATTCATTTGTACGATCCATTCTTACTTATTGGTACGATCCATTCTAATTTATTCGTACGATCCATTCTATTCTAGTTCATTCGTACGATCCAATCTAATTCATTCATACGATCCATTCTTACTCATTCGTACGATCCATTCTAATTCATTCGCACGAATGTATCCATTCTAATTCATTTGTATAATCCATTCTAATTCATTCGCACGATCCATTCTAATTCATTCGTACGATCTATTCTAATTCATTCGTACGATCCATTCTAATTCATTCGTATGATCCATTCTAATTAATTCGTATGATCAATTCTAATTCATTCGTATGATCCATTCTAATTCATTTGCACGAATATATCCATTCTAATTCTAATTCATTAGCACGATCTATTCTAATTCATTCATACGATCCATTCTAATTCATTTGCACGAATTTATCCATTCTAATTCATTCATACGATCCATTCTAATTCATTCGCACGATCCATTCTAATTCATTAGCACGAATATATCCATTCTAATTCATTCGCACGATCCATTCGAATTCATTCGTACGATCTATTCTAATTCATTCATACGATCCATTCTAATTCATTCGCACGAATGTATCCAATCTAATTCATTAGCACGATCCATTCTAATACATTCGTATGATCCATTCTAATTCCTTCGTACGATCCTTTCTAATTCCTTCGTATCCATTCTAATTCACTCATACGATCCATTCTAATTCATTCATACGATCTATTCTAATTCATTCATACAATCCATTCTAATTCTTTCACACGATCCATTCTAATTCATTCCTACGATCTATTCTAATTCATTCGCACAATCCATTCTAATTCATTCGCACGAATGTATCCATTCTAAATCATTCGTACAATCCATTCTATTTCATTCGTACAATCCATTCTTACTCATTGTACGAATGAATTAGAATGGATCCTACGAATGAATTAGAATGGATCGTGTGAAAGAATTAGAATGGATCGTATGAATGAATTAGAATGGATGCAATCGTGCGAATGAATTAGAATGGATACATTCGTGCGAAAGAATTAGAATAGATCGTATGAATGAATTAGAATGGATCCTATGAATGAATTAGAATTGATCGTACGAATGAAATAGAATGGATTGCACGAATGATTTAGAATTGATCGTACGAATGAATTAGAATGGTTCGTGTGAAAGAATTAGAATGGATTGTATGAATGAATTAGAATGGATCGTACGAATGAATTAGAATGGATCGTACAAAGGAATTAGAATGGATCGTACGAATGTATTAGAATGGATCCTATGAATGAATTAGAATGGATCGTGCGAATGAATTAGAATGGATCGTACGAATGAATTATAATGGATCGTGCTAATGAATTAGAATTGATCGAACGAATGAATTAGCATGGATCGTGCTAATGAGTTAGAATGGATCTTGCGAATGAATTAGAATGGATCGTACGAATGAATTAGAATGGATCATACGAATGAACTAGAATGGATACATTCGTACGAATGAATTAGAATGGATCGTACGAATGAATTAGAATGGATCGTACGAATGAATTAGAATGGATACATTCGTGCGAATGAATTAGAATGGATCGTACGAATGAATTAGAATGGATCGTGCGAATGAATTAGAATGGATCGTACGAATGAATTAGAATGGATTCGTACGAATAAATTAAAATGGATACATTCGTGCGTACGAATGAATTAGAATGGATCATACGAATGAATTAGAATAGATTGTATGAATGAATTAGAATGGATCGTACGAATGAATTAGAATGGATAATACGAATTAATTAGAATGGATCATACGAATGAATTAGAATGGATCGTACGAATGAATTAGAATGGATCGTACGAATGAATTAGAATGGATACATTCGTGCGAATGAATTAGAATGGATTGTCCGAATGAATTAGAATGGATCGTACGAATGAATTAGAATGGATCATATTAATGAATTAGAATGGATCGTACGAATGAATTAGAATGGATACATTCGTGCGAATGAATTAGAATGGATCGTGCACGAATGTATCCATTCTATTTCATTCGTACGATCCATTCTAATCCATTCGTACGATCCATTCTAATTCATTCGCTCGAATGTATCCATTCTAATCCATTCGTATGATCCATTCTAATCCATTAGTACGATCCATTCTAATTCATTCGCATGAATGTAACCATTCTAATTCATTCATTTGATCCATTCTAATTCATTCGTACGATCCATTCTAATTCATTCGTCCGATCCATTCTAATTCATTCGCACGAATGTATCCATTCTAATTCATTCGTACGATCCATTCTAATTCATTCGTACGATCCATTCTAATTCATTCGTAAGATCCATTCTAATTCATTCGTACGATCCATTCTAATTCATTCGTACGATCCATTCTAATTCATTCGCACGAATGTATCCATTCTAGTTCATTCATACGATCCATTCTAATTCATTCGTACGATCCATTCTAATTAATTCGCACGATCCATTCTAATTCATTCACACGAATGTATCCATTCTAGTTTATTCGTACGATCCATTCTAATTCATTCGTATGATCCATTCTAATTCATTCGCACGATCCATTCTAATTCATTCGTACGATCCATTCTAATTCATTCGTCCGATCCATTCTAATTCATTCGCACGAATGTATCCATTCTAATTCATTCGTATGATCCATTCTAATTCATTCGTCCGATCCATTCTAATTCATTAGTACAATCCATGCTAATTCATTCGTTCGATCAATTCTAATTCATTAGCACGATCCATTCTAATTCATTCGTACGATCCATTCTAATTCATTCGCACGATCCATTCTAATTCATTCATAGGATCCATTCTAATTCATTCATACGATCTATTCTAATTCTTTCGCACGAATGTATCCATTCTTATTCATTCGCACGAATGTATCCATTGTAATTCATTCGTACGATCCATTCTAATTCATTCGCACGATCCATTCTAATTCATTTGTACGATCAATTCTAATTCATTCGCACGAATGTATCCATTCTAATTCATTCGTACGATCCATTCTAATTCATTCATGGGATCCATTCTAATTCATTCATACAATCCATTCTAATTCATTCGCACGAATGTATCCATTCTAATTCATTCGTACGATCAGTTCTAATTCATTCACAAAATCTATTCTAATTCATTCATACGATCCATTTTAATTCATTCACACGAATGTATCCAGATCGTACGAATGAACTAGAATGGATACATTCGTGCGAATGAATTAGAATGGATGTATCCATCCGATACATTCTAATTCATTCGTAGGATCCATTCTAATTCATTCGCACGAATGTATCCATTCTAGTTCATTCGCACGAATGTATCCATTCTAATTCATTCGTAGGATCCATTCTAATTCATTCGTACGATCCATTCTAATTCATTCGTAAGATCCATTCTAATTCATTCATACAATCCATTCTAATTCATTCGCACGATCCATTCTAATTCATTCGTACGATCCATTCTAATTCATTCATACGATCCATTCTAATTCATTCGCACGAATGTATCCATTCTAGTTCATTCGTACGATCCATTCTTATTCATTCGTACGATCCATTCTAATTCATTCGCACGATCCATTCTAATTCATTCGTACGATCCATTCTAATTCATTCATACGATCCATTAAAATGGATCGTATGAATGAATTAGAATAGATTTTGTGAATGAATTAGAACTGATCGTACGAATGAATTAGAATGGATACATTCGTGCGAATGAATTAGAATGGATTGTATGAATGAATTAGAATGGATCCTATGAATGAATTAGAATGGATCGTACGAATGAATTAGAATGGATACATTCGTGCGAATGAATTAGAATTGATCGTACGAATGAATTAGAATGGATCGTGCGAATGAATTAGAATGGATCGTACGAATGAATTACAAAGGATACATTTGTGCGAATGAATTAGAATGGATACATTCGTGCGAAAGAATTAGAATAGATCGTATGAATGAAATAGAATGGATCCTATGAATGAATTAGAATGGATCGTGCGAATGAATTAGAATGGATCGTACGAATGAATTAGAATGGGTCGTGGTAATGAATTAGAATTGATCAAACGAATGAATTAGCATGGATTGTACGAATGAATTAGAATGGATCGGACGAATGAATTAAAATGGATCGTACGAATGAATTAGAATGGATACATTCGTGCGAATGAATTAGAATGGATCGGACGAATGAATTAGAATGGATCGTACGAATGAATTAGAATGGATCGTGCGAATGAATTAGAATGGATCGTACGAATGAATTAGAATGGATCGTACGAATGAACTAGAATGGATACATTCATGCGAATGAATTAGAATGGATCGTGCGAATGAATTAGAATGGATCGTACGAATGAATTAGAATGGATCGTACGAATGAACTAGAATGGATACATTCGTGCGAATGAATTAGAATGGATCGTACGAATGAATTAGAATGGATCGTACAAAATGAATTAGAATGGATCTTACGAATGAATAAGAATGGATCGTACGAATGAATTAGAATGGATCGTACGAATGAATTAGAATGGATACATTCGTGCGAATGAATTAGAATGGATCGGACGAATGAATTAGAATGGATCGTACGAATGAATTAGAATGGATCAAATGAATGAATTAGAATGGTTACATTCATGCGAATGTATTAGAATGGATCGTACGAATGGATTAGAATGGATCATACGAATGGATTAGAATGGATACATTCGAGCGAATGAATTAGAATGGATCGTACAAATGAATTAGAATGGATCGTACGAATGGATTAGAATGGATCCTACGAATGGATTAGAATGGATACCTTTGTGCATATGAATTAGAATGGATCGTACGAATGAATTAGAATGGATCATATTAATGAATTAGAATGGATCGTACGAATGAATTAGAATGGATACATTCGTGCACGATCCATTCTAATTCATTCGCACGAATGTATCCATTCTAATTCATTCGTACGATCCATTCTAATTCATTAATATGATCCATTCTAATTCATTCGTACGATCCATTCTAATTCATTCGGACAATCCATTCTATTTCATTCGCACGAATGTATCCATTCTAATTCATTCGTACGATCCATTCTAATTCATTCGTACGATCCATTCTATTTCATTCGTATGATCCATTCTAATTAATTCGTATGATCCATGCTAATTCATTCGTACGATCCATTCTAATTCATTCATACAATCTATTCTAATTCATTCGTATGATCCATTCTAATTCATTCGTACGCACGAATGTATCCATTCTAATTCATTCGTACGAATCCATTCTAATTCATTCGTACGATCCATTCTAATTCATTCGCACGATCCATTCTAATTCATTCGTACGATCCATTCTAATTCATTCGCACGAATGTATCCATTCTAATTCATTCGTACGATCCATTCTAATTCATTCGTACGATCCATTCTAATTCATTCGCACGAATGTATCCATTCTAGTTCATTCGTACGATCCATTCTAATTCATTCGTACGATCCATTCTAATTCATTCGCACGATCCATTCTAACTCATTAGCACGATCCATGCTAATTCATTCGTTCGATCAATTCTAATTCATTAGCACGATCCATTCTAATTCATTCGTACGATCCATTCTAATTCATTTGCACGATCCATTCTAATTCATTCATAGGATCAATTCTAATACATTCGTACGATCCATTCTAATTCCTTCGTACGATCCATTCTAATTCATTCGTACGATCCATTCTAATTCATTCATACAATCCATTCTAATTCTTTCACACGATCCATTCTAATTCATTCGTACGATCCATTCTAAATCATTCGTGCAATCCATTCTATTTCATTCGTACGATCAATTCTAATTCATTCATAGGATCCATTCTAATTCATTCATACGATCTATTCTAATTCTTTCGCACGAATGTATCAATTGTAATTCATTCGCACGAATGTATCCATTCTAATTCATTCATATGATCCATTCTAATTCTTTCACACGATCCATTCTAATTCATTCGTAGGATCCATTCTAATTCATTCGTACAATGAGTAAGAATGGATTGTACGAATGAAATAGAATGGATTGTACAAATGATTTAGAATGGATACATTCGTGCGAATGAATTAGAATGGATTGTGCGAATGAATTAGAATGGATCGTACGAATGAATTAGAATGGATCGTGTGAAAGAATTAGAATGGATTGTATGAATGAATTAGAATAGATCGTATGAATGAATTAGAATGGATCCTATGAGTGAATTAGAATTGATATGAAGGAATTAGAAAGGATCGTACGAAGGAATTAGAATGGATCATACGAATGAAGTAGAATGGATCGTGCTAATGAATTAGAATGGATACATTCGTGCGAATGAATTAGAATGGATCGTATGAATGAATTAGAATGGATCGTACGAATGAATTCGAATGGATCATGCGAATGAATTAGAATGGATATATTCGTGCTAATGAATTAGAATGGATCGTGCGAATGAATTAGAATGGATCGTATGAATGAATTAGAATGGATACATTCGTGCAAATGAATTAGAATGGATCGTATGAATGAATTAGAATAGATCGTGCTAATGAATTAGAATTAGAATGGATATATTCGTGCAAATGAATTAGAATGGATCGTACGAATGAATTAGAATGGATCATATGAATTAATTAGAATGGATCATACGAATGAATTAGAATGGATCGTACGAATGAATTAGAATGGATCGTACGAATGAATTAGAATGGATCGTGCGAATGAATTAGAATGGATTATACAAATGAATTAGAATGGATACATTCGTGCGAATGAATTAGAATGGATCGTACGAATGAGTAAGAATGGATCGTATGAATGAATTAGATTGGATCGTACGAATGAACTAGAATAGAATGGATCGTACGAATAAATTAGAATGGATCGTACCAATAAGTAAGAATGGATCGTACGAATGAATTAGAATAGATCGTACGAATGAATTAGAATGGATCGTATGAAGGAATTAGAATGGATCGTACGAATGAATTAGAATGGATATATTCGTCCAAATGAATTAGAATGGATCGTATGAATGTATTAGAATGGATCGTACGAATGAATTAGAATGGATACGTACGAATGAATTAGAATGGATACATTCGTGCGAATGAATTAGAATGGATCGTACCAATGAGTAAGAATGGATCGTACGAATGAATTAGAATGGATCGTGTGAAAGAATTAGAATGGATTGTATGAATGAATTAGAATGAATTCGTTCGATCAATTCTAATTCATTAGCACGATCCATTCTAATTCATTCGTATTATCCATTCTAATTCCTTCGTACGATCCATTCTAATTCCTTCGTATCCATTCTAATTCACTCATACGATCTATTCTAATTCATTCATACGATCTATTCTAATTCATTCATACAATCCATTCTAATTCTTTCACACGATCCATTCTAATTCATTCGTACGATCTATTCTAATTCATTCGCACAATCCATTCTTATTCATTCGCACGAATGTATCCATTCTAAATCATTCGTACAATCCATTCTATTTCATTCGTACGATCCATTCTTACTCATTGTACGAATGAATTAGACTGGATCCTACGAATGAATTAGAATGGATCGTGTGAAAGAATTAGAATGGATCATACGAATGAATTAGAATGGATACATTCGTGCGAAAGAATTAGAATAGATCGTATGAATGAATTAGAATGGATCCTATGAATGAATTAGAATGGATCCTGCGAATGAATTAGAACGGATCGTACGAATGGATTAGAATGGATCGTATGAGTGAATTAGAATGGATACGAAGGAATTAGAATGGATTGTACGAAGGAATTAGAATGGATCATACGAATGAATTAGAATGGATCGTGTGAATGAATTAGAATGGATCGTACGAATGAATTAGAATGGATCGTGTGAAAGAATTAGAATGAATCGTGCGAATGAATTAGAATGGATCGTGCGAATGAATTAGAATGGATCGTACGAATGAATTAGAATGGATACATTTGTGCGAATGAATTAGAATGGATCGTACGAATGAATTAGAATGGATCGTGTGAAAGAATTAGAATGGATTGTACGAATGAATTAGAATGGATCCTACGAATGAATTAGAATGGATCGTACGAATGAATTAGAATGGATCGTACGAATGAATTAGAATGGATACATTCGTGCGAATGAATTAGAATGGACCGGACGAATGAATTAGAATGGATCGTACGAATGAATTAGAATGGATCAAATGAATGAATTAGAATGGATCGTACGAATAAATTAGAATGGATACATTCGTCCGAATGAATTAGAATGGATCGTACGAATGAATTAGAATGGATCGTATCAATGAATTAGAATGGATCGTACGAATGAATTAGAATGGATCAAATGAATGAATTAGAAAGGATCGTATGAATGAATTAGAATGCATCGTACGAAAGAATTAGAATGGATCGTGCGAATGAAATAGAATGGATCGTATGAATGAATTAGAATGGATTGTACGAATGGATTAGAATGGATCATACGAATGCATTCTAATTCCTTCGTACGATCCATTCTAATTCCATTCGTACGATCCATTCTAATTCCATTCGTACGATCCATTCTAATTCCTTCGTACGATCCATTCTAATTCCATTTGTACGAATGAATTAGAATGGATCGTACGAATGAATTAGAATGGATCGTACGAATGAATTAGAATGGATACATTCGTGCGAATGAATTAGAATGGATCGTACGAATGAATTAGAATGGATCGTGCGAATGAATTAGAATGGATCGTACGAATGAATTAGAATGGATTCGTACGAATGAATTAGAATGGATACATTCGTGCGTACGAATGAATTAGAATGGATCATACGAATGAATTAGAATAGATTGTATGAATGAATTAGAATGGATCGTACGAATGAATTAGCATGGATCATACGAATTAATTAGAATGGATCATACGAATGAAATAGAATGGATCGTACGAATGAATTAGAATGGATCGTACGAATGAATTAGAATGGATACATTCGTGCGAATGAAATAGAATGGATTGTCCGAATGAATTAGAATGGATCGTACGAATGAATTAGAATGGATCATATTAATGAATTAGAATGGATCGTACGAATGAATTAGAATGGATACATTCGTGCGAATGAATTAGAATGGATCGTGCACGAATGTATACATTCTAATTCATTCGTACGATCCATTCTAATTCATTAATATGATCCATTCTAACTCATTCGTACGATCCATTCTAATTCATATGCACAAAGGTATCCATTCTAATCCATTCGTAGGATCCATTCTAATCCATTCGTACGATCCATTCTAATTCATTTGTACGATCCATTCTAATTCATTCGCTCGAATGTATCCATTCTAATCCATTCGTATGATCCATTCTAATCCATTCGTACGATCCATTCTAATTCATTCGCATGAATGTAACCATTCTAATTCATTCATTTGATCCATTCTAATTCATTCGTACGATCCATTCTAATTCATTCGTCCGATCCATTCTAATTCATTCGCACGAATGTATCCATTCTAATTCATTCGTACGATCCATTCTAATTCATTCGTACGATCCATTCTTATTCATTCGTAAGATCCATTCTAATTCATTTTGTACGATCCATTCTAATTCATTCGTACGATCCATTCTAATTCATTCGCACGAATGTATCCATTCTAGTTCATTCGTACGATCCATTCTAATTCATTCGTACGATCCATTCTAATTCATTCGCACGATCCATTCTAATTCATTCGCACGAATGTATCCATTCTAGTTCATTCGTACGATCCATTCTAATTCATTCGTACGATCCATTCTAATTCATTCGCACGATCCATTCTAATTCATTCGTACGATCCATTCTAATTCATTCGTCCGATCCATTCTAATTCATTCGCACGAATGTATCCATTCTAATTCATTCGTACGATCCATTTTAATTCATTCGTCCGATCCATTCTAATTCATTCGTACAATCCATGCTAATTCATTCGTTTGATCAATTCTAATTCATTACCACGACCCATTCTAATTCATTCGTACGATCCATTCTAATTCATTCGCACGATCCATTCTAATTCATTCATAGGATCCATTCTATTTCATTCATACGATCTATTCTAATTCTTTCGCACGAATGTATCCATTCTAATTCATTCGCACGAATGTATCCTTTGTAATTCATTCGTACGATCCATTCTAATTCATTCGCACGATCCATTCTAATTCATTCGTACGATCAATTCTAATTCATTCGCACGAATGTATCCATTCTAATTCATTCGTACGATCCATTCTAATTCATTCATAGGATCCATTCTAATTCATTCATACAATCCATTCTAATTCATTCGCACGAATGTATCCATTCTAATTCATTCGTACGATCAGTTCTAATTCATTCACAAAATCAATTCTAATTCATTCATACGATCCATTTTAATGGATCGTATGAATGAATTAGAATGGATCGTACGAATGAATTAGAATGGATCGTGCGAATGAATTAGAATGGATCGTACGAATGAATAAGAATGGATCGTACGAATGAACTAGAATGGATACATTCGTGCGAATGAATTAGAATGGATCGTATGAATGAATTAGAATGGATCGTACGAATGAATTAGAATGGATCGTGCGAATGAATTAGAATGGATTGTATGAATGAATTAGAATGGATCTTACGAATGAATTAGAATGAATCGTGCGAATGAATTAGAATGGATCGTACGAATGAATTAGAATGGATCGTGTGAAAGAATTAGAATGGATCGTACGAATGAATTAGAATGGATCGTGCGAATGAATTAGAATGGATCGTATGAATGAATTTGAATAGATTTTGTGAATTAATTAGAACTGATCGTACGAATGAATTAGAATGGATCGTACGAATGAATTAGAATGGATACATTTGTGCGAATGAATTAGAATGGATCGTACGAATGAATTAGAATGGATCGTATGAATGAATTAGAATGGATACATTCGTGCGAATGAATTAGAATGGATCGTGCGAATCCATTAGACTGGATCGTGCGAATGAATAAGAATGGATCTTACGAATGAATTAGAATGGATCGTACGAATTAATTAGAATGGATATATTCGTACGAATGAATTAGAATGGATTGTATGAATGAATTAGAATGGATCGTACGAATGAATTAGAATGGATCATACGAATTAATTAGAATGGAGCATACGAATGAATTAGAATGGATCGTACGAATGAATTAGAATGGATCGTACGAATGAAGTAGAATGGATCGTACGAATGAAATAGAATTGATTGTAGTAATAAATTAGAATGGATTCGTACGAATGAATTAGAATGGATACATTCGTGCGAATGAATTAGAATGGATACATTCGTGCGAAAGAATTAGAATAATTCGTATGAACGAATTAGAATGGATCCCGTGAATGAATTAGAATGGATCGTGCGAATGAATTAGATTGGATCGTACGAATGAATTAGAATGGATCGTGCTAATGAATTAGAATTGATCGAACGAATGAATTAGAATGCATCGTACGAAAGAATTAGAATGGATATATTCGTGCGAATGAATTAGAATGGATCGTATGAATGAATTAGAATGGATCGTTCGAATGAATTAGAATGGATCATACGAATGCATTCTAATTCCTTAGTACGATCTATTCTATTTCATTCGTACGATCCATTCTATTTCATTCGTATGATCCATTCTAATTCCTTCGTACGATCCATTCTAATTCCTTCGTATCCTTTCTAATTCACTCATACGATCCATTCTAATCCATTCGTACGATCCATTCTAATTCATTCGCATGAATGTACATTCGTGCGAATGAATTAGAATGGATCGTACGAATGAATTAGAATGGATCGTACGAATGAATTAGAATGGATCTTACGAATGAATTAGAATGGATCGTACGAATGAATTAGAATGGATCGTATGAATGAATTAGAATCGATCGTACGAATGAATTAGAATGGATCTTACGAAAGAATTAGAATGGATCGTACGAATGAATTAGAATGGATCGTACGAATGAATTAGAATGGATACATTCGTGCAAATGAATTAGAATGGATCGGACGAATGAATTAGAATGGATCGTACGAATAAATTAGAATGGATATAATGAATGAATTAGAATGGATCGTACGAATAAATTAGAATGGATACATTCGTCCGAATGAATTAGAATGGATCGTACGAATGAATTAGAATGGATCGTACGAATGAATTAGAATAGATACATTCGTACAAATGAATTAGAATGGATCGTACGAATGAATTAGAATGGATCGTACGGAATGAATTAGAATGGATATATTTAAACGAATAAATTAGAATAGATCATACGAATGAATTAGAATGGATCGTACGAATAAATTAGAATGGATACATTCGTCCGAATGAATTAGAATGGATCATACGAATGAGTAAGAATGGATCGTACGAATGAAATAGAATAGATTGTACGAATGAATTAGAATGGATCGTGTGAAAGAATTAGAATGGATTGTATGAATGAATTAGAATGGATCGTATGAATGAATTAGAATGGATCGTACGAATGGATTAGACTAGATCGTACGAATGAATTAGAATGGATCGTATGAATGAACTAGAATGGATACATTCGTGCGAATGAATTAGAATGGATCGTACGAATGAATTAGAATGGATCTTACGAATGAATTAGAATGGATCGTACGAATGAATTAGAATGGATCGTACGAATGAATTAGAATAGATCGTACGAATGAATTAGAATGGATCGTACGAAGGAATTAGAATGGATCGTACGAATGAATTAGAATGGATCGTATGAATGAATTAGAATGGATACATTCGTGCGAATGAATTAGAATGGATTGTACGAATGAATTAGAATGGATCGTACGAATGAATTAGAATGGATCGTGTGAAAGAATTAGAATGGATTCTATGAATGAATTAGAATGGATCATATGAATGAATTAGAATGGATACATTCGTGCGAATGAATTAGAATGGATCGTACGAATAAATTAGAATGGATCATACGAATGAATTAGAATGGAACGTACGAATGAATTAGAATGGATCGTATGAATGAATTAGAATGGTTACATTCATGCGAATGAATTAGAATGGATCGTACGAATGGATCGTACGAATGGATTAGAATGGATACATTCGAGCGAATGAATTAGAATGGATCGTACGAATGAATTAGAATAGATCGTACGAATGGATTAGAATGGATCCTACGAATGGATTAGAATGGATACCTTTGTGTATATGAATTAGAATGGATCGTACGAATGAATTAGAATGGATCATATGAATGAATTAGAATGGATCGTGTGAAAGAATTTGAATGGATTATATGAATGAATTAGAATAGATCGTATGAATGAATTAGAATGGATCGTACGAATGAATTAGAATGGATCGTACGAATGAATTAGAATGGATCGTACGAATGAATTAGAATGGATACATTCATGCGAATGAATTAGAATGGATACATTCGTGTGAAAGAATTAGAATAGATCGTATGAATGAATTAGAATGGATCCTATGAATGAATTAGAATGGATTGTGCGAATGAATTAGAATGGATCGTACGAATGAATTAGAATAGATCGTACGAATGAATCAGAATGGATCGTATGAATGGATCGTACGAATGGATTAGAATGGATCGTACGAATGGATTAGAATGGATACATTCGAGCGAATGAATTAGAATGGATCGTACGAATGAATTAGAATGGATCGTACGAATAAATTAGAGTGGATACATTCGTCCGAATGAATTAGAATGGATCATACGAATGAGTAAGAATGGATCGTACGAATGAAATAGAATAGATTGTACGAATGAATTAGAATGGATCCTACGAATGAATTAGAATGGATCGTGTGAAAGAATTAGAATGGATTGTATGAATGAATTTGAATGGATCGTATGAATGAATTAGAATGGATCGTGCGAATGAATTCGAATAGATCGTATGAATTCATTCTAATTCATTCATACAATCCATTCTAATTCTTTCACACGATCCATTCTAATTCATTCATACGTTCCATTCTAATTCATTTGCACGATCCATGCTAATTCATTCGTTCGATCAATTCTAATTCATTAGCACGATCCATTCTAATTCATTCGTACGATCCAATCTAATTCATTCGCACGATCCATTCTGATTCATTCATAGGATCCATTCTAATTCATTCATACGATCTATTATAATTCTTTCGCACGAATGTATCCATTCTAATTCATTCGCACGAATGTATCCATTCTAATTCATTCGTACAATCCATTCTAATTCATTTGCACAAATGTATCCATTCTAATTCATTCGTACGATCCATTCTAATTCATTCGCACGAATGTATTCATTCTAATTCATTCGTACGATCCATTCTAATTCATTCGCTCGAATGTATCCATTCTAATCCATTCGTACGATCCATTCTAATCCATTCGTACGATCCATTCTAATTCATTCGCATGAATATAACCATTCTAATTCATTCATTTGATCCATTCTAATTCATTCGTACGATCCATTCTAATTCATTAGCACAAACCATGCTAATTCATTCGTTCGATCAATTCTAATTCATTAGCACGATCCATTCTAATTCATTCGTACGATCCATTCTAATTCATTCGCACGATTTATTCTAATTCATTCATAGGATCCATTCTAATTTATTCATACGATCTATTTTAATTCTTTCGCACGAATGTATCCATTCTAATTCATTCGCACGAATGTATCCATTCTAATTCATTCGTACGATCCATTCTAATTCATTCGTACGATCCATTCTAATTCATTCATACGATCTATTCTAATTCATTCATACAATCCATTCTAATTCTTTCACACGATCCATTCTAATTCATTGGTACGATCCATTCTAATTCATTCGCACAATCCATTCTATTTCATTCGTACGATCCATTCTTACTCATTCGTATGATCCATTCTAATTCATTCGCACGAATGTATCCATAATGGATCATACGAATGAGTAAGAATGGATCGTACGAATGAAATAGAATGGATTGTGCGAATGAATTAGAATGGACCGTACGAATGAATTAGACGTACGAATGAATAAGAATGGATACATTCGTGTGAATAAATTAGAATGGATCATACGAATGAGTAAGAATGGATCGTCATTCTAATTCATTCATATGATCCATTCTAATTCATTTGTATCCATTCTATTTCATTCGCACGATCCATTATAATTCATTCGCGCAATCTATCCTAATTCATTCGTACGATCCATTCTAACTCATTCGTACGATCCATTCTAATTCATTCATACAATCCATTCTAATTTATTCGCACGAATGTATCCATTCTAATTCATTTGTACGATCTATTCTAATTCATTCGCACAATCTATTCTAATTCATTCATACGATCCATTCCAATTCATTCGCACGAATGTATCCATTCTAATTCATTCATACGATCCATTCTACTTCATTCGTACTATCCGTTCTAATTCACTCATACGATCCATTCTAATCCATTCATACGATCAATTCTAATTCATTTGCACGAATATATCCATTCTAATTCATTCATACGATCCTGAATTAGAATGGATCGTACGAATGAATTAGAATGGATACCTTTGTGCATATGAATTAGAATGGATCGTACGAATGAATTAGAATGGATCATATTAATGAATTAGAATGGATCGTACGAATGAATTAGAATGGATATATTCGTGCGAATGAATTAGAATGGATCGTATGAATGAATTAGAATAGATTTTGTGAATGAATTAGAACTGATCGTACGAATGAATTAGAATGGATACATTCATGCGAATGAATTAGAATGGATTGTATGAATGAATTAGAATGGATCGTACGAATGAGTAAGAATGGATTGTACGAATGAATTAGAATAGATTGCGCGAATGAATTAGAATGGATCGTGCGAATGAAATAGAATGGATACAAATGAATTAGAATAGATCATACGAATGAATTAGAATGACGATCCATTCTTACTCATTCGTATGATCCATTCTAATTTATTCGCACAAATGTATCCATTCTAATTCATTCGTACGTCTAATTCATTCGTACGGTCCATTCTAATTCATTCGCACAATCCATTCTATTTCATTCGTACGATCCATTCTTACTCATTCGTATGATCCATTATGGATACATTCGTGCGAATGAATTAGAATGGATCATACGAATGAGTAAGAGTGATCGTACGAATGAAATAGAATGGATTGTGTGAATGAATTAGAATGGATCGTACGAATGAATTAGAATGGATCGTGTGAAAGAATTAGAATGGATTGTATGAATGAATTAGAATGGATCGTACGAATGAATTAGAATGGATCGTACGAATGAATTAGAATGGATACATTCGCTAATGAATTAGAATGGATCGTACGAATGAATTAGAATGGATCGTACGAATGAATTAGAATGGATCTTATAAATGAATTAGAATGGATCGTACGAATGAATTAGAATGGATCGTACGAATGAATTAGAATGGATACATTTGTGCGAATGAATTAGAATGGATCATACGAATGAATTAGAATGGATCGTATGAATGAATTAGAATGGATCGTACGAATGAATTAGAATGGATCGTACGAAGGAATTAGAATGGATCGTACGAATGAATTAAAATGGATATATTCGTGCAAATGAATTAGAATGGATCGTATGAATGTATTTGAATGGATCGTATGAGTGAATTAGAATGGATCGTGCGAATGAATTAGAATGGATTGAATGAATGAATTAGAATGGATCGTACGAATGAATTAGAATGGATCATACGAATTAATTAGAATGGATCATACGAATGAATTAGAATGGATCGTACGAATGAATTAGAATTAGAATGGATATATTCGTGCGAATGAATTAGAATGGATACATTCATGCGAAAGAATTAGAATAGATCGTATGAATGAATTAGAATGGATCCTATGAATGAATTAGAATTGATCGTGCGAATGAATTAGAATGGATCGTACGAATGAATTAGAATGGATACATTCGTGCGAATGAATTAGAATGGATCGGACGAATGAATTAGAATGGATCGTACGAATGAATTAGAATGGATCAAATGAATGAATTAGAATGGTTACATTCATGCGAATGAATTAGAATGGATCGTACGAATGGATTAGAATGGATCGTACGAATGGATTAGAATGGATACATTCGAGCGAATGAATTAGAATGGATCATACGAATGAATTAGAATGGACCGTACGAATGAATTAGAATGGATCGTACGAATGAATTAGAATGGATCGTGTGAAAGAATTAGAATGGATTGTATGAATGAATTAGAATAGATCGTATGAATGAATTAGAATGGATCGTACGGATGAATTAGAATGGATCGTACGAATGAATTAGAATGGATCGTACGAATGAATTAGAATGGATACATTCGTGCGAATGAATTAGAATGGATACATTCGTGCGAAAGAATTAGAATAGATCGTATGAATGAATTAGAATGGATCCTATGAATGAATTAGAATGGATCGTGCGAATGAATTAGAATGGATCGTACGAATGAATTAGAATGGATCGTGTGAAAGAATTAGAATGGATCGTACGAATGAATTAGAATGGATCGTGCGAAAGAATTAGAATGGATCGTACGAATGAATTAGAATGGATACATTTGTGCGAATGAATTAGAATGGATCGTACGAATGAATTAGAATGGATCATGCTAATGAATTAGAATTGATCGAACGAATGAATTAGCATCGATCGTGCTAATGAATTAGAATGGATCGTACGAATGAATTAGAATGGATCGTGCGAATGAATTAGAATGGATCGTACGAATGAATTAGAATGGATACATTTGTGCGAATGAATTAGAATGGATCGTACGAATGAATTAGAATGGATCGTATGAATGAATTAGAAAGGATCGTGCGAATGAATTCGAATGGATCGTACGAATTCATTCTAATTCATTCATGCAATCCATTCTAATTCTTTCACACGATCCATTCTAATTCATTCGTACGTTCCATTCTAATTCATTAGCACGATCCATGCTAATTCATTCGTTCGATCAATTATAATTCATTAGCACGATCCATTCTAATTCATTCGTACGATCCATTCTAATTCATTCGCACGATCCATTCTAATTCATTCATAGGATCCATTCTAATTCATTCATACGATCTATTCTAATTCTTTCGTACGAATGTATCCATTCTAATTCATTCGCATGAATGTATCCATTCTAATTCATTCGTTCGATCCATTCTAATTCATTCGTACGATCCATTCTAATTCATTCATACGATCTATTCTAATTCATTCATACAATCCATTCTAATTCTTTCACCCGATCCATTCTAATTCATTCGTACGATCCATTCTAATTCCTTCGTACGATCCATTCTAATTCATGCGTACGATCAATTCTAATTCATTCGTACGATGCATTCTAATTCATTCGTACGATCCATTCTAATTCCTTCGTACGATCCATTCTAATTCATTCGTACGATCCATTCTAATTTATTCGTAGAATCTATTCAAATTCATTCATAGGAATGGATACATTCGTGTGCATGAATTAGAATGGATCGTACGAATGAGTAAGAATGGATCGTACGAATGAAATAGAATGGATTGCACGAATGAATTAGAATGGATCGTACGAATGAATTAGAATGGATCGTGTGAAAGAATTAGAATGGATTGTATGAATGAATTAGAATGGATCGTACGAATGAATTAGAATGGAACGTACTAGGATCCATTCTAATTCATTCGTACAATCTATTCTATTTCATTTGTACGATCCATTCTTACTCATTCGTATGATCCATTCTAATTCATTCGGACGAATATATCCATTCTAATTTATTCATACTATCCATTCTAATTCATTCGTACGATCCATTCTAATTCATTCGTACGATCCATTCTTACACATTCATATGATCCATTCTAATTCATTCGTACGATCCATTCTAATTCATTCGTACGATCGATTCTAATTCATTCGCACTATCCATTCTAATTCACTCATACGATCCATTCTAATTCATTCGTACGATCCATTCTAATTCATTCATACAATCCATTCTAATTCATTCGCACGAATGTATCCATTCTAATTCATTCGTACGATCAGTTCTAATTCATTCACAAAATCTATTCTAATTCATTCATACGATCCATTCTAATTCATTCACACGAATGTATCCATTCTAATTCATTCATACGATCCATTCTAATTCATTCGTACGATCCATTCTAATTCACTCACACGATCCATTCTAATACATTCATACGATCCATTCTAATTCATTTGCACGAATATATCCGTTTTAATTCATTCGTACGATCCATTCTAATTCCTTCGTACGATCCATTCTAATTCATTCGTACGATCTATTCTATTTCATTCGTACAATCCATTCTTACTCATTCGTACGATCCATTCTAATTCATTCGTCTGATCCATTCTAATTCATTCGCACGAATGTATCCATTCTAATTCATTCATTCGATCAATTCTAATTCATTAGCACGATCCATTCTAATTCATTCGTACGATCCAGTCAAATTCACTCGCACGATCCATTCTAATTCATTCATAGGATCCAATCTAATTCATTCATACGATCTATTCTAATTCTTTCGCACGAATGTATCCATTCTAATTCATTCGCACGAATGTATCCATTCTAATTCATTCGTACGATCCATTCTAATTCATTCGTACGATCCATTCTAATTCATTCATACGATCCATTCTAATTCATTCGTACGATCCATTCTAATTCATTCGCACGAATGTATCCATTCTAGTTCATTCGTACGATCTATTCTAATTCATTCGCATGGATCGTGCATTCGTACGATCCATTCTAATTCATTCGTAAGATCCATTCTAATTCATTCGTACGATCCATTCTAATTCATTCGTACGATCCATTCTAATTCATTCGCACGAATGTATCCATTCTAGTTCATTCGTACGATCCATTCTAATTCATTCGCACGATCCATTCTAATTCATTCATATGAACTATTCTAATTCATTCATACAATCCATTCTAATTCTTTCACACGATCCATTCTAATTCATTCGTACGATCCATTCTAATTCATTCGCACAATCCATTCTATTTCATTCATACGATCCATTCTTACTCATTCGTATGATCCATTCTAATTCATTCGCACGAATGTATCCATAATGGATCATACGAATGAGTAAGAATGGATCGTACGAATAAAATAGAATGGATAGTGCGAATGAATTAGAATGGACCGTACGAATGAATTAGAATGGATACATTCGTGCGAATGAATTAGAATGGATCGGACGAATGAATTAGAATGGATCGTACGAATGAATTAAAATGGATCGTACGAATGAATTAGAATGGATCGTACGAATAAATTAGAATGGATACATTCGTCCGAATGAATTAGAATGGATCATATGAATGAGTAAGAATGGATCGTACGAATGAAATAGAATAGATTGTACGAATGAATTAGAATGGATCCTACGAATGAATTAGAATAGATCGTGTGAAAGAATTAGAATGGATTGTATGAATGAATTAGAATGAATTCGTACGATCCATTCGAATTCATTCGCACGATCCATTCTAATTCATTCATACGATCCATTCTAATTCATTCATACAATCCATTCTAATTCTTTCACACGATCCATTCTAATTCATTATTAGGATCCATTCTAATTCATTCGTACAATCTATTCTATTTCATTCGTACGATCCATTCTTACTCATTCGTATGATCCATTCTAATTCGTTCGGACGAATGTATCCATTCTAATTTATTCGTACGATCCATTCTAATTCATTCGTACGATCCATTCTAATTCATTCATACGATCTATTCTAATTCATTCGTCCGATCCATTCTAATTCATTCGCACGAATGTATCCATTCTAATTCATTCGTACGATCCAATCTAATTCATTCGTACGATCCATTCTAATTCATTCGTAAGATGCATTCTAATTCATTCGTACGATCCATTCTAATTCATTCGTACGATCCATTCTAATTCATTCGCACGAATGTATCCATTCTAGTTCATTCGTACGATCCATTCTAATTCATTCATACGATCCATTCTAATTCATTCGCACGATCCATTCTAATTCATTCGTACGATCCATTCTAATTCATTCATACGATCCATTCTAATTCATTCGTACGATCCATTCTAATTCATTCGCACAAATGTATCCATTCTAATTCATTCGTATAATCCATTCTAATTCATTCGCACGATCTGTTCTTATTCATTCGCACAATCGATTCTAATTCATTCGCACGAATGTATCCATTCTAATTCATTCGTACGATCCATTCTAATTCATTCGTACGATCCATTCTAATTCATTCGTATGATCCATTCTAATTAATTTGTATGATCTATTCTAATTCAATCGTACGATCCATTCTAATTCATTCATACAATCCATTCTAATTCATTCGCACGAATGTATCCATTCTAATTAATTCATACGATCCATTCTAATTCATTCGTATGATCCATTCTAATTCATTCGCACAATCCATTCTATTTCATTCGTACGATCCATTCTTACTCATTGGTACGATCCATTCTAGTTCATTCGCACGAATGGATCCATTCTAATTCATTCGTACGAATCCATTCTAATTAATTCGTACAATCTATTCTATTTCATTCGTACGATCCATTCTTACTCATTCGGGATACATTCGTGCGAATAAATCTAAATGGATTGTATGAATGAATTACAATGGATCGTACGAATGAATTAGAATGGATCGTACGAATGAATTAGAATAGTTCATACGAATGAATTAGAATGAATCGTATGAATGAATTAGAATGGTTACATTCGTGCGAATGAATTAGAATAGTCGTACGGATACATTCGTGCGAATGAATTAGAATGGATCGGACGAATGAATTAGAATGGATCGTACGAATGAATTAGAATGGATCGTACGAATGAATTAGAATGGATCGTACGAATAAATTAGAATGGATACATTCGTCCGAATGAATTAGAATGGATCATTCGAATGAGTAAGAATGGATACATTCGTCCGAATGAATTAGAATGGATCATTCGAATGAGTAAGAATGGATCGTACGAATGAAATAGAATAGATTGTACGAATGAATTAGAATGGATCCTACGAATGAATTAGAATGGATCGTGTGAAAGAATTAGAATGGATTGTATGAATGAATTAGAATGGATCGTATGAATGAATTAGAATGGATCGTGCGAATGAATTAGAATAGATTGTGCGAATGAATTAGAATGGATCGTACGAATGAATTAGAATGGATCGTACGAATGAATTAGAATGGATCATACGAATGAGTAAGAATGGATCGTACGAATGAATTAGAATGGATCGTACGAATGAATTAGAATGGATCGTACGAATAAATTAGAATGGATACATTCGTCCGAATGAATTAGAATGGATCATACGAATGAGTAAGAATGGATCGTACGAATGAAATAGAATAGATTGTACGAATGAATTAGAATGGATCCTACGAATGAATTAGAATGGATCGTGTGAAAGAATTAGAATGGATTGTATGAATGAATTAGAATGGATCGTATGAATTAATTAGAATGGTTCGTGCGAATGAATTCGAATGGATCGTACGAATTCATTCTAATTCATTCATACAATCCATTCTAATTCTTTCACACGATCCATTCTAATTCATTCGTACGTTCCATTCTAATTCATTAGCACGATCCATGCTAATTCATTCGTTCGATCAATTCTAATTCATTAGCACGATCCATTCTAATTCATTTGTACGATCCATTCTAATTCATTCGCACGATCCATTCAAATTCATTCATAGGATCCATTCTAATTCATTCATACGATCTATTCTAATTCTTTCGCACGAATGTATCCATTCTAATTCATTCGCACGAATGTATCCATTCTAATTCATTCGTACGATCCATTCTAATTCATTCGTACGATCCATTCGAATTCATTCGCACGATCCATTCTAATTCATTCATATGATCCATTCTAATTCATTCATACAATCCATTCTAATTCTTTCACACGATCCATTCTAATTCATTCGTACGATCCATTCTAATTCATTCGTACAATCCATTCTATTTCATTCGTACGATCCATTCTTACTCATTCGTATGATCCATTCTAATTCATTCGTATGATCCATTATAATTCATTCGTAAGATCCATTCTAATTCATTCATACGATCCATTCTAATTCATTCGTAGGATCCATTCTAATTCATTCGCACGAATGTATCCATTCTAGTTCATTCGTACGATCCATTCTAATTCATTCGTACGATCCATTCTAATTCATTCGCATGATCCATTCTAATTCATTTGTACGATCCATTCTAATTCATTCGTACGATCCATTCTAATTCATTCGTATAATCTATTCTAATTCATTCGTACGAATGGATACATTCGTGTGAATAAATTAGAATGGATCGTACGAATGAGTAAGAATGGATCGTACGAATGAAATAGAATGGATTGCACGAATGAATTAGAATGGATCGTACGAATGAATTAGAATGGATTGTGTGAAAGAATTAGAATGGATTGTATGAATGAATTAGAATGGATTGTACAAAGGAATTAGAATGGATCGTACGAATGAATTAAAATGGATCGTACGAATGAATTAGAATGGATCGTACGAATGAATTAGAATGGATCGTGTGAAAGAATTAGAATGGATCGTACGAATGAATTAGAATGGATCGTTCGAATGAATTAGAATGGATCGTATGAATGAATTAGAATGGATCGTGCTAATGAATTAGAATTGATCGAACGAATGAATTAGCATGGATCGTGCATTCGTACGATCCATTCTAATTCATTCGTAAGATCCATTCTAATTCATTCGTACGAACCATTCTAATTCATTCGTACGATCCATTCTAATTCATTCGCACGAATGTATCCATTTTAGTTCATTCGTACGATCCATTCTAATTCATTTGTATGATCCATTCTAATTCATTCATACGAACTATTCTAATTCATTCAAACAATCCATTCTAATTCTTTCACACGATCCATTCTAATTCATTCGTACGATCCATTCTAATTCATTCGCACAATCCATTCTATTTCATTCGTATGATCCATTCTTACTCATTCGTATGATCCATTCTAATTCATTCGCACGAATGTATCCATAATGGATCATACGAATGAGTAAGAATGGAGCGTACGAATGAAATAGAATGGATTGTGCGAATGAATTAGAATGGACCGTACGAATGAATTAAAATGGATACATTCGTGCGAATGAATTAGAATGGATCGGACGAATGAAATAGAATGGATCGTACGAATAAATTAGAATGGATCCTACGAATGAAATAGAATGGATCGTACGAATGAATTATAATGGATCATATTAATGAATTAGAATGGATCGTACGAATGAATTAGAATGGATACATTCGTGCGAATAAATTAGATTGGATTGTATGAATGAATTAGAATGGATCGTACGAATGAATTAGAATGGATCGTACGAATGAATTAGAATAGATTGCGCGAATGAATTAGAATGGATCGAACGAATGAATTAGAATGGATCGTACGAAGGAATTAGAATGGATCGTACGAATGAATTAGAATGGATCGTACGAAGGAATTAGAATGGATCGTACGAATGAATTAGAATGGATCGTACGATTGAATTAGAATGGATCATACGAATGAGTAAGAATGGATCGTTTGAATGAATTAGATTGGATCGTTTGAATGAATTAGAATGGATCGTGCAAATGAATTAGAATGGATACATTCGTGCGAATAAATTAGAATGGATTGTATGAATGAATTAGAATGGATCATTCTAATTCATTCGTACGATCCATTCTAATTCTTTCACACGATCCATTCTAATTCATTCGTACGATCCATTCTAATTCATTCATACGATCCATTATATTCGAATGGATCAAGCGATCCATTCGAATTCATTCGCACGATCTGATCTAATTCATTCATACGATCCATTCTAATTCATTCATACAATGCATTCTAATTCGTTCACACGATCCATTCTAATTCATTCGTACGATCCATTCTAATTCATTAATATGATCCTTTCTAATTCATTCGTACGATCCATTCTAATTCATATGCACAAAGGTATCCATTCTAATCCATTCGTAGGATCCATTCTAATCCATTCGTACGATCCATTCTAATTCATTCGTACGATCCATTCTAATTCATTCGCTCGAATGTATCCATTCTAATCCATTCGTACGATCCATTCTAATCCATTCGTACGATCCATTCTAATTCATTCGCATAAATGTAACCATTCTAATTCATTCATTTGATCCATTCTAATTCATTCATACGATCCATTCTAATTCATTCGCACGATCCATTCTAATTCATTCATAGGATCCATTCTAATTCATTCGTACAATCCATTCTAATTCTTTCACACGATCCATTCTAATTCATTCGTACGATCCATTCTAATTCATTCATACAATCCATTCTAATTCATTCGTACGATCCATTCTAATTCACTCATACGATCCATTCTAATACATTCATACGATCCATTCTAATTCATTTGCACGAATATATCCATTCTAATTGATTCGTACGATCCATTCTAATTCCTTCGTACGATGCATTCTAATTCATTCGTACGATCTATTCTAATTCATTCGTACGATACATTCTAATTCATTCGTACGATCCATTCTAATTCTTTCGTACGATCCATTCTAATTCATTCGTACGATCCATTCTAATTCATTCGCACGATCCATTCTAATTCATTCGTACGAATGGATACATTCGTGTGAATGAATTAGAATGGATCGTACGAATGAGTAAGAATGGATCGTACGAATGAAATAGAATAGATTGTACGAATGAATTAGAATGGATCGTACGAGTGAGTAAGAATGGATCGTACGAATGAAATAGAATAGATTGTACGAATGAATTAGAATGGATCGTACGAATGAATTAGAATGGATCATATTAATGAATTAGAATGGATCGTACAAATGAATTAGAATGAATACATTCGTGCGAATAAATTTGTATGGATCGTGCACGAATGTATCCATTCTAATTCATTCGTACGATCTATTCTAATTCATTAATATGATCCATTCTAATTCATTCGTACGATCCATTCTAATTCATATGCACAAAGGTATCCATTCTAATCCATTCGTAGGATCCATTCTAATCCATTCGTACGATCCATTCTAATTCATTCGTACGATCCATTCTAATATATTCTCTCTAATGTATCCATTCTAATCCATTCGTATGATCCATTCTAATCCATTCGTACGATCCATTCTAATTCATTAGCATGAATGTAACCATTCTAATTCATTCATTTGATCCATTCTAATTCATTCGTACGATCCATTGTAATTCATTCGTTTGATCCATTCTAATTCATTCGCACGAATGTATCCATTCTAATTCATTCGTACGATCCATTCTAATTCATTCGTACGATCCATTCTAATTCATTCGTAAGATCCATTCTAATTCATTCGTACGATCCATTCTAATTCATTCGTACGATCCATTCTAATTCATTCGCACGAATGTATCCATTCTAGTTCATTCGTACGATCCGTTCTAATTCATTCGTACGATCCATTCTAATTCATTCGCACGATCCATTCTAACTCATTCGTACGATCAATTCTAATTCATTCGCATGAATGTATCCATTCTAATTCATTCATACGATCCATTATAATTCATTCGTACGATCCATTCTAATTCATTCGTACGATCCATTCTAATTCATTCGTCCGATCCATTCTCATTCATTCGCACGAATGTATCCATTCTAGTTCATTCGTATGATCCATTCTAATTCATTCGTACGATCCATTCTTACTCATTCGTATGATCCATTCTAATTCATTCGGACGAATGTATCCATTCTAATTTATTCGTACGATCCATTCTAATTCATTCGTACGATCCATTCTAATTCATTCGTCCGATCCATTCTAATTCATTCGCACGAATGTATCCATTCTAATTCATTCGTACGATCCATTCTAATTCATTCGTATGATCCATTCTAATTCATTCGTAAGATCCATTCTAATTAATTCGTACGATACATTCTAATTCATTCGTACGATCCATTCTAATTCATTCGCACGAATGTATCCATTCTAGTTCATTCGTACGATCCATTCTAATTCATTCGTACGATCCATACTAATTCATTCGCACGATCCATTCTAATTCATTCATACGATCAATTCTAATTCATTCGCACGAATGTATCTATTCTAATTCATTCGTACGATCCATTCTAATTCATTCCTATGATCCATTCTAATTCATTCATACAATCCATTCTAATTCTTTCACACGATCCATTCTAATTCATTCGTAGGATCCATTCTAATTCATTCGTACAATCTATTCTATTTCATTCGTACGATCCATTCTTACTCATTCATATGATCCATTCTAATTCATTCGCACGAATGTATCCATTCTAATTCATTCGTACGAATCCATTCTAATTCATTCGTACAATCCATTCTATTTCATTGGTACGATCCATTCTTACTCATTCGTACGATCCATTGTAATTCATTCGTAAGATCCATTCTAATTCATTCGTACGATCCATTCTAATTCATTCACACGATCCATTCTAATTCATTCATACAATCCATTCTAATTCATTCCGTACGATCCATTCTAAATCATTCGCTCGAATGTATCCATTCTAATCCATTCGTACGATCCATTCTAATTCATTCGCATGAATGTAACCAGTCTAATTCATTCATTTGATCCATTCTAATTCATTCGTACGATCCATTCTAATTCATTAGCACGATCCATGCTAATTGATTCGTTCGATGAATTCTAATTCATTAGCACGATCCATTCTAATTCATTCGTACGATCCATTTGAATTCATTCGCACGATCCATTCTAATTCAATCATAGGATCCATTCTAATTCATTCATACGATCTATTCTAATTCTTTCGCACGAATGTATCCATTCTAATTCATTCGCACGAATGTATCCATTCTAATTCATTCGTACGAATCCATTCTAATTCATTCGTACAATCTATTCTATTTAATTCGTACGATCCATTCTAGTTCATTCGTACGATCCATTCTAATTCATTCGTATGATCCATTCTAATTCATTCGTATGATCCATTCTAATTAATTCGTATGATCCATTCTAATTCATTCGTACGATCCAATCTAATTTATTCATACAATCCATTCTAATTCATTCGCACGAATGTATCCATTCTAATTAATTCATACGATCTATTCTAATTCATTCGTATGATCCATTCTTATTCATTCGCACGATCCAGTCTAATGGATTCGCACGATCCATTCTAATTCATTCGCACGAATGTATCCATTCTAATTCATTCATACGATCCATTCTAATTCATTCGTACGATCCATTCTAATTCATTCGCACAAATGTATCCATTCTAATTCATTCGTACGATCCATTCTAATTCATTCGTACGATCAGTTCTAATTCATTCACAAAATCTATTCTAATTCATTCATACGATCCATTCTAATTCATTCGCACGATCCATTCTAATTCATTCGTACGATCCATTCTAATTCTTTCACACGATCCATTCTAATTCATTCGTACGATCCATTCTAATTCATTCGCATGATCCATTCTAATTCATTCGCACGATCCATTCTAATTCATTCATACGATCCATTCTAATTCATTCGCACAAATGTATCCATTCTAATTCATTCGTACGATCCATTCTAATTCATTCGCACGATCCATTCTAATTCATTCGTACGATCCATTCTAATTCATTCGTACGATCCATTCTAATTCATTCGTACGATCCAATCTAATTAATTCGTATGATCCATTCTAATTTATTCGTACGATCCATTCTAATTCATTCGCACGAATGTATCCATTCTAATTAATTCGTATGATCCATTCTAATTCATTCGTATGATCTATTCTTATTCATTCGCACGATCCAGTCTAATTGATTCGCACGATCCATTCTAATTCATTCGCACGAATGTATCCATTCTAATTCATTAGTACAAATGAATTAGAATGGATCGTACGAATGAATTAGAATGGATCGTACGAATGAATTAGAATGGATCATACGAATAAATTAGAATTGATACATTCGTCCGAATGAATTAGAATGGATCATACGAATGAGTAAGAATGGATCGTACGAATGAAATAAAATAGATTGTACGAATGAATTAGAATGGATCCAACGAATGAATTAGAATGGATCGTGTGAAAGAATTAGAATGGATTGTATGAATGAATTAGAATGGATCGTATGAATTAATTAGAATGGATCGTGCGAATGAATTAGAATGGATCGTACGAATGAATTAGATTGGATACATTCGTGCGAATGAATTAGAATGGATCATACGAATAAGTAAGAATGGATCGTACGAATGAAATAGAATGGATTATACAAATGAATTATAATGGATACATTCGTGCGAATGGATTAGAATGGATCGTATGTACAAATGAATTAGAATGGATACATTCGTGCGAATGAATTAAAATTGATCGTACGAATGAATTAGAATGGATCATATTAATGAATTAGAATGGATCGTACGAATGAATTAGAATGGATACATTCGTGCGAATGAATTAGAATGGATCGTATGAATGAATTAGAATAGATTTTGTGAATGAATTAGAATGGATCCATTTGCACGAATATATTTTGTCAATGAATTACAATCTATTCTAATTCATTTGCACGAATATATCCATTCTAATTCATTCGTACGATCCATTCTAATTCCTTCGTACGATCCATTCTAATTCATTCATACGATCTATTCTAATTCATTCGTACGATCCATTCTAATTCATTCGTATGATCCCTTCTAATTCCTTCATACGATCTATTCTAATTCATTCGTACGATCCATTCTAATTCATTCATACAATCCATTCTAATTCTTTCGCACGATCCATTCTAATTCATTCGTACGATCCATTCTAATTCATTCGTGCAATCCATTCTATTTCATTCGTACGATCCATTCTTACTCATTCGTACAATCCATTCTAATTCATTCACACGAATGTATCCATTCGTACGAATGAATTAGAATAGATTGTACGAATGAATTAGAATGGATCGTACGAATGAATTAGAATGGATCATACGAAGGAATTAGAATGGATCGTACGAATGAATTAGAATGGATCGTACGAATGAATTAGAATAGATCGTACGAATGAATTAGAATGGATTGTACGAAGGAATTAGAATGGATCGTACGAATGAATTAGAATGGATATATTCGTGCAAATGAATTAGAATGGATCGTATGAATGTATTAGAATGGATCGTTTGAGTGAATTAGAATGGATCGTACGAATGAATTAGAATGGATCGTATGAATGAATTAGAATGGATACATTCGTGTGAATGAATTAGAATGGATCGTATGAATGAATTAGAATAGATTTTGTGAATGAATTAGAACTGATCGTACGAATGAATTAGAATGGATACATTCGTGCGAATGAATTAGAATGGATTGTATGAATGAATTAGAACGGATCCTATGAATGAATTAGAATGGATCGTATGAATGAATTAGAACGGATACATTCGTGCGAATGAAATAGAATGGATCATACGAATGAGTAAGAATGGATCGTCATTCTAATTCATTCGTATGATCCATTCTAATTCATTTGTATCCATTCTATTTCATTCGCACGATCCATTCTAATTCATTCGCGCAATCTATTCTAATTCATTCGTACGATCCATTCTAAGTCATTCGTACGATCCATTCTAATTCATTCAAACAATCCATTCTAATTTATTCGCACGAATGTATCCATTCTAATTCATTTGCACGATCCATTCTAATTCATTCCTATGATCTATTCTAATTCATTCGTACGATCCATTCTAATTCATTCGTACGGTCCATTCTAATTCATTCGCATATTCCATTCTAATTCATTAGCACGATCCATGCTAATGAATTAGAATGGATCGTACGATCCAATCTAATTCATTCATACGATCCATTCTTACTCATTCATATGATCCATTCTAATTGAATCATACGATCCATTCTAATTCATTCGTACGATCCATTCTCTTTCACACGATCCATTCTAATTCATTCGTACGATCCATTCTAATTCATTAGCATGGATCGTGCTAATGAATTAGAATGGAATATATGAATGAATTAGAATGGATTGTAGAATGGATCGTACGAATGAATTAGAATGAATTAGAATGGATCGTACGTATGAATTAGAATGGATCGTACGAATGAATTAGCATGGATCGTGCTAATGAATTAGAATGGAACGTACGAATGAATTAGAAATGGATCATGTGAAAGAATTAGAATGGATTGTATGAATGAATTAGAATGGATCGTACGAAGGAATTAGAATGGATCGTACGAATGAATTGGAATGGATCGTACGAATAAATAAGAATAGATCGTACGAATGAATTAGAATGGATCGTACGAATGAATTAGAATGGATCGTGTGAAAGAATTAGAATACGAAGGAATAAGAATGGATCATACGAATGAAATAGAATGGATCGTACGAAGGAATTAGAATGGATCGTACGAAGGAATTAGAATGCATTCGTACGATCCATTCTAATCCATTCGTACAATCCATTCTAATTCATTCATACGATCCATTCTATTTCATTCGCACGATCCATTCTAATTCTTTCGTACGATGCATTCTAATTCATTCATACGATCCATTCTAATTCATTCATTTGATCCATTCTAATTCATTCGTACGATCCATTCTAATTCATTCGTACGATCCATTCTAATTCATTCGTACGATCCATTCTAATTCATTCGGATGAATGTATCCATTCTAATTTATTCGTACGATCCATTCTAATTCATTTATTTGATCCATTCTAATTCATTCGTACGATCCATTCTAATTCATTCGTACGATCCATTCTAATTCATTCGCACGAATGTATCCATTCTAATTCATTCGTACGATCCATTCTAATTCATTCGTAGGATCCATTCTAATTCATTCGTACAATCCATTCTAATTCTTTCACACGATCCATTCTAATTCATTCGTACGATCCATTCTAATTCATTCGCACAAATGTATCCATTCTAATTCATTCGTACGATCCATTCTAATTCATTCGCACGATCCATTCTAATTCATTCGTACGATCCATTCTAATTCTTTCACACGATCCATTCTAATTCATTCGTACGATCCATTCTAATTCATTCGCACGATCCATTCTAATTCATTCGTATGATCCATTCTAATTCCTTCGTACAATTCATTCTAATTCCTTCGTATCCATTCTAATTAACTCATACGATCCATTCTAATCCATTCGTACGATCCGTTCTAATTCATTCGCAGGATCCATTCTAATTCATTCATAGGATCCATTCTAATTCATTCATGCGATCTATTCTAATTCTTTCGCACGAATGTATCCATTCTAATTCATTTGTATGATCCATTCTAATTCTTTCACACGATCCATTCTAATTCATTCGTAGGATCCATTCTAATTCATTCGTACAATGAGTAAGTATGAATGAAATAGAATGGATTGTACGAATGATTTAGAATGGATACATTCGTGCGAATGAATAAGAATGGATTGTACGAATGAATTAGAATGGATCGTACGAATGAATTAGAATGGATCGTGTGAAAGAATTAGAATGGATTGTATGAATGAATTAGAATAGATCGTATGAATGAATTAGAATGGATCGTATGAGTGAATTAGAATGGATACGAAGGAATTAGAATGGATCGTACGAAGGAATTAGAATGGATCATACGAATGAATTAGAATGGATCGTGCTAATGAATTAGAATTGATCGAACGAATTCATTCTAATTCATTCATACAATCCATTCTTATTCTTTCACACGATCCATTCTAATTCATTCGTACGATCCATTCTTACTCATTGGTACGATCCATTCTCATTCATTCGCATGAATGTATCCATTCTAATTCATTCGTACGTATCCATTCTAATTCATTCGTACGATCCATTCTAATACATTCATACGATCCATTCTAATTCATTTGCACGAATATATCCATTCTAATTCATTCGTACGATCCATTCTAATTCCTTCGTACGATCCATTCTAATTCATTCGTACGATCTATTCTAATTCATTTGTACGATCCATTCTTACTTATTGGTACGATCCATTCTAATTTATTCGTACGATCCATTCTATTCTAGTTCATTCGTACGATCCAATCTAATTCATTCATACGATCCATTCTTACTCATTCGTACGATCCATTCTAATTCATTCGCACGAATGTATCCATTCTAATTCATTTGTATAATCCATTCTAATTCATTCGCACGATCCATTCTAATTCATTCGTACGATCTATTCTAATTCATTCGTACGATCCATTCTAATTCATTCGTATGATCCATTCTAATTAATTCGTATGATCAATTCTAATTCATTCGTACGATCCATTCTAATTCATTTGCACGAATATATCCATTCTAATTCTAATTCATTAGCACGATCTATTCTAATTCATTCATACGATCCATTCTAATTCATTTGCACGAATTTATCCATTCTAATTCATTCATACGATCCATTCTAATTCATTCGCACGATCCATTCTAATTCATTAGCACGAATATATCCATTCTAATTCATTCGCACGATCCATTCGAATTCATTCGTACGATCTATTCTAATTCATTCATACGATCCATTCTAATTCATTCGCACGAATGTATCCAATCTAATTCATTAGCACGATCCATTCTAATACATTCGTATGATCCATTCTAATTCCTTCGTACGATCCTTTCTAATTCCTTCGTATCCATTCTAATTCACTCATACGATCCATTCTAATTCATTCATACGATCTATTCTAATTCATTCATACAATCCATTCTAATTCTTTCACACGATCCATTCTAATTCATTCCTACGATCTATTCTAATTCATTCGCACAATCCATTCTAATTCATTCGCACGAATGTATCCATTCTAAATCATTCGTACAATCCATTCTATTTCATTCGTACAATCCATTCTTACTCATTGTACGAATGAATTAGAATGGATCCTACGAATGAATTAGAATGGATCGTGTGAAAGAATTAGAATGGATCGTTTGAATGAATTAGAATGGATGCAATCGTGCGAATGAATTAGAATGGATACATTCGTGCGAAAGAATTAGAATAGATCGTATGAATGAATTAGAATGGATCCTATGAATGAATTAGAATTGATCGTACGAATGAAATAGAATGGATTGCACGAATGATTTAGAATTGATCGTACGAATGAATTAGAATGGTTCGTGTGAAAGAATTAGAATGGATTGTATGAATGAATTAGAATGGATCGTACGAATGAATTAGAATGGATCGTACAAAGGAATTAGAATGGATCGTACGAATGTATTAGAATGGATCCTATGAATGAATTAGAATGGATCGTGCGAATGAATTAGAATGGATCGTACGAATGAATTATAATGGATCGTGCTAATGAATTAGAATTGATCGAACGAATGAATTAGCATGGATCGTGCTAATGAGTTAGAATGGATCTTGCGAATGAATTAGAATGGATCGTACGAATGAATTAGAATGGATCATACGAATGAACTAGAATGGATACATTCGTACGAATGAATTAGAATGGATCATACGAATGAATTAGAATGGATCGTACGAATGAATTAGAATGGATACATTCGTGCGAATGAATTAGAATGGATCGTACGAATGAATTAGAATGGATCGTGCGAATGAATTAGAATGGATCGTACGAATGAATTAGAATGGATTCGTACGAATAAATTAAAATGGATACATTCGTGCGTACGAATGAATTAGAATGGATCATACGAATGAATTAGAATAGATTGTATGAATGAATTAGAATGGATCGTACGAATGAATTAGAATGGATAATACGAATTAATTAGAATGGATCATACGAATGAATTAGAATGGATCGTACGAATGAATTAGAATGGATCGTACGAATGAATTAGAATGAATACATTCGTGCGAATGAATTAGAATGGATTGTCCGAATGAATTAGAATGGATCGTACGAATGAATTAGAATGGATCATATTAATGAATTAGAATGGATCGTACGAATGAATTAGAATGGATACATTCGTGCGAATGAATTAGAATGGATCGTGCACGAATGTATCCATTCTATTTCATTCGTACGATCCATTCTAATTCATTAATATGATCCACTCTAATTCATTCGTACGATCCATTCTAATTCATATGCACAAAGGTATCCATTCTAATCCATTCGTTGGATCCATTCTAATCCATTCGTACGATCCATTCTAATTCATTCGCTCGAATGTATCCATTCTAATCCATTCGTATGATCCATTCTAATCCATTAGTACGATCCATTCTAATTCATTCGCATGAATGTAACCATTCTAATTCATTCATTTGATCCATTCTAATTCATTCGTACGATCCATTCTAATTCATTCGTCCGATCCATTCTAATTCATTCGCACGAATGTATCCATTCTAATTCATTCGTACGATCCATTCTAATTCATTCGTACGATCCATTCTAATTCATTCGTAAGATCCATTCTAATTCATTCGTACGATCCATTCTAATTCATTCGTACGATCCATTCTAATTCATTCGCACGAATGTATCCATTCTAGTTCATTCATACGATCCATTCTAATTCATTCGTACGATCCATTCTAATTAATTCGCACGATCCATTCTAATTCATTCGCACGAATGTATCCATTCTAGTTTATTCGTACGATCCATTCTAATTCATTCGTATGATCCATTCTAATTCATTCGCACGATCCATTCTAATTCATTCGTACGATCCATTCTAATTCATTCGTCCGATCCATTCTAATTCATTCGCACGAATGTATCCATTCTAATTCATTCGTACGATCCATTCTAATTCATTCGTCCGATCCATTCTAATTCATTAGTACAATCCATGCTAATTCATTCGTTCGATCAATTCTAATTCATTAGCACGATCCATTCTAATTCATTCGTACGATCCATTCTAATTCATTCGCACGATCCATTCTAATTCATTCATAGGATCCATTCTAATTCATTCATACGATCTATTCTAATTCTTTCGCACGAATGTATCCATTCTTATTCATTCGCACGAATGTATCCATTGTAATTCATTCGTACGATCCATTCTAATTCATTCGCACGATCCATTCTAATTCATTTGTACGATCAATTCTAATTCATTCGCACGAATGTATCCATTCTAATTCATTCGTACGATCCATTCTAATTCATTCATAGGATCCATTCTAATTCATTCATACAATCCATTCTAATTCATTCGCACGAATGTATCCATTCTAATTCATTCGTACGATCAGTTCTAATTCATTCACAAAATCTATTCTAATTCATTCATACGATCCATTTTAATTCATTCACACGAATGTATCCAGATCGTACGAATGAACTAGAATGGATACATTCGTGCGAATGAATTAGAATGGATGTATCCATCCGATACATTCTAATTCATTCGTAGGATCCATTCTAATTCATTCGCACGAATGTATCCATTCTAGTTCATTCGCACGAATGTATCCATTCTAATTCATTCGTAGGATCCATTCTAATTCATTCGTACGATCCATTCTAATTCATTCGTAAGATCCATTCTAATTCATTCATACAATCCATTCTAATTCATTCGCACGATCCATTCTAATTCATTCGTACGATCCATTCTAATTCATTCATACGATCCATTCTAATTCATTCGCACGAATGTATCCATTCTAGTTCATTCGTACGATCCATTCTTATTCATTCGTACGATCCATTCTAATTCATTCGCACGATCCATTCTAATTCATTCGTACGATCCATTCTAATTCATTCATACGATCCATTAAAATGGATCGTATGAATGAATTAGAATAGATTTTGTTAATGAATTAGAACTGATCGTACGAATGAATTAGAATGGATACATTCGTGCGAATGAATTAGAATGGATTGTATGAATGAATTAGAATGGATCCTATGAATGAATTAGAATGGATCGTACGAATGAATTAGAATGGATATATTCGTGCGAATGAATTAGAATTGATCGTACGAATGAATTAGAATGGATCGTGCGAATGAATTAGAATGGATCGTACGAATGAATTACAAAGGATACATTCGTGCGAATGAATTAGAATGGATACATTCGTGCGAAAGAATTAGAATAGATCGTATGAATGAAATAGAATGGATCCTATGAATGAATTAGAATGGATCGTGCGAATGAATTAGAATGGATCGTACGAATGAATTAGAATGGGTCGTGGTAATGAATTAGAATTGATCAAACGAATGAATTAGCATGGATTGTACGAATGAATTAGAATGGATCGGACGAATGAATTAAAATGGATCGTACGAATGAATTAGAATGGATACATTCGTGCGAATGAATTAGAATGGATCGGACGAATGAATTAGAATGGATCGTACGAATGAATTAGAATGGATCGTGCGAATGAATTAGAATGGATCGTACGAATGAATTAGAATGGATCGTACGAATGAACTAGAATGGATACATTCGTGCGAATGAATTAGAATGGATCGTGCGAATGAATTAGAATGGATCGTACGAATGAATTAGAATGGATCGTACGAATGAACTAGAATGGATACATTCGTGCGAATGAATTAGAATGGATCGTACGAATGAATTAGAATGGATCGTACAAAATGAATTAGAATAGATCTTACGAATGAATAAGAATGGATCGTACGAATGAATTAGAATGGATCGTACGAATGAATTAGAATGGATACATTCGTGCGAATGAATTAGAATGGATCGGACGAATGAATTAGAATGGATCGTACGAATGAATTAGAATGGATCAAATGAATGAATTAGAATGGTTACATTCATGCGAATGAATTAGAATGGATCGTACGAATGGATTAGAATGGATCATACGAATGGATTAGAATGGATACATTCGAGCGAATGAATTAGAATGGATCGTACAAATGAATTAGAATGGATCGTACGAATGGATTAGAATGGATCCTACGAATGGATTAGAATGGATACCTTTGTGCATATGAATTAGAATGGATCGTACGAATGAATTAGAATGGATCATATTAATGAATTAGAATGGATCGTACGAATGAATTAGAATGGATACATTCGTGCACGATCCATTCTAATTCATTCGCACGAATGTATCCATTCTAATTCATTCGTACGATCCATTCTAATTCATTAATATGATCCATTCTAATTCATTCGTACGATCCATTCTAATTCATTCGGACAATCCATTCTATTTCATTCGCACGAATGTATCCATTCTAATTCATTCGTACGATCCATTCTAATTCATTCGTACGATCCATTCTATTTCATTCGTATGATCCATTCTAATTAATTCGTATGATCCATGCTAATTCATTCGTACGATCCATTCTAATTCATTCATACAATCTATTCTAATTCATTCGTATGATCCATTCTAATTCATTCGTACGCACGAATGTATCCATTCTAATTCATTCGTACGAATCCATTCTAATTCATTCGTACGATCCATTCTAATTCATTCGCACGATCCATTCTAATTCATTCGTACGATCCATTCTAATTCATTCGCACGAATGTATCCATTCTAATTCATTCGTACGATCCATTCTAATTCATTCGTACGATCCATTCTAATTCATTCGTACGATCCATTCTAATTCATTCGCACGAATGTATCCATTCTAGTTCATTCGTACGATCCATTCTAATTCATTCGTACGATCCATTCTAATTCATTCGCACGATCCATTCTAACTCATTAGCACGATCCATGCTAATTCATTCGTTCGATCAATTCTAATTCATTAGCACGATCCATTCTAATTCATTCGTACGATCCATTCTAATTCATTTGCACGATCCATTCTAATTCATTCATAGGATCAATTCTAATACATTCGTACGATCCATTCTAATTCCTTCGTACGATCCATTCTAATTCATTCGTACGATCCATTCTAATTCATTCATACAATCCATTCTAATTCTTTCACACGATCCATTCTAATTCATTCGTACGATCCATTCTAAATCATTCGTGCAATCCATTCTATTTCATTCGTACGATCAATTCTAATTCATTCATAGGATCCATTCTAATTCATTCATACGATCTATTCTAATTCTTTCGCACGAATGTATCAATTGTAATTCATTCGCACGAATGTATCCATTCTAATTCATTCATATGATCCATTCTAATTCTTTCACACGATCCATTCTAATTCATTCGTAGGATCCATTCTAATTCATTCGTACAATGAGTAAGAATGGATTGTACGAATGAAATAGAATGGATTGTACAAATGATTTAGAATGGATATATTCGTGCGAATGAATTAGAATGGATTGTGCGAATGAATTAGAATGGATCGTACGAATGAATTAGAATGGATCGTGTGAAAGAATTAGAATGGATTGTATGAATGAATTAGAATAGATCGTATGAATGAATTAGAATGGATCCTATGAGTGAATTAGAATTGATATGAAGGAATTAGAAAGGATCGTACGAAGGAATTAGAATGGATCATACGAATGAAGTAGAATGGATCGTGCTAATGAATTAGAATGGATACATTCGTGCGAATGAATTAGAATGGATCGTATGAATGAATTAGAATGGATCGTACGAATGAATTCTAATGGATCATGCGAATGAATTAGAATGGATATATTCGTGCTAATGAATTAGAATGGATCGTGCGAATGAATTAGAATGGATCGTATGAATGAATTAGAATGGATACATTCGTGCAAATGAATTAGAATGGATCGTATGAATGAATTAGAATAGATCGTGCTAATGAATTAGAATTAGAATGGATATATTCGTGCAAATGAATTAGAATGGATCGTACGAATGAATTAGAATGGATCATATGAATTAATTAGAATGGATCATACGAATGAATTAGAATGGATCGTACGAATGAATTAGAATGGATCGTACGAATGAATTAGAATGGATCGTGCGAATGAATTAGAATGGATTATACAAATGAATTAGAATGGATACATTCGTGCGAATGAATTAGAATGGATCGTACGAATGAGTAAGAATGGATCGTATGAATGAATTAGATTGGATCGTACGAATGAACTAGAATAGAATGGATCGTACGAATAAATTAGAATGGATCGTACCAATAAGTAAGAATGGATCGTACGAATGAATTAGAATAGATCGTACGAATGAATTAGAATGGATCGTATGAAGGAATTAGAATGGATCGTACGAATGAATTAGAATGGATATATTCGTCCAAATGAATTAGAATGGATCGTATGAATGTATTAGAATGGATCGTACGAATGAATTAGAATGGATACGTACGAATGAATTAGAATGGATACATTCGTGCGAATGAATTAGAATGGATCGTACCAATGAGTAAGAATGGATCGTACGAATGAATTAGAATGGATCGTGTGAAAGAATTAGAATGGATTGTATGAATGAATTAGAATGAATTCGTTCGATCAATTCTAATTCATTAGCACGATCCATTCTAATTCATTCGTATTATCCATTCTAATTCCTTCGTACGATCCATTCTAATTCCTTCGTATCCATTCTAATTCACTCATACGATCTATTCTAATTCATTCATACGATCTATTCTAATTCATTCATACAATCCATTCTAATTCTTTCACACGATCCATTCTAATTCATTTGTACGATCTATTCTAATTCATTCGCACAATCCATTCTTATTCATTCGCACGAATGTATCCATTCTAAATCATTCGTACAATCCATTCTATTTCATTCGTACGATCCATTCTTACTCATTGTACGAATGAATTAGACTGGATCCTACGAATGAATTAGAATGGATCGTGTGAAAGAATTAGAATGGATCATACGAATGAATTAGAATGGATACATTCGTGCGAAAGAATTAGAATAGATCGTATGAATGAATTAGAATGGATCCTATGAATGAATTAGAATGGATCCTGCGAATGAATTAGAACGGATCGTACGAATGGATTAGAATGGATCGTATGAGTGAATTAGAATGGATACGAAGGAATTAGAATGGATTGTACGAAGGAATTAGAATGGATCATACGAATGAATTAGAATGGATCGTGTGAATGAATTAGAATGGATCGTACGAATGAATTAGAATGGATCGTGTGAAAGAATTAGAATGAATCGTGCGAATGAATTAGAATGGATCGTGCGAATGAATTAGAATGGATCGTACGAATGAATTAGAATGGATACATTTGTGCGAATGAATTAGAATGGATCGTACGAATGAATTAGAATGGATCGTGTGAAAGAATTAGAATGGATTGTACGAATGAATTAGAATGGATCCTACGAATGAATTAGAATGGATCGTACGAATGAATTAGAATGGATCGTACGAATGAATTAGAATGGATACATTCGTGCGAATGAATTAGAATGGACCGGACGAATGAATTAGAATGGATCGTACGAATGAATTAGAATGGATCAAATGAATGAATTAGAATGGATCGTACGAATAAATTAGAATGGATACATTCGTCCGAATGAATTAGAATGGATCGTACGAATGAATTAGAATGGATCGTATCAATGAATTAGAATGGATCGTACGAATGAATTAGAATGGATCAAATGAATGAATTAGAATGGATCGTATGAATGAATTAGAATGCATCGTACGAAAGAATTAGAATGGATCGTGCGAATGAAATAGAATGGATCGTATGAATGAATTAGAATGGATTGTACGAATGGATTAGAATGGATCATACGAATGCATTCTAATTCCTTCGTACGATCCATTCTAATTCCATTCGTACGATCCATTCTAATTCCATTCGTACGATCCATTCTAATTCCTTCGTACGATCCATTCTAATTCCATTTGTACGAATGAATTAGAATGGATCGTACGAATGAATTAGAATGGATCGTACGAATGAATTAGAATGGATACATTCGTGCGAATGAATTAGAATGGATCGTACGAATGAATTAGAATGGATCGTGCGAATGAATTAGAATGGATCGTACGAATGAATTAGAATGGATTCGTACGAATGAATTAGAATGGATACATTCGTGCGTACGAATGAATTAGAATGGATCATACGAATGAATTAGAATAGATTGTATGAATGAATTAGAATGGATCGTACGAATGAATTAGCATGGATCATACGAATTAATTAGAATGGATCATACGAATGAAATAGAATGGATCGTACGAATGAATTAGAATGGATCGTACGAATGAATTAGAATGGATACATTCGTGCGAATGAAATAGAATGGATTGTCCGAATGAATTAGAATGGATCGTACGAATGAATTAGAATGGATCATATTAATGAATTAGAATGGATCGTACGAATGAATTAGAATGGATACATTCGTGCACGATCCATTCTAATTCATTCGCACGAATGTATCCATTCTAATTCATTCGTACGATCCATTCTAATTCATTAATATGATCCATTCTAATTCATTCGTACGATCCATTCTAATTCATTCGGACAATCCATTCTATTTCATTCGCACGAATGTATCCATTCTAATTCATTCGTACGATCCATTCTAATTCATTCGTACGATCCATTCTATTTCATTCGTATGATCCATTCTAATTAATTCGTATGATCCATGCTAATTCATTCGTACGATCCATTCTAATTCATTCATACAATCTATTCTAATTCATTCGTATGATCCATTCTAATTCATTCGTACGCACGAATGTATCCATTCTAATTCATTCGTACGAATCCATTCTAATTCATTCGTACGATCCATTCTAATTCATTCGCACGATCCATTCTAATTCATTCGTACGATCCATTCTAATTCATTCGCACGAATGTATCCATTCTAATTCATTCGTACGATCCATTCTAATTCATTCGTACGATCCATTCTAATTCATTCGTACGATCCATTCTAATTCATTCGCACGAATGTATCCATTCTAGTTCATTCGTACGATCCATTCTAATTCATTCGTACGATCCATTCTAATTCATTCGCACGATCCATTCTAACTCATTAGCACGATCCATGCTAATTCATTCGTTCGATCAATTCTAATTCATTAGCACGATCCATTCTAATTCATTCGTACGATCCATTCTAATTCATTTGCACGATCCATTCTAATTCATTCATAGGATCAATTCTAATACATTCGTACGATCCATTCTAATTCCTTCGTACGATCCATTCTAATTCATTCGTACGATCCATTCTAATTCATTCATACAATCCATTCTAATTCTTTCACACGATCCATTCTAATTCATTCGTACGATCCATTCTAAATCATTCGTGCAATCCATTCTATTTCATTCGTACGATCAATTCTAATTCATTCATAGGATCCATTCTAATTCATTCATACGATCTATTCTAATTCTTTCGCACGAATGTATCAATTGTAATTCATTCGCACGAATGTATCCATTCTAATTCATTCATATGATCCATTCTAATTCTTTCACACGATCCATTCTAATTCATTCGTAGGATCCATTCTAATTCATTCGTACAATGAGTAAGAATGGATTGTACGAATGAAATAGAATGGATTGTACAAATGATTTAGAATGGATATATTCGTGCGAATGAATTAGAATGGATTGTGCGAATGAATTAGAATGGATCGTACGAATGAATTAGAATGGATCGTGTGAAAGAATTAGAATGGATTGTATGAATGAATTAGAATAGATCGTATGAATGAATTAGAATGGATCCTATGAGTGAATTAGAATTGATATGAAGGAATTAGAAAGGATCGTACGAAGGAATTAGAATGGATCATACGAATGAAGTAGAATGGATCGTGCTAATGAATTAGAATGGATACATTCGTGCGAATGAATTAGAATGGATCGTATGAATGAATTAGAATGGATCGTACGAATGAATTCTAATGGATCATGCGAATGAATTAGAATGGATATATTCGTGCTAATGAATTAGAATGGATCGTGCGAATGAATTAGAATGGATCGTATGAATGAATTAGAATGGATACATTCGTGCAAATGAATTAGAATGGATCGTATGAATGAATTAGAATAGATCGTGCTAATGAATTAGAATTAGAATGGATATATTCGTGCAAATGAATTAGAATGGATCGTACGAATGAATTAGAATGGATCATATGAATTAATTAGAATGGATCATACGAATGAATTAGAATGGATCGTACGAATGAATTAGAATGGATCGTACGAATGAATTAGAATGGATCGTGCGAATGAATTAGAATGGATTATACAAATGAATTAGAATGGATACATTCGTGCGAATGAATTAGAATGGATCGTACGAATGAGTAAGAATGGATCGTATGAATGAATTAGATTGGATCGTACGAATGAACTAGAATAGAATGGATCGTACGAATAAATTAGAATGGATCGTACCAATAAGTAAGAATGGATCGTACGAATGAATTAGAATAGATCGTACGAATGAATTAGAATGGATCGTATGAAGGAATTAGAATGGATCGTACGAATGAATTAGAATGGATATATTCGTCCAAATGAATTAGAATGGATCGTATGAATGTATTAGAATGGATCGTACGAATGAATTAGAATGGATACGTACGAATGAATTAGAATGGATACATTCGTGCGAATGAATTAGAATGGATCGTACCAATGAGTAAGAATGGATCGTACGAATGAATTAGAATGGATCGTGTGAAAGAATTAGAATGGATTGTATGAATGAATTAGAATGAATTCGTTCGATCAATTCTAATTCATTAGCACGATCCATTCTAATTCATTCGTATTATCCATTCTAATTCCTTCGTACGATCCATTCTAATTCCTTCGTATCCATTCTAATTCACTCATACGATCTATTCTAATTCATTCATACGATCTATTCTAATTCATTCATACAATCCATTCTAATTCTTTCACACGATCCATTCTAATTCATTTGTACGATCTATTCTAATTCATTCGCACAATCCATTCTTATTCATTCGCACGAATGTATCCATTCTAAATCATTCGTACAATCCATTCTATTTCATTCGTACGATCCATTCTTACTCATTGTACGAATGAATTAGACTGGATCCTACGAATGAATTAGAATGGATCGTGTGAAAGAATTAGAATGGATCATACGAATGAATTAGAATGGATACATTCGTGCGAAAGAATTAGAATAGATCGTATGAATGAATTAGAATGGATCCTATGAATGAATTAGAATGGATCCTGCGAATGAATTAGAACGGATCGTACGAATGGATTAGAATGGATCGTATGAGTGAATTAGAATGGATACGAAGGAATTAGAATGGATTGTACGAAGGAATTAGAATGGATCATACGAATGAATTAGAATGGATCGTGTGAATGAATTAGAATGGATCGTACGAATGAATTAGAATGGATCGTGTGAAAGAATTAGAATGAATCGTGCGAATGAATTAGAATGGATCGTGCGAATGAATTAGAATGGATCGTACGAATGAATTAGAATGGATACATTTGTGCGAATGAATTAGAATGGATCGTACGAATGAATTAGAATGGATCGTGTGAAAGAATTAGAATGGATTGTACGAATGAATTAGAATGGATCCTACGAATGAATTAGAATGGATCGTACGAATGAATTAGAATGGATCGTACGAATGAATTAGAATGGATACATTCGTGCGAATGAATTAGAATGGACCGGACGAATGAATTAGAATGGATCGTACGAATGAATTAGAATGGATCAAATGAATGAATTAGAATGGATCGTACGAATAAATTAGAATGGATACATTCGTCCGAATGAATTAGAATGGATCGTACGAATGAATTAGAATGGATCGTATCAATGAATTAGAATGGATCGTACGAATGAATTAGAATGGATCAAATGAATGAATTAGAATGGATCGTATGAATGAATTAGAATGCATCGTACGAAAGAATTAGAATGGATCGTGCGAATGAAATAGAATGGATCGTATGAATGAATTAGAATGGATTGTACGAATGGATTAGAATGGATCATACGAATGCATTCTAATTCCTTCGTACGATCCATTCTAATTCCATTCGTACGATCCATTCTAATTCCATTCGTACGATCCATTCTAATTCCTTCGTACGATCCATTCTAATTCCATTTGTACGAATGAATTAGAATGGATCGTACGAATGAATTAGAATGGATCGTACGAATGAATTAGAATGGATACATTCGTGCGAATGAATTAGAATGGATCGTACGAATGAATTAGAATGGATCGTGCGAATGAATTAGAATGGATCGTACGAATGAATTAGAATGGATTCGTACGAATGAATTAGAATGGATACATTCGTGCGTACGAATGAATTAGAATGGATCATACGAATGAATTAGAATAGATTGTATGAATGAATTAGAATGGATCGTACGAATGAATTAGCATGGATCATACGAATTAATTAGAATGGATCATACGAATGAAATAGAATGGATCGTACGAATGAATTAGAATGGATCGTACGAATGAATTAGAATGGATACATTCGTGCGAATGAAATAGAATGGATTGTCCGAATGAATTAGAATGGATCGTACGAATGAATTAGAATGGATCATATTAATGAATTAGAATGGATCGTACGAATGAATTAGAATGGATACATTCGTGCGAATGAATTAGAATGGATCGTGCACGAATGTATACATTCTAATTCATTCGTACGATCCATTCTAATTCATTAATATGATCCATTCTAACTCATTCGTACGATCCATTCTAATTCATATGCACAAAGGTATCCATTCTAATCCATTCGTAGGATCCATTCTAATCCATTCGTACGATCCATTCTAATTCATTTGTACGATCCATTCTAATTCATTCGCTCGAATGTATCCATTCTAATCCATTCGTATGATCCATTCTAATCCATTCGTACGATCCATTCTAATTCATTCGCATGAATGTAACCATTCTAATTCATTCATTTGATCCATTCTAATTCATTCGTACGATCCATTCTAATTCATTCGTCCGATCCATTCTAATTCATTCGCACGAATGTATCCATTCTAATTCATTCGTACGATCCATTCTAATTCATTCGTACGATCCATTCTTATTCATTCGTAAGATCCATTCTAATTCATTTTGTACGATCCATTCTAATTCATTCGTACGATCCATTCTAATTCATTCGCACGAATGTATCCATTCTAGTTCATTCGTACGATCCATTCTAATTCATTCGTACGATCCATTCTAATTCATTCGCACGATCCATTCTAATTCATTCGCACGAATGTATCCATTCTAGTTCATTCGTACGATCCATTCTAATTCATTCGTACGATCCATTCTAATTCATTCGCACGATCCATTCTAATTCATTCGTACGATCCATTCTAATTCATTCGTCCGATCCATTCTAATTCATTCGCACGAATGTATCCATTCTAATTCATTCGTACGATCCATTTTAATTCATTCGTCCGATCCATTCTAATTCATTCGTACAATCCATGCTAATTCATTCGTTTGATCAATTCTAATTCATTACCACGACCCATTCTAATTCATTCGTACGATCCATTCTAATTCATTCGCACGATCCATTCTAATTCATTCATAGGATCCATTCTATTTCATTCATACGATCTATTCTAATTCTTTCGCACGAATGTATCCATTCTAATTCATTCGCACGAATGTATCCTTTGTAATTCATTCGTACGATCCATTCTAATTCATTCGCACGATCCATTCTAATTCATTCGTACGATCAATTCTAATTCATTCGCACGAATGTATCCATTCTAATTCATTCGTACGATCCATTCTAATTCATTCATAGGATCCATTCTAATTCATTCATACAATCCATTCTAATTCATTCGCACGAATGTATCCATTCTAATTCATTCGTACGATCAGTTCTAATTCATTCACAAAATCTATTCTAATTCATTCATACGATCCATTTTAATGGATCGTATGAATGAATTAGAATGGATCGTACGAATGAATTAGAATGGATCGTGCGAATGAATTAGAATGGATCGTACGAATGAATAAGAATGGATCGTACGAATGAACTAGAATGGATACATTCGTGCGAATGAATTAGAATGGATCGTATGAATGAATTAGAATGGATCGTACGAATGAATTAGAATGGATCGTGCGAATGAATTAGAATGGATTGTATGAATGAATTAGAATGGATCTTACGAATGAATTAGAATGGATCGTACGAATGAATTAGAATGGATCCTACGAATGAATTAGAATGGATACATTCGTGCGAATGAATTAGAATGTATCGGATGAATGAATTACAATAGAATTAGAATGGATCGTAAGAATGGATCGTCATTCTAATTCATTCGTATGATCCATTCTAATTCATTTGTATCCATTCTATTTCATTCGCACGATCCATTCTAATTCATTCACGCAATCTATTCTAATTCATTCGTACGATCCATTCTAATTCATTCGTACGATCCATTCTAATTCATTCAAACAATCCATTCTAATTTATTCGCACGAATGTATCCATTCTAATTCATTTGCAGGATCCATTTTAATTCATTCCTATGATCTATTCTAATTCATTCGTACGATCCATTCTAATTCATTCTAATTCATTCGTACGATCCATTCTATGATCCATTCTAATTCATTCGTATATTCCATTCTAATTCATTAGCACGATCCATGCTAATGAATTAGAATGGATCGTACGATCCAATCTAATTCATTCATACGATCCATTCTTACTCATTCGTATGATCCATTCTAATTCAATCATACGATCCATTCTAATTCATTCGTACGATCCATTCTCTTTCACACGATCCATTCTAATTCATTCGTACGATCCATTCTAATTCATTAGCATGGATCGTGCTAATGAATTAGAATGGAATATATGAATGAATTAGAATGGATTGTAGAATGGATCGTACTAATGAATTAGAATGAATTAGAATGGATCGTACGAATGAATTAGAATGGATCGTACGAATGAATTAGCATGGATCGTGCTAATGAATTAGAATGGAACGTACGAATGAATTAGAAATGGATCGTGTGAAAGAATTAGAATGGATTATATGAATGAATTAGAATGGATCGTACGAAGGAATTAGAATGGATCGTACGAATGAATTGGAATGGATCGTACGAATGAATAAGAATAGATCGTACGAATGAATTAGAATGGATCGTACGAATGAATTAGAATGGATCGTGTGAAAGAATTAGAATACGAAGGAATAAGAATGGATCATACGAATGAAATAGAATGGATCGTACGAAGGAATTAGAATGGATCGTACGAAGGAATTAGAATGCATTCGTATGATCCATTCTAATCCATTCGTACAATCCATTCTAATTCATTCATACGATCCATTCTATTTCATTCGCACGATCCATTCTAATTCTTTCGTACGATGCATTCTAATTCATTCATACGATCCATTCTAATTCATTCATTTGATCCATTCTAATTCATTCGTACGATCCATTCTAATTCATTGATACGATCCATTCTAATTCATTCGTACGATCCATTCTAATTCATTCGGACGAATATATCCATTCTAATTTATTCGTACGATCCATTCTAATTCATTCATTTGATCCATTCTAATTCATTCGTACGATCCATTCTAATTCATTCGTCCGGTCCATTCTAATTCATTCGCACGAATGTATCCATTCTAATTCATTCGTACGATCCATTCTAATTCATTCGTACGATCCATTCTAATTCATTCGTAGGATCCATTCTAATTCATTCGTACAATCCATTCTAATTCTTTCACACGATCCATTCTAATTCATTCGTACGATCCATTCTAATTCATTCGCACAAATGTATCCATTCTAATTCATTCGTACGATCCATTCTAATTCATTCGCACGATCCATTCTAATTCATTCGTACGATTCATTCTAATTCTTTCACACGATCCATTCTAATTCATTCGTACGATCCATTCTAATTCATTCACACGATCCATTCTAATTCATTCGTATGATCCATTCTAATTCCTTCGTACAATCCATTCTAATTCCTTCGTATCCATTCTAATTCACTCATACGATCCATTCTAATCCATTCGTACGATCCGTTCTAATTCATTCGCAGGATCCATTCTAATTCATTCATAGGATCCATTCTAATTCATTCATACGATCTATTCTAATTCTTTCGCACGAATGTATCCATTCTAATTCATTCGTATGATCCATTCTAATTCTTTCACACGATCCATTCTAATTCATTCGTAGGATCCAGTCTAATTCATTCGTACAATGAGTAAGAATGGATCGTACGAATGAAATAGAATGGATTGTACGAATGATTTAGAATGGATACATTCGTGCGAATGAATAAGAATGGATTGTGCGAATGAATTAGAATAGATCGTACGAATGAATTAGAATGGATCGTGTGAAAGAATTAGAATGGATTGTATGAATGAATTAGAATAGATCGTATGAATGAATTAGAATAGATCGTATGAGTGAATTAGAATGGATACGAAGGAATTAGAATGGATCGTACGAAGGAATTAGAATGGATAATACGAATGAATTAGAATGGATCGTGCTAATGAATTAGAATTGATCGAACGAATTCATTCTAATTCATTCATACAATCCATTCTAATTCTTTCACACGATCCATTCTAATTCATTCGTACGATCCATTCTTACTCATTGGTACGATCCATTCTAATTCATTCGCACGAATGTATCCATTCTAATTCATTCGTACGTATCCATTCTAATTCATTCGTACGATCCATTCTAATACATTCATACGATCCATTCTAATTCATTTGGACGAATATATCCATTCTAATTCATTCGTACGATCCATTCTAATTCCTTCATACGATCCATTCTAATTCATTCGTACGATCTATTCTAATTCATTCGTACGATCCATTCTTACTTATTGGTACGATCCATTCTAATTTATTCGTACGATCCATTCTATTCTAGTTCATTCGTACGATCCAATCTAATTCATTCATACGATCCATTCTTACTCATTCGTACGATCCATTCTAATTCATTCGCACGAATGTATCCATTCTAATTCATTTGTATAATCCATTCTAATTCATTCGCACGATCCATTCTAATTCATTCGTACGATCCATTCTAATTCATTCGTACGATCCATTCTAATTCATTCGTATGATCCATTCTAATTAATTCATATGATCCATTCTAATTCATTCGTACGATCCATTCTAATTCATTTGCACGAATATATCCATTCTAATTCTAATTCATTAGCACGATCTATTCTAATTCATTCATACGATCCATTCTAATTCATTTGCACGAATGTATCCATTCTAATTCATTCATACGATCCATTCTAATTCATTCGCACGATCCATTCTAATTCATTAGCACGAATATATCCATTCTAATTCATTCGCATGATCCATTCGAATTCATTCGTACGATCCATTCTAATTAATTCATACGATCCATTCTAATTCATTCGCACGAATGTATCCATTCTAATTCATTAGCACGATCCATTCTACTTCATTCGTATGATCCATTCTAATTCCTTCGTACGATCCTTTCTAATTCCTTCATATCAATTCTAATTCACTCATAGGATCCATTCTAATTCATTCATACGATCTATTCTAATTCATTCATACAATCCATTCTAATTCTTTCACACGATCCATTCTAATTCATTCGTACGATCCATTCTAATTCATTCGCACAATCCATTCTAATTCATTCGCACGAATGTATCCATTCTAAATCATTTGTACAATCCATTCTATTTCATTCGTACAATCCATTCTTACTCATTGTACGAATGAATTAGAATGGATCCTACGAATGAATTAGAATGGATCGTGTGAAAGAATTAGAATGGATCATATGAATGAATTAGAATGGATACATTCGTGCGAATGAATTACAATTGATACATTCGTGCGAAAGAATTAGAATAGATCGTATGAATGAATTAGAATGGATCCTATGAATGAATTAGAATTGATCGTACGAATGAAATAGAATGGATTGCACGAATGATTTAGAATGGATCGTACGAATGAATTAGAATGGATCGTGTGAAAGAATTAGAATGGATTGTATGAATGAATTAGAATGGATCGTACGAATGAATTAGAATGGATCGTACGAAGGAATTAGAATGGATCGTACGAATGTATTAGAATTGATCCTATGAATGAATTAGAATGGATCGTGCAAATGAATTAGAATGGATCGTACGAATGAATTAGAATGGATCGTGCTAATGAATTAGAATTGATCGAACGAATGAATTAGCATGGATCGTGCTAATGAGTTAGAATGGATCGTGCGAATGAATTAGAATGGATCGTACGAATGAATTAGAATGGATCGTACGAATGAACTAGAATGGATACATTCGTGCGAATGAATTAGAATGGATCGTACGAATGAATTAGAATGGATCGTACGAATGAATTAGAATGGATCGTACGAATGAATTAGAATGGATACATTCGTGCGAATGAATTAGAATGGATCGTACGAATGAATTAGAATGGATCGTGCGAATGAATTAAAATGGATCGTACGAATGAATTAGAATGGATTCGTACGAATGAATTAGAATGGATACATTCGTGCGTACGAATGAATTAGAATGGATCATACGAATGAATTAGAATAGATTGTATGAATGAATTAGAATGGATCGTACGAATGAATTAGCATGGATCATACGAATTAATTAGAATGGATCATACGAATGAAATAGAATGGATCGTACGAATGAATTAGAATGGATCGTACGAATGAATTAGAATGGATACATTCGTGCGAATGAAATAGAATGGATTGTCCGAATGAATTAGAATGGATCGTACGAATGAATTAGAATGGATCATATTAATGAATTAGAATGGATCGTACGAATGAATTAGAATGGATACATTCGTGCGAATGAATTAGAATGGATCGTGCACGAATGTATCCATTCTAATTCATTCGTACGATCCATTCTAATTCATTAATATGATCCATTCTAATTCATTCGTACGATCCATTCTAATTCATATGCACAAAGGTATCCATTCTAATCCATTCGTAGGATCCATTCTAATCCATTCGTACGATCCATTCTAATTCATTTGTACGATCCATTCTAATTCATTCGCTCGAATGTATCCATTCTAATCCATTCGTATGATCCATTCTAATCCATTCGTACGATCCATTCTAATTCATTCGCATGAATGTAACCATTCTAATTCATTCATTTGATCCATTCTAATTCATTCGTACGATCCATTCTAATTCATTCGTCCGATCCATTCTAATTCATTCGCACGAATGTATCCATTCTAATTCATTCGTACGATCCATTCTAATTCATTCGTACGATCCATTCTTATTCATTCGTAAGATCCATTCTAATTCATTTTGTACGATCCATTCTAATTCATTCGTACGATCCATTCTAATTCATTCGCACGAATGTATCCATTCTAGTTCATTCGTACGATCCATTCTAATTCATTCGTACGATCCATTCTAATTCATTCGCACGATCCATTCTAATTCATTCGCACGAATGTATCCATTCTAGTTCATTCGTACGATCCATTCTAATTCATTCGTACGATCCATTCTAATTCATTCGCACGATCCATTCTAATTCATTCGTACGATCCATTCTAATTCATTCGTCCGATCCATTCTAATTCATTCGCACGAATGTATCCATTCTAATTCATTCGTACGATCCATTTTAATTCATTCGTCCGATCCATTCTAATTCATTCGTACAATCCATGCTAATTCATTCGTTTGATCAATTCTAATTCATTACCACGACCCATTCTAATTCATTCGTACGATCCATTCTAATTCATTCGCACGATCCATTCTAATTCATTCATAGGATCCATTCTATTTCATTCATACGATCTATTCTAATTCTTTCGCACGAATGTATCCATTCTAATTCATTCGCACGAATGTATCCTTTGTAATTCATTCGTACGATCCATTCTAATTCATTCGCACGATCCATTCTAATTCATTCGTACGATCAATTCTAATTCATTCGCACGAATGTATCCATTCTAATTCATTCGTACGATCCATTCTAATTCATTCATAGGATCCATTCTAATTCATTCATACAATCCATTCTAATTCATTCGCACGAATGTATCCATTCTAATTCATTCGTACGATCAGTTCTAATTCATTCACAAAATCTATTCTAATTCATTCATACGATCCATTTTAATGGATCGTATGAATGAATTAGAATGGATCGTACGAATGAATTAGAATGGATCGTGCGAATGAATTAGAATGGATCGTACGAATGAATAAGAATGGATCGTACGAATGAACTAGAATGGATACATTCGTGCGAATGAATTAGAATGGATCGTATGAATGAATTAGAATGGATCGTACGAATGAATTAGAATGGATCGTGCGAATGAATTAGAATGGATTGTATGAATGAATTAGAATGGATCTTACGAATGAATTAGAATGGATCGTACGAATGAATTAGAATGGATCCTACGAATGAATTAGAATGGATACATTCGTGCGAATGAACTAGAATGGATACATTCGTGCGAATGAATTAGAATGGATCCTACGAATGAATTAGAATGTATCGGATGGATACATCCATTCTAATTCATTCGCACGAATGTATCCATTCTAGTTCATTCGTACGATCTGGATACATTCGTGTGAATGAATTAAAATGGATCGTATGAATGAATTAGAATAGATTTTGTGAATGAATTAGAACTGATCGTACGAATGAATTAGAATGGATACATTCGTGCGAATGAATTAGAATGGATTGTATGAATGAATTAGAATGGATCCTATGAATGAATTAGAATGGATCGTACGAATGAATTAGAATGGATACATTCGTGCGAATGAATTAGAATTGATCGTACAAATGAATTAGAATGGATCGTGCGAATGAATTAGAATGGATCGTACGAATGAATTACAATGGATACATTCGTGCGAATGAATAAGAATGGATACATTCGTGCGAAAGAATTAGAATAGATCGTATGAATGAATTAGAATGGATCCTATGAATGAATTAGAATGGATCGTGCGAATGAATTAGAATGGATCGTACGAATGAATTAGAATGGATCGTGCTAATGAATTAGAATTGATCGAACGAATGAATTAGCATGGATTGTACTAATGAATTAGAATGGATCGGACGAATGAATTAGAATGGATCGTACGAATGAATTAGAATGGATACATTCGTGCGAATGAATTAGAATGGATCGGACGAATGAATTAGAATGGATCGTACGAATGAATTAGAATGGATCGTGCGAATGAATTAGAATGGATCATACGAATGAATTAGAATGGATCGTACGAATAAACTAGAATGGATACATTCGTGCGAATGAATTAGAATGGATCGTGCGAATTAATTAGAATGGATCGTACGAATGAATTAGAATGGATCGTATGAATGAACTAGAATGGATACATTCGTGCGAATGAATTAGAATGGATCGTACGAATGAATTAGAATGGATCGTACGAATGAATTAGAATGGATCTTACGAATGAATTAGAATGGATCGTACGAATGAATTAGAATGGATCGTACGAATGAATTAGAATGGATACATTCGTGCGAATGAATTAGAATGGATCGGACGAATGAATTAGAATGGATCGTACGAATGAATTAGAATGGATCAAATGAATGAATTAGAATGGTTACATTCATGCGAATGAATTAGAATGGATCGTACTAATGGATTAGAATGGATCATACGAATGGATTAGAATGGATACATTCGAGCGAATGAATTAGAATGGATCGTACGAATGGATTAGAATGGATCCAACGAATGGATTAGAATGGATACCTTTGTGCATATGAATTAGAATGGATCGTACGAATGAATTAGAGTGGATCATATTAATGAATTAGAATGGATCGTACGAATGAAATAGAATGGATACATTCGTGCACGATCCATTCTAATTCATTCGCACGAATGTATCCATTCTAATTCATTCGTACGATCCATTCTAGTTCATTAATATGATCCATTCTAATTCATTCGTACGATCCATTCTAATTCATTCGGACAATCCATTCTAATTCATTCGCACGAATGTATCCATTCTAATTCATTCGTACGATCCATTCTAATTCATTCGTACGATCCATTCTAATTCATTCGTATGATCCATTCTAATTAATTCGTATTATCCATTCTAATTCATTCGTACGATCCATTCTAATTCATTCATACAATCTATTCTAATTCATTCGTATGATCCATTCTAATTCATTCGTACGCACGAATGTATCCATTTTAATTTATTCGTACGAATCCATTCTAATTCATTCGTACGATCCATTCTAATTCATTCGCACGATCCATTCTAATTCATTCGTACGATCCATTCTAATTCATTCGCACGAATGTATCCATTCTAATTCATTCGTACGATCCATTCTAATTCATTCGTACGATCCATTCTAATTCATTCGTACGAATGTATCCATTCTAGTTCATTCGTATGATCCATTCTAATTCATTCGTACGATCCATTCTAATTCATTCGCAAGATCCATTCTAACTCATTAGCACGATCCATGCTAATTCATTCGTTCGATCAATTCTAATTCATTAGCACGATCCATTATAATTCATTCGTACGATCCATTCTAATTCATTCGCACGATCCATTCTAATTCATTCATAGGATCCATTCTAATACATTCGTACGATCCATTCTAATTCCTTTGTACGATCCATTCTAATTCATTCGTACGATCCATTCTAATTCATTCATACAATCCATTCTAATTCTTTCACACGAACCATTCTAATTCATTCGTACGATCAATTCTAAATCATTCGTGCAATCCATTCTATTTCATTCGTACGATCAATTCTAATTCATTCATAGGATCCATTCTAATTCATTCATACGATCTATTCTAATTCTTTCGCACGAATGTATCCATTCTAATTCATTCGCACGATTGCATCCATTCTAATTCATTCATACGATCCATTCTAATTCTTTCACACGATCCATTCTAATTCATTCGTAGGATCCATTCTAATTCATTCGTACAATGAGTAAGAATGGATTGTACGAATGAAATAGAATGGATTGTACGAATGATTTAGAATGGATACATTCGTGCGAATGAATTAGAATGGATTGTGCGAATGAATTAGAATAGATCGTAGGAATGAATTAGAATGGATCGTGTGAAAGAATTAGAATGGATTGTATGAATGAATTAGAATAGATCGTATGAATGAATTAGAATGGATCGTATGAGTGAATTAGAATGGATACGAAGGAATTAGAAAGGATCGTACGAAGGAATTAGAATGGATCATACGAATGTATTAGAATGGATCGTGCTAATGAATTAGATTGGATACATTCGTGCGAATGAATTAGAATGGATCGTATGAATGAATTAGAATAGATCGTACGAATGAATTCGAATGGATCGTGCGAATGAATTAGAATGGATATATTCGTGCTAATGAATTAGAATGGATCGTGCGAATGAATTAGAATGGATCGTATGAATGAATTAGAATGGATAAATTCGTGCAAATGAATTAGAATGGATCGTATGAATGAATTAGAATAGATCGTGCTAATGAATTAGAATTAGAATGGATATATTCGTGCAAATGAATTAGAATGGATCGTACGAATGAATTAGAATTGATCATACGAATTAATTAGAATGGATCATACGAATGAATTAGAATGGATCGTACGAATGAATTAGAATAGATCGTACGAATGAATTAGAATGGATCGTGCGAATGAATTAGAATGGATTATACAAATGAATTAGAATGGATACATTCGTGCGAATGAATTAGAATGGATCGTACGAATGAGTAAGAATGGATCGTATGAATGAATTAGATTGGATCGTACGAATGAACTAGAATAGAATGGATCGTACGAATAAATTAGAATGGATCGTACCAATAAGTAAGAATGGATCGTACAAATGAATTAGAATAGATCGTACGAATGAATTAGAATGGATCGTACGAAGGAATTAGAATGGATCGTACGAATGAATTAGAATGGATATATTCGTGCAAATGAATTAGAATGGATCGTATGAATGTATTAGAATGGATCGTACGAATGAATTAGAATGGATACGTACGAATGAATTAGAATGGATACATTCATGCGAATGAATGAGAATGGATCGTACCAATGAGTAAGAATGGATCGTACGAATGAATTAGAATGGATCGTGTGAAAGAATAAGAATGGATTGTATGAATGAATTAGAATGAATTCGTTCGATCAATTCTAATTCATTAGCACGATCCATTCTAATTCATTCGTATGATCCATTCTAATTCCTTCGTACGATCCATTCTAATTCCTTCGTATCCATTCTAATTCACTCATACGATCCATTCTAATTCATTCATACGATCTATTCTAATTCATTCATACAATCCATTCTAATTCTTTCACACGATCCATTCTAATTCATTCGTACGATCCATTCTAATTCATTCGTACAATCCATTCTTATTCATTCGCACGAATGTATCCATTCTAAATCATTCGTACAATCCATTCTATTTCATTCATACTTACTCATTGTACGAATGAATTAGAATGGATCCTACGAATGAATTAGAATGGATCGTGTGAAAGAATTAGAATGGATCATACAAATGAATTAGAATGGATACATTCGTGCGAAAGAATTAGAATAGATCGCATGAATGAATTAGAATGGATCCTATGAATGAATTAGAATGGATCCTGCGAATGAATTAGAACGGATCGTACGAATGGATTAGAATGGATCGTATGAGTTAATTAGAATGGATACGAAGGAATTAGAATGAATTGTACGAAGGAATTAGAATGGATCATACGAATGAATTAGAATGGATCGTGCGAATGAATTAGAATGGATCGTACGAATGAATTAGAATGGATCGTGTGAAAGAATTAGAATGGATCGTACGAATGAATTAGAATGGATCGTGCGAATGAATTAGAATGGATCGTACGAATGAATTAGAATGGATACATTTGTGCGAATGAATTAGAATGGATCGTACGAATGAATTAGAATGGATCGTGTGAAAGAATTAGAATGGATTGTACGAATGAATTAGAATGGATCCTACGAATGAATTAGAATGGATCGTACGAATGAATTAGAATGGATACATTCGTGCGAATGAATTAGAATGGATCGTACGAATGAATTAGAATGGATCGTACGAATGAATTAGAATGGATCAAATAAATGAATTAGAATGGATCGTACGAATAAATTAGAATGGATACATTCATCCGAATGAATTAGAATGGATCGTACGAATGAATTAGAATGGATCGTACGAATGAATTAGAATGGATCGTACGAATGAATTAGAATGGATCAAATGAATGAATTAGAATGGATCGTATGAATGAATTAGAATGCATCGTACGAAAGAATTAGAATGGATCGTGCGAATGAAATAGAATGGATCGTATGAATGAATTAGAATGGATTGTACGAATGGATTAGAATGGATCGTACGAATGCATTCTAATTCCTTCGTACGATCCATTCTAATTCCTTCGTACGATCCATTCTATTTCATTCGTATGATCCATTCTTATTCCTTCGTATTCTAATTCTTTCACACGATCCATTCTAATTCATTCGTACGATCCATTCTAATTCATTCGTACGATCTATTCTTATTTATTCGTACGATCCATTCCAATTCATTCGTACGATCCATTCTAATTCCTTCGTACGATCCATTCTAATTCATTCATACAATCCATTCTAATTCTTTCACATGATCCATTTCTAATTCATTCGTACGTTCCATTCTAATTCATTAGCACGATCCATGCTAATTCATTCGTACGATCCATTCTAATTCATACGTACGATCCATTCTAATTCATTCTAATTCATTCGTACGATCCATTCTACAATCCATTCTAATTCATTCATATATTCCATTCTAATTCATTAGCACGATCCATGCTAATGAATTAGAATGGATCGTACGAATGAATTAGAATGGATCGTGTGAAAGAGAATGGATCGTACGAATGAATTAGAATGGATCGTATGATTCAATTAGAATGGATCATATGAATGAGTAAGAATGGATCGTATGAATGAATTAGATTGGATCGTACGATCCATTCTAATTCATTAGCATGGATCGTGCTAATGAATTAGAATGGAATATGCGAATGAATTAGAATGGACCGTACGAATGAATTAGAATGGATCGTACGAATGAATTAGAATAGATCATAGGAATGAATTAGAATGGATCATGCAAATGAATTAGAATGGATACATTCGTGCGAATAAATTAGAATGGATTGTTTGAATGAATTAGAATGGATCGTACGAATGACTTAGAATGGATCGTACGAATGAATTAGAATAGATTGCGCGAATGAATTAGAATGGATCGTGCGAATGAAATAGAATGGATACAAATGAATTAGAATGGATCATACGAATGAATTAGAATGACGATCCATTCTTACTCATTCGTATGATCCATTCTATTTCATTCGCACGAATGTATCCGTTCTAATTCATTCATACGATCCATTCTAATTCATTCATAGGATCCGTTCTAATTCATTCATACAATCCATTCTAATTCATTCGCACGAATGTATCCATTCTAATTCATTCGTACGATCAGTTCTAATTCATTCACAAAATCTATTCTAATTCATTCATACGATCCATTCTAATTCATTCACACGAATGTATCCATTCTAATTCATTCATACGATCCATTCTAATTCATTCGTACGATCCATTCTAATTCACTCAAACGATCCATTCTAATACATTCATACGATCCATTCTAATTCATTTGCACGAATATATCCATTCTAATTCATTCGTACGATCCATTCTAATTCCTTCGTACAATCCATTCTAATTCATTTGTACGATCTATTCTAATTCATTCGTACGATCCATTCTAATTCATTCGTACGATCCATTCTAATTCCTTCGTATGATCCATTCTAATTCATTCGTACGATCCATTCTAATTCATTCGTACAATCTATTCTAATTCATTCGTACGAATGGATACATTCGTGTGAATGAATTAGAATGGATTGTACGAATGAGTAAGAATGGATCGTACGAATGAAATAGAATGGATTGCACGAATGAATTAGAATGGATCGTACGAATGAATTAGAATGGATCGTGCGAAAGAATTAGAATGGATTGTATGAATGAATTAGAATGGATCGTACGAATGAATTAGAATAGATCGTATGAAGGAATTAGAAGGGATCATACGAATGAATTAGAATGGATCGTACGAATGAATTAGAATAGATCGTATGAATGAATTAGAATGGATCGTACGAAGGAATTAGAATGGATCGTACGAATGAATTAGAATGGATATATTCGTGCAAATGAATTAGAATAGATTGTAATTCATTGACAAAATATATTCGTGCAAATGGATCCATTCTAATTCATTCACAAAATCTATTCTAATTCATTCATACGATCCATTCTAATTCATTCGCACGAATGTATCCATTCTAATTCATTCGTACGATCCATTCTAATTCATTAATATGATCCATTCTAATTCATTCGTACGATCAATTTTAATTCATTCGCACGAATGTATCCATTCTAATTCATTTGTACATACGATCCATTCTAATCCATTCGCACGAATGTATCCATTATAATTCATTTGTATAATCCATTCTATTTCATTCGTACGATCCATTCTTACTTATTCGTATGATCCATTCTAATTCATTCGCACGAATGTATCCAATCTAATTCATTCGTACGATCCATTCTAATTCATTCGCACGATCCATTCTAATTAATTCATACGATCCATTCTAATTCATTCATACAATCCATTCTAATTCTTTCACACGATCCATTCTAATTCATTCGTTGGATCCATTCTAATTCATTCGTACAATCTATTTTATTTCATTCGTACGATCCATTCTTACTCATTCGTATGATCCATTCTAATTCATTCGGACGAATGTATCAATTCTAATTTATTCGTATGATCCATTCTAATTCATTCGTACGATCCATTCTAATTCATTCGTACGATCCATTCTAATTCATTTGTACTAATGAATTAGAATGGATACATTCGTGCGAATGAATTAGAATGGATCGTGCGAATCAATTAGACTGGATCGTGCGAATGAATAAGAATAGATCATACGAATGAATTAGAATGGATCATACGAATTAATTAGAATGGATACATTCGTGCGAATGAATTAGAATGGATCGTACGAATAAATTAGAATGGATCATACGAATTAATTAGATTGGATCGTACGAATGAATTAGAATGGATCGTACGAATGAATTAGAATGGATCGTACGAATGAATTAGAATGGATCGTGCGAATGAATTAGAATGGATCGTACGAATGAATTAGAATGGATACATTTGTGCGAATGAATTAGAATGGATCGTATGAATGAATTAGAATGGATCGTGCGAATGAATTAGAATGGATCGTGCGAATGAATTAGAATGGATCGTACGAATGAATTAGAATGGATCGTGTGAAAGAATTAGAATGGATCGTACGAATGAATTAGAATGGATCGTGCGAATGAATTAGAATGGATCGTATGAATGAATTAGAATAGATTTTGTGAATGAATTAGAACTGATCGTACGAATGAATTAGAATGGATCGTACGAATGAATTAGAATGGATACATTTGTGCGAATGAATTAGAATGGATCGTACGAATGAATTAGAATGGATCGTATGAATGAATTAGAATGGATACATTCGTGCGAATGAATTAGAATGGATCGTGCGAATCCATTAGACTGGATCGTGCGAATGAATAAGAATGGATCATACGAATGAATTAGAATAGATCGTATGAATTAATTAGAATGGATACATTCGTGCGAATGAATTAGAATGGATTGTATGAATAAATTAGAATGGATCGTACGAATGAATTAGAATGGATCATACGAATTAATTAGAATGGATCATACGAATGAATTAGAATGGATCATACGAATGAATTAGAATGGATCGTACGAATGAACTAGAATGGATCGTACGAATTAAATAGAATAGATTGTACGAATGAATTAGAATGGATTCGTACGAATGAATTAGAATGGATACATTCGTGCGAATGAATTAGAATGGATACATTCGTGCGAAAGAATTAGAATAGATCGTATGAATGAATTAGAATGGATCCTATGATTGAATTAGAATGGATCGTGCGAATGAATTCAAATGGATCGTACGAATGAATTAGAATGGATCGTATGAATGAATTAGAATGGATCAAATGAATGAATTAGACTGGTTACATTCATGCGAATGAATTAGAATGGATCGTACGAATGGATTAGAATGGATACATTCGAGCGAATGATTTAGAATGGATCGTACGGAATGAATTAGAATGGATTGTATGAATGAATTAGAATGGATCGTGTGAATGAATTAGAATGGATCGTACGAATGAATTAGAATGGATCTTACGAATGAATTACAATGGATCGTACGAATGAGTAAGAATGGATCGTACCAATGAAATAGAATGGATTGTACGAATGAATTAGAATGGATTCGTACGAATGAATTAGAATGGATACATTCGTGCGAATGAATTAGAATGGATCATACGAATGAGTAAGAATGGATCGTACGAATGAAATAGAATAGATTGTACGAATGAATTAGAATGGATCCTACGAATGAATTAGAATGGATCGTGTGAAAGAATTAGAATGGATTGTATGAATGAATTAGAATGGATCATAGGAATGAATTAGAATGGATCGTACGAATGAATTAGAATGGATACATTCGTGCGAATGAATTAGAATTGATCGTACGAATGAATTAGAATGGATCGTGCGAATGAATTAGTATGGATCGTACGAATGAATTAGAATGGATCGTACGAATGAACTAGAATGGATACATTCGTGCGAATGAATTAGAATGGATCGTACGAATGAATTAGAATGTATCGTACGAATTAATTAGAATGGATCTTACGAATGAATTAGAATGGATCATACGAATGAATTAGAATGGATCGTACGAATGAATTAGAATGGATACATTCGTGCGAATGAATTAGAATGGATCGGACGAATGAATTAGAATGGATCGTACGAATGAATTAGAATGGATCGTACGAATAAATTAGAATGGATACATTCGTCCGAATGAATTAGAATGGATCATACGAATGAGTAAGAATGGATCGTACGAATGAATTAGAATGGATCATACGAATGAACTAGAATGGATACATTCGTGCGAATGAATGAGAATGGATCGGACGAATGAATTAGAATGGATCGTACGAATGAATTAGAATGGATCGTACGAATGAATTATAATGGATCGTATGAATGAATTAGAATGGATACATTCATGCGAATGAATTAGAATTGATCGTACGAATGAGTTAGAATGGATCGTGCGAATGAATTAGAATGGATCGTACGAATGAATTAGAACGGATCGTACGAATGAACTAGAATGGATACATTCGTGCGAATGAATTAGAATGGATCGTACGAATGAATTAGAATGGATCGTACGAATGAATTAGAATGGATCTTACGAATGAATTAGAATGGATCATACGAATGAATTAGAATGGATCGTACGAATGAATTAGAATGGATACATTCGTGCGAATGAATTAGAATGGATCAAACGAATGAATTACAATGGATCGTACGAATGAATTAGAATGGATCAAATGAATGAATTAGAATGGTTACATTCATGCTAATGAATTAGAATGGATCGTACGAATGGATTAGAATGGATCATACGAATGGATTAGAATGGATACATTAGAGAGAATATATTAGAATGGATCGTACGAATGAATTAGAATGGATCGTACGAATGGATTAGAATGGATCCTACGAATGGATTAGAATGGATACCTTTGTGCATATGAATTAGAATGGATCGTACGAATGAATTAGAATGGATCATATTAATGAATTAGAATAGATCGTACGAATGAATTAGAATGGATACATTCGTGCACGATCCATACTAATTTATTCGCACGAATGTATTCATTCTAATTCATTTGTACGATCCATTCTAATTCATTAATATGATCCATTCTAATTCATTCGTACGATCCATTCTAATTCATTCGTACAATCTATTCTATTTCATTCGTACGATCCATTCTTACTCATTCGTACGATCCATTCTAATTCATTCGTACAATCTATTCTATTTCATTCGTACGATCCATTCTTACTCATTCGTACGATCCATTCTAATTCATTCACACGAATGTATCCATTCGTACGAATGAATTAGAATGGATCGTGCGAATGAATTAGAATGGATCGTACGAATGAATTAGAATGGATCGTACGAAAGAATTAGAATGGATCGTACGAATGAATTAGAATGTATCGTACGAATGAATTAGAATAGATCGTACGAATGAATTAGAATGGATCGTACGAAGGAATTAGAATGGATCGTACGAATCAATTAGAATGGATATATTCGTGCAAATGAATTAGAATGGATCGTATGAATGTATTAGAATGGATCGTATGAGTGAATTAGAATGGATCGTACGAATGAATTAGAATGGATTGTATGAATGAATTAGAATGGATCGTACGAATGAATTAGAATGGATCGTGTGAAAGAATTAGAATGGATTGTACGAATGAATTAGAATGGATCCTATGAATGAATTAGAATGGATCGTGCGAATGAATTAGAATGGATCGTATGAATGAATTAGAATGGATCAAATGAATGAATTAGAATGGTTACATTTATGCGAATGAATTAGAATGGATCGTACGAATGGATTAGAATTGATCGTACGAATGGATTAGAATGGATACATTCGAGCGAATGAATTAGAATGGATCGTACGAATGAATTAGAATGGATCGTACGAATGGATTAGAATGGATCCTACGAATGGATTAGAATGGATACCTTTGTGCATATGAATTAGAATGGATCGTACGAATGAATTAGAAAGGATCATATTAATGAATTAGAATGGATCGTACGAATGAATTAGAATGGATCGTGTGAACGAATTAGAATGCATTGTATGAATGAATTAGAATGGATCGTATGAATGAATTAGATCGGATCGTGCGAATGAATTCGAATGGATCGCTTGATCCATTCGAATATAATGGATCGTATGAATGAATTAGAATGGATCGTACGAATGAATTAGAATGGATCGTGTGAAAGAATTAGAATGGATCGTACGAATGAATTAGAATGATCCATTCTAATTCATTCATACAATCCATTCTAATTTATTCGCACGAATGTATCCATTCTAATTCATTTGCACGATCCATTCTAATTCATTCAAACGATCCAATCTAATTCATTCAAACGATCCATTCTTACTCATTCGTATGATCCATTCTAATTCAATCGTACGATCCATTCTAATTCATTCGTACGATCCATTCTAATTCCTTCGTACGATCCATTCTAATTCATTCGTACGATCCATTCTAATTCCTTCGTACGATCCATTCTAATTCATTCGTTCGATCCATTCTAATTCATTCGCGCAATCTATTCTAATTCATTCGTACGATCCATTCTAATTCATTCGTACGATCCATTCTAATTCATTCATACAATCCAATCTAATTTATTCGCACGAATGTATCCATTCTAATTCATTCGTACGATCCATTCTAATTCATTAATATGATCCATTATAATTCATTCGTACGATCCATTCTATTTCATTCGTAGGATCCATTCTAATTTATTCGTACGATCCATTCTATTTCATTCGTCCGATCCATTCTAATTCATTCGCACGAATGTATCCATTTTAATTCATTCGTACGGTCCATTCTAATTCATTCGCACAATCCATTCTATTTCATTCGTACGCTCCATTCTTACTCATTCGTATGATCCATTATGGATACATTCGTGCGAATGAATTAGAATGGATCATACGAATGAGTAAGAATGGATCATACGAATGAAATAGAATGGATTGTGCGAATGAATTAGAATGGATCGTACGAATGAATTAGAATGGATCGTGTGAAAGAATTAGAATGGATTGTTTGAATGAATTAGAATAGTTCGTATGAATGAATTAGAATGGATCATACAAATGAATTAGAATGGATCGTACGAATGAACTAAAATGGATACATTCGTGCGAATGAATTAGAATGGATCGTACGAATGAATTAGAATGGTTCGTACGAATGAATTAGAATGGATCTTACGAATGAATTAGAATGGATCGTACGAATGCACGATCCATGCTAATTCATTCGTTCGATCAATTCTAATTCATTAGCACGATCCATTCTAATTCATTCATACGATCCATTCTAATTCATTCGAACGATCCATTCTAATTCATTCGTACGATCCATTCTAATTCTTTCACACGATCCATTCTAATTCATTCGTACGATCCATTCTAATTCATTCGTACGATCCATTTTAATTCATTCGTACGATCCATTCTAATTCCTTTGTACAATCCATTCTAATTCATTCATACAATCCATTCTAATTCTTTCACACAATCCATTCTAATTCATTCGTACGATCCATTCTAATTCATTCGTGCAATCCATTCTATTTCATTCGTACGATCCATTCTTACTCATTCGTACGATCCATTCTAATTTATTCACACGAATGTATCCATTCGTACGAATGAATTAGAATAGATTATACGAATGAATTAGAATGGATCGTACGAATGAATTAGAATGGATCGTACAAATGAATTAGAATGGATCATGCGAATGAATTAGAATGGATCGTACGAATGAATTAGAATGGATCGTACGAATGAACTAGAATGGATACATTCGTGCGAATGAATTAGAATGGATCCTACGAATGAATTAGAATGGATCGTACGAATGAATTAGAATGGATCTTACGAATGAATTATAATGGATCATACGAATGAATTAGAATGGATCATACGAATGAGTAAGAATGGATCGTACGAATGAAATAGAATGGATTGTACGAATGAATTAGAATGGATCGTACGAATGAATTAGAATGGATCGTGTGAAAGAATTAGAATGGATTGTATGAATGAATTAGAATGGATCATATGAATGAATTAGAATGGATCGTGCGAATGAATTCGAATGGATCGTACGAATGAATTAGAATGGATCGTACGAATGAATTAGAATGGATACATTCGTGCGAATGAATTAGAATGGATACATTCGTGCGAAAGAATTAGAATAGATCGTATGAATGAATTAGAATGGATCCTATGAATGAATTTGAATGGATCGTGCGAATGAATTAGAATGGATCGTACAAATGAATTAGAATGGATCGTGCTAATGAATTAGAATTGATCGAACGAATGAATTAGCATGGATCGTGCTAATGAATTAGAATGGAACGTACGAATGAATTAGAATGGATCGTGTGAAAGAATTAGAATGGATTGTATGAATGAATTAGAATGAATTCGTACGATCCATTCGAATTCATTCGCACGAACCATTCTAATTAATTCATACGATCCATTCTAATTCATTCATACAATCCATTCTAATTCTTTCACACGATCCATTCTAATTCATTCGTAGGATCCATTCTAATTCATTCGTACAATCTATTCTATTTCATTCGTACGATCCATTCTTACTCATTCGTATGATCCATTCTAATTCATTCGGACGAATGTATCCATTCTAATTTATTCGTACGATCCATTCTAATTCATTCGTACGATCCATTCTAATTCATTCGTACGATCCATTCTTACTCATTCGTATGATCCATTCTAATTCATTCGTACGATCCATTCTAATTCATTCGTACGATCCATTCTAATTCATTCGCACAATCTATTCTAATTCATTCGCACGATCCATTCTAATTCATTCATACGATCCATTCTAATTCATTCATACAATCCATTCTAATTCTTTCACACGATCCATTCTAATTCATTCGTAGGATCCATTCTAATTCATTCGTACAATCTATTCTATTTCATTCGTACGATCCATTCTTACTCATTCGAATGATCCATTCTAATTCATTCGGACGAATGTATCCATTCTTACTCATTCGAATGATCCATTCTAATTCATTCGGACGAATGTATCCATTCTAATTTATTCGTACGATCCATTCTAATTCATTCGTACGATCCATTCTAATTCATTCGTACGATCCATTCTAATTCATTCGTCCGATCCATTCTAATTCATTCGCACGAATGTATCCGTACGACTATTCTAATTCATTCGCACGAATGTAACCATTCTAATTCATTCATACGATTCATTCTAATTCATTCGTATGAACTATTCTAATTCATTCGTACAATCCATTCTAATTCATTCGTACGATCCATTGTAATTCATTCATACAATCCATTTAGATTTATTCGCACGAATGTATCCCGAATGAGTAAGAATGGATCGTACGAATGAAATAGAATAGATTGTACGAATTAATTAGAATGGATTCGTACGAATGAATTAGAATGGATCCATTCGTGCGAATGAATTAGAATGGATCGTACCAATGAGTAAGAATGGATCGTACGAATGAAATAGAATGGATTGTGTGAATGAATTAGAATGGATCATACGAATGAATTAGAATGGATCGTATGAATTAATTAGAATGGATACATTCGTGCGAATGAATTAGAATGGATTGTATGAATGAATTAGAATGGATCGTACGATTGAATTAGAATAGATCATACAAATTAATTAGAATGGATCATACGAATGAATTAGAATGGATCGTACGAATGAATTAGAATGGATCGTACGAATGAATTAGAATGGATACATTCGTGCGAATGAATTAGAATCGATTGTGCGAATGAATAAGAACAGATCGTGCGAATGAATTAGAATGGATTATACGAATGAATTAGAATGGATACATTTGTGCGAATGAATTAGAATGGATCGTACGAATGAATTAGAATGGATCGTATGAATGAATTAGAATGGATCGTACGAATGAATTAGAATGGATCGTGCGAATGAATTAGAATGGATCGTATGAATGAATTAGAATGGATCGTACGAATGAACTAGAATGGATACATTCGTGCGAATGAATTAGAATGGATCGTACGAATGAATTAGAATGGATCGTACGAATGAATTAGAATGCATCTTACGAATGAATTAGAATGGATCGTACGAATGAATTAGATTGGATCGTACGAATGAATTAGAATGGATACATTCGTGCGAATGAATTAGAATGGATCGGACGAATGAATTAGAATAGATCGTATGAATGAATTAGAATGGATCGTACGAATGAATTAGAATGGATCGTACGAATAAATTAGAATGGATACATTCGTCCGAACGAATTAGAATGGATCATACGAATGAGTAAGAATGGATCGTACGAATGAAATAGAATAGATTGTACGAATGAATTAGAATGGATCCTAATAATGAATTAGAATGGATCGTGTGAAAGAATTAGAATGGATTGTATGAATGAATTAGAATGGATCGTATGAATGAATTAGAATGGATCGTGCGAATGAATTCGAATGGATCGTACGAATTCATTCTAATTCATTCATACAATCCATTCTAATTCTTTCACACGATCTATTCTAATTCATTCGTAGGATCCATTCTAATTCATTCGTACAATCTATTCTATTTCATTCGTACGATCCATTCTTACTCATTCATATGATCCATTCTAATTCATTCGGATGAATGTATCCATTCTAATTTATTCGTACGATCCATTCTAATTCATTCGTACGATCCATTTTAATTCATTCGTACGATCCATTCTAATTCATTCGTCCGATCCATTCTAATTCATTCGCACGAATGTATCCATTCTAATTCATTCGTACGGTCCATTCTAATTCATTCGCACTATCCATTCTATTTTATTCGTACGATCCATTCTTACTCATTCGTATGATCCATTATGGATACATTCGTGCGAATGAATTAGAATGGATCATACGAATGAGTAAGAATGGATCGTATGAATGAAATAGAATGGATTGTGCGAATGAATTAGAATGGATCGTACGAATGAATTAGAATGGATCGTGTGAAAGAATTAGAATGGATTGTATGAATGAATTAGAATAGTTCATATGAATGAATTAGAATGGATCGTGCGAATGAATTAGAATGGATCGTACGAATGAACTAGAATGGATACATTCGTGCGAATGAATTAGAATGGATCGTACGAATGAATTAGAATGGATCGTACGAATGAATTAGAATGGATCTTACGAATGAATTAGAATGGATCGTACGAATGCACGATCCATGCGAATGAATTAGAATAGATCGTACGAATGAACTAGAATGGATACATTCGTGCGAATGAATTAGAATGGATCGTACGAATGAATTAGAATGGATCGTATGAATGAATTAGAATGGATCGTACGAATGAATTAGAATGGATCGTACGAATGAATTAGAATGGATCGTACGAATGAATTAGAATGGATACATTCGTGCGAATGAATTAGAATGGATACATTCGTGCGAAAGAATTAGAATAGATCGTATGAATGAATTAGATTGGATCCTATGAATGAATTAGAATGGATCGTGCGAGTGAATTTGATTGGATCGTACGAATGAATTAGAATGGATCGTGCTAATGAATTAGAATTGATCGAACGAATGAATTAGAATGGATACATTCGTGCGAATGAATTAGAATGGATCGGACGAATGAATTAGAATGGATCGTACGAATGAGTAAGAATGGATTGTACGAATGAAATAGAATAGATCGTACGAATGAATTAGAATGGATCGTACGAAGGAATTAGAATGGATCGTACGAATGAATTAAAACGGATATATTCGTGCAAATGAATTAGAATGGATCGTATGAATGTATTAGAATGGATCGTGTGAGTGAATTAGAATGGATCGTACGAATGAATTAGAATGGATCGTATGAATGAATTAGAATGGATACATTCGTGTGAATGAATTAGAATGGATCGTATGAATGAATTAGAATAGATTTTGTGAATGAATTAGAACTGATCGTACGAATGAATTAGAATGGATACATTCGTGCGAATGAATTAGAATGGATTGTATGAATGAATTAGAATGGATCGTACAAATGAATTAGAATGGATCGTATGAGTGAATTAGAATGGATAGTGCGAATGAATTAGAATCGATCGTACGAATGAATTAGAATGGATCGTACGAATGAATTATAATGGATCATATGAATGTGTAAGAATGGATCGTACGAATGAATTAGAATGGATCGTACGAATGAATTAGAATGGATAGTATGAATAAATTAGAATGGATATATTCGTCCGAATGAATTAGAATGGATCATACGAATGAGTAAGAATGGATCGTACAAATGAAATAGAATAGATTGTACGAATGAATTAGAATGGATCCTAGTACGTTCCATTCTAATTCATTCGTACGATCCATTCTAATTCATTCATACAATCCATTCTAATTCTTTCACACGATCCATTCTAATTCATTCGTACGATCCATTCTAATTCATTCGTGCAATCCATTCTATTTCATTCGTACGATCCATTCTTACTCATTCGTACGATCCATTCTAATTCATGCACACGAATGTATCCATTCCTATGAATGAATTTGAATAGATTCTACGAATAAATTAGAATGGATCGTACGAATGAATTAGAATGGATCGTACGAAGGAATTAGAATGGATCATACGAATGAATTAGAATGCATCGTACGAATGAATTAGAATTGATCGTACGCATGAATTAGAATGGATCGTACGAAGGAATTAGAATGGATCGTACGAATGAATTAGAATGGATCGGGTGAAAGAATTAGAATGGATTGTATGAATGAATTAGAATAGATCGTATGAATGAATTAGAATGGATCGTACGATTGAATTAGAATGGATCGAACGAATGAATTAGAATGGATACATTCATGCGAATGAATTAGAATGGATACATTCGTACGAAAGAATTAGAATAGATCGTATGAATGAATTAGAATGGATCCTATGAATGAATTAGAATGGATCGTGCGAATGAATTAGAATGGATCGTACGAATGAATTAGAATGGATCGTGCTAATGAATTATAATTGATCGAACGAATGAATTAGCATGGATCGTGCTAACGAATTAGAATGGAACGTACGAATGAATTAGAATGGATCGTGTGAAAGAATTAGAATGGATTGCATGAATGAATTAGAATGAATTCGTACGATCCATTCGAATTCATTCGCACGATCCATTCTAATTCATTCATACGATCCATTCTAATTCATTCGTACGATCCATTCTAATTCATTCGCACAAATGTATCCATTCTAATTCATTCGTACGATCCATTCTAATTCATTCGCACGATCCATTCTAATTCATTCGTACGATCCATTCTAATTCATTAGCACGATCGATGCTAATTCATTCGTTCGATCAATTCTAATTCATTAGCATGATCCATTCTAATTCATTCGTACGATCCATTCTAATTCATTCGCACAAATGTATCCATTCTAATTCATTCGTACGATCCATTCTAATTCATTCGCACGATCCATTCTAATTCATTCGTACGATCCATTCTAATTCTTTCACACGATCCATTCTAATTCATTCGTACGATCCATTCTAATTCATTCGCACGATCCATTCTAATTCATTCATAGGATCCATTCTAATTCATTCATACGATCTATTCTAATTCTTTCGCACGAATGTATCCATTCTAATTCATTCGCACGAATGTATCCATTCTAATTCATTCGTACGATCCATTCTAATTCATTCGTACGATCCATTCTAATTCATTCGTACGATCCATTCTAATTCATTCATACGATCTATTCTAATTCATTCATACAATCCATTCTAATTCTTTCACACGATCCATTCTAATTCATTCGTACGATCCATTCTAATTCATTCGTACGGTCCATTCTAATTCATTCGTATGATCCATTCTAATTCATTCGCTCGAATGTATCCATTCTAATCCATTCGTACGATCCATTCTAATCCATTCGTACGATCCATTCTAATTCATTCGCATGAATGTAACCATTCTAATTCATTCATTTGATCCATTCTAATTCATTCGTACGATCCATTCTAATTCATTCGTCCGATCCATTCTAATTCATTCGCACGAATGTATCCATTCTAATTCATTCGTACGATCCATTCTAATTCATTCGCACGATCAATTCTAATTCATTCATAGGATCCATTCTAATTCATTCATACGATCTATTCTAATTCTTTCGCATGAATGTATCCATTCTAATTCATTCGCACGAATATATCCATTCTAATTCTAATTCATTCGTACGATCCATTCTAATTCATTCGTATGATCCATTCTAATTAATTCGTATGATCCATTCTAATTCATTCGTACGATCCATTCTAATTCATTCATTCAATCCATTCTAATTCATTCGCACGATCCATTCTAATTCACTCATACGATCCATTCAAATACATTCATACGATCCATTCTAATTCATTTGCACGAATATATCCATTTTAATTCATTCGTACGATCCATTCTAATTCCTTCGTACGATCCATTCTAATTCATTCGTACGATCCATTCTAATTCATTCATACGATCCATTCTAATTCATTCGTATGATCCATTCTAATTCATTCGCACAAATGTATCCATTCTAATTCATTCGTACGATCCATTCTAATTCATTCGTACGATCCATTCTAATTCATTTATAAGATCCATTCTAATTCATTCGTACGATCCATTCTAATTCATTCGTACGATCCATTCTAATTCATTAGCGAATGTATCCATTCTAATTCATTCGTACGATCCATTCTAATTCATTCGTACGATCCATTCTAATTCATTCATACAATCCATTCTAATTCTTTCACACGATCCATTCTAATTCATTCGTACGATCCATTCTAATTCATTCACACAATCCATTCTATTTCATTCGTACGATCACTCTTACTCATTCGTATGATCCATTCTAATTCATTCGCACGAATGTATCCATAATGGATCATACGAATGAGTAAGAATGGATCGTACGAATGAAATAGAATGGATTGTGCGAATGAATTAGAATGGACCGTACGAATGAATTAGACGTACGAATGAATTAGAATGGATACATTTGTGCGAATAAATTAGAATGGATCATACGAATGAGTAAGAATGGATCGTCATTCTAATTCATTCGTATGATCTATTCTAATTCATTTGTATCCATTCTATTTCATTCGCACGATCCATTCTAATTCATTCGCGCAATCTATTCTAATTCATTCGTACAATCCATTCTTACTCATTCGTACGATCCATTCTAATTCATTCATAGGATCCATTCTAATTCATTCATACAATCCATTCTAATTCATTCGCATGAATGTATCCATTCTAATTCATTCGTACGATCAGTTCTAATTCATTCACAAAATCTATTCTAATTCATTCATACGATCCATTCTAATTCATTCGCACGAATATATCCATTCTAATTCATTCGTACGATCCATTCTAATTCATTAATATGATCCATTCTAATTCATTCGTACGATCCATTCTAATTCATATGCACAAAGGTATCCATTCTAATTCATTCGTACGATCCATTCTAATTCAGGATCGTATGAATGAATTAGAATGGATATATTCGTGCAAATGAATTAGAATTGATCGTATGAATGGATTAGAATGGATCGTATGAGTGAATTAGAACGGATAGTACGAATGAAGTAGAATGGATCGTATGAATGAATTAGAATGGATACATTCGTGCGAATGAATTGGAATGGATCGTATGAATGAATTAGAATAGATTGTGCGAATGAATTAGAATAGATCGTAAAAATGAATTAGAATGGATACATTCGTGCGAATAAATTAGAATGGATTGTATGAATGAATTAGAATGGATCGTACGAATGAGTTAGAATGGATCGTACGAATGAATTAGGATAGATTGCGCGAATGAATTATAATGGATCGTGCGAATGAAATAGAATGGATACAAATGAATTAGAATGGATCATATGAATGAATTAGAATGACGATCCATTCTTACTCATTCGTATGATCCATTCTAATTTATTCACACGAATGTATCCATTCTTATTCATTCGTACGGTCCATTCTAATTCATTCGCACAATCCATTCTATTTCATTCGTACGATCCATTCTTACTCATTCGTATGATCCATTATGGATACATTCGTGCGAATGAATTAGAATGGATCATACGAATGAGTAAGAATGGATCGTACGAATGAAATAGAATGGATTGTGCGAATGAATTAGAATGGATCGTACCAATGAATTAGAATGGATCGTGTGAAAGAATTAGAATGGATTGTATGAATGAATTAGAATAGATCGTATGAATGAATTAGAATGGATCGTACGAATGAATTAGAATGGATCGTACGAATGAATTAGAATGGATACATTCGTGCGAATGAATTAGAATGGATACATTCGTGCGAAAGAATTAAAATAGATCGTATGAATAAATTAGAATGGATCCTATGAATGAATTAGAATAAATCGTGCGAATGAATTAGAATGGATCGTACGAATGAATTAGAATGGATCGTGCTAATGAATTAGAATTGATCGAACGAATGAATTAGCATGGTTTGTGCTAATGAATTAGAATGGATCGTACGAATGAATTAGAATGGATCAAATGAATGAATTAGAATGGTTATATTCATGCGAATGAATTAGAATGGATCGTACGAATGGATTAGAATGGATCGTACGAATGGATTAGAATGGATACATTTGAGCGAATGAATTAGAATGGATCGTACGAATGAATTAGAATGAATACATTCGTGCGAATGAATTAGAATGGATCGTACGAATGAATTAGAATGGATACATTTGTGCAAATGAATTAGAATGGATTGTACGAATGAATTAGAATGGATACATTCGTGCGAATGAATTAGAATGGATACATTCGTGCGAAAGAATTAGAATAGATCGTATGAATGAATTAGAATGGATCCTATGAATGAATCAGAATGGATCGTGGGAATGAATTAGATTGGATCGTACGAATGAATTAGAATGGATCGTGCTAATGAATTAGAATTGATCGAACGAATGAATTAGCATGGATCGTGCAAATGAATTAGAATGGAACGTATGAATGAATTAGAATGGATCGTGTGAAAGAATTAGAATGGATTGTATGAATGAATTAGAATGAATTCATACGATCCATTCGAATTCATTCGCACGATCCATTCTAATTCATTCATACGATCCATTCAAATTCATTCATACAATCCATTCTAATTCTTTCACACGATCCATTCTAATTCATTCGTAGGATCCATTCTAATTCATTCGTACAATCTATTCTATTTCATTCGTACGATACATTCTTACTCATTCGTATGATCCATTCTAATTCATTCGGACGAATGTATCCACTCTAATTTATTCGTACGATCCATTCTAATTCATTCGTACGATCCATTCTAATTCATTCGCTCGAATGTATCCATTCTAATCCATTCGTACGATCCATTCTAATCCATTCGTACGATCCATTCATACGATCCATTCTGATTCATTCGTACGATCTATTCTAATTCATTCGTACGATCCATTCTAATTCATTCGCACAATCCATTCTAATTCATTCATAGGATCCATTCTAATTCATTCATACGATCTATTCTAATTCTTTCACACGAATGTATCCATTCTAATTCATTCGCATGAATGTATCCATTCTAATTCATTCGTACGATCCATTCTAATTCATTCGTACGATCCATTCTAATTCATTCATACGATCTATTCTAATTCATTCATATAATCCATTCAAATTCTTTCACACGATCCATTCTAATTCATTCATATGATCCATTCTAATTCATTCGTACGATCCATTCTAATTCATATACACAAAGGTATCCATTCTAATCCATTCGTAGGATCCATTCTAATCCATTCGTACGATCTATTCTAATTCATTCGTAGGATCCATTCTAATTCATTCGTACAATCTATTCTATTTCATTCGTACGATCCATTCTTACTCATTCATATGATCCATTCTAATTCATTCGGATGAATGTATCCATTCTAATTTATTCGTACGATCCATTCTAATTCATTCGTACGATCCATTTTAATTCATTCGTACGATCCATTCTAATTCATTCGTCCGATCCATTCTAATTCATTCGCACGAATGTATCCATTCTAATTCATTCGTACGGTCCATTCTAATTCATTCGCACTATCCATTCTATTTTATTCGTACGATCCATTCTTACTCATTCGTATGATCCATTATGGATACATTCGTGCGAATGAATTAGAATGGATCATACGAATGAGTAAGAATGGATCGTATGAATGAAATAGAATGGATTGTGCGAATGAATTAGAATGGATCGTACGAATGAATTAGAATGGATCGTGTGAAAGAATTAGAATGGATTGTATGAATGAATTAGAATAGTTCATATGAATGAATTAGAATGGATCGTGCGAATGAATTAGAATGGATCGTACGAATGAACTAGAATGGATACATTCGTGCGAATGAATTAGAATGGATCGTACGAATGAATTAGAATGGATCGTACGAATGAATTAGAATGGATCTTACGAATGAATTAGAATGGATCGTACGAATGCACGATCCATGCGAATGAATTAGAATAGATCGTACGAATGAACTAGAATGGATACATTCGTGCGAATGAATTAGAATGGATCGTACGAATGAATTAGAATGGATCGTATGAATGAATTAGAATGGATCGTACGAATGAATTAGAATGGATCGTACGAATGAATTAGAATGGATCGTACGAATGAATTAGAATGGATACATTCGTGCGAATGAATTAGAATGGATACATTCGTGCGAAAGAATTAGAATAGATCGTATGAATGAATTAGATTGGATCCTATGAATGAATTAGAATGGATCGTGCGAGTGAATTTGATTGGATCGTACGAATGAATTAGAATGGATCGTGCTAATGAATTAGAATTGATCGAACGAATGAATTAGAATGGATACATTCGTGCGAATGAATTAGAATGGATCGGACGAATGAATTAGAATGGATCGTACGAATGAGTAAGAATGGATTGTACGAATGAAATAGAATAGATCGTACGAATGAATTAGAATGGATCGTACGAAGGAATTAGAATGGATCGTACGAATGAATTAAAACGGATATATTCGTGCAAATGAATTAGAATGGATCGTATGAATGTATTAGAATGGATCGTGTGAGTGAATTAGAATGGATCGTACGAATGAATTAGAATGGATCGTATGAATGAATTAGAATGGATACATTCGTGTGAATGAATTAGAATGGATCGTATGAATGAATTAGAATAGATTTTGTGAATGAATTAGAACTGATCGTACGAATGAATTAGAATGGATACATTCGTGCGAATGAATTAGAATGGATTGTATGAATGAATTAGAATGGATCGTACAAATGAATTAGAATGGATCGTATGAGTGAATTAGAATGGATAGTGCGAATGAATTAGAATCGATCGTATGAATGAATTAGAATGGATCGTACGAATGAATTATAATGGATCATATGAATGTGTAAGAATGGATCGTACGAATGAATTAGAATGGATCGTACGAATGAATTAGAATGGATAGTATGAATAAATTAGAATGGATATATTCGTCCGAATGAATTAGAATGGATCATACGAATGAGTAAGAATGGATCGTACAAATGAAATAGAATAGATTGTACGAATGAATTAGAATGGATCCTAGTACGTTCCATTCTAATTCATTCGTACGATCCATTCTAATTCATTCATACAATCCATTCTAATTCTTTCACACGATCCATTCTAATTCATTCGTACGATCCATTCTAATTCATTCGTGCAATCCATTCTATTTCATTCGTACGATCCATTCTTACTCATTCGTACGATCCATTCTAATTCATGCACACGAATGTATCCATTCCTATGAATGAATTTGAATAGATTCTACGAATAAATTAGAATGGATCGTACGAATGAATTAGAATGGATCGTACGAAGGAATTAGAATGGATCATACGAATGAATTAGAATGCATCGTACGAATGAATTAGAATTGATCGTACGCATGAATTAGAATGGATCGTACGAAGGAATTAGAATGGATCGTACGAATGAATTAGAATGGATCGGGTGAAAGAATTAGAATGGATTGTATGAATGAATTAGAATAGATCGTATGAATGAATTAGAATGGATCGTACGATTGAATTAGAATGGATCGAACGAATGAATTAGAATGGATACATTCATGCGAATGAATTAGAATGGATACATTCGTACGAAAGAATTAGAATAGATCGTATGAATGAATTAGAATGGATCCTATGAATGAATTAGAATGGATCGTGCGAATGAATTAGAATGGATCGTACGAATGAATTAGAATGGATCGTGCTAATGAATTATAATTGATCGAACGAATGAATTAGCATGGATCGTGCTAACGAATTAGAATGGAACGTACGAATGAATTAGAATGGATCGTGTGAAAGAATTAGAATGGATTGCATGAATGAATTAGAATGAATTCGTACGATCCATTCGAATTCATTCGCACGATCCATTCTAATTCATTCATACGATCCATTCTAATTCATTCGTACGATCCATTCTAATTCATTCGCACAAATGTATCCATTCTAATTCATTCGTACGATCCATTCTAATTCATTCGCACGATCCATTCTAATTCATTCGTACGATCCATTCTAATTCATTAGCACGATCGATGCTAATTCATTCGTTCGATCAATTCTAATTCATTAGCATGATCCATTCTAATTCATTCGTACGATCCATTCTAATTCATTCGCACAAATGTATCCATTCTAATTCATTCGTACGATCCATTCTAATTCATTCGCACGATCCATTCTAATTCATTCGTACGATCCATTCTAATTCTTTCACACGATCCATTCTAATTCATTCGTACGATCCATTCTAATTCATTCGCACGATCCATTCTAATTCATTCATAGGATCCATTCTAATTCATTCATACGATCTATTCTAATTCTTTCGCACGAATGTATCCATTCTAATTCATTCGCACGAATGTATCCATTCTAATTCATTCGTACGATCCATTCTAACTCATTCGTACGATCCATTCTAATTCATTCGTACGATCCATTCTAATTCATTCATACGATCTATTCTAATTCATTCATACAATCCATTCTAATTCTTTCACACGATCCATTCTAATTCATTCGTACGATCCATTCTAATTCATTCGTACGGTCCATTCTAATTCATTCGTATGATCCATTCTAATTCATTCGCTCGAATGTATCCATTCTAATCCATTCGTACGATCCATTCTAATCCATTCGTACGATCCATTCTAATTCATTCGCATGAATGTAACCATTCTAATTCATTCATTTGATCCATTCTAATTCATTCGTACGATCCATTCTAATTCATTCGTCCGATCCATTCTAATTCATTCGCACGAATGTATCCATTCTAATTCATTCGTACGATCCATTCTAATTCATTCGCACGATCAATTCTAATTCATTCATAGGATCCATTCTAATTCATTCATACGATCTATTCTAATTCTTTCGCATGAATGTATCCATTCTAATTCATTCGCACGAATATATCCATTCTAATTCTAATTCATTCGTACGATCCATTCTAATTCATTCGTATGATCCATTCTAATTAATTCGTATGATCCATTCTAATTCATTCGTACGATCCATTCTAATTCATTCATTCAATCCATTCTAATTCATTCGCACGATCCATTCTAATTCACTCATACGATCCATTCAAATACATTCATACGATCCATTCTAATTCATTTGCACGAATATATCCATTTTAATTCATTCGTACGATCCATTCTAATTCCTTCGTACGATCCATTCTAATTCATTCGTACGATCCATTCTAATTCATTCATACGATCCATTCTAATTCATTCGTATGATCCATTCTAATTCATTCGCACAAATGTATCCATTCTAATTCATTCGTACGATCCATTCTAATTCATTCGTACGATCCATTCTAATTCATTTATAAGATCCATTCTAATTCATTCGTACGATCCATTCTAATTCATTCGTACGATCCATTCTAATTCATTAGCGAATGTATCCATTCTAATTCATTCGTACGATCCATTCTAATTCATTCGTACGATCCATTCTAATTCATTCATACAATCCATTCTAATTCTTTCACACGATCCATTCTAATTCATTCGTACGATCCATTCTAATTCATTCACACAATCCATTCTATTTCATTCGTACGATCACTCTTACTCATTCGTATGATCCATTCTAATTCATTCGCACGAATGTATCCATAATGGATCATACGAATGAGTAAGAATGGATCGTACGAATGAAATAGAATGGATTGTGCGAATGAATTAGAATGGACCGTACGAATGAATTAGACGTACGAATGAATTAGAATGGATACATTTGTGCGAATAAATTAGAATGGATCATACGAATGAGTAAGAATGGATCGTCATTCTAATTCATTCGTATGATCTATTCTAATTCATTTGTATCCATTCTATTTCATTCGCACGATCCATTCTAATTCATTCGCGCAATCTATTCTAATTCATTCGTACAATCCATTCTTACTCATTCGTACGATCCATTCTAATTCATTCATAGGATCCATTCTAATTCATTCATACAATCCATTCTAATTCATTCGCATGAATGTATCCATTCTAATTCATTCGTACGATCAGTTCTAATTCATTCACAAAATCTATTCTAATTCATTCATACGATCCATTCTAATTCATTCGCACGAATATATCCATTCTAATTCATTCGTACGATCCATTCTAATTCATTAATATGATCCATTCTAATTCATTCGTACGATCCATTCTAATTCATATGCACAAAGGTATCCATTCTAATTCATTCGTACGATCCATTCTAATTCAGGATCGTATGAATGAATTAGAATGGATATATTCGTGCAAATGAATTAGAATTGATCGTATGAATGGATTAGAATGGATCGTATGAGTGAATTAGAACGGATAGTACGAATGAAGTAGAATGGATCGTATGAATGAATTAGAATGGATACATTCGTGCGAATGAATTGGAATGGATCGTATGAATGAATTAGAATAGATTGTGCGAATGAATTAGAATAGATCGTAAAAATGAATTAGAATGGATACATTCGTGCGAATAAATTAGAATGGATTGTATGAATGAATTAGAATGGATCGTACGAATGAGTTAGAATGGATCGTACGAATGAATTAGGATAGATTGCGCGAATGAATTATAATGGATCGTGCGAATGAAATAGAATGGATACAAATGAATTAGAATGGATCATATGAATGAATTAGAATGACGATCCATTCTTACTCATTCGTATGATCCATTCTAATTTATTCACACGAATGTATCCATTCTTATTCATTCGTACGGTCCATTCTAATTCATTCGCACAATCCATTCTATTTCATTCGTACGATCCATTCTTACTCATTCGTATGATCCATTATGGATACATTCGTGCGAATGAATTAGAATGGATCATACGAATGAGTAAGAATGGATCGTACGAATGAAATAGAATGGATTGTGCGAATGAATTAGAATGGATCGTACCAATGAATTAGAATGGATCGTGTGAAAGAATTAGAATGGATTGTATGAATGAATTAGAATAGATCGTATGAATGAATTAGAATGGATCGTACGAATGAATTAGAATGGATCGTACGAATGAATTAGAATGGATACATTCGTGCGAATGAATTAGAATGGATACATTCGTGCGAAAGAATTAAAATAGATCGTATGAATAAATTAGAATGGATCCTATGAATGAATTAGAATAAATCGTGCGAATGAATTAGAATGGATCGTACGAATGAATTAGAATGGATCGTGCTAATGAATTAGAATTGATCGAACGAATGAATTAGCATGGTTTGTGCTAATGAATTAGAATGGATCGTACGAATGAATTAGAATGGATCAAATGAATGAATTAGAATGGTTATATTCATGCGAATGAATTAGAATGGATCGTACGAATGGATTAGAATGGATCGTACGAATGGATTAGAATGGATACATTCGAGCGAATGAATTAGAATGGATCGTACGAATGAATTAGAATGAATACATTCGTGCGAATGAATTAGAATGGATCGTACGAATGAATTAGAATGGATACATTTGTGCAAATGAATTAGAATGGATTGTACGAATGAATTAGAATGGATACATTCGTGCGAATGAATTAGAATGGATACATTCGTGCGAAAGAATTAGAATAGATCGTATGAATGAATTAGAATGGATCCTATGAATGAATCAGAATGGATCGTGGGAATGAATTAGATTGGATCGTACGAATGAATTAGAATGGATCGTGCTAATGAATTAGAATTGATCGAACGAATGAATTAGCATGGATCGTGCAAATGAATTAGAATGGAACGTATGAATGAATTAGAATGGATCGTGTGAAAGAATTAGAATGGATTGTATGAATGAATTAGAATGAATTCATACGATCCATTCGAATTCATTCGCACGATCCATTCTAATTCATTCATACGATCCATTCAAATTCATTCATACAATCCATTCTAATTCTTTCACACGATCCATTCTAATTCATTCGTAGGATCCATTCTAATTCATTCGTACAATCTATTCTATTTCATTCGTACGATCCATTCTTACTCATTCGTATGATCCATTCTAATTCATTCGGACGAATGTATCCACTCTAATTTATTCGTACGATCCATTCTAATTCATTCGTACGATCCATTCTAATTCATTCGCTCGAATGTATCCATTCTAATCCATTCGTACGATCCATTCTAATCCATTCGTACGATCCATTCATACGATCCATTCTGATTCATTCGTACGATCTATTCTAATTCATTCGTACGATCCATTCTAATTCATTCGCACAATCCATTCTAATTCATTCATAGGATCCATTCTAATTCATTCATACGATCTATTCTAATTCTTTCACACGAATGTATCCATTCTAATTCATTCGCATGAATGTATCCATTCTAATTCATTCGTACGATCCATTCTAATTCATTCGTACGATCCATTCTAATTCATTCGTACGATCCATTCTAATTCATTCATACGATCTATTCTAATTCATTCATATAATCCATTCAAATTCTTTCACACGATCCATTCTAATTCATTCATATGATCCATTCTAATTCATTCGTACGATCCATTCTAATTCATATACACAAAGGTATCCATTCTAATCCATTCGTAGGATCCATTCTAATCCATTCGTACGATCTATTCTAATTCATTCGTACGATCCATTCTAATTCATTCGCTCGAATGTATCCATTCTAATCCATTCGTACGATCCATTCGTACGATCCATTCTAATTCATTCGCATGAATGTAACCATTCTAATTCATTCATACGATCCATTCTAATTCATTCGTACGTTCCATTCTAATTCATTCGTATGATCCATTCTAATTTATTCGTACGATCCATTCTAATTCATTCGCACGAATGTATCCATTCTAATTCATTCATATGATCCATTCTAATTCATTCATAGAATCCATTCTAATTCTTTCACACGATCCATTCTAATTCATTCGTACGATCCATTCTAATTCATTCGTACAATCCATTCTAATTCATTCGCACGAATGTATCCATTCTAATTCATTCATACGATCCATTCTAATTCATTCGTACGATCCATTCTAATTCCTTCGTACGATCCATTCTAATTCATTCGTACGATCTATTCTAATTCATTCGTACGATCCATTCTAATTCATTCGTACGATCCATTCTAATTCATTCGTAAGATCCATTCTAATTCATTCGTACGATCCATTCTAATTCATTCGCACGAATGTATCCATTCTAGTTCATTCATACGATCCATTCTAATTCATTCGTACGATCTAGTCTAATCCATTCGTACGATCCATTCTAATTCATTCATACGATCCATTCTAATTCATTCATACAATCCATTCTAATTCTTTCACACGATCCATTCTAATTCATTCGTAGGATCCATTCTAATTCATTCGTACAATCTATTCTATTTCATTCGTACGATCCATTCTTACTCATTCGTATGATCCATTCTAATTCATTCGGACGAATGTATCCATTCTAATTTATTCGTACGATCCATTCTAATTCATTCGTATGATCTATTCTAATTTATTCGTTTAAATATATCCATTCTAATTCATTCCGTACGATCCATTCTAATTCATTCGTACGATCCATTCTAATTCATTTGTACGAATGTATCTATTCTAATTCATTCGTACGATCCATTCTAATTCATTCGTACGATCCATTCTAATTCATTCGGACGAATGTATCCATTCTAATTTATTCGTACGATCCATTCTAATTCATTCATTATATCCATTCTAATTTATTCGTACGATCCATTCTAATTCATTCGTCCGATCCATTCTAATTCATTTGCACGAATGTATCCATTCTAATTCATTCGTACGATCCATTCTAATTCATTCGTACGATCCATTCTAATTCTTTCGTAAGATCCATTCTAATTCATTCGTACGATCGATTCTAATTCATTCATACGATCCATTCTAATTCATTCGTACGATCCATTCTAATTCATTCGTAAGATCCATTCTAATTCATTCGTACGATCCATTCTAATTCATTCGTACGATCCATTCTAATTCATTCGCACGAATGTACATTCATGCGAATGAATTAGAATGGATCGTACGAATGGATTAGAATGGATCGTATGAGTGAATTAGAAAGGATACGAAGGAATTAGAATGGATCGTACGAAGGAATTAGAATGGATCATACGAATGAAATAGAATGGATCGTACGAATGAAATAGAATAGATCGTACTAAGGAATTAGAATGCATTCGTATGATCCATTCTAATTCATTCGAACGATCCATTCTAATTCATTCATACGATCCATTCTAATTCATTCGCACGAATATATCCATTCTAATTCTTTCGTACGATGCATTCTAATTCATTCGTTCGATCAATTCTAATTCATTAGCACGATCCATTCTAATTCATTCGTACGATCCAATCTAATTCATTCGCACGATCCATTCTAATTCATTCACGGGATCCATTCTAATTCGTTTATACGAATTATTCTAATTCTTTCGCACGAATGTATCCATTCTAATTCATTCGCACGAATGTATCCATTCTAATTCATTCGTACGAATCCATTCTAATTTATTAGTACAATCAATTCTATTTCATTCGTACGATCCATTCTACTTCATTCGTACGATCCATTCTAATTCATTCGTACGATCCATTCTAATTCATTCGTATGCTCCATTCTAATTAATTCGTATGATCCATTCTAATTCATTCGTACGATCCATTCTAATTCATTCATACAATCCATTCTAATTCATTCGTACGAATATATCCATTCTAATTAATTCGTACGATCCATTCTAATTCATTCGTAAGATCCATTCTTATTCATTCGCACGATCTAGTCTAATGGATTCGCACGATCCATTCTAATTCATTCGCACGAATGTATCCATTCTAATTCATTCATACGATCCATTCTAATTCATTCGTACGATCCATTCTAATTCATTCGCACAAATGTATCCATTCTAATTCATTCGTACGATCCATTCTAATTCATTCGTACGATCAGTTCTAATTCATTCACAAAATCTATTCAAATTCATTCATACGATCCATTCTAATTCATTCGCACGATCCATTCTAATTCATTCGTACGATCCATTCTAATTCTTTCACACGATCCATTCTAATTCATTCGTACGATCCACTCTAATTCATTCGCACGATTCATTCTAATTCATTCGTACGATCCATTCTAATTCATTCATATGATCCATTCTAATTCATTCGTACGATCCATTCTAATTCATTCATATGATCCATTCTAATTCATTCGTACGATCCATTCTAATTCATTCGCACAAATGTATCCATTCTAATTCATTCGTATGATCCATTCTAATTCATTCGTAATATCCATTCTAATTCATTCATACGATCCATTCTAATTCATTCGTACGATCCATTCTAATTTATTCGCACGAATGTATCCATTCTAGTTCATTCGTACGATCCATTCTAATTCATTCGTACGAACCATTCTAATTCATTCGCACGATCCATTCTAATTCATTTGTACGATCCATTCTAATTCATTCATACGATCCATTCTAATTCATTCGTACGATCCATTCTAATTCATTCGCACAAATGTATCCATTCTAATTCATTCGTACGATCCATTCTAATTCATTCGCACGATCCATTCTAATTCATTCGTACGATCCATTTTAATTCTTTCACATGATCCATTCTAATTCATTCGTACGATCCATTCTAATTCATCGCACGATCCATTCTAATTCATTCTTACGATCCATTCTAATTCATTCATACGATCCATTCTAATTCATTCGTACGATCCATTCTAATTCATTCGCACAAATGTATCCATTCTAATTCATTCGTACGATCCTTTCTAATTCATTCGCACGATCCATTCTAATTCATTCGTACGATCCATTCTAATTCATTCGTATGATCCATTCTAATTCATTCGTATGATCCATTCTAATTAATTCGTATGATCCATTCTAATTGATTCGTACGATCCATTCTAATTCATTCATACAATCCATTCTAATTCATTCGCACGAATGTATCCATTCTAATTAATTCGTACGATCCATTCTAATTCATTCGTATGATCTATTCTTATACATTCGCACGATCCAGTCTAATTGATTCGCATAATCCATTCTAATTCATTCGCACGAATGTATCCATTCTATTTCATTCGTACGATCCATTCTAATTCATTAATATGATCCATTCTAATTCATTCGTATGATCCATTCTAATTCATATGTACAAAGGTATCCATTCTAATTCATTCGCACGAAAGAATTAGAATGGATTGTATGAAAGAATAGATCGTATGAATGAATTAGAATGGATCGTACGGAATGAATTAGAATGGATTGTATGAATGAATTAGAATGGATCGTACGAATGAGTAAGAATGGATCATACGAATGAATTAGAATTGATCATACGAATGAATTAGAATGGATCGTACGAATTAATTAGAATGGATCATACGAATGTAATAGAATGGATCGTACGAAGGAATTGGAATGGATCGTACGAAGGAATTAGAATGGATCGTACGAATGAATTAGAATGGATATATTCATGCAAATGAATTAGAATGGATCGTATGAATGAATTAGAATGGATCGTATGAGTGAATTAGAACGGATAGTACGAATGAAGTAGAATGGATCGTATGAATGAATTAGAATGGATACATTCGTGCGAATGAATTAGAATGGATCGTATGAATGAATTAGAATGGATCGTACGAATGAATTAGAATGGATCGTGCGAATGAATTAGAATGGATCGTACGAATGAATTAGAATGGATCGTACGAATGAACAAGAATGGATACATTCGTGCGAATGAATTAGAATGGATCGTACGAATGAATTAGAATGGATTGTATGAATGAATTAGAATGGATACATTCGTGCGAATGAATTAGAATTGATCGTACGAATGAATTAGAATGGATCGTGCGAATGAATTAGAATGGATCGTACGAATGAATTAGAATGGATCATACGAATGAACTAGAATAGAATGGATCGTACGAATGAATTAGAATGGATCGTACGAATGAATTAGAATGGATACATTCGTGCGAATAAATTAGAATGGATCGGATGAATGAATTAGAATGGATCGTACGAACGAATTAGAATGGATCGTACGAATGAATTAGAATGGATCGTACGAATAAATTAGAATGGATACATTCGTCCGAATGATTTAGAATGGATCATACGAATGAGTAAGAATGGATCGTACGAATGAAATAGAATAGATTGTACGAATGAATTAGAATGGATCCTACGAATGAATTAGAATGGATCATGTGAAAGAATTAGAATGGATTGTATGAATGAATTAGAATGGATTGTATGAATGAATTAGAATGGATCGTGCGAATGAATTCGAATGGATCGTACGAATTCATTCTAATTCATTCATACAATACATTCTAATTCTTTCACACGATCTATTCTAATTCATTCGTAGGATCGGACGAATGAATTAGAATGGATCGTACGAATGAATTAGAATGAATTGGAATGGATCGTACGAATGAATTAGAACGGATCGTACGAATGAATTAGAATGGATCGTACGAATAAATTAGAATGGATCGTGGGAATGAATTAGAATAGATCGTACGAATGAATTAGAATGGATCGTACGGAATGAATTAAAATGGATTGTATGAATGAATTAGAATGGATACATTCGTGCGAATGAAATAGAATGGATCATACGAATGAGTAAGAATGGATCGTACGAATGAAATAGAATGGATTGTACGAATGAATTAGAATGGATCGTACAAATGGATTAGAATGGATCGTACGAATGAATTAGAATGGATCGTAGGAATGAACTAGAATGGATACATTCGTGCGAATGAATTAGAATGGATCATACGAATGAATTAGAATTGATCATACGAATTAGTAAGAATGGATCGTACGAATGAAATAGAATAGATTGTACGAATGAATTAGAATGAATTAGAATGGATTAGAATGGATCGTACGAATGAGTAAGAATGGATCGTACGAATGAAATAGAATGGATTATGCGAATGAATTAGAATGGATCGTACGAATGAATTAGAATGGATCGTGTGAAAGAATTAGAATGGATTGTATGAATAAATTAGAATAGATCGTGCGAATGAACTAGAATGGATCGTACGAATGATTTAGAATGGATCGTACGAATGAATTAGAATGGATCGTACGAATGATTTAGAATGGATACATTCGTGCGAATGAATTAGAATGGATCATACGAATGAGTAAGAATGGATCGTACGAATGAAATAGAATGGATTGTATGAATGAATTAGAATGGATTCGTACGAATGAATTAGAATGGATACATTCGTGCGAATGAATTAGAATGGATCGTACCAATGAGTAAGAATGGACCGTACGAATGAAATAGAATGGATCGTACGAATTCATTCTAATTCATTAATACAATCCATTCTAATTCTTTCACACGATCCATTCTAATTCATTCGTACGTTCCATTCTAATTCATTAGCACGATCCATGCTAATTCATTCGTTCGATCAATTCTAATTCCTTAACACGATCCATTCTAATTCATTCGTTCGATCCATTCTAATTCATTCGCACGATCCATTCTAATTCATTCATAGGATCCATTCTAATTCATTCATACGATCTATTCTAATTGTTTCGCACGAATGTATCAATTCTAATTCATTCGCACGAATGTATCTATTCTAATTCATTCGTACGATCCATTCTAATTCATTCGTACGATCCATTCTAATTCATTCGTACGATCCATTCTAATTCATTCGCACGATCCATTCTAATACATTCATGCGATCCATTCTAATTCATTTGCACGTGTGAATGAATTAGAATGGATCGTACGAATGAATTAGAATGGATACATTCGTGCGAATGAATTAGAATGGATCGTATGAATGAATTAGAATGGATCGTGCGAATGAATTAGAATGGATCGTATGAATTAATTAGAATGGATCTTACGAATGAAATAGAATGAAATAGAATGGATCATACGAATGAAATAGAAATGAATTAGAATGGATCGTATGAATGAATTAGAATGGATCGTACGAATGAATTAGAATGGATCGTATGAATGAATTAGAATGGATCGTACGAATGAATTAGAATGGATCGTGCGAATGAATTAGAATGGATCGTACGAATGAATTAAAATGGATCGTACGAATGAACTAGAATGGATACATTCGTGCGAATGAATTAGAATGGATCGTACGAATGAATTAGAATGGATCGTACGAATGAATTAGAATGGATCTTACGAATGAATTAGAATGGATCGTACGGAAGAATTAGAATGGATCGTACGAATGAATTAGAATGGATCTTACGAATGAATTAGAATGGATCATACGAATAAATTAGAATGGATCGTATGAATGGTTTAGAATTGATACATTCGTGCGAATGAATTAGAATGGATCGGACCAATGAATTAGAATGGATCGTACGAATAAATTAGAATGGATCAAATGAATGAATTAGAATGGTTACATTCATGCGAATGAATTAGAATGGATCGTACGAATGGATTAGAATGGATCGTACGAATGGATTAGAATGGATACATTCGTGCGAATGAATTAGAATGGATCATACGAATGAGTAAGAATGGATCGTACGAATGAAATAGAATGGATTGTACGAATGAATTAGAATGGATCGTGCGAATGAATTTGAATGGATCGTACGAATGAATTAGAATGGATCGTACGAATGAATTAGAATGGATCATAAGAATGAATTAGAATGGATACATTCGTGCGAATGAAGTAGAATGGATACATTCGTGCGAAAGAATTAGAATAGATCGTATGAATGAATTAGAATGGATCCTATGAATGAATTAGAATGGATCGTGCGAATGAATTAGAATGGATCGTACGAATGAATTAGAATGGATCGTACGAATGAATTAAATGGATCGTACGAATTAATTAGAATGGATCGTACGAATGAATTAGAATGGATCATACGAATGAATTAGAATGGATCATACAAATGAGTAAGAATGGATCGTACGAATGAAATAGAATGGATTGTACGAATGAATTAGAATGGATCGTACGAATGAATTAGAACAGATCATGTGAAAGAATTAGAATGGTTTGTATGAATGAATTATAATGGATCATATGAATGAATTAGAATGGATCGTGCGAATGAATTAGAATGTATTGTACGAATGAATTAGAATGGATCGTACGAATGAATTAAAATGGATCATACGAATGAATTAGAATGGATCATACGAATGAGTAAGAATGGATCGTACGAATGAAATAGAATGGATTGTACGAATGAATTAGAATGGATACATTCGTGCGAATGAATTAGAATGGATCGTACGAATGAATTAGAATGGATCGTACGAATGAATTAGAATGGATCGTACGAATGAATTAGAATGCATCGTACGAAAGAATTAGAATGGATATATTCGTGCGAATGAATTAGAATGGATCGTACGAATGAATTAGACTGGATCGTACGAATGAATTTGAATGGATACATTTGTGCGAATGAATCTAAATGGATTGTATGAATGAATTACAATGGATCGTACGAATGAATTAGAATGGATCGTACGAATGAATTAGAATAGCTCAAACGAATGAATTAGAATGAATCGTATGAATGAATAAGAATGGTTACATTCGTGCGAATGAATTAGAATAGATCGTACGAATGAATTAGAATGGATCGTACGAATAAATTAGAATAGATCGTGGGAATGAATTAGAATGGATCGTACGAATGAATTAGAATGGATCCACCGAATGAGTTAGAATGGATCATACGAATGAATTAGAATGGATTGTACGAATGAATTAGAATGGATTGTGCGAATGAATTAGAATGGATCGTATGAATGAATAAGAATGGATCGTACGAATGAATTAGAATAAATCGTACGATCCATTCTAATTCATTCGTACGATCCATTCTAATTCATTCGCACGAATATATCCATTCTAATTCATTCATACGATCTATTCAAATTCATTCATACAATCCATTCTAATTCTTTCACACGATCCATTCTAATTCATTCGTACGATCCATTCTAATTCATTCGTACGATCCATTGTAATTCATTCATATGATCCATTCTAATTCATTCCTACGATCTATTCTAATTCATTCGCTCGAATATATCCATTCTAATTCATTCGTTCGATCCATTCTAATTCATTCGCACGATCCATTCTAATTCATTCGTATGATCCATTCTAATCCATTCGTACGATCCATTCGAATTCATTTGTACGATCCATTCTAACTCATTCGTACGATTCATTATAATTTATTCGCACGAATTTATCCATTCTAGTTCATTCGTATGATCCATTCTAATTCATTCGTACGATCCATTCTAATTCATTCGCACGATCCATTCTAATTCATTCGTACGATCCATTCTAATTCATTCATACGATCCATTCTAATTCATTCTAGAATGGATGCATTCGTGCGAATGAATTAGAATGGATCGTACGAATGAATTAGAATGGATCGTACGAATGAATTAGAATGGATCGTACGAATGAATTAGAATGGATCGTACGAATAAATTAGAATGGATCGTACGAATGAATTAGAATGGATCGTACGAATGAATTAGAATGGATCAAATGAATGAATTAGAATGGATCGTACGAATGAATTAGAATGGATCGTACGAATGAATTAGAATGGATTGTACGAATGAATTAGAATGGATCGTACGAATGAACTAGAATGGATACATTCGTGCGAATGAATTAGAATGGATCGTACGAATGAATTAGAATGGATCGTACGATTCATTCTAATTCATTCGTACGATCCATTCTAATACATTCGTACGATTCATGCTAATTCATTCGCACGATCCATTCTAATTCATTCGTACGATCCATTCTTATTCATTCATACGATCCATTCTAATTCATTCGCACAATCCATTCTAATTCATTCGTACAATCCATTCTAATTCATTCGTATGATCCATTCTAACTCATACGGTGGATCCATTCTAATTCATTCGTACGATCCATTCTAATTCATTCCCACGATCCATTCTAATTTATTCGTACGATCCATTCTAATTCATTCGTACGATCTATTCTAATTCATTCGCACGAATGTAACCATTCTAATTCATTCATACGATTCATTCTAATTCATTCGTATGAGCTATTCTAATTCATTCATACGATCCATTCTAATTCATTCGTACGATCCATTGTAATTCATTCATACAATCCATTTAGATTCATTCGCACAAATGTATCCATTCAAATTCATTCGTACGATCCAGTCTAATTGATTCGTACGATCCATTCTAATTCATTCGCACGAATATATCGATTCTAATTCTTTCGTACGATGCATTCTAATTCATTCGTACGATCCATTCTAATTCATTCATTTGATCCATTCTAATTCATTCGTACGATCCATTCTAATTCATTCGTCCGATCCATTCTAATTCATTCGCACGAATGTACCCATTCTAATTCATTCGTACAATCCATTCTAATTCATTCGTACGATCCATTCTAATTCATTCGTAAGATCCATTCTAATTCATTCGTACGATCCATTCTAATTCATTCGTACGATCCATTCTAATTCATTCGCACGAATGTATCCATTCTAGTTTATTCGTACGATCCATTCTAATTCATTCGTATGATCCATTCTAATTCATTCCGTACGATCCATTCTAATTCATTCGTATGATAGTACGAATGAATTAGAATGAATTAGAATGGATCGTACGAATGAATTAGAATGGATCTTACGAATGAATTAGAATGGATCGTACGAATGAATTAGAATGGATCGTACGAATGAATTAGAATGGATACATTCGTGCGAATGAATTAGAATGGATCGAACGAATGAATTAGAATGTATCGTACGAATGAATTAGAATGGATCATATGAATTCATTAGAATGGTTACATTCATGCGAATGAATTAGAATGGATCGTACGAATGGATTAGAATGGATCGTACGAATGAACTAGATTGGATACATTCGTGCGAATGAATTAGAATGGATCGTACGAATGAATTAGAATGGATCGTACGAATGAATTAAAATGGATCTTACGAATGAATTAGAATGGATCGTACGAATGAATTAGAATGGATCGTACGAATGAATTAGAATGGATACATTCGTGCGAATGAATTAGAATGGATCTTACGAATGAATTAGAATGGATCGTACGAATGAATTAGAATGGATCGTACGAATGAATTAGAATGGATACATTCGTGCGAATGAATTAGAATGGATCGGACGAACGAATTAGAATGGATCGTACGAATGAATTAGAATGGATCGTACGAATAAATTAGAATGGTTCGTGCGAATGAATTAGAATGGATCGTGTGAAAGAATTAGAATGGATTGTACGAATGAATTAGAATGTATGGTATGAATGAATTAGAATGGATCTTACGAATGAATTAGAATGGATCGTACGAATGAATTAGAATGGAGACATTCGTGCGAATGAATTAGAATGGAACGTGCATGAATGTATCCATTCTAATTCATTCGTACGATCCATTCAAATTCATTAATATGATCCATTCTAATTCATTCGTACGATCCATTCTAATTCATATCCACAAAGGTATCCTATCTAATCCATTCGTAGGATCCATTCTAATCCATTCGTACAATCCATTCTAATTCATTCGTACGATCCATTCTAATTCATTCGCTCGAATGTATCCATTCTAATCTATTCGTACGATCCATTCTAATCCATTCGTACGATCCATTCTAATTCATTCGCATGAATGTAACCATTCTAATTTATTCATTTGATCCATTCTAATTCATTCGTACGATCCATTCTAATTCATTCGTCCGATCCATTCTAATTCATTCGCACGAATGTATCCATTCTAATTCATTCATACGATCCATTCTAATTCATTCGTACGATCCATTCTAATTCATTCGCACAAATGTATCCATTCTAATTCATTCGTACGATCCATTCTAATTCATTCGCATGATCAATTCTAATTCATTCGTACGATCCATTCTAATTCTTTCACACGATCCATTCTAATTCATTCGTACGATCCATTCTAATACATTCATACGATCCATTCTAATTCATTTGCACGAATATATCCATTCTAATTCATTCGTACGATCCATTCTAATTCCTTCGTACGATCTATTCTAATTCATTCGTACGATCCATTCTAATTCATTTGCACGATCCATTCTAATTCCTTCGTACGATCCATTCTAATTCATTCGTACGATCCATTCTAATTCATTCATACAATCCATTCTAATTCTTTCACACGATCTATTCTAATTCATTCGTAGGATCCATTCTAATTCATTCGTACAATCTATTCTATTTCATTCGTACGATCCATTCTTACTCATTCGTATGATCCATTCTAATTCATTTGCACGAATATATCCATTCTAATTCATTCGTACGATCCATTCTAATTCCATCGTACGATCCATTCTAATTCATTCGTACGATCTATTCTAATTCATTCGCACGATCCATTCTAATTCATTCGTACGTTCCATTCTAATTCTTTCACACGATCCATTCTAATTCATTCGTACGATCCATTCTAATTCATTCGTGCAATCCATTCTATTTCATTCGTACGATCCATTCTTACTCATTCGTACGATCCATTCTAATTCATTCACGCGAATGTAACCATTCGTACAAATGAATTAGAATAGATTATACGAATGAATTAGAATGGATCGTACGAATGAATTAGAATGGATCATACGAAGGAATTAGAATGGATCGTACGAATGAATTAGAATGGATCGTACGAATGAATTAGAATAGATCGTACGAATGAATTAGAATGGATCGTACGAAGGAACTAGAATGGATCGTACAAATGAATTAGAATGGATATATTCGTGCAAATGAATTAGAATGGATCATATGAATGTATTAGAATGGATCGTATGAGTGAATTATAATGGATCGTACGAATGAATTAGAATGGATTGTATGAATGAATTAGAATGGATCGTACGAATGAATTAGAATGGATCATACGAATTAATTAGAATGGATCATACGAATGAATTAGAATGGATCGTACGAATGAATTAGAATGGATCGTACGAATGAATTAGAATTGATACATTCGTGCGAATGAATTAGAATGGATTGTGCGAATGAATAAGAACAGATCGTGCGAATGAATTAGAATGGATCGTACGAATGAATTAGAATGGATCGTGCGAATGAATTAGAATGGATCGTACGAATGAATTAGAATGGATACATTTGTGCGAATGAATTAGAATGGATCGTACGAATGAATTAGAATGGATCGTATGAATGAATTAGAATGGATCATACGAATGAATTAGAATGGATCGTGCGAATGAATTAGAATGGATCGTACGAATGAATTAGAATGGATCGTGTGAAAGAATTAGAATGGATCGTACGAATGAATTAGAATGGATCGTGCGAATGAATTAGAATGGATCGTACGAATGAATTAGAATGGATACATTTGTGCGAATGAATTAGAATGGATCGTACGAATGAATTAGAATGGACCGTATGAATGAATTAGAATGGATCGTACGAATGAATTAGACTGCATCGTGCGAATGAATTAGAATGGATCGTACGAATGAATTAGAATGGATCGTACGAATGAACTAGAATGGATACATTCGTGCGAATGAATTAGAATGGATCGTACGAATGAATTAGAATGGATCGTACGAATGAATTAGAATGGATCTTATAAATGAATTAGAATGAATCGTACAAATGAATTAGAATGGATCGTACGAATGAATTAGAATGGATACATTCGTGCGAATGAATTAGAATGGATAGGACGAATGAATTAGAATGGATCGTACGAATGAATTAGAATGGATCGTACGAATGAATTAGAATGGATCGTACGAATAAATTAGAATGGATACATTCGTCCGAATGAATTAGAATGGATCAAACGAACGAGTAAGAATGGATCGTACGAATGAAATAGAATAGATTGTACGAATGAATTAGAATAGATACATTCGTGCGAATGAATTAGAATGGATCGTACCAATGAGTAAGAATGGATCGTACGAATGAAATAGAATGGATTGTGCGAATGAATTAGAATGGATCGTACGAATGAATTAGAATGGATCGTGTGAAAGAATTAGAATGGATTGTATGAATGAATTAGAATAGATCGTATGAATGAATTAGAATGGATCGTACGAATGAATTAGAATGTATCGTACGAATGAGTAAGAATGGATCGTACAAATTATATAGAATGGATTGCACGAATGAATTAGAATGTATCGTACGAATGAATTAGAATGAATCGTGTGAAAGAATTAGAATGGATTATATGAATGAATTAGAATGGATCGTACGAATGAATTAGAATGGATCGTACGAAGGAATTAGAATGGATCGTACGAATGAATTAGAATGGATCGTACGAATGAATTAGAATAGATCATACGAATGAATTAGAATGGATCGTACGAAGGAATTAGAATGGATCGTACGAATGAATTAGAATGGATATATTCGTGCAAATGAATTAGAATGGATCGTATGAATGTATTAGAATGGATCGTATGAGTGAATTAGAATGGATCGTACGAATGAATTACAATGGATCGTATGAATGAATTAGAATGGATCGTGCGAAAAAATTAGAATGCATTGTATGAATGAATTAGAATGGATCGTAGGAATGAATTAGAATGGATCGTGCGAATGAATTCGAATGGATCGCATGATCCATTCGAATAGAATGGATCGTATGAATGAATTAGAATGGATCGGGCGAATGAATTAGAATGGATTGTAGGAATGAATTAGAATGGATCGTATGAATGAATTAGAATGGATCGTGCGAATGAATTAGAATGGATCATATGAATGAATTAGAATGGATCGTACGAATGAATTAGAATGGATCATATGAATGAATTAGAATGGATCATACGAATGAGTAAGAATGGATCGTACGAATGAAATAGAATGGATTGTACGAATGAATTAGAATGGATACATTCATGCGAATGAATTAGAATGGATCGGACGATTGAATTAGAATGGATCGTATGATTCATTCTAATTCATTCGTACGATCCATTCTAATACATTCGTATGATTCATGCTAATTCATTCGCACGATCCATTCTAATTCATTCGTACGATCCATTATTATTCATTCATACGATCCATTCCAATTCATTCGCACAATCCATTCTAATTCATTCGTACAATCCATTCTAATTCATTCGTATGATCCATTCTAACTCATTCGGTGGATCCATTCTAATTCATTCGTACGATCCAATCTAATTCATTCACACGATCCATTCTAATTTATTCTTACGATCCATTCTAATTCATTCGTACGATCTATTCTAATTCATTCGCACGAATGTAACCATTCTAATTCATTCATACGATTCGTTCTAATTCATTCGTATGAGCTATTCTAATTCATTCGTACGATCCATTCTAATTCATTCGTACGATCCATTGTAATTCATTCATAAAATCCATTTAGATTCATTCGCACAAATGTAACCATTCAAATTCATTCGTACGATCCAGTCTAATTCATTCGTACGATCCATTCAAATTCCTTCGTACGATCCATTCTAATTCATTCGTACGATCTATTCTAATTCACTCATACGATCCATTCTAATTCATTCGTATGATCCATTCTAATTCCTTCGTACGATCCATTGTAATTCATTCGTACGATCCATTCTAATTCATTCGTACAATCTATTCTAATTCATTCGTACGAATGGATACATTCGTGTGAATGAATTAGAATGGATCGTACGAATGAGTAAGAATGGATCGTACGAATGAAATAGAATGGATTGCACGAATGAATTAGAATGGATCGTACGAATGAATTAGAATGGATCGTGTGAAAGAATTAGAATGGATTGTTTGAATGAATTAGAATGGATCGTACGAATGAATTAGAATGGATCGTACGAAGGAATTAGAATGGATCGTACGAATGAATTAGAATGGATCGTACGAATGAATTAGAATAGATCGTACGAATGAATTAGAATGGATCGTACGAAGGAATTAGAATGGATCGTAAGAATGAATTAGAATGGATATATTCGTGCAAATGAATTAGAATGGATCGTATGAATGTATTAGAATGGATCGTATGAGTGAATTAGAATGGATCGTACGAATGAATTAGAATGGATCGTATAAATTAATTAGAATGGATACATTCGTGTTAATGAATTAGAATGGATCGTATGAATAAATTAGAATAGATTTTGTGAATGAATTAGAACTGATCGTACAAATGAATTAGAATGGATACATTCGTGCGAATGAATTAGAATGGATTGTATGAATGAATTAGAATGGATCGTACGAATGAACTAGAATGGATACATTCGTGCGAATGAATTAGAATGGATCGTACGAATGAATTAGAATGGATCGTACGAATGAATTAGAATGGATCTTACGAATGAATTAGAATGGATCGTACGAATGAATTAGAATGGATCGTACGAATGAATTAGAATGGATACAGTCATGCGAATGAATTAGAATGGATCGGACGAATGAATTGGAATGGATCGTACGAATGAATTCGAAAGGATCGTACGAATGAATTAGAATGGATCGTACGAATAAATTAGAATGGATACATTCGTCCGAATGAATTAGAATGGATCATACGAATGAGTAAGAATGGATCGTACGAATGAAATAGAATAGATTGTACGAATGAATTAGAATGGATCCTACGAATGAATTAGAATGGATCGTGTGAAAGAATTAGAATGGATTGTATGAATGAATTAGAATGGATCGTATGAATGAATTAGAATGGATCGTGCGAATGAATTAGAATGTATCCATTCTAATTCATTCGTACGATCCATTCTAATTCATTCATACGATCTATTCTAATTCATTCATACAATCCATTCTAATTCTTTCACACGATCCATTCTAATTCATTCGTACGATCCATTCTAATTCATTCGCACAATCCATTCTATTTCATTCGTACGATCCATTCTTACTCATTCGTACGATCCATTCTAATTCATTCACACGAATGTATCCATTCGTACGAATGAATTAGAATAGATTGTACGAATGAATTAGAATGGATCGTACGAATGAATTACAATGGATCGTACGAAGGAATTAGAATGGATCGTACGAATGAATTAGAATGGATCGTACGAATGAATTAGAATAGATCGTACGAATGAATTAGAATAGATCGTACGAAGGAATTAGAATGGATCGTACGAATGAATTAGACTGGATCGTACGAATGAATTTGAATGGTTACATTTGTGCGAATGAATCTAAATGGATTTTATGAATGAATTACAATGGATCGTACGAATGAATTAGAATGGATCGTACGAATGAATTAGAATAGCTCATATGAATGAATTAGAACGAATCGTATGAATGAATTAGAATGGTTACATTCGTGCGAATGAAGTAGAATAGATCGTACGAATGAATTAGAATGGATCGTAAGAATAAATTAGAATGGATCGTGTGAATGAATTAGATTGGATCGTACGAATGAATTAGAATGGATCCATTCTAATTCATTCGTACGATCCATTTCTTACTCATTCGTATGATCCATTCAAATTCATTCGCACGAATGTATCCATTCTAAATCATTCGTACATTCCATTCTAATTCATTCGTACGATCCATTCTAAATCATTCGTACAATCCATTCTATTTCATTCGTACAATCAATTCTAATTCATTAGCACGATCCATTCTAATTCATTCGTACTATCCATTCAAATTCATTCGCACGATCCATTCTAATTCATTCGTACAATCCATTCTATTTCATTCGTACGATCCATTCTTACTCATTCGTATGATCCATTCTAATTCATTCACACGAATGTATCCATTCTAATCCATTCGTACGATCCATTCTAATCCATTCGTACGATCCATTCTAATTCATTCGCATGAATGTAACCATTCTAATTCATTCATTTGATCCATTCTAATTCATTCGTACGATCCATTCTAATTCATTCGTCCGATCCATTCTAATTCATTCGCACGAATGTATCCATTCTAAACCATTCATACGATCCATTCTAATTTATTCGTTCGATCCATTCTAATTCATTCGTAAGATCCATTCTAATTCATTCGTACGATCCATTCTAATTCATTCGTACGATCCATTCTAATTCATTCGCACGAATGTATCAATTCTAGTTCATTCGTACGATCCATTCTAATTCATTCGTACGATCTATTCTAATTCATTCGCACGATCCATTCTAATTCATTCGTACGATCCATTCTAATTCATTCGCACGAATGTATCCATTCTAGTTCATTCGTACGATCCATTCTAATTCATTCGCACGATCCATTCTAATTCATTCATAGGATCCATTCTAATTCATTCATACGATCTATTCTAATTCTTTCGCACGAATGTATCCATTCTAATTCATTCGCACGAATATATCCATTCTAATTCTAATTCATTCGTACGATCCATTCTAATTCATTCGTATGATCCATTCTAATTCATTCATACAATCCATTCGTACGAATGAATTAGAATAGATCGTACGAATGAATTAGAATGGATCGTACGAATGAATTAGAATGGATCGTACGAATGAATTAGAATAGATCATACGAATGAATTAGAATGGATCGTACGAAGGAATTAGAATGGATCGTACGAATGAATTAGAATGGATATATTCGTGCAAATGAATTATAATGGATCGTATGAATGTATTAGAATGGATCGTATGAGTGAATTAGAATGGATCGTACGAATGAATTAGAATGGATCGTATGAATGAATTAGAATGGATCGTGCGAAAGAATTAGAATGCATTGTATGAATAAATTAGAATGGATCGTATGAATGAATTAGAATGGATCGTGCGAATGAATTCGAATGGATCGCATAACCCATTCGAATAGAATGGATCGTATGAATGAATTAGAATGGATCGGGCGAATGAATTAGAATGGATTGTAGGAATGAATTAGAATGGATCGTACGAATGAATTAGAATGGATCGTATGAATGAATTAGAATGGATCGTGCGAATGAATTAGAATGGATCATACGAATGAATTAGAATGGATCGTACGAATGAATTAGAATGGATCATACGAATGAATTAGAATGGATCATACGAATGAGTAAGAATGGATCGTACGAATGAAATAGAATGGATTGTACGAATGAATTAGAATGGATACATTCATGCGAATGAATTAGAATGGATCGGACGATTGAATTAGAATGGATCGTACGATTCATTCTAATTCATTCGTACGATCCATTCTAATACATTCGTACAATTCATGCTAATTCATTCGCACGATCCATTCTAATTCATTCGTACGATCCATTCTTATTCATTCATACGATCCATTCTAATTCATTCGCACAATCCATTCTAATTCATTCATACAATCCATTCTAATTCATTCGTATGATCCATTCTAACTCATTCGGTGGATCCATTCTAATTCATTGGTACGATCCATTCCAATTCATTCCCACGATCCATTCTAATTTATTCGTATGATCCATTCTAATTCATTCGTACGATCTATTCTAATTCATTCGCACGAATGTAACCATTCTAATTCATTCATATGATTCATTCTAATTCATTCGTATGAGCTATTCTAATTCATTCGTACGATCCATTCTAATTCATTCGTACGATCCATTGTAATTCATTCATACAATCCATTTAGATTCATTCGCACAAATGTATCCATTCAAATTCATTCGTACGATCCAGTCTAATTCATTCGTACGATCCATTCTAATTCCTTTGTACGATCCATTCATTATTCGTACGATCTATTCTAATTCATTCGTACGATCCATTCTAATTCATTCGTACGATCCATTCTAATTCCTTCGTACGATCCATTCTACTTCATTCGTACGATCCATTCTAATTCATTCGTACAATCTATTCTAATTCATTCGTACGAATGGATACATTCGTGTGAATGAATTAGAATGGATCGTACGAATGAGTAAGAATGGATTGTACGAATGAAATAGAATGGATTGTACGAATGAATTAGAATGGATTATACGAATGAATTAGAATGGATCGTGTGAAAGAATTAGAATGGATTGTATGAATGAATTAGAATGGATCGTACGAATGAATTAGAATGGATCGTATGAAGGAATTAGAATGGATCGTACGAATGAATTAGAATGGATTGTGCGAATGAATTAGAATGGATCGTACGAATGAATTAGAATGGATCGTGTGAAAGAATTAGAATGGATTGTATGAATGAATTAGAATAGATCGTATGAATGAATTAGAATGGATCGTACGAATGAATAAGAATGGATCGTACGAATGAACTAGAATGGATACATTCGTGCGAATGAATTAGAATGGATCGTACGAATGAATTAGAATGGATCGTACGAATGAATTAGAATGAATCTTACGAATGAATTAGAATGGATCGTACGAATGCATGATTTATGCTAATTCATTCGTTCGATCAATTCTAATTCATTAGCACGACCCATTCTAATTCATTCGTACGATCCATTCTAATTCATTCGCACGATCCATTCTAATTCATTCGTACGATCCATTCTTATTCTTTCACACGATCCATTCTAATTCATTCGTACGATCCATTCTAATTCATTCGTAAGATCTATTCTAATTCATTCGTACAATCCATTCAAATTCATTCGTACGATCCATTCTAATTCCTTCGTACGATCCATTCTAATTCATTTATACAATCTATTCTAATTCATTCATACAATCCATTCTAATTTTTTCACACGATCCATTCTAATTCATTCGTACGATCTATTCTAATTCATTCGCACAATCCATTCTAATTCATTCGCACGAATGTATCCATTCTAAATCATTCGTACAATCCATTCTATTTTATTCGTACGATCCATTCTTACTCATTGTACGAATGAATTAGAATGGATCCTACGAATGAATTAGAATGGATCGTGTGAAAGAATTAGAATGGATTGTATGAATCAATTAGAATGGATCGTATGAATGAATTAGAATGGATCTTACGAATGAATTAGAATGGATACATTCGTGCGAATGAATTAGAATTGAACGTACGAATGAATTAGAATGGATCGTGCGAATGAATTAGAATGGATCGTACGAATGAATTAGAATGGATCGTACGAATGAACAAGAATGGATACATTCGTGCGAATGAATTAGAATGGATCGTATGAATGAATTAGAATGGATCGTACGAATGAATTAGAATGGATCTTACGAATGAATTAGAATGGATCGTACGAATGAATTAGAATGGATCGTACGAATGAATTAGAATGGATATATTCGTACGAATGAATTAGAATGGATCGTACGGAATGAATTAGAATGGATATATTTGAACGAATAAATTAGAATGGATCATACGAATGAATTAGAATGGATCGTACGAATGAATTAGAATGGATAGTGCGAATGAATTAGAATCGATCGTACGAATGAATTAGAATGGATCATCCGAATGAATTAGAATGGATCATACGAATGAGTAAGAATGGATCGTACGAATGAAATAGAATGGATTGTACGAATGAATTAGAATGGATCCTACGAATGAATTAGAATAGATCGTGTGAAAGAATTAGAATGGATTGTATGAATGAATTAGAATGAATTCGTACGATCCATTCGAATTCATTCGCACGATCCATTCTAATTCATTCATACGATCCATTCTAATTCATTCAAACAATCCATTCTAATTCACTCATACGATCTATTCTATTTCATTCGTACAATCCATTCTTACTCATTCGTATATTCCATTCTAATTCATTCGGACGAATGTATCCATTCTAATTTATTCGTACGAACCATTCTAATTCATTCGTACGATCCATTCTAATTCATTCATACAATCCATTCTAATTCATTCGTCCGATCCATTCTAATTCATTCGCACGAATGTATCCATTCTAATTCATTCGTACGATCCATTCTAATTCATGTGTACGATCCATTCTAATTCATTCGTAAGATCCATTCTAATTCATTCGTACGATCCATTCTAATTCATTCGTACGATCCATTCTAATTCATTCGCACGAATGTATCCATTCTAGTTCATTCGTACGATCCATTCTAATTCATTCGTACGATCCATTCTAATTCATTCGCACGATCCATTCTAATTCATTCGTACGATCCATTCTCATTCATTCATCTGATCCATTCTAATTCATTCGCACGAATGTATCTATTCTAATTCATTCGTACGATCCATTCTAATTCTTTCACACGATCCATTCTAATTCATTCGTACGATCCATTCTAATTCATTCGCACGATCCATTCTAATTCATTCGTACGATCCATTCTAATTCATTCATACGATCCATTCTAATTCATTCGTACGATCCATTCTAATTCATTCGCACAAATGTATCCATTCTAATTCATTCGGACGATCCATTCTAATTCATTCGCATGATCCATTCTAATTCATTCGTACGATCCATTCTAATTCATTCGTACGATCCATTCTAATTCATTCGTATGATCCATTCTAATTAATTCGTATGATCCATTCTAACGCATTCATACGATCCATTCTAATTCATTCATACAATCCATTCTAATTCATTCGCACGAATGTATCCATTCTAATTAATTCGTATGATCCATTCTAATTCATTCGTATGATCTATTCTTATTCATTCGCACGATCCAGTCTAATTCATTCGCACGATCCATTCTAATTCATTCGTACGATCCATTATAATTCATTAATATGATCCATTCTAATTCATTCGTACGATCCATTCTAATTCATATGCGCAAAGGTATCCATTCTAATTCATTCGTACGATCCATTCTAATTCATTCGTACGATCCATTCTAATTTTTTCACTCGATCCATTCTAATTCATTCGTAGGATCCATTCTAATTCATCCGCACGATCCATTCTAATTCATTCGTACGATCCATTCTAATTCATTCATACGATCCATTCTAATTCATTCGCACAAATGTATCCATTCTAATTCATTCGTACGATCCATTCTAATTCATTCGCACGATCCATTCTAATTCATTCGTACGATCCATTCTAATTCTTTCACCCGATCTATTCTAATCCATTCTAATTCATTCGTACGAATCCATTCTAATTCATTCGTACAATCTATTCTATTTCATTCGTACGATCCATTTTACTCATTCGTATGATCCATTCTAATTCATTCGGACGAATGTATCCATACTAATTTATTCGTACGATCCATTCTAATTCATTCGCATGAATGTAACCATTCTAATTCATTCATTTGATCCATTCTAATTCATTCGTACGATCCATTCTAATTCATTCATCCGATCCATTCTAATTCATTCGCACGAATGTATCCATTCTAATTCATTCGTACGATCCATTCTAATTCATTCGCACGATCCTTTCTAATCCATTCGTACGATCCATTCTAATTCATTCGTACGATCCATTCTAATTCATTCGCTCGAATGTATCCATTCTAATCCATTCGTACGATCTATTCTAATCCATTCGTACGATCCATTCTAATTCATTCGCATGAATGTAACCATTCTAATTCATTCATTTGATCCATTCTAATTCATTCGTACGATCCATTCTAATTCATTCGTCCGATCCATTCTAATTCATTCGCACGAATGTATCCATTCTAATTCATTCGCACGATCCATTCTAATTAATTCGTACGATCCATTCTAATTCATTCGTACGATCCATTCTAATTCATTCGTAGGATCCATTCTAATACATTCGTACAATCTATTCTATTTCATTCGTATGATCCATTCTTACTCATTCGTATGATCCATTCTAATTCATTCGGACGAATGTATCCATTCTAATTTATTCGTACGATCCATTCTAATTCATTCGTACGATCCATTCTTACTCATTCGTACGATCCATTCTAATTCCTTCGTACGATCCATTCTAATTCCTTCGTACGATCCATTCCAATTCATTCGCACGAACTATTCTAATTCTTTCATACAATCCATTCTAATTATTTCGTGCGAATGAATTAGAATGGATACCTTTGTGCATATGAATTAGAATGGATCGTACGAATGAATTAGAATGGATCATATTAATGAATTAGAATGGATCGTACGAATGAATTAGAATGGATACATTCGTGCGAATGAATTAGAATGGATCGTGCGAATCAATTAGACTGGATCGTGCGAATGAATAAGAATAGATCATACGAATGAATTAGAATGGATTGTACGAATTAATTAGAATGGATACATTCGTGCGAATGAATTAGAATGGATTGTATGAATGAATTAGAATGGATCGTACGAATGAATTAGAATGGATCATACGAATTAATTAGAATCGATCATACGAATGAATTAGAATGGATCGTACTAATGAATTAGAATGGATCGTACGAATGAATTAGAATGGATCGTGCGAATGAATTAGAATAGATCGTACGAATGAATTAGAATGGATACATTTGTGCGAATGAATTAGAATGGATCATACGAATGAATTAGAATGGATCGTATGAATGAATTAGAATGGATCGTACGAATGAATTAGAATGGATCGTGCGAATGAATTAGAATGGATCGTACGAATGAATTAGAATGGATCGTGTGAAAGAATTAGAGTGGATCGTACGAAAGAATTAGAATGGATCGTGCGAATGAATTAGAATGGATCGTATGAATGAATTAGAATAGATTTTGTGAATGACTTAGAACTGATCGTATGAATGAATTAGAATGGATCGTACGAATGAATTAGAATGGATATATTTGTGCGAATGAATTAGAATGGATCGTACGAATGAATTAGAATGGATCGTAGGAATGAATTAGAATGGATACATTCGTGCGATTGAATTAGAATGGATCGTGCGAATCCATTAGACTGGATCGTGCGAATGAATAAGAATGGATCATACGAATGAATTAGAATGGATCGTACGAATTAATTAGAATGGATACATTCGTGCGAATGAATTAGAATGGATTGTATGAATGAATTAGAATGGATCGTACGAATGAATTAGAATGGATCATACGAATTAATTAGAATGGATCATACGAATGAATTAGAATGGATCGTACGAATGAATTAGAATGGATCGTATGAATGAACTAGAATGGATCGTACGAATGAACTAGAATGGATACATTCGTGCGAATGAATTAGAATGGATCGTACGAATGAATTAGAATGGATCGTACGATTCATTCTAATTCATTTGTACGATCCATTCTAATACATTCGTACGATTCATGCTAATTCATTCGCACGATCCATTAGAATGGATCGTGTGAAAGAATTAGAATGGATTGATGAATGAATTAGAATGAATTCGTACGATCCATTCGAATTCATTCGCACGATCCATTCTAATTCATTCATACGATCCATTCTAATTCATTCATACAATCTATTCTAATTCTTTCACATGATCCATTCTAATTCATTCGTAGGATCCATTCTAATTCATTCGTACAATCTATTCTATTTCATTCGTACGTTCCATTCTTACTCATTCGTATGATCCATTCTAATTCATTCGGACGAATGTATCCATTCTAATTTATTCGTACGATCCATTCTAATTCATTCGTACGATCCATTCTAATTCATTCGTACGATCCATTCTTACTCATTCGTACGATCCATTCTAATTCATTCGTACGATCCATTCTAATTCATTCGCACAATCTATTCTAATTCATTCGTACGATCCATTCTAATTCATTCGTAGGATCGTACGAACGAATTAGAATGGATCGTGCGAATGAATTAGAATGGATCGTACGAATGAATTAGAATGGATTGTACGAATGAACTAGAATGGATACATTCGTGCGAATGAATTAGAATGGATCGTACGAATGAATTAGAATGGATCGTACGAATGAATTAGAATGGATCTTACAAATGAATTTGAATGGATCGTACAAATGAATTAGAATGAATCGTACGAATGAATTAGAATGGATACATTCGTGCGAATGAATTAGAATGGATCGGGCGAATGAATTAGAATGGATCGTACGAATGAATTAGAATGGATCAAATGAATGAATTAGAATGGATCGTACGAATGAATTAGAATGCATCGTACGAAAGAATTAGAATGGATATATTCGTGCGAATGAATTAGAATGGATCGTACGAATGAATTAGAATGTATCGTATGAGTGAATTAGAACGGATAGTACGAATGAAGTAGAATGGATCGTATGAATGAATTAGAATGGAAACATTCGTGCGAATGAATTAGAATGGATCGTATGAATGAATTAGAATAGATTGTGCGAATGAATTAGAATGGATCGTACGAATGAATTAGAATGGATCGTACGAATGAATTAGAATGGATCATATTAATGAATTAGAATGGATCGTACGAATGAATTAGAATGGATACATTCGTGCGAATAAATTAGAATGTATTGTGTGAATGAATTAGAATGGATCGTACGAATGAATTAGAATGGACCGTACGAATGAATTAGAATAGATTGCGCGAATGAATTAGAATGGATCGTACGAATGAATTACAATGGATCGTACGAAGGAATTAGAATGGATCCTACGAATGAATTAGAATGGATCGTACGAATGAATTAGAATGGATCGTACGAAGGAATTAGAATGGATCGTACGAATGAATTAGAATGGATCGTACGATTGAATTAGAATGGATCATACGAATGAGTAAGAATGGATCGTATGAATGAATTAGATTGGATCGTACGATCCATTCTAATTCATTAGCATGGATCGTGCTAATGAATTTGAATGGAATATACGAATGAATTAGAATGGATCGTAGAATGGATCGTACGAATGAATTAGAATGAATTAGAATGGATCGTACGAATGAATTAGAATAGATCATAGGAATGAATTAGAATGGATCGTGCAAATGAATTAGAATGGATATATTTGTGCAAATGAATTAGAATGGATCGTATGAATGTATTAGAATGGATCGTATGAGTGAATTAGAATGGATCGTACGAATGAATTAGAATGGATTGTATGAATGAATTAGAATGGATCGTACGAATGAATTAGAATGGATCGTATGAATGAATGGATCATATGAATGAATTAGAATGGATCGTACGAATGAATTAGAATGGATAGTGCGAATGAATTAGAATCGATCGTACGAATGAATTAGAATGGATCGTACGAATGAATTAGAATGAATCATACGAATGAGTAAGAATGGATCGTACGAATGAATTAGAATGGATCGTACGAATGAATTAGAATGGATCGTACGAATAAATTAGAATGGATTCATTCATCCGAATGAATTAGAATGGATCGTACGAATGAATTAGAATGGATCATATTAATGAATTAGAATGGATCGTACGAATGAATTAGAATGGATACATTCGTGCGAATGAATTAGAATGGATCGTGCATGAATGAGTAAGAATAAATTAGAATGGATCATACGAATGAATTAGAATGGATCGTACGAATGAATTAGAATAGATCGTGTGAAAGAATTAGAATGGATTGTATGAATGAATTAGAATGAATTCGTACGATCCATTCGAATTCATTCGCACGATCCATTCTAATTCATTCATACGATCCATTCTAATTCATTCATACAATCCTTTCTAATTCTTTCACACGATCCATTCTAATTCATTCGTAGGATCCATTCTAATTCATTCGTACAATCTATTCTATTTCATTCGTACGATCTATTCTTACTCATTCGTATGATCCATTCTAATTCATTCGGACGAAAGTATCCATTCTAATTCATTCGTACGATCCATTCTAATTCATTCGTACAATCCATTCTAATTCATTCGTCCGATCCATTCTAATTTATTCGCACGAATGTATGCATTCTAATTCATTCGTACGATCCATTCTAATTCATTCGCACAATCTATTCTAATTCATTCATACGATCCATTCTAATTCATTCGCACGAATGTATCCATTCTAATTCATTCATACGATCCATTCTACTTCATTCGTACTATCCGTTCTAATTCACTCATACGATCCATTCTAATTCATTCATACGATCCATTCTAATTCATTTGCACGAATATATCCATTCTAATTCATTCGTACGATCCATTCTAATTCCTTCGTACGATCCATTCTAATTCTAATTCCTTCGTACGATCCATTCTAATTCCTTCGTACGATCCATTCTATTTCATTCGTATGATCCATTCTAATTCCTTCGTACGATCCAGTCTAATTCCTTCGTATCCATTCTAATTCACTCAAACGATCCATTCTAATTCATTCGTACGATCCATTCTAATTCATTCATACAATCCATTCTAATTCATTCGCACGAATGTATCCATTCTAGTTCATTCGTACGATCCATTCTAATTCATTCGTACGATCCATTCTAATTCATTCGCACGATCCATTCTAATTCATTCGTACGATCCATTCTAATTCATTCATACGATCCATTCTAATTCATTCGTACGATCCATTCTAATTCATTCGCACAAATGTATCCATTCTAATTCATTCATACGATCCATTCTAATTCATTCGTACGATCCATTCTAATTCATTCGCACAAATGTATCCATTCTAATTCATTCGCACGAATGTATCCATTCTAATTCATTAGTACGATCCATTCTAATTCATTCGTATGATCCATTCGAATTCATTTGCACGATCCATTCTAATTCATTCATATGATCCATTCTAATTCATTCATACAATCCATTCTAATTCTTTCACACGATCCATTCTAATTCATTCGTACGATCCTTTCTAATTCATTCGTGCAATCCATTCTATTTCATTCGTACGATCCATTCTTACTCATTCGTACGATCCATTCTAATTCATTCACACGAATGTATCCATTCGTACGAATGAATTAGAATAGATTGTACGAATGAATTAGAATGGATCGTACGAACGAATTAGAATGGATCGTACGAAGGAATTAGAATGGATCGTACGAATGAATTAGAATGGATCGTACGAATGAATTTGAATAGATCGTACGAATGAATTAGAATGGATCGTAAGAAGGAATTAGAATGGATCGTACGAATGAATTAGAATGGATATATTCGTGCAAATGAATTAGAATGGATCGTATGAATGTATTAGAATGGATCGTATGAGTGAATTAGAATGGATCGTACGAATGAAATAGAATGGATTGTATGAATGAATTAGAATGGATCATACGAATGAATTAGAATGGATCGTATGAATGAATTAGAATTGATCGTACGAATGAATTAGAATGGATCGTGCGAATGAATTAGAATGGATCGTACGAATGAATTAGAATGGATCGTACGAATGAACTAGAATGGATACATTCATGCGAATCAATTAGAATGGATCGTACGAATGAATTAGAATGGATCGTACGAATGAATAAGAATGGATCGTACGAATGGATTAGAATGGATCATACGAATGAATTAGAATGGATCGTGCGAATGAATTAGAATGGATCGAACGAATGAATTAGAACGGATATATTCGAGCGAATGCATTAGAATAGATCGTAGGAATGAATTAGAATGGATCATACGAATGAATTAGAATGGATCGTACGAACGAATTAGAATGGATCGTACGAACGAATTAGAATGGATTATATGAACGAATTAGAATGGATCGTACGAATGAATTAGAATGGATACATTCGAGCGAATGAATTAGAATGGATCGTACGAATGAATTAGAATAGATCATAGGAATGAATTAGAATGGATCGTGCAAATGAATTAAAATGGATACATTCGTGCGAATGAATTAGAATGGATCGTGCGAATGAATTAGAATGGATATATTTGAACGAATAAATTAGAATGGATCATACGAATGAATTAGAATGGATCGTACGAATGAATTAGAATGGATAGTGCGAATGAATTAGAATGGATCGTACGAATGAATTAGAATGGATACATTCGTGCGAATGAATTAGAATGGATCGTACGAATGAATTAGAATGGATCGTACGAATGAATTAGAATGGATTCTGCAAATGAATTAGAATGGATTGCACGAATGTATCCATTCTAATTCATTCGTACGATCCATTCTAATTCATTCGTACGATCCATTCTAATTCATTCGTATGATCCATTCTAATTAATTCGTATGATCCATTCTAATTCATTCGTATGATCCATTATAATTCATTCATATAATCCATTCTAATTCTTTCGTACGATTCATTCTAATTCACTCATACGATCTATTCTAATACATTCATACGATCCATTCTAATTCATTTGCACGAATATATCCATTCTAATTCATTCGTACGATCCATTCTAATTCCTTTGTACGATCCATTCTAATTCATTCGTACGATCTATTCTAATTCATTCGTACGATCCATTCTAATTCATTCGTACGAATGAATTAGAATGGATACATTCGTGCGAATGAATTAGAATGGATACATTCGTGCGAAAGAATTAGAATAGATCGTATGAATGAATTAGAATGGATCCTATGAATGAATTAGAATGGATCTTGCGAATGAATTAGAATGGATCGTACGAATAAATTAGAATGGATCGTGCTAATGAATTAGAATTGATCGAACGAATGAATTAGCATGGATCGTGCTAATGAATTAGAATGGATCGTACGAATGAATTAGAATGGATCGTGTGAAAGAATTAGAATGGATTGTATGAATGAATTAGAATGGATCGTACGAAGGAATTAGAATGGATCGTACGAAGGAATTAGAATGGATCGTGCGAATGAATTAGAATGGATCGTACGAATGAATTAGAATAGATCGTACGAATGAATTAGAATGGATCGTACGAAGGAATTAGAATGGATCGTACGAATGAATTAGAATGAATCGTATGAATGAATTAGAATGGATACATTCGTGTGAATGAATTAGAATGGATCGTATGAATGAATTAGAATAGATTTTGTGAATGAATTAGAACTGATCGTACGAATGAATTAGAATGGATACATTCGTGCGAATGAATTAGAATGGATTGTATGAATGAATTAGAATGGATCCTATGAATGAATTAGAATGGATCGTACGAATGAATTAGAATGGATACATTCGTGCGAATGAATTAGAATTGATCGTACGAATGAATTAGAATAGATCGTACGAATGAATTAGAATGGATACATTCGTGCGAATGAATTAGAATGGATACATTCGTGCGAAAGAATTAGAATAGATCGTATGAATGAATTAGAATGGATCCTATGAATGAATTAGAATGGATCGTGCGAATGAATTAGAATGGATCGTACGAATGAATTAGAATGGATCGTGCTAATGAATTAGAATTGATCGAACGAATGAATCAGCATGGATCGTGCTAATGAATTAGAATGGAACGTACGAATGAATTAGAATGGATCGTGTGAAAGAATTAGAATGGATTGTATGAATGAATTATAATGAATTCGCACGATCCATTCGAATTCATTCGCACGATCCATTCTAATTCATTCATACGATCCATTCTAATTCATTCATACAATCCATTCTAATTCTTTCACACGATCCATTCTAATTCATTCGTAGGATACATTCTAATTCATTCGTACAATCTATTCTATTTCATTCGTACGATCCATTCTTACTCATTCGTATGATCCATTCTAATTCATTCGGACGAATGTATCCATTCTAATTTATTCGTACGATCCATTCTAATTCATTCGTACGATCCATTCTAATTCATTCGCTCGAATGTATCTATTCTAATCCATTCGTACGATCCATTCTAATCCATTCGTACGATCCATTCTAATTCATTCGTATGAATGTAACCATTCTAATTCATTCATTTGATCCATTCTAATTCATTCGTACGATCCATTCTAATTCATTAGCACGATCAATGCTAATTCATTCGTTCGATCAATTCTAATTCATTAGCACGATCCATTCTAATTCATTCGTACGATCCATTCTAATTCATTCGCACGATCCATTCTAATTCATTCATAGGATCCATTCTAATTCATTCATACGATCTATTCTAATTCTTTCGCACGAATGTATCCATTCTAATTCATTCGCACGAATGTATTCATTCTAATTCATTCATACGATCCATTCTAATTCATTCGCACGATCCATTCTAATTCATTCGTACGATCAATTCTAATTCATTCGCACGAATGTATCCATTCTAATTCATTCGTACGATCCATTCTAATTCATTCATAGGATCCATTCTAATTCATTTATACAATCCATTCTAATTCATTCGCACGAATGTATCCATTCTAATTCATTCGTACGATCAGTTCTAATTCCTTCACAAAATCTATTCTAATTCATTCATACGATCCATTCTAATTCATTCACACGAATGTATCCATTCTAATTCATTCATACGATCCATTCTAATTCATTCGTACGATCCATTCTAATTCCTTCGTATGATCCATTCTAATTGATTCGTACGATCTATTCTAATTCATTCGTACGATCCATTCTAATTCATTCGTACGATCCATTCTAATTCCTTCGTACGACCCATTCTAATTCATTCGTACGATCCATTCTAATTCATTCCTACAATCCATTCTAATTCTTTCACACGATCCATTCTAATTCATTCGTACGATCCATTCTAATTAATTCGTGCAATCAATTCTATTTCATTCGTACGATCCATTCTTACTCATTCGTACGATCCATTCTAATTCATTCACACGAATGTATCCATTCGTACGAATGAATTAGAATAGATTTTACGAATGAATTAGAATGGATCGCACGAATGTATCCATTTTAATTCATTCGTATGATCCATTCTAATTCATTCGTACGATCCATTCTAATTCATTCGTACGATCCATTCTAATTCATTCATACGATCTATTCTAATTCATTCATACAATCCATTCTAATTCTTTCACACGATCCATTCTAATTCATTCGTACAATCCATTCTAATTCATTCGCACAATCCATTCTATTTCATTCGTAGGATCCATTCTTACTTATTCGTATGATCCATTCTAATTCATTCGCACGAATGTATCCATAATGGATCATACGAATGAGTAAGAATGGATCGTACGAATGAAATAGAATGGATTGTGCGAATGAATTAGAATGGACCGTATGAATGAATTAGACGTACGAATGAATTAGAATGGATACATTCGTGCGAATAAATTAGAATGGATCATACGAATGAGTAAGAATGGATCGTCATTCTAATTCATTCGTATGATCCATTCTAATTCATTTGTATCCATTCTATTTCATTCGCACGATCCATTCTAATTTATTCACGCAATCTATTCTAATTCATTCGTACGATCCATTCTAATTCATTCATACGATCCATTCTAATTCATTCATACAATCCATTCTAATTTATTCGCACGAATGTATCCATTCTAATTCATTCGTACGATCCATTCTAATTCATTCGCACAATCTATTCTAATTCATTCATACGATCCATTCTAATTCATTCGCACGAATGTATCCATTCTAATTCATTCATACGATCAATTCTACTTCATTCGTACTATCCGTTCTAATTCACTCATACGATCCATTCTAATTCATTCATACGATCAATTCTAATTCATTTGCACAAATATATCCATTCTAATTCATTCGTACGATCCATTCTAATTCCTTCGTACGATCCATTCTAATTCCTTCGTACGATCCATTCTATTTTATTCGTATGATCCATTCTAATTCCTTCGTACGAACCATTCTAATTCCTTCGTATCCATTCTAATTCACTCATACGATCCATTCTAATTCATTCGTACGATCCATTCTAATTCATTCATACAATCCATTCTAATTCATTCGCACGAATGTATCCATTCTAATCCATTCGTACGATCCAGTTTTTCCATTCGTACGATCCATTCTAATTCATTCGCATGAATGTAACCATTCTAATTCATTCATTTGATCCATTCTAATTCATTCGTACGATCCATTCTAATTCATTCATCCGATCCATTCTAATTCATTCGCACGAATGTATCCATTCTAATTAATTCGTACGATCCATTCTAATTCATTCGTACGATCCATTCTAATTCATTCGTAAGATCCATTCTAATTCATTCGTACGATCCATTCTAATTCATTCGTACGATCCATTCTAATTCATTCGCACGAATGTATCCATTCTAGTTCATTCGTACGATCCATTCTAGTTTACTCGTACGATCCATTCTAATTCATTCGTACGATCCATTCTAATTCATTCGTATGATCCATTCTAATTAATTCGTATGATCCATTCTAATTCATTCGTACGATCCATTCTAATTCATTCATACAATCCATTCTAATTCATTCGCACGAATGTATCCATTCTAATTAATTCGTACGATCCATTCTAATTCATTCGTTTGATCCATTCTTATTCATTCGCACGATCCAGTCTAATGGATTCGCACGATCCATTCTAATTCATTCGCACAAATGTATCCATTCTAATTCATTCGTACGATCCATTCTAATTCATTAATATGATCCATTCTAATTCATTCGTACGATCCTTTCTAATTCATATGCACAAAGGTATCCATTCTAATCCATTCGTAGGATCCATTCTAATCCATTCGTACGATCCATTCTAATTCATTCGTACGAGCCATTCTAATTCATTCGCTCGAATGTATCCATTCTAATCCATTCTTACGATCCATTCTAATCCATTCGTACGATCCATTCTAATTCATTCGCATGAATGTAACCATTATAATTCATTCATTTGATCCATTCTAATTCATTCGTACGATCCATTCTAATTCATTCGTCCGATCTATTCTAATTCATTCGCATGAATGTATCCATTCTAATTCATTCGTACGATCTATTCCAATTCATTCGTACGATCCATTCTAATTCATTCGTACGATCCATTCTAATTCATTCGTATGATCCATTCTAATTCAATCGTACGATCCATTCTAATTCATTCGTACGATCCATTCTAATTCATTCGCACGATCCATTCTAATTCATTCGCACGATCTGTTCTTATTCATTCGCACAATCCATTCTAATTCATTCGCACGAATGTATCCATTATAATTCATTCGTACGATCCATTCTAATTCATTCGTACGATCCATTCTAATTCATTCGTATGATCCATTCTAATTAATTCGTATGATCCATTCTAATTCATTCGTACGATCCATTCTAATTCATTCATACAATCCATTCTAATTCATTCGCACGAATGTATCCATTCTAATTAATTCGTACGATCCATTCTAATTCATTCGTATGATCTATTCTTATTCATTCGCACGATCCAGTCTAATTGATTCGCACGATCCATTCTAATTCATTCGCACGAATGTATCCATTCTAATTGATTCGTACGATCCATTCTAATTCATTCGTACAATCTATTCTATTTCATTCGTACGATCCATTCTTACTCATTCGTATGATCCATTCTAATTCATTCGGACGAATGTATCCATTCTAATTTATTCGTACGATCCATTCTAATTCATTCGTACGATCCATTCTAATTCATTCGTACGATCCATTCTAATTCATTCGCACAAATGTATCCATTCTAATTCATTCGTATGATCCATTCTAATTCATTCGTACGATCCATTCTAATTCATTCGTAAGATCCATTCTAATTCATTCGTATGATCCATTCTAATTCATTCGTACGATCCATTCTAATTCATTCGCACGAATGTATCCATTCTAGTTCATTCGTACGATCCATTCTAATTCATTCGTACGATCCATTCTAATTCATTCGCACGATCCATTCTAATTCATTCGTACGATCCATTCTAATTCATTCATACGATCCATTCTAATTCATTCGTACGATCAATTCTAATTCATTCGCACAAATGTATCCATTCTAATTCATTTGTACGATCCATTCTAATTCATTCGCACGATCCATTCTAATTCATTCGTACGATCCATTCTAATTCATTCGTACGATCCATTCTAATTCATTCATACAATCCATTCTAATTCATTCGCACGAATGTATCCATTCTAATTCATTCATACGATCCATTCTAATTCATTCGTATGATCTATTCTTATTCATTCGCACGATCCAGTCTAATTGATTCGCACGATCCATTCTAATTAATTCATAGGATCCATTCTAATTCATTCGTACAATCCATTCTAATTCTTTCACACGATCCATTCTAATTCATTCGTACGATCCATTCTAATTCATTCATACAATCCATTCTAATTCATTCGTACGATCCATTCTAATTCACTCATACGATCCATTCTAATACATTCATACGATCCATTCTAATTCATTTTCACGAATATATCCATTCTAATTCATTCGTACGATCCATTCTAATTCATTCGTAAGATCCATTCTAATTCATTCATACGATCCATTCTAATTCATTCGTACGATCCATTCTAATTCATTAGTTCGATCCATTCTAATTCATTCGCACGATCTGTTCTTATTCATTCGTACAATCCATTCTAATTCATTCGCACGAATGTATCCATTCTAGTTCATTCGTACGATCCATTCTAATTCATTCGTACGAACCATTCTAATTCATTCGCACTATCCTTTCTAATTCATTCGTACGATCCATTCTAATTCATTCGCACGATCCATTCTAATTCATTCGCTCGAATGTATCCATTCTAATCCATTCGTACGATCCATTCTAATTCATTCGCATGAATGTAACCATTCTAATTCATTTATTTGATCCATTCTAATTCATTCGTACGATCCATTCTAATTCATTCGTCCGATCCATTCTAATTCATTCGCATTAATGTAACCATTCTAATTCATTCATTTGATCCATTCTAATTCATTCGTACGATCCATTCTAATTCATTCGTCTGATCCATTCTAATTAATTCGCACGAATGTATCCATTCTAATCCATTCGTAAGATCCATTCTAATTCATTCGTACGATCCATTCTAATTCATTCGCACGAATGTATCCATTCTTGTTCATTCGTACGATCCATTCTAATTCCTTCTTACGATCCATTCTAATTCATTCATACGATCCATTCTAATTCATTCGCACGAATGTATCCATTCTAGTTCATTCGTACGATCCATTCTAATTCATTCGTACGATCCATTCTAATTCATTCATACGATCTATTCTAATTCATTCATACAATCCATTCTAATTCTTTCACACGATCCATTCTAATTCTTTCGTACGATCCATTCTAATTCATTCGCACAATCCATTCTATTTCATTCGTACGATCCATTCTTACTCATTCGTATGATCCATTCTAATTCATTCGCACGAATGTATCCATAATGGATCATACGAATGAGTAAGAATGGATCGTACGAATGAAATAGAATGGATTGTGCGAATGAATTAGAATGGACCGTACGAATGAATTAGAATGGATACATTCGTGCGAATGAATTAGAATGGATCGGACGAATGAATTAGAATGGATCGTACGAATGAATTAGAATGGATCGTACGAATGAATTAGAATGGATGGTACGAATAAATTAGAATGGATACATTCGTCCGAATGAATTAGAATGGATCATACGAATGAGTAAGAATGGATCGTACGAATGAAATAGAATAGATTGTACGAATGAATTAGAATGGATCCTACGAATGAATTAGAATAGATCGTGTGAAAGAATTAGAATGGATTGTATGAATGAATTAGAATGAATTCGTACGATCCATTCGAATTCATTCGCACGATCCATTCTAATTCATTCATACGACCCATTCTAATTCATTCGCACGAATGTATCCATTCTAGTTCATTCGTACGATCCATTCTAATTCATTCGTACGATCCATTCTAATTCATTCGCACGATCCATTCTAATTCATTCGTACGATCCATTCTAATTCATTCATACGATCCATTCTAATTCATTCGTACGATCCATTCTAATTCATTCGCACAAATGTATCCATTTTAATTCATTCGTACGATCCATTCTAATTCATTCGCACGATCCATTCTAATTCATTAGTTCGATCCATTCTAATTCATTCGCACGATCTGTTCTTATTCATTCGTACAATCCATTCTAATTCATTCGCACGAATGTATCCATTCTAATTCATTTGTACGATCCATTCTAATTCATTCGTTTGATCCATTCTAATTAATTCGTAAGATCCATTCTAATTCATTCGTAAGATCCATTCTAATTCATTCGTACGATCCATTCTAATTCATTCGCACGAATGTATCCATTCTAGTTCATTCGTACGATCCATTCTAATTCATTCGTATGATCCATTCTAATTAATTCATACGATCTATTCTAATTCATTCATACAATCAATTCTAATTCTTTCACACGATCCATTCTAATTCATTCGTACGATCAATTCTAATTCATTCGCACAATCCATTCTATTTCATTCGTACGATCCATTCTAACTCATTCGTATGATCCATTCTAATTCATTCGCACGAATGTATCCATAATGGATCATACGAATGAGTAAGAATGGATCGTACGAATGAAATAGAATGGATTGTGCGAATGAATGAGAATGGACCGTATGAATGAATTAGAATGGATACATTCGTGCGAATGAATTAGAATGGATTGTACGAATGAATTAGAATGGATCGTACGAATGAATTAGAATGGATCGTACGAATGAATTAGAATGGATACATCCGTCCGAATGAATTAGAATGGATCATACGAATGAGTAAAAATGGATCGTACGAATGAAAAAGAATAGATTGTACGAATGAATTAGAATGGATCCTACGAATGAATTAGAACAGATCGTGTGAAAGAATTAGAATGGATTGTATGAATGAATTACAATGAATTCGTACGATCCATTCGAATTCATTCGCACGATCCATTCTAATTCATTCGTACGATCCATTCTAATTCATTCATACGATCCATTCTAATTCATTCGTACGATCCATTATAATTGATTCGCACAAATGTATCCATTCTAATTCATTCGTAAGATCCATTCTAATTCATTCGCACGATCCATTCTAATTCATTCGTACGATCCATTCTAATTCATTCGCACGATCTGTTTTTATTCATTCGCACAATCCATTCTAATTCATTCGCACGAATGTATCCATTCTAATTCATTCGTACGATCCATTCTAATTCATTCGTACGATCCATTCTAATTCATTCGTTTGATCCATTCTAATTAATTCGTATGATCCATTCTAATTCATTCGTACGATCCATTCTAATTCATTCATACAATCCATTCTAATTCATTCGCACGAATGTATCCATTCTAATTAATTCGTACGATCCATTCTAATTCATTCGTATGATCTATTCTTATTCATTCGCACAATCCAGTCTAATTGATTCGCACGATCCATTCTAATTCATTCGCACGAATGTATCTATTCTAATTCATTCGTACGATCCATTCTAATTCATTAATATGATCCATTCTAATTCATTCGTACGATCCATTCTAATTCATATGCACAAAGGTATCCATTCTAATCCATTCGTAGGATCCATTCTAATCCATTCGTACGATCCATTCTAATTCATTCGTACGATCCATTCTAATTCATTCGCTCGAATGTATCCATTCTAATCCATTCGTACGATCCATTCTAATCCATTCGTACGATCCATTCTAATTCATTCGCATGCATGTAACCATTCTAATTCATTCATTTGATCCATTCTAATTCATTCGTACGATCCATTCTAATTCATTAGTCCGATCCATTCTAATTCATTCGCACGAATGTATCCATTCTAATTCATTCGTACGATCCATTCTAATTCATTCGTAAGATCCATTCTAATTCATTCGTACGATCCATTCTAATTCATTCGCATGAATGTATCCATTCTAGTTCATTCGTACGATCCAATCTAATTCATTCGTACGATCCATTCTAATTCATTCGCACGATCCATTCTCATTCATTCGTACGATCAATTCTAATTCATTCGCACGAATGTATCCATTCTAATTCATTCATACGATCCATTCTAATTCATTCGTACGATCCATTCTAATTCACTCATACGATCCATTCTAATACATTCATACGATCCATTCTAATTCATTTGCACGAATATATCCATTCTAATTCTTTCGTACGATCCATTCTAATTCCTTCGTACGATCCATTCTAATTCATTCGTACGATCCATTCTAATTCATTCGTACAATCCATTCTAATTCCTTCGTACGATCCATTCTAATTCATTCGTACGATCCATTCTAATTCATTCGTACAATCTATTCTAATTCATTCGTACGAATGGATACATTCGTGTGAATGAATTAGAATGGATCGTACGAATGAGTAAGAATGGATCGTACGAATGAAATAGAATGGATTACACGAATGAATTAGAATGGATCGTACGAATGAATTAGAATGGATCGTGTGAAAGAATTAGAATGGATCGTGTGAAAGAATTAGAATGGATTGTATGAATGAATTAGAATGGATTGTACGAATGAATTAGAATGGATCATGCGAATGAATTAGAATGGATCGTACGAATGAATTAGAATGGATTGTATGAATGAACTAGAGTGGATACATTCGTACGAATGAATTAGAATGGATCGTACGAATGAACTAGAATGGTTATATTCGTGCGAATGAATTAGAATGGATCATACGATAACATTCGTACATTCGTGCGAATGAATTAGAATGGATCGTACGAATGAATTAGATTGGATCGTACGAATGAATTAGAATGGATCGTGTGAAAGAATTAGAATGGATTGTATGAATGAGTAAGAATGGATCGTACGAATGAAATAGAATAGAGTGTACGAATGAATTAGAATGGATCATACGAATGAATTAGAATGGATTGTATGAATGAAATTAGAATAGATCGTACGAATGAAATAGAATGGATTGTATGAATGAATTAGAACGGATCGTGCGAATGAATTAGAATGGATCGTGCGAATGAATTAGAATGGATCGTACGAATGAGTAAGAATTATTCGTACGAAGGAATTAGAATAGATCGTACGAAGGAATTAGAATGGATACATTCGTGCGAATGAATTAGAATGGATCGTACGAATGAATTAGAATGGATACATTCGTGTGAATGAATTAGAATTGATCGTACGAATGAATTAGAATAGATTGTGTGAATGAATTAGAATGGATCGTACGAATGAATTAGAATGGATACATTCGTGCGAATGAATTAGAATGGATCGGACGAATGAATTAGAATCGATCGTACGAATGAATTAGAATGGATCAAATGAATGAATTAGAATGGTTACATTCATGCGAATGAATTAGAATGGATCGTACGAATGGATTAGAATAGATCGTACGAATGGATTAGAATGGATACATTCGAGCGAATGAATTAGAATGGATCGTACGAAAGAATTAGAATGGATCGTACGGATGGATTAGAATGGATCCTACGAATGGATTAGAATGGATACCTTTGTGCATATGAATTAGAATGGATCGTACGAATGAATTAGAATGGATCATATTACTGAATTAGATTGGATCGTACGAATGAATTAGAATGGATACATTCGTGCACGATCCATTCTAATTCATTCGAACGAATGTATCCATTCTAATTCATTCGTACGATCCATTCTAATTCATTAATATGATTCGTTCTAATTCATTCGTACGATCCATTCTAATTCATATGCACAAAGGTATCCATTCTAATTCATTCGTATGATCCATTCTAATTCAGGATCGTACGAATGAATTAGAATGGATACATTCGTGCGAATGAATTAGAATTGATCATACGAATGAATTAGAATGGATCGTGCGAATGAATTAGAATGGATTGTACGAATGAATTAGAATAGATCGTACGAATGAACTAGAATGGATACATTCGTGCGAATGAATTAAAATGGATCGTACGAATGAATTAGAATGGATCGTACGAATGAATTAGAATGGATCTTACGAATGAATTAGAATGGATCGTACGAATGAATTAGAATGGATACATTCGTGCGAATGAATTAGAATGGAACGGACAAATGAATTAAAATGGATCGTACGAATGAATTAGAATGGATCAAATGAATGAATTAGAATGGTTACATTCATGCGAATGAATTAGAATGGATCGTACGAATGGATTAGAATGGATACATTCGAGCGAATGAATTAGAATCGATCGTACGAATGAATTAGAATGGATCGTACGAATGGATTAGAATGGATCCTACGAATGGATTAGAATGGATACCTTTGTGCATATGAATTAGAATGGATCGTACGAATGAATTAGAATGGATCATATTAATGAATTAGAATGGATCGTATGAATGAATTAGAATGGATACATTCGTGTGAATGAATTAGAATGGATCGTGCGAATCAATTAGACTGGATCGTGCGAATGAATAAAAATAGATCATACGAATGAATTAGAATGGATCGTATGAATGAATTAGAATGGATCGTACGAATGAATTAGAATAGATCGTACGAATGAATTAGAATAGCTCATACGAATGAATTAGAATGAATCGTATGAATGAATTAGAATAGATCGTACGAATGAATTAGAATGGATCGTACGAATAAATTAGAATGGATCGTGGGAATGAATTAGAATGGATCGTACGAATGAATTAGAATGGATTGTACGAATGAACTAGAATGGATACATTCGTGCGAATGAATTAGAATGGATCGTACGAATGAATTAGAATGGATCGTACGAATGAATTAGAATGGATCTTACGAATGAATTAGAATGGATCGTACGAATGAATTGGAATGGATACATTCGTGCGAATGAATTAGAATGGATCGGACGAATGAATTAGAATGGATCGGACGAATGAATTAGAATGGATCTTACGAATGAATTAGAATGGATCGTACGAATGAATTAGAATGGATCGTACGAATAAATTAGAATGCATACATTCGTCCGAATGAATTAGAATGGATCATACGAATGAGTAAGAATGGATCGCACGAATGAAATAAAATAGATTGTACGAATGAACTAGAATGGATCCTAGTTCATTCGTACGATCCATTTTAATTCATTCGTACGATCCATTTTAATTCATTCGCACGATCCATTTTAATTCATTCGTACGATCCATTCAAATTCATTCATACGATCCATTCTAATTCATTCGTACGATCCATTCTAATTCATTCACACAAATGTATCCATTCTAATTCATTCGTACGATCCATTTAATTCATTCGCACGATCCATTCTAATTCATTCGTACGATCCATTCTAATTCATTCGCACGATCTGTTCTTATTCATTCGCATAATCCATTCTAATTCATTCGCACGAATGTATCCATTCTAATTCATTCGTACGATCCATTCTAATTCATTCGTACGATCCATTCTAATTAATTCGTATGATCCATTCTAATTAATTCGTATGATCCATTCTAATTCATTCGTACGATACATTCTAATTCATTCATACAATTCATTCTAATTCATTCACACGAATGTATCCATTCTAATTAATTTGTACGATCCATTCTAATTCATTCGTATGATCTATTTTTATTCATTCGCACGATCCAGTCTAATTGATTCGCACGATCCATTCTAATTCATTCACACGAATGTATCCATTCTAATTCATTCGTACGATCCATTCAAATTCATTAATATGATCCATTCTAATTCATTCGTACGATCCATTCTAATTCATATGCACAAAGGTATCCATTCTAATCCATTCGTAGGATCCATTCTAATCCATTCGTACGATCCATTCTAATTCATTCGTACGATCCATTCTAATTCATTCGCTCGAATGTATCCATTCTAATCCATTCGTACGATCCATTCTAATCCATTCGTACGATCCATTCTAATTCATTCGCATGAATGTAACCATTCTAATTCATTCATTTGATCCATTCTAATTCATTCGTACGATCCATTCTAATTTATTCGTCCGATCCAATCTAATTCATTCGCACGAATGTATCTATTCTAATTCATTCGTACGATCCATTCTAATTCATTAATATGATCCATTCTAATTCATTCGTACGATCCATTCTAATTCATTCGTACGATTCATTCTAATTCATTCGTAAGATCCATTCTAATTCATTCGTACGATCCATTCAAACTCATTCGTACGATCCATTCTAATTCATTCGCACGAATATATCCATTCTAGTTAATTCGTACGATCCATTCTAATTCATTCGTACGATCCATTCTAATTCATTTGCACGAATGTATCCATTCTAATTCATTCGTACGATCCATTCTAATTCATTAATATGATCCATTCTAATTCATTCGTACGATCCATTCTAATTCATCTGCACAAAGATATCAATTCTAATTTATTCGTACGATCCATTCTAATTCAGGATCGTACGAATGAATTAGAATGGATACATTCGTGCGAATGAATTAGAATTGATCGTACGAATGAATTAGAATGGATCATGCGAATGAATTAGAATGGATCGTACGAACTAATTAGAATGGATCGTACGAATGAACTAGAATGGATACATTCGTGGGAATGAATTAGAATGGATCGTACGAATGAATTAGAATGGATCGTACGAATGAATTAGAATGGATCTTACGAATGAATTAGAATGGATCGTACGAATGAATTAGAATGGATCGTACGAATGAATTAGAATGGATACATTCGTGCAAATGAATTAGAATGGATCGGACGAATGAATTAGAATGGATCGTACGAATGAATTAGAATGGATCGTACGAATGAATTAGAATGGATCGTACGAATAAATTAGAATGGATACATTCGTCCGAATGAATTAGAATGGATCATACGAATGAGTAAGAATGGATCGTATGAATGAAATAGAATAGATTGTATGAATGAATTAGAATGGATCCTACGAATGAATTAGAATGGATCGTGTGAAAGAATTAGAATGGATTGTATGAATGAATTAGAATGGATAGTACGAATGAATTAGAATGGATCGTGCTAATGAATTAGAATTGATCGAACGAATGAATTAGCATGGATCGTGCAAATGAATTAGAATGGAACGTACGAATGAATTAGAATGGATCGTGTGAAAGAATTAGAATGGATTGTATGAATGAATTAGAATGAATTCGTACGATCCATTCGAATTCATTCGCACGATCCATTCTAATTCATTCATACGATCCATTCTAATCCATTCGCACAATTCATTCGTACGATCCATTCTAATTCATTCGCTCGAATCTATCAATTCTAATCCATTCGTACGATCCATTCTAATCCATTCGTACGATCCATTCTAATTCATTCGCATAAATGTAACCATTCTAATTCATTTGTTTGATCCATTCTAATTCCTTCGTACGATCCATTCTAATTCCTTCGTACGATCCATTCTAATTCCTTCGTATGATCCATTCTATTTCATTCGTATGATCCATTCTAATTCCTTCGTACGATCCATTCTAACTCCTTCGTATCCATTCTAATCCATTCGTACGATCCATTCTAATCCATTCGTACGATCCACTCTAATTCATTCGCATGAATGTAACCATTCTAATTCATTCATTTGATCCATTCTAATTCATTCGTACGATCCATTCTAATTCATTCGTCCGATCCATTCTAATTCATTCGCACGAATGTATCCATTCTAATTCATTCATACGATCCATTCTAATTCATTCGTACGATCCATTCTAATTCATTCGTAAGATCCATTCTAATTCATTCGTAAGATCCATTCTAATTCATTCAGACGATCCATTCTAATTCATTCGTACGATCCATTCTAATTCATTCGCACGAATGTATCCATTCTAGTTCATTCATACGATCCATTCTAATTCATTCGTACGAACCATTCTAATTCATTCGCACTATCCATTCTAATTCATTCGTACGATCCATTCTAATTCATTCGCACGATCCATTCTAATTCATTCGCTCGAATGTATCCATTCGTACGATCCATTCTAATCCATTCGTACGATCCATTCTAATTCATTCGCATGAATGTAACCATTCTAATTCATTCATTTGATCCATTCTAATTCATTCGTACGATCCATTCTAATTCATTCGTCCGATCCATTCTAATTCATTCGCATGAATGTAACCATTCTAATTCATTCATTTGATCCATTCTAATTCATTCGTACGATCCATTCTAATTCATTCGTCCGATCCATTCTAATTCATTCGCACGAATGTATCCATTCTAATCCATTCGTAAGATCCATTCTAATTCATTCGTACGATCCATTCTAATTCATTCGCACGAATGTATCCATTCTAGTTCATTCGTACGATCCATTCTAATTCCTTCTTACGATCCATTCTAATTCATTCGTACGATCCATTCTAATTCATTCGCACGAATGTATCCATTCTAGTTCATTCGTACGATCCATTCTAATTCATTCGTACGATCCATTCTAATTCATTCATACGATCTATTCTAATTCATTCATACAATCCATTCTAATTCTTTCACACGATCCATTCTAATTCATTCGTACGATCCATTCTAATTCATTCGCACAATCCATTCTATCTCATTCGTACGATCCATTCTTACTCATTCGTATGATCCACTCTAATTCATTCGCACGAATGTATCCATAATGGATCATACGAATGAGTAAGAATGGATCGTACGAATGAAATAGAATGGATTGTGCGAATGAATTAGAATGGACCGTACGAATGAATTAGAATGGATACATTCGTGCGAATGAATTAGAATGGATTGGACGAATGAATTAGAATGGATCGTACGAATGAATTAGAATGGATCGTACGAATGAATTAGAATGGATCGTACGAATAAATTAGAATGGATACATTCGTCCGAATGAATTAGAATGGATCATACGAATGAGTAAGAATGGATCGTACGAATGAAATAGAATAGATTGTACGAATGAATTAGAATGGATCCTACGAATGAATTAGAATAGATCGTGTGAAAGAATTAGAATGGATTGTATGAATGAATTAGAATGAATTCGTACGATCCATTCGAATTCATTCGCACGATCCATTCTAATTCATTCATACGACCCATTCTAATTCATTCGCATGAATGTATCCATTCTAGTTCATTCGTACGATACATTCTAATTCATTCGTACGATCCATTCTAATTCATTCGCACGATCCATTCTAATTCATTCGTACGATCCATTCTAATTCATTCATACGATCCATTCTAATTCATTCGTACGATCCATTCTAATTCATTCGCACAAATGTATCCATTTTAATTCATTCGTACGATCTATTCTAATTCATTCGCACGATCCATTCTAATTCATTCGTACGATCCATTCTAATTCATTCGCACGATCTGTTCTTATTCATTCGTACAATCCATTCTAATTCATTCGCACGAATGTATCCATTCTAATTCATTCGTACGATCCATTCTAATTCATTCGTACGATCCATTCTAATTCATTCGTTTGATCCATTCTAATTAATTCGTAAGATCCATTCTAATTCATTCGTACGATCCATTCTAATTCATTCGTACGATCCATTCTAATTCATTCGCACGAATGTATCCATTCTAGTTCATTCGTACGATCCATTCTAATTCATTCGTACGATCCATTCTAATTAATTCATACGATCTATTCTAATTCATTCATACAATCGATTCTAATTCTTTCACACGATCCATTCTAATTCATTCGTACGATCCATTCTAATTCATTCGCACAATCCATTCTATTTCATTCGTACGATCCATTCTTACTCATTCGTATGATCCATTCTAATTCATTCGCACGAATGTATCTATAATGGATCATACGAATGAGTAAGAATGGATCGTACGAATGAAATAAAATGGATTGTGCGAATGAATTAGAATGGACCGTATGAATGAATTAGAATGGATACATTCGTGCGAATGAATTAGAATGGATTGTACGAATGAATTAGAATGGATCTTACGAATGAATTAGAATGGATCGTACGAATGAATTAGAATGGATACATCCATCCGAATGAATTAGAATGGATCATACGAATCAGTAAGAATGGATCGTACGAATGAAAAAGAATAGATTGTACGAATGAATTAGAATGGATCCTACGAATGAATTAGAATAGATCGTGTGAAAGAATTAGAATGGATTGTATGAATGAATTAGAATGAATTCGTACGATCCATTCGAATTCATTCGCACGATCCATTCTAATTCATTCGTACGATCCATTCTAATTCATTCATACGATCCATTCTAATTCATTCGTACGATCCATTCTAATTCATTCGCACAAATGTATCCATTCTAATTCATTCGTACGATCCATTCTAATTCATTCGCACGATCCATTCTAATTCATTCATACGATCCATTTTAATTCATTCGCACGATCTGTTCTTATTCATTCGCACAATCTATTCTAATTCATTCGCACGAATGTATCCATTCTAATTCATTCGTACGATCCATTCTAATTCATTCGTACGATCCATTCTAATTCATTCGTTTGATCCATTCTAATTAATTCGTATGATCCATTCTAATTCATTCGTACGATCCATTCTAATTCATTCATACAATCCATTCTAATTCATTCGCACGAATGTATCCATTCTAATTAATTCGTACGATCCATTCTAATTCATTCGTATGATCTATTCTTATTCGTTCGCATGATCCAGTCTAATTGATTCGCACGATCCATTCTAATTCATTCGCACGAATGTATCCATTCTAATTCATTCGTACGATCCATTCTAATTCATTAATATGATCCATTCTAATTCATTCGTACGATCCATTCTAATTCATATGCACAAAGGTATCCATTCTAATCCATTCGTAGGATCCATTCTAATCCATTCGTACGATCCATTCTAATTCATTCGTACGATCCATTCTAATTCATTCGCTCGAATGTATCCATTCTAATCCATTCGTACGATCCATTCTAATTCATTTGCATGCATGTAACCATTCTAATTCATTCATTTGATCCATTCTAATTCATTCGTACGATCCATTCTAATTCATTAGTCCGATCCATTCTAATTCATTCGCACGAATGTATTCATTCTAATTCATTCGTACGATCCATTCTAATTCATTCGTACGATCCATTCTAATTCATTCGTAAGATCCATTTTAATTCATTCGTACGATCCATTCTAATTCATTCGCATGAATGTATCCATTCTAGTTCATTCGTACGATCCATTCTAATTCATTCGTACGATCCATTCTAATTCATTCGCACGATCCATTCTCATTCATTTGTACGATCAATTCTAATTCATTCGCACGAATGTATCCATTCTAATTCATTCATACGATCCATTCTAATTCATTCGTACGATCCATTCTAATTCACTCATACGATCCATTCTAATACATTCATACGATCCATTCTAATTCATTTGCACGAATATATCCATTCTAATTTATTCGTACGATCCATTCTAATTCCTTCGTACGATCCATTCTAATTCATTCGTACGATCTATTCTAATTCATTCGTACGATCCATTCTAATTCATTCGTACGATCCATTCTAATTCCTTCGTACGATCCATTCTAATTCATTCGTACGATCCATTCTAATTCATTCGTACAATCTATTCTAATTCATTCGTACGAATGGATACATTCGTGTGAATGAATTAGAATGGATCGTACGAATGAGTAAGAATGGATCGTACGAATGAAATAGAATGGATTACACGAATGAATTAGAATGGATCGTACGAATGAATTAGAATGGATCGTGTGAAAGAATTAGAATGGATCATGTGAAAGAATTAGAATGGATTGTATGAATGAATTAGAATGGATTGTACGAATGAATTAGAATGGATCATGCGAATGAATTAGAATGGATCGTACTAATGAATTAGAATGGATCGTACGAATGAACTAGAATGGATACATTCGTGCGAATGAATTAGAATGGATCGTACGAATGAATTAGAATGGACCGTACGAATGAATTAGAATGGATCTTACGAATGAATTAGAATGGATTGTACGAATGAATTAGAATGGATCGTACGAATGAATTAGAATGGATACATTCGTGCGAATGAATTAGAATGGATCGGATGAATGAATTAGAATGGATCGTACGAATGAATTAGAATGGATCAAATGAATGAATTAGAATAGATCGTATGAATGAATTAGAATGGATCGTACGAATGAATTAGAATGGATCGTACGAATGAATTAGAATGGATACATTCGTGCGAATGAATTAGAATGGATCGGACGAATGAATTAGAATGGATCGTACGAATGAATTAGAATGGATCAAATGAATGAATTAGAATGGTTACATTCATGCGAATGAATTAGAATGGATCGTACAAAAGGATTAGAATGGATCGTACGAATGGATTAGAATGGATACATTCGAGCGAATGAATTAGAATGGATCGTACGAATAAATTAGAATGGATCGTACGAATGGATTAGAATGGATCCTACGAATGGATTAGAATGGATACCTTTGTGCATATGAATTAGAATGGATCGTACGAATGAATTCGAATGGATCATATTAATGAATTAGAATGGACCGTACGAATGAATTAGAATGGATACATTCGTGCACGATCCATTCTAATTCATTCGCACGAATGTATCCATTCTAATTCATTCATACGATCCATTCTAATTCATTAATATGATCCATTCTAATTCATTCGTACGATCCATTCTAATTCATATGCACAAAGGTATCCATTCTAATTCATTCGTACGATCCATTCTAATTCAGGATCATACGAATGAATTAGAATGGATACATTCGTGCGAATGATTTAGAATTGATCGTACGAATGAATTAGAATGGATCGTGCGAATGAATTAGAATGGATCGTACGAATGAATTAGAATGGATCGTACGAATGAACTAGAATGGATACATTCGTGCGAATGAATTAGAATGGATCGTACGACTGAATTAGAATGGATCGTACGAATGAATTAGAATGGATCTTATGAATGAATTAGAATGGATCGTACGAATGAATTAGAATGGATCGTACGAATGAATTAGAATGGATACATTCGTGCGAATGAATTAGATTGGATCGGACGAATGAATTAGAATGGATCGTACGAATGAATTAGAATGGATCAAATGAATGAATTAGAATGGTTACATTCATGCGAATGAATTAGAATGGATCGTACGAATGGATTAGAATGGATCGTACGAATGGATTAGAATGGATACATTCGAGCGAATGAATTAGAATGGATCGTACGAATGAATTAGAATGGATCGTACGAATGGATTAGAATGGATCCTACGAATGGATTAGAATGGATACCTTTGTGCATATGAATTAGAATGGATCGTACGAATGAATTAGAATGGATACATTCGTGCACGATTCATTCTAATTCATTCGAACGAATGTATCCATTCTAATTCATTCGTACGATCCATTCTAATTCATTAATATGATCCATTCTAATTCATTCGTACGATCCATTCTAATTCATATGCACAAAGGTATCCATTCTAATTCATTCGTACGATCCATTCTAATTCAGGATCGTACGAATGAATTAGAATGGATACATTCGTGCGAATGAATTAGAATTGATCGTACGAATGAATTAGAATGGATCGTGCGAATGAATTAGAATGGATCGTACGAATGAATTAGAATGGATCGTACGAATGAACTAGAATGGATACATTCGTGCGAATGAATTAAAATGGATCGTACGAATGAATTAGAATGGATCGTACGAATGAATTAGAATGGATCTTACGAATGAATTAGAATGGATCGTACGAATGAATTAGAATGGATCGTACGAATGAATTAGAATGGATACATTCGTGCGAATGAATTAGAATGGATCGGACGAATGAATTAAAATGGATCGTACGAATGAATTAGAATGGATCAAATGAATGAATTAGAATGGTTACATTCATGCGAATGGATTAGAATGGATCGTACGAATGGATTAGAATGGATACATTCGAGCGAATGAATTAGAATGGATCGTACGAATGAATTAGAATGGATCGTACGAATGGATTAGAATGGATCCTACGAATGGATTAGAATGGATACCTTTGTGCATATGAATTAGAATGGATCGTACGAATAAATTAGAATGGATCATATTAATGAATTAGAATGGATCGTACGAAAGAATTAGAATGGATACATTCGTGCGAATGAATTAGAATGGATCGTGCGAATCAATTAGACTGGATCGTGCGAATGAATAAGAATAGATCATACGAATGAATTAGAATGGATCGTACGAATTAATTAGAATGGATACATTCGTGTGAATGAATTAGAATGAATTGTTTGAATGAATTAGAATGTATCGTACGAATGAATTAGAATGGATCATACGAATTAATTAGAATGGATCATACGAATGAATTAGAATGGATCGTACGAATGAATTAGAATGGATCGTACGAATGAATTAGAATGGATACATTCGTGCGAATGAATTAGAATGGATTGTGCGAATGAATAAGAACAGATCGTGCGAATGAATTAGAATGGATCGTACGAACGAATTAGAATGGATCGTGCGAATGAATTAGAATGGATCGTACGAATGAATTAGAATGGATACATTTGTGCGAATGAATTAGAATGGATCGTACGAATGAATTAGAATGGATCGTATGAATGAATTAGAATGGATCGTACGAATGAATTAAAATGGATCGTGCGAATGAATTAGAATGGATCGTACGAATGAATTAAAATGGATCGTACGAATGAACTAGAATGGATACATTCGTGCGAATGAATTAGAATGGATCGTATGAATGAATTAGAATGGATCGTACGAATGAATTAGAATGGATCTTCCGAATGAATTAGAATGGATCGTACGAATGAATTAGAATGGATCGTACCAATGAATTAGAATGGATACATTCATGCGAATGAATTAGAATGGATCGGACGAATGAATTAGAATGGATCGTACGAATGAATTAGAATGGATCGTACGAATGAATTAGAATGGATCGTACGAATAAATTAGAATGGTTACATTCGTCCGAATGAATTAGAATGGATCATACGAATGAGTAAGAATGGATCGTACGAATGAAATAGAATAGATTGTACGAATGAATTAGAATGGATCCTACGAATGAATTAGAATGGATCGTGTGAAAGAATTAGAATGGATTGTATGAATGAATTAGAATGGATCGTATGAATGAATTAGAATTGATCGTGCGAATGAATTCGAATGGATCGTACGAATTCATTCTAATTCATTCATACAATCTATTCTAATTCTTTCACACGATCCATTCTAATTCATTCGTACGTTCCATTCTAATTCATTAGCACGATCCATGCTAATTCATTCGTTCGATCAATTCTAATTCATTAGCACGATCCATTCTAATTCATTCGTACGATCCATTCTAATTCATTCGCACGATCCATTCTAATTCATTCATAGGATCCATTCTAATTCATTCATACAATCTATTCTAATTCTTTCGCACGAATGTATCCATTGTGCGAATGAATTAGAATGGATCGTACGAATGAATTAGAATGGATCGTACGAATGAATTAGAATGGATACATTCGTGCGAATGAATTAGAATGGATCGGACGAATGAATTAGAATGGATCGTACGAATGAATTAGAATGGATCAAATGAATGAATTAGAATGGTTACATTCATGCGAATGAATTAGAATGGATCATACGAATGGATTAGAATGGATCGTACGAATGGATTAGAATGGATACATTCGAGCGAATGAATTAGAATGGATCGTACGAAAGAATTAGAATGGATCGTACGAATGGATTAGAATGGATCCTACGAATGGATTAGAATGGATACCTTTGTGCATATGAATTAGAATGGATCGTATGAATGAATTAGAATGGATCATATTACTGAATTAGAATGGATCGTACGAATGAATTAGAATGGATACATTCGTGCACGATCCATTCTAATTCATTCGAACGAATGTATCCATTCTAATTCATTCGTACGATCCATTCTAATTCATTAATATGATCCATTCTAATTCATTCATACGATCCATTCTAATTCATATGCACAAAGGTATCCATTCTAATTCATTCGTATGATCCATTCTAATTCAGGATCGTACGAATGAATTAGAATGGATACATTCGTGCGAATGAATTAGAATTGATCGTACGAATGAATTAGAATGGATCGTGCGAATGAATTAGAATGGATCGTACGAATGAATTAGAATAGATCGTACGAATGAACTAGAATGGATACATTCGTGCGAATGAATTAAAATGGATCGTACGAATGAATTAGAATGGATCGTACGAATGAATTAGAATGGATCTTACGAATGAATTAGAATGGATCGTACGAATGAATTAGAATGGATACATTCGTGCGAATGAATTAGAATGGATCGGACGAATGAATTAAAATGGATCGTACGAATGAATTAGAATGGATCAAATGAATGAATTAGAATGGTTACATTCATGCGAATGAATTAGAATGGATCGTACGAATGGATTAGAATGGATCGTACGAATGGATTAGAATGGATACATTCGAGCGAATGAATTAGAATGGATCGTACGAATGAATTAGAATGAATCGTACGAATGGATTAGAATGGATCCTACGAATGGATTAGAATGGATACCTTTGTGCATATGAATTAGAATGGATCGTACGAATGAATTAGAATGGATCATATTAATGAATTAGAATGGATCGTACGAATGAATTAGAATGGATACATTCGTGTGAATGAATTAGAATGGATCGTGCGAATCAATTAGACTGGATCGTGCGAATGAATAAAAATAGATCATACGAATGAATTAGAATGGATCGTACGAATGAATTAGAATGGATACATTCGTGCGAATGAATTAGAATGGATTGTGCGAATGAATAAGAACAGATCGTGCGAATGAATTAGAATGGATCGTACGAATGAATTAGAATGGATCGTGCGAATGAATTAGAATGGATCGTACGAATGAATTAGAATGGATACATTTGTGCGAATGAATTAGAATAGATCGTACGAATGAATTAGAATGGATCGTATGAATGAATTAGAATGGATCGTACGAATGAATTAGAATGGATCGTACGAATGAATTAGAATAGCTCATACGAATGAATTAGAATGAATCGTATGAATGAATTAGAATAGATCGTACGAATGAATTAGAATGGATCGTACGAATAAATTAGAATGGATCGTGGGAATGAATTAGAATGGATCGTACGAATGAATTAGAATGGATCGTACGAATGAACTAGAATGGATACATTCGTCCGAATGAATTAGAATGGATCGTACGAATGAATTAGAATGGATCGTACGAATGAATTAGAATGGATCTTACGAATGAATTAGAATGGATCATATGAATGAATTAGAATGGATCGTACGAATGAATTGGAATGGATACATTCGTGCGAATGAATTAGAATGGATCGGACGAATGAATTAGAATGGATACATTCGTGCGAATGAATTAGAATGGATCGGACGAATGACCTAGAATGGATCGTACGAATGAATTAGAATGGATCGTACGAATGAATTAGAATGGATCGTACGAATAAATTAGAATGGATACATTCGTCCGAATGAATTAGAATGGATCATACGAATGAGTAAGAATGGATCGTACGAATGAAATAGAATAGATTGTACGAATGAACTAGAATGGATCCTAGTTCATTCGTACGATCCATTTTAATTCATTCGTACGATCCATTTTAATTCATTCGCACGATCCATTTTAATTCATTCGTACGATCCATTCTAATTCATTCATACGATCCATTCTAATTCATTCGTACGATCCATTCTAATTTATTCACACAAATGTATCCATTCTAATTCATTCGTACGATCCATTCTAATTCATTCGCACGATCCAATCTAATTCATTCGTACGATCCATTCTAATTCATTCGCATGATCTGTTCTTATTCATTCGCACAATCCATTCTAATTCATTTGCACGAATGTATCCATTCTAATTCATTCGTACGATCCATTCTAATTCATTCGTACGATCCATTCTAATTCATTCGTATGATCCATTCTAATTAATTCGTATGATCCATTCTAATTCATTCGTACGATACATTCTAATTCATTCATACAATTCATTCTAATTCATTCGCACGAATGTATCCATTCTAATTAATTCGTACGATCCATTCTAATTCATTCGTATGATCTATTTTTATTCATTCGCACGATCCAGTCTAATTGATTCGCACGATCCATTCTAATTCATTCACACGAATGTATCCATTCTAATTCATTCGTACGATCCATTTGAATTCATTAATATGATCCATTCTAATTCATTCGTACGATCCATTCTAATTCATATGCACAAAGGTATCCATTCTAATCCATTCGTAGGATCCATTCTAATCCATTCGTACGATCCATTCTAATTCATTCGTACGATCCATTCTAATTCATTCGCTCGAATGTATCCATTCTAATCCATTCGTACGATCCATTCGTACGATCCATTCTAATTCATTCGCATGAATGTAACCATTCTAATTCATTCATTTGATCCATTCTAATTCATTCGTACGATCCATTCTAATTCATTCGTCCGATCCAATCTAATTCATTCGCACGAATGTATCTATTCTAATTCATTCGTACGATCCATTCTAATTCATTAATATGATCCATTCTAATTCATTCATACGATCCATTCTAATTCATTCGTACGATCCATTCTAATTCATTCGTAAGATCCATTCTAATTCATTCGTACGATCCATTCAAATTCATTCGTACGATCCATTCTAATTCATTCGCACGAATATATCCATTCTAGTTCATTCGTACGATCCATTCTAATTCATTCGTACGATCCATTCTAATTCATTCGCACGAATGTATCCATTCTAATTCATTCGTACGATCCATTCTAATTCATTAATATGATCCATTCTAATTCATTCGTACGATCCATTCTAATTCATATGCACAAAGATATCCATTCTAATTTATTCGTACGATCCATTCTAATTCAGGATCGTACGAATGAATTAGAATGGATACATTCGTGCGAATGAATTAGAATTGATCGTACGAATGAATTAGAATGGATCATGCGAATGAATTAGAATGGATCGTACGAATGAATTAGAATGGATCGTACGAATGAACTAGAATGGATACATTCGTGCGAATGAATTAGAATGGATCGTACGAATGAATTAGAATGGATCGTACGAATGAATTAGAATGGATCTTACGAATGAATTAGAATGGATCGTACGAATGAATTAGAATGGATCATACGAATGAATTAGAATGGATACATTCGTGCAAATGAATTAGAATGGATCGGACGAATGAATTAGAATGGATCGTACGAATGAATTAGAATGGATCGTACGAATGAATTAGAATGGATCGTACGAATAAATTAGAATGGATACATTCGTCCGAATGAATTAGAATGGATCATACGAATGAGTAAGAATGGATCGTACGAATGAAATAGAATAGATTGTATGAATGAATTAGAATGGATCCTACGAATGAATTAGAATGGATCGTGTGAAAGAATTAGAATGGATTGTATGAATGAATTAGAATGGATAGTACGAATGAATTAGAATGGATCGTGCTAATGAATTAGAATTGATCGAACGAATGAATTAGCATGGATCGTGCAAATGAATTAGAATGGAATGTACGAATGAATTAGAATGGATCGTGTGAAAGAATTAGAATGGATTGTATGAATGAATTAGAATGAATTCGTACGATCCATTCGAATTCATTCGCACGATCCATTCTAATTCATTCATACGATCCATTCTAATCCATTCGCACAATTCATTCGTACGATCCATTCTAATTCATTCGCTCGAATCTATCAATTCTAATCCATTCGTACGATCCATTCTAATCGATTCGTACGATCCATTCTAATTCATTCACATGAATGTAACCATTCTAATTCATTCGTTTGATCCATTCTATTTCCTTCGTACGATCCATTCTAATTCCTTCGTATAATCCATTCTAATTCCTTCGTATGATCCATTCTATTTCATTCGTATCATCCATTCTAATTCCTTCGTACGATCCATTCTAATTCCTTCGTATCCATTCTAATCCATTCGTACGATCCATTCTAATCCATTCGTACGATCCACTCTAATTCATTCGCATGAATGTAACCATTCTAATTCATTCATTTGATCCATTCTAATTCATTCGTATGATCCATTCTAATTCATTCGTCCGATCCATTCTAATTCATTCGCACGAATGTATCCATTCTAAATCATTCATACGATCCATTCTAATTCATTCGTACGATCCATTCTAATTCATTCGTAAGCTCCATTCTAATTCATTCATACGATCCATTCTAATTCATTCGTACGATCCATTCTAATTCATTCGCACGAATGTATCCATTCTAGTTCATTCGTACAATCCATTCTAATTCATTCGTACGAACCATTCTAATTCATTCGCACTATCCATTCTAATTCATTCGTACGATCCATTCTAATTCATTCGCACGATCCATTCTAATTCATTCGCTCGAATGTATCCATTCGTACGATCCATTCTAATCCATTCGTACGATCATTCTAATTCATTCGCATGAATGTAACCATTCTAATTCATTCATTTGATCCATTCTAATTCATTCGTACGATCCATTCTAATTCATTCGTCCGATCCATTCTAATTCATTCGCATGAATGTAACCATTCTAATTCATTCATTTGATCCATTCTAATTCATTCGTACGATCCATTCTAATTCATTCGTCCGATCCATTCTAATTCATTCGCACGAATGTATCCATTCTAATCCATTCGTAAGATCCATTCTAATTCATTCGTACGATCCATTCTAATTCATTCGCACGAATGTATCCATTCTAGTTCATTCGTACGATCCATTCTAATTCCTTCTTATGATCCATTCTAATTCATTCGTACGATCCATTCTAATTCATCCGCACGAATGTATCCATTCTAGTTCATTCGTACGATCCATTCTAATTCATTCGTACGATCCATTCTAATTCATTCATACGATCTATTCTAATTCATTCATACAATCCATTCTAATTCTTTCACACGATCCATTCTAATTCATTCGTACGATCCATTCTAATTCATTCGCACAATCCATTCTATTTCATTCGTACGATCCATTCTTACTCATTCGTATGATCCATTCTAATTCATTCGCACGAATGTATCCATAATGGATCATACGAATGAGTAAGAATGGATCGTACGAATGAAATAGAATGGATTGTGCGAATGAATTAGAATGGACCGTACGAATGAATTAGAATGGATACATTCGTGCGAATGAATTAGAATGGATCGGACGAATGAATTAGAATGGATCGTACGAATGAATTAGAATGGATCGTACGAATGAATTAGAATGGATCGTACGAATAAATTAGAATGGATACATTCGTCCGAATGAATTAGAATCGATCATACGAATGAGTAAGAATGGATCGTACGAATGAAATAGAATAGATTGTACGAATGAATTAGAATGGATCCTACGAATGAATTAGAATAGATCGTGTGAAAGAATTAGAATGGATTGTATGAATGAATTAGAATTAATTCATACGATCCATTCGAATTCATTCGCACGATCCATTCTAATTCATTCATACGACCCATTCTAATTCATTCGCACGAATGTATCCATTCTAGTTCATTCGTACGATCCATTCTAATTCATTCGTACGATCCATTCTAATTCATTCGCACGATCCATTCTAATTCATTCGTACGATCCATTCTAATTCATTCATACGATCCATTCTAATTCATTCGTACGATCCATTCTAATTCATTCGCACAAATGTATCCATTTTAATTCATTCGTACGATCCATTCTAATTCATTCGCACGATCCATTCTAATTCATTCGTACGATCCATTCTAATTCATTCGCACGATCTGTTCTTATCTATTCGTACAATCCATTCTAATTCATTCGCACGAATGTATCCATTCTAATTCATTCGTACGATCCATTCTAATTCATTCGTATGATCCATTCTAATTCATTCGTTTGATCCATTCTAATTAATTCGTAAGATCCATTCTAATTCATTCGTACGATCCATTCTAATTCATTCGTACAATCCATTCTAATTCATTCGCACGAATGTATCCATTCTAGTTCATTCGTACGATCCATTCTAATTCATTCGTACGATCCATTCTAATTAATTCATACGATCTATTCTAATTCATTCATACAATCCATTCTAATTCTTTCACACGATCCATTCTAATTCATTTGTACGATCCATTCTAATTCATTCGCACAATCCATTCTATTTCATTCGTACGATCCATTCTTACTCATTCGTATGATCCATTCTAATTCATTCGCACGAATGTATCCATAATGGATCATACGAATGAGTAAGAATGGATCGTACGAATGAAATAGAATGGATTGTGCGAATGAATTAGAATGGACCGTATGAATGAATTAGAATGGATACATTCGTGCGAATGAATTAGAATGGATTGTACGAATGAATTAGAATGGATCGTACGAATGAATTAGAATGGATCGTACGAATGAATTAGAATGGATACATCCGTCCGAATGAATTAGAATGGATCATACGAATGAGTAAGAATGGATCGTACGAATGAAAAAGAATAGATTGTACGAATGAATTAGAATGGATCCTACGAATGAATTAGAATAGATCATGTGAAAGAATTAGAATGGATTGTATGAATGAATTAGAATGAATTCGTACGATCCATTCGAATTCATTCGCACGATCCATTCTAATTCATTCGTACGATCCATTCTAATTCATTCATACGAACCATTCTAATTCATTCGTACGATCCATTCTAATTCATTCGCACAAATGTATCCATTCTAATTCATTCGTACGATCCATTCTAATTCATTCGCACGATCCATTCTAATTCATTCGTACGATCCATTCTAATTCATTCGCACGATCTGTTCTTATTCATTCGCACAATCCATTCTAATTCATTCGCACGAATGTATCGATTCTAATTCATTCGTACGATCCATTCTAATTCATTCGTTTGATCCATTCTAATTAATTCGTATGATCCATTCTAATTCATTCGTACGATCCATTCTAATTCATTCATACAATCCATTCTAATTCATTCGCACGAATGTATCCATTCTAATTAATTCGTACGATCCATTCTAATTCATTCGTATGATCTATTCTTATTCATTCGCACGATCCAGTCTAATTGATTCGTACGATCCATTCTAATTCATTCGCACGAATGTATCTATTCTAATTCATTCGTACGATCCATTCTAATTAATTAATATGATCCATTCTAATTCATTCGTACGATCCATTCTAATTCATATGCACAAAGGTATCCATTCTAATCCATTCGTAGGATCCATTCTAATCCATTCGTACGATCCATTCTAATTCATTCGTACGATCCATTCTAATTCATTCGCTCGAATGTATCCATTCTAATCCATTCGTACGATCCATTCTAATTCATTCGCATGCATGTAACCATTCTAATTCATTCATTTGATCCATTCTAATTCATTCGTACGATCCATTCTAATTCATTAGTCCGATCCATTCTAATTCATTCGCACGAATGTATCCATTCTAATTCATTCGTACGATCCATTCTAATTCATTCGTACGATCCATTCTAATTCATTCGTAAGATCCATTCTAATTCATTCGTACGATCCATTCTAATTCATTCGCATGAATGTATCCATTCTAGTTCATTCGTACGATCCATTCTAATTCATTCGTACGATCCATTCTAATTCATTCGCACGATCCATTCTCATTCATTCGTACGATCAATTCTAATTCATTCGCACGAATGTATCCATTCTAATTCATTCATACGATCCATTCTATTTCATTCGTACGATCCATTCTAATTCACTCATACGATCCATTCTAATACATTCATACGATCCATTCTAATTCATTTGCACGAATATATCCATTCTAATTCATTCGTACGATCCATTCTAATTCCTTCGTACGATCCATTCTAATTCATTCGTACGATCTATTCTAATTCATTCGTACGATCCATTCTAATTCATTCGTACGATCCATTCTAATTCCTTCGTACGATCCATTCTAATTCATTCGTACGATCCATTCTAATTCATTCGTACAATCTATTCTAATTCATTCGTACGAATGGATACATTCGTGTGAATGAATTAGAATGGATCGTACGAATGAGTAAGAATGGATCGTACGAATGAAATAGAATGGATTACACGAATGAATTAGAATGGATCGTACGAATGAATTAGAATGGATCGTGTGAAAGAATTAGAATGGATCGTGTGAAAGAATTAGAATGGATTGTATGAATGAATTAGAATGGATTGTACGAATGAATTAGAATGGATCATGCGAATGAATTAGAATGGATCGTACGAATGAATTAGAATGGATCGTACGAATGAACTAGAATGGATACATTCGTGCGAATGAATTAAAATGGATCGTACGAATGAATTAGAATGGATCTTACGAATGAATTAGAATGGATCGTACGAATGAATTAGAATGGATCGTACGAATGAATTAGAATGGATACATTCGTGCGAATGAATTAGAATGGATCGGACGAATGAATTAGAATGGATCGTACGAATGAATTAGAATGGTTCAAATGAATGAATTAGAATGGTTACCTTCATGCGAATGAATTAGAATGGATCGTACGAAAGGATTAGAATGGATCGTACGAATGGATTAGAATGGATACATTCGAGCGAATGAATTAGAATGGATCGTACGAATGAATTAGAATGGATCGAACGAATGGATTAGAATGGATCCTACGAATGGATTAGAATGGATACCTTTGTGCATATGAATTAGAATGCATCGTACGAATGAATTCGAATGGATCATATTAATGAATTAGAATGGACCGTACGAATGAATTAGAATGGATACATTCGTGCACGATCCATTCTAATTCATTCGCAAGAATGTATCCATTCTAATTCATTCATACGATCCATTCTAATTCATTAATATGATCCATTCTAATTCATTCGTACGATCCATTCTAATTCATATGCACAAAGGTATCCATTCTAATTCATTCGTACGATCCATTCTAATTCAGGATCATACGAATGAATTAGAATGGATACATTCGTGCGAATGAATTAGAATTGATCGTACGAATGAATTAGAATGGATCGTGCGAATGAATTAGAATGGATCGTACGAATGAATTAGAATGGATCGTACGAATGAACTAGAATGGATACATTCGTGCGAATGAATTAGAATGGATCGTACGAATGAATTAGAATGGATCGTACGAATGAATTAGAATGGATCTTATGAATGAATTAGAATGGATCGTACGAATGAATTAGAATGGATCGTACGAATGAATTAGAATGGATACATTCGTGCGAATGAATTAGATTGGATCGGACGAATGAATTATAATGGATCGTACGAATGAATTAGAATGGATCAAATGAATGAATTAGAATGGTTACATTCATGCGAATGAATTAGAATGGATCGTACGAATGGATTAGAATGGATCGTACGAATGGATTAGAATGGATACATTCGAGCGAATGAATTAGAATGGATCGTACGAATGAATTAGAATGGATCGTACGAATGGATTAGAATGGATCCTACGAATGGATTAGAATGGATACCTTTGTGCATATGAATTAGAATGGATCGTACGAATAAATTAGAATGGATCATATTACTGAATTAGAATGGATCGTACGAATGAATTAGAATGGATACATTCATGCACGATCCATTCTAATTCATTCGAACGAATGTATCCATTCTAATTCATTCGGACGATCCATTCTAATTCTTTAATATGATCCATTCTAATTCATTCGTACGATCCATTCTAATTCATATGCACAAAGGTATCCATTCTAATTCATTCGTACGATGCATTCTTATTCAGGATCGTACGAATGAATTAGAATGGATACATTCGTGCGAATGAATTAGAATTGATCGTACGAATGAATTAGAATGGATCGTGCGAATGAATTAGAATGGATCGTACGAATGAATTAGAATGGATCGTACGAATGAACTAGAATGGATACATTTGTGCGAATGAATTAAAATGGATCGTACGAATGAATTACAATGGATCGTACGAATGAATTAGAATGGATCTTACGAATGAATTAGAATGGATCGTACGAATGAATTAGAATGGATCGTACGAATGAATTAGAATGGATACATTCGTGCGAATGAATTAGAATGGATCGGACAAATGTATTAAAATGGATCGTACGAATGAATTAGAATGGATCAAATGAATGAATTAGAATGGTTACATTCATGCGAATGGATTAGAATGGATCGTACGAATGGATTAGAATGGATCGTACGAATGGATTAGAATGGATACATTCGAGCGAATGAATTAGAATGGATCGTACGAATGAATTAGAATGGATCGTACGAATGGATTAGAATGGATCCTACGAATGGATTAGAATGGATACCTTTGTGCATATGAATTAGAATGGATCGTACGAATGAATTAGAATGGATCATATTAATGAATTAGAATGGATCGTACGAATGAATTAGAATAAATACATTCGTGCGAATGAATTAGAATGGATCGTGCGAATCAATTAGACTGGATCGTGCGAATGAATAAGAATAGATCATACGAATGAATTAGAATGGATCGTACGAATTAATTAGAATGGATACATTCGTGCGAATGAATTAGAATGAATTGTATGAATGAATTAGAATGTATCGTACGAATGAATTAGAATGGATCATACGAATTAATTAGAATGGATCATACGAATGAATTAGAATGGATCGTACGAATGAATTAGAATGGATCGTACGAATGAATTAGAATGGATACATTCGTGCGAATGAATTAGAATGGATTGTGCGAATGAATAAGAACAGATCGTGCGAATGAATTAGAATGGATCGTACGAATGAATTAGAATGGATCGTGCGAATGAATTAGAATGGATCGTACGAATGAATTAGAATGGATACATTTGTGCGAATGAATTAGAATGGATCGTACGAATGAATTAGAATGGATCGTATGAATGAATTAGAATGGATCGTACGAATGAATTAAAATGGATCGTGCGAATGAATTAGAATGGATCGTACGAATGAATTAAAATGGATCGTACGAATGAACTAGAATGGATACATTCGTGCGAATAAATTACAATGGATCGTATGAATGAATTAGAATGGATCGTACGAATGAATTAGAATGGATCTTACGAATGAATTAGAATGGATCGTACGAATGAATTAGAATGGATCGTACGAATGAATTAGAATGGATACATTCATGCGAATGAATTAGAATGGATCGGACGAATGAATTAGAATGGATCGTACGAATGAATTAGAATGGATCGTATGAATGAATTAGAATGGATCGTACGAATAAATTAGAATGGTTACATTCGTCCGAATGAATTAGAATGGATCATACGAATGAGTAAGAATGGATCGTACGAATGAAATAGAATAGATTGTACGAATGAATTAGAATGGATCCTACGAATGAAATAGAATGGATCGTGTGAAAGAATTAGAATGGATTGTATGAATGAATTAGAATGGATCGTATGAATGAATTAGAATTGATCGTGCGAATGAATTCGAATGGATCGTACGAATTCATTCTAATTCATTCGTACAATCTATTCTAATTCTTTCACACGATCCATTCTAATTCATTCGTACGTTCCATTCTAATTCATTAGCACGATCCATGCTAATTCATTCTTTCGATCAATTCTAATTCATTAGCACGATCCATTCTAATTCATTCGTACGATCCATTCTAATTCATTCGCACGATCCATTCTAATTCATTCATAGGATCCATTCTAATTCATTCATACGATCTATTCTAATTCTTTCGCACGAATGTATCCATTGTGCGAATGAATTAAAATGGATCGTACGAATGAATTAGAATGGATCGTACGAATGAATTAGAATGGATCTTACGAATGAATTAGAATGGATCGTACGAATGAATTAGAATGGATACATTCGTGCGAATGAATTAGAATGGATCGGACGAATGAATTAAAATGTATCGTACGAATGAATTAGAATGGATCAAATGAATGAATTAGAATGGTTACATTCATGCGAATGAATTAGAATGGATCGTACGAATGGATTAGAATGGATCGTACGAATGGATTAGAATGGATACATTCGAGCGAATGAATTAGAATGGATTGTACGAATGAATTAGAATGGATCGTACGAATGGATTAGAATGGATCCTATGAATGGATTAGAATGGATACCTTTGTGCATATGAATTAGAATGGATCATACGAATGAATTAGAATGGATCATATTAATGAATTAGAATGGATCGTACGAATGAATTAGAATGGATACATTCGTGTGAATGAATTAGAATGGATCGTGCGAATCAATTAGACTGGATCGTGCGAATGAATAAAAATAGATCATACGAATGAATTAGAATGGATCGTACGAATTAATTAGAATGGATACATTCGTGCGAATGAATTAGAATGAATTGTATGAATGAATTAGAATGTATCGTACGAATGAATTAGAATGGATTATACGAATTAATTAGAATGGATCATACGAATGAATTAGAATGGATCGTACGAATGAATTAGAATGGATCGTACGAATGAATTAGAATGGATACATTCGTGCGAATGAATTAGAATGGATTGTGCGAATGAATAAGAACAGATCATGCGAATGAATTAGAATGGATCGTACGAATGAATAAGAATGGATCGTGCGAATGAATTAGAATGGATCGTACGAATGAATTAGAATGGATACGTTTGTGCGAATGAATTAGAATGGATCGTACGAATGAATTAGAATGGATCGTATGAATGAATTAGAATGGATCGTACGAATGAATTAAAATGGATCGTGCGAATGAATTAGAATGGATCGTACGAATGAATTAAAATGGATCGTACGAATGAACTAGAATAGATACATTCGTGCGAATTAATTAGAATGGATCGTATGAATGAATTAGAATGGATCGTATGAATGAATTAGAATGGATTTTACGAATGAATTAGAATGGATCGTACGAATGAATTAGAATGGATCGTACGAATGAATTAGAATGGATACATTCATGCGAATGAATTAGAATGGATCGGACGAATGAATTAGAATGGATCGTACGAATGAATTAGAATGGATCGTACGAATGAATTTGAATGGATCGTACGAATAAATTAGAATGGTTACATTCGTCCGAATGAATTAGAATGGATCATACGAATGAGTAAGAATGGATCGTACGAATGAAATAGAATAGATTGTACGAATGAATTAGAATGGATCCTACGAATGAATTAGAATGGATCGTGTGAAAGAATGAGAGTGGATTGTATGAATGAATTAGAATGGATCGTATGAATGAATTAGAATTGATCGTGCGAATGAATTCGAATGGATCGTACGAATTCATTCTAATTTATTCATACAATCTATTCTAATTCTTTCACACGATCCATTCTAATTCATTCGTACGTTCCATTCTAATTCATTACCACGATCCATGCTAATTCATTCGTTCGATCAATTCTAATTCATTAGCACGATCCATTCTAATTCATTCATACGATCCATTCTAATTCATTCGCACGATCCATTCTAATTCATTCATAGGATCCATTCTAATTCATTCATACGATCTATTCTAATTCTTTCGCACGAATGTATCCATTCTAATCCATTCGCACGAATGTATCCATTCTAATTCATTCGTACGATCCATTCTTATTCATTCGTACGATCCATTCTAATTCATTCATACGATCTATTCTAATTCATTCATACAATCCATTCTAATACTTTCACACGATCCATTCTAATTCATTCGTACGATCCATTCTAATTCATTCGCACAATCCATTCTATTTCATTCGTACGATCCATTCTTACTCATTGGTACGATCCATTCTAATTCATTCGCACGAATGTATCTATTCTAATTAATTCGTACGAATCCATTCTAATTCATTCGTACAATCCATTTTATTTCATTCGTACGATCCATTCTTACTCATTCGTATGATCCATTCTAATTCATTCGCACGAATGTATCCATTCTAAATCATTCGTACGATCCATTCTAATTCATTCGTACGATCCATTCTAAATCATTCGTATAATCCATTCTATTTTATTCGTACAAAATTCTAATTCATTAGCACGATCCATTCAAATTCATTCGTACGATCCATTCAAATTCATTCGCACGATCCATTCTAATTCATTCGTACAATCCATTCTATTTCATTCGTACGATCCATTCTTACTCATTCGTATGATCCATTCTAATTCATTCGCACGAATGTATCCATTCTAATCCATTCGTACGATCCATTCTAATTCATTCGCATGAATGTAACCATTCTAATTCATTTATTTGATCCATTCTAATTCATTCGTACGATCCATTCTAATTCATTCGTCCGATCCATTCTAATTCATTCGCACGAATGTATCCATTCTAAACCATTCATACGATCCATTCTAATTTATTCGTACGATCCATTCTAATTCATTCGTAAGATCCATTCTAATTCATTCGTACGATCCATTCTAATTCATTCGTACGATCCATTCTAATTCATTCGCACGAATGTATCCATTCTAGTTCATTCGTACGATCCATTCTAATTCATTCGTACGATCCATTCTAATTCATTCGCACGATCCATTCTAATTCATTCGTTCGATCCATTCTAATTCATTCGCACGAATGTATCCATTCTAATTCATTCGTACATACGATCCATTCTAATTCATTCGCACGAATGTATCCATTCTAATTCATTTGTATAATCCATTCTATTTCATTCGTACGATCCATTCTTACTCATTCGTATGATCCATTCTAATTCATTCGCACGAATGTATCCATTCTAATTCATTCGTACGATCCATTCTAATTCATTCGCACAATCCATTCTTTTTCATTCGTACGATCCATTCTAATTCCTTCGTACGATCCATTCTATTTCATTCGTATGATCCATTCTAATTCCTTCGTACGATCCATTCTAATTCCTTCGTATCCATTCTAATTCACTAAAACGATCCATTCTAATTCATTCGTACGATCCATTCTAATTCATTTGCACGAATATATCCATTCTAATTCATTCGCACGATCTATTCTAATTCATTCGCACAATCCATTCTAATTAATTCGTACGATCGTGCTAATGAATTAGAATGGATCGTACGAATGAATTAGAATGGATACATTCGTGCCAATCCATTCTATTTCATTCTTACGATCCATTCTAATTCATTCGTACGATCCATTCTCACTCATTCGTACGATCCATTCTAATTCATTCATACGATCCATTCTAATTCATTCGTACGATCCATTCTAATTCATTCGTACAATCCATTCTAATTCTTTCACACGATCCATTCTAATTCATTCGTACGATCCATTCTAATTCATTCGTACGATTCATTCTAATTCATTTGCACGATCCATTCTACTTCATTTGTACGATCCATTCCAAGATTCATTCCAATTCATTCGTACGATCCATTCCAATTCATTCGTACGATCCATTCTAATTCATTCGTACGATCCATTCTAATTCATTCATACGATCCATTCTAATTCCTTCGTACAATCCATTCTAATTCCTTCCATTCTAATTCATTCGTACGATCTATTCTAATTCATTCGCACGATCCATTCTAATTCATTCATACGATCCATTCTAATTCATTCGTACGATCCATTCTAATTCCTTCGTACGATCCATTCTACTTCCTTTGTATGATCCATTCTAATTCCTTCGTACGATCCATTCTAATTCATTCATACGATCCAATCTAATTCATTCCTACGATTCATCTTAATTCATTCGCACGATCCATTCTAATTCATTCACACAATCTATTCTAATTCATTTGTACGATCCATTCTAATTCCTTCGTACGATCCATTCTAATTCATTCGCACGATCTATTCTAATTCATTCATACGATACAATCTAATTCATTCATACGATCCATTCTAATTCATTCGTATGATCCATTCTAATTAGAATGGATCGTGCGAATGAATTAGAATGGAACGTACGAATTAATTAGAATAGATTATGCGAATGAATTAGAATGGATCATGCGAATGAATTAGAATGGATCGTACGGTACGATCCATTCTAATTCATTCGTACGATCCATTCTAATTCATTCATACGATCCAATCTAATTCATTCATACGATCCATTCTTACTCATTCGTATGATCGATTCTAATTCATTCGTACAATCCATTCTAATTTATTCGTACGATCCATTCTACGATCCATTCTAATATATTTGTATATTCCATTCTAATTCATTAGCACGATCCATGCTAATGAATTAGAATGGATAGTACGAACCAATCTAATTCATTCATACGATCCATTCTTACTCATTCGTATGATCCATTCTAATTCATTCGTACGATCCATTCTAATTCATTCGTACGATCCATTCTAATTGATTCATACAATCCATTCTAATTTATTCGCACGAATGTATCCATTCTAATTCATTCGTACGATCCATTCTAATTCATTCGCACAATCTATTCTAATTCATTCATACGATCCATTCTAATTCATTCGCACGAATGTATCCATTCTAATTCATTCATACGATCCATTCTACTTCATTCGTACTATCCGTTCTAATTCACTCATACGATCCATTCTAATTCATTCATACGATCCATTCTAATTCATTTGCACAAATATATCCATTCTAATTCATTCGTACGATCCATTCTAATTCCTTCGTACGATCCATTCTAATTCCTTCGTACGATCCATTCTATTTCATTCGTATAATCCATTCTAATTCCTTCGTACGATCCATTCTAATTCCTTCGTATCCATTCTAATTCACTCATACGATCCATTCTAATTCATTCGTACGATCCATTCTAATTCATTCATACAATCCATTCAAATTCATTCGCACGAATGTATCCATTCTAATTCATTCGTACGATCAGTTCTAATTCATTCACAAAATCTATTCTAATTCATTCATACGATCCTTTCTAATTCATTCACACGAATGTATCAATTCTAATTCATTCATACGATCCATTCTAATTCATTCGTACGATCCATTCTAATTCACTCATACGATCCATTCTAATACATTCATACGATCCATTCTAATTCATTTGCACGAATATATCCATTCTAATTCATTCGTACGTTCCATTCTAATTCCTTCGTACGATCCATTCTAATTCATTCGTACGATCTATTCTAATTCATTCGTACGATCCATTCTAATTCATTCGTACGATCCATTCTAATTCCTTCGTACGATCCATTCTAATTCATTCGTACGATCCATTCTAATTCATTCGTACAATCTATTCTAATTCATTCGTACGAATGGATACATTCGTGTGAATGAATTTGAATGGATCGTATGAATGAGTAAGAATGGATCGTACAAATGAAATAGAATGGATTGCACGAATGAATTAGAATGGATCGTACGAATGAATTAGAATGGATCGTGTGAAAGAATTAGAATGGATTGTATGAATGAATTAGAATGGATCGTATGAATGAATTAGAATGGATCGTACGAATGAATTAGAATGGATCGTACGAATGAATTAGAAAGGATACATTCGTGCGAATGAATTAGAATGGATCATACGAATGAGTAAGAATGGATCGTACGAATGAAATAGAATGGATTGTACGAATGAATTAGAATGGATCATACGAATGAATTAGAATAGATTGTATGAATGAATTGGAATGTATCCATTCTAATTGATACGTACGATCCATTCTATTTCATTCGTACGATCCATTCTAATTCATTCATACGATCCATTCTAATTCATTCATACAATCCATTCTAATTCTTTCACACGATCAATTCTAATTCATTCGTACGCTCCATTCTAATTCATTCGTACAATCCATTCTATTTCATTCGTACGATCCATTCTTACTCATTCGTACGATCCATTCTAATTCAATCCATTCTAATTCTTTCACACGATCCATTCTAATTCATTCATACGATCCATTCTAATTCATTCGTATGATCCATTCTAATTCCTTCATACGATCCATTCTATTTCATTCATACGATGCATTCTTACTCATTCGTATGATCCATTCTAATTCATTTGCACGAATATATCCATTCTAATTCATTCGTACGAATGAAATAGAATGGATTGTACGAATGAATTATAATGGATCGTATGAATGAATTAGAATGGATACATTCGTGCGAATGAATTAGAATGGATCGTATGAATGAATTAGAATGGATGTACGAATGAATTAGAATGGATCGTATGAATGAATTAGAATAGATTGTGCGAATGAATTAGAATGGATCGTAAGAATAAATTAATGAATTAGAATGGATCGTACGAAGGAATAAGAATGGATTGTATGAATGAATTAGAATTGATCAAACGAATGAATTAGAATGGATACATTCGTGCGAATGAATTAGAATGGATCGTGCGAATGAATTCGAATGGATCGTGCGAATGAATTAGAATGGATCGTATGAATGAATTAGAATGGATCGTGCGAATGAATTCGAATGGATCGTGCGAATGAATTAGAATTGATTCTATGAATGAATTAGAATGGATCGTCTGAATAAATTAGAATGGATCGTATGAATGAATTAGAATAGATCGTACGAATGAATTAGAATGGATACATTCGTGCGAATGAATTAGAATGGATCATACGAATGAGTAAGAATGGATCGTACGAATGAAATAGAATGGATTGTACGAATGAATTAGAATGGATCGTACGAATGAATTAGAATGGATCGTGTGAAAGAATTAGAATGGATTGTATGAATGAATTAGAATGGATAGTACGAATGAATTAGAATGGATACAATCGTGCGAATGAATTAGAATGGATCATACGAATGAGTAAGAATGGATCGTACGAATGAAATTGAATGGATTGTACGAATGAATTAGAATGGATCGTGCGAATGAATTTGAATGGATCGTACGAATGAATTAGAATGGATCGTGCTAATGAATTAGAATTGATCGTACGAATGAAATAGAATGGATTGTACGAATGATTTAGAATGGATCGTACGAATGAATTAGAATGGATCGTACGAATGATTTAGAATGGATACATTCGTGCGAATGAATTAGAATGGATCATACGAATGAGTAAGAATGGATCGTACGAATGAAATAGAATGGATTGTACGAATGAATTAGAATGGATTCGTACGAATGAATTAGAATGGATACATTCGTGCGAATGAATTAGAATGGATCGTACCAATGAGTAAGAATGGATCGTACGAATGAAATAGAATGGATTGTGCGAATGAATTAGAATGGATCGTACGAATGAATTAGAATGGATCGTATAAAAGAATTAGAATGGATTGTATGAATGAATTAGAATAGATCGTATGAATGAATTAGAATGAATCGTACGAATGAATTAGAATGGATCGTACGAATGAATTAGAATGGATACATTCGTGCGAATGAATTAGAATGGATACATTCATGCGAAAGAATTAGAATAGATCGTATGAATGAATTAGAATGGATCCTATGAATGAATTAGAATGGATCGTGTGAATGAATTAGAATGGATCGTACGAATGAATTAGAATGGATCGTGCTAATGAATTAGAATTGATCGAACGAATGAATTAGCATGGATCGTGCTAATGAATTAGAATGGAACGTACGAATGATTTAGAATGGATCATGTGAAAGAATTAGAATGGATTGTATGAATGAATTAGAATGAATTCGTACGATCCATTCGAATTCATTCGCACGATCCATTCTAATTCATTCATACGAGCCATTCTAATTCATTTATACAATCCATTCTAATTCTTTCACACGATCCATTCTAATTCATTCGTAGGATCCATTCTAATTCATTCGTACAATCTATTCTATTTCATTCGTACGATCCATTCTTACTCATTCGTATGATCCATTCTAATTCATTCGGACGAATGTATCTATTCTAATTTATTCGTACGATCCATTCTAATTCATTCGTACGATCCATTCTAATTCATTCGGACGATCCATTCTTACTCATTCGTATGATCCATTCTAATTCATTCGTACGATCCATTCTAATTCATTCGTACGATCCATTCTAATTCATTCGCACAATCTATTCTAATTCATTCGTACGATCCATTCTAATTCATTCGTACGATCGTACGAATGAATTAGAATGGATCGTACGGAATGAATTAGAATGGATTGTATGAATGAATTAGAATGGATACATTCGTGCGAATGAATTAGAATGGATCATACGAATGAGTAAGAATGGATCGTACGAATGAAATAGAATGGATTGTACGAATGAATTAGAATGGATCGTACAAATGAATTAGAATGGATCGTACGAATGAATTAGAATGGATCATACGAATGAGTAAGAATGGATCGTACAAATGAAATAGAATGGATTGTACGAATTAATTAGAATGGATCGTACGAATGAATTAGAATGGATCGTGTGAAAGAATTAGAATGCATTGTATGAATGAATTAGAATGGATCGTATGAATGAATTAGAATGGATCGTATGAATGAATTAGAATGGATCGGGCGAATGAATTAGAATGGATTGTAGGAATGAATTAGAATGGATCGTATGAATGAATTAGAATGGATCGTATGAATGAATTAGAATGGATCGTGTGAATGAATTAGAATGGATCGTACGAATGAATTAGAAGGGATCGTACGAATGAATTAGAATGGATCATACGAATGAATTAGAATGGATCATACGAATGAGTAAGAATGGATCGTACGAATGAAATAGAATGGATTGTACGAATGAATTAGAATGGATCATACGAATGAATTAGAATGGATCGTGTGAAAGAATTAGAATGGATTTTATGAATGAATTAGAATGGATCATATGAATGAATTAGAATGGATCGCGCGAATGAATTCGAATGGATCGTGCGAATGAAATAGAATGGATACAAATGAATTAGAATGGATCATACAAATGAATTAGAATGACGATCAATTCTTACTCATTCGTATGATCCATTCTAATTTATTCGCACGAATGTATCCATTCTAATTCATTCGTACATCTAATTCATTCGTACGGTCCATTCTAATTCATTCGCACAATCCATTCTATTTCATTCGTACGATCCATTCTTACTCATTCGTATGATCCATTATGGATACATTCGTGCGAATGAATTAGAATGGATCATACGAATGAGTAAGAATGGATCGTACGAATCAAATAGAATGGATTGTAGGAATAAATTAGAATGGATCGTACGAATGAATTAGAATGGATCATACGAATGAAATAGAATGGATACAAATGAATTAGAATGGATCATATGAATGAATTAGAATGGATTGTATGTCACACGATCCATTCTAATTCATTCGTACGATCCATTCTAATTCATTCGTACAATCCATTCTATTTCATTCGTACGATCCATTCTTACTCATTCGTACGATCCATTCTAATTCATTCATACGAATAAATTAGAATTGATCGTATTAATGAATTAGAATGGATCGTGCGAGTGAATTAGAATGGATCGTATGAATGAATTAGATTGGATCATATGCGTACGATCCATTCTAATTCATAAGTACGATCCATTCTAATTCATTTGTACGATCCATTCTAATTCATTCGCACGATCCATTCTAATTCATTCATACAATCCATTCTAATTCATTCATTCATACAATCCATTCTAATTCTTTTGCACGAATGGATCATACGATTGAGTAAGAATGGATCGTACGAATGAATTAGAATGGATAAATTTGTGCGAATGAATTAGAATAGATCGTACGAATGAATTTGAATGGATCGTACTTATGAATTAGAATGGATCGTACGCGTATGATCCATTCTAATTTATTCGTATGATCCATTCTAATTCCGTCGTACGAATGAATTAGAATGAATCGTACGAATGAATTAGAATCGATCATATGAATGAATTAGAATGGTTCGTGCGTAAGAATGGATCGTACGAATGAAATAGAATGGATTGTACGAATGAATTAGAATGGATTGTACGAATGAATTAGAATGGATCGTGTGAAAGAATTAGAATAGATTGTATGAATGAATTAGAATGGATCGTATGAATGAATTAGAATGGATCATACGAATGAATTAGAATGGATCGTACGAATGAATTAGAATGGATAAATTCGTGCGAATGAATTAGAATGGATCATACGAATGAGTAAGAATGGATCATACGAATGAATTAGAATGGATGGTACGAATGAATTAGAATGGATCGTACGAATGAATTAGAATGGATACATTCGTGCGAATGAATTAGAATGGATCATACGAATGAGTAAGAATGGATCGTACGAATGAAATAGAATGGATTGTATGAATGAATTAGAATGGATCATACGAATGAATTAGAATGGATACATTCGTGCGAATGAATTAGAATGGATCGTACTTATGAATTAGAATGGATCGTACGAATGAGTAAGAATGGATCGTACGAATGAATTAGAATGGATACATTCGTGCGAATGAATTAGAATGGATCGTACGAATAAGTAAGAATGGATCGTACGAATGAAATAGAATGGATTGTACGAATGAATTAGAATGGATCGTACGAATGAATTAGAATAGATCGTGTGAAAGAATTAGAATGGATTGTATGAATGAATTAGAATGGATCGTATGAATGAATTAGAATGGATCGTACGAATGAATTAGAATGGATCGTACGAATGAATTATAATGCATACATTCGTGCGAATGAATTAGAATAGATCATACGAATGAGTAAGAATGGATCGTACGAATGAAATAGAATGGATTGTACGAATGAATTAGAATGGATCGTACGAATGAAATAGAATGGATCGTACGAATGAATTAGAATGGATACATTCGTGCGAATGAATTAGAATGGATCATACGAATGAGTAAGAATGGATCGTACGAATGAAATAGAATGGATTATACAAATGAATTAGAATGGATCGTACGAATGAATTAGAATGGATACATTCGTGCGAATGAATTAAAATGGATCGTACGAATGAGTAAGAATGGATCGTACGAATGTATTCGTGCAAATGAATTAGAATGGATCGTATGTACGAATGAATTAGAATGGATCGTACGAATGAGTAAGAATGGATCGTACGAATGAAATAGAATGGATTGTACGAATGAATTAGAATGGATCGTACGAATGAATTACAATGGATCGTGTGAAAGAATTAGAATGGATTGTATGAATGAATTAGAATGGATCGTATGAATGAATTAGAATGGATCATATGAATGAATTTGAATGGATCGTACGAATGAATTAGAATGGGTACATTCGTGCGAATGAATTAGAATGGATCGTAGAATGAGTAAGAATGGATCGTACGAATGAAATAGAATGGATCGTCCGAATCAATTAGAATGGATACATTCATGGGAATGAATTAGAATGGATCGTACGAAGGCGAATGAATTAGAATGGATCGTACGTATGAATTAGAATTGATACATTCATGGGAATGAATAAGAATGGATCGTACGAATGAATTAGAATGGATCGTACGAATGAATTAGAATGGATCGTACGAATGAATTAGAATGGATCGTACGAATGAATTAGAATGGATACATTCGTACGAATGAATTAGAATGGATCGTATGAATGAATTAGAATGGATCGTATGAGTGAATTCGAATGGATCGTGTGAAAGAATTAGAATGGATTGTATGAATGAATTAGAATGGATCGTATGAATGAATTAGAATGGATCGTACAAATAAATTATTAGAATGGATCGTACGAATGAATTAGAATAGATTGTGCGAATGAATTAGAATGGATCGGACGAATGAATTAGAATGGATACATTCGTGCGAATGAATTAGAATGGATCGTGCGAATGAATTAGAATGGATCGTGCGAATGAATTAGAATGGATCATACAAATGAATTAGAATGGATCGTGTGAAAGAATTAGAATGGATTGTACGAATGAATTAGAATGGATCGTGCGAATGAATTAGAATGGATCGTCCGATCCATTTTAATTCAATCCATTCTAATTCTTTCACACGATCCATTCTAATTCATTCATACGATCCATTCTAATTCATTCGTATGATCTATTCTAATTCCTTCGTACGATCCATTCTATTTCATTCGTACGATCCATTCTTACTCATTCGTATGATCCATTCTAATTTATTCGCACGAATGTATCCATTCTAAGTCATTCGTACGAATGAAATAGAATGGATTGTACGAATGAATTAGAATGGATCGCACGAATGAATTAGAATGGATACATTCGTGCGAATGAATTAGAATGGATCGTACGAATGAGTAAGAATGGATCGTACGAATGAAATAGAATGGATCGTATGAATGTAATAGAATGGATTGTACGAATGAATTAGAATGGATCGTACGAATTAATTAGAATAGATCGTATGAAAGAATTAGAATGGATTGTATGAATGAATTAGAATGGATCGTATGAATGAATTAGAATGGATCGTACGAATGAATTAGAATGGATACATTCGTGCGAATGAATTAGAATGGATCATACGAATGAGTAAGAATGGATCATACGAATGAAATAGAATGGATTGTACGAATGAATTAGAATGGATCGTACGAATGAATTAGAATGGATCGTACGAATGAATTAGAATAGATACATTCGTGCGAATGAATTAGAACGGATCATACGAATGTGTAAGAATGGATCGTACGAATGAAATAGAATGGATTGTACGAATAAATTAGAATGGATCGTACGAATGAATTAGAAGGGATACATTCGTGCGAATGAATTAAAATGGATCGTACGAATAAGTAAGAATGGATCGTACGAATGTATTCATGCAAATGAATTAGAATGGATCGTATGTACGAATGAATTAGAATGGATTGTACGAATGAGTAAGAATGGATCGTACGAATGAAATAAAATGGATTGTACGAATGAATTAGAATGGATCGTACGAATGAATTAGAATGGATCGTGTGAAAGAATTAGAATGAATTGTATGAATGAATTAGAATGGATCGTATGAATGAATTAGAATGGATCGAATTAATTAGAATGGATCGTACGAATGAATTAGAATGGATACATTCGTGTGAATGAATTAGAATGGATCGTACGACTGAGTAAGAATGGATCGTACGAATGAATTAGAATGGATCGTACGTATCAATTAGAATGGATACATTCATGGGAATGAATTAGAATGGATCGTACGAAGGCGAATGAATTAGAATGGATCGAGCGTATGAATTAGAATGGATACATTCATGGGAATGAATAAGAATGGATCGTACGAATGAATTAGAATGGATCATACGAATGAATTAGAATGGATCGTACGAATGAATTAGAATGGATATTTTCGTGCGAATGAATTAGAATGGATCGTATGAATGAAATAGAATGGATCATATGAGTGAATTCGAATGGATCGTGTGAAAGAATTACAATGGATTGTATGAATGAATTAGAATGGATCGTATGAGTGAATTAGATTGGATCGTACGAATGAATTATTAGAATGGATCGTACAAATGAACTAGAATAGATTGTGCGAATGAATTAGAATGGATCGTACGAATGAATTAGAATGGAGTTATTCGTGCGAATGAATTAGAATGGATCGTATGAATGAATTAGAATGGATCGTGCGAATGAATTAGAATGTATCGTACGAATGAATTAGAATGGATCGTGTGAAAGAATTAGAATGGATTGTACGAATGAATTAGAATGGATCGTGCGATTGAATTAGAATGGATCGTACGATCCATTCTAATTCAATCCATTCTAATTCTTTCACACGATTTATTCTAATTCATTCATACGATCCATTCTAATTCATTCGTATGATCCATTCTGATTCCTTCGTACGATCCATTCTATTTCATTCGTACGATCCATTCTTACTCATTCGTATGATTCATTCTAATTCATTCGCACGAATGTATCTATTCTAATTCATTCATACGATTGAAATAGAATAGATTGTACGAATGAATTAGAATGGATCGTACGAATGAATTTGAATGGATATATTCATGCGAATGAATTAGAATGGATCGTACGAATGAGTAAGAATGGATCGTACGAATGAAATAGAATGGATTGTACGAATGAATTAGAATGGATCGTACGAATGAATTAGAATGGATCGTGTGAAAAAATTAGAATGGATCGTATGAATGAATTAGAATGGATCGTACGAATGAATTAGAATGGATCGTACGAATGAATTAGAATGGATACATTCGTACGAATGAATTAGAATGGATCGTACGAATGAGTAAGAATGGATCGTATGAATGAAATAGAATGGATTGTACAAATGAATTAGAATGGATCGTACGAATGAATTAGAATGGATCGTACGAATGAATTAGAATGGATACATTCGTGCGAATGAATTAGAATGGATCGTACGAATGTGTAAGAACGCATCGTACGAATGAAATAGAATGGATTGTACGAATGAATTAGAATGGATTCATTCATGTGAATGAATTAGAATGGATCGTGCGAATGAATTAGAATGGATCGTACGAATGAATTAGAATAGATTGTGCAAATGAATTAGAATGGATCGTACGCACGATTGTATCCATTCTAATTCATTCGCACGAATGTATCCATTCTAATTCATTCGTACGATCCATTCTAATTCAATCGCACAATCTATTCTAATTCATTCGTACGGTCCATTCTAATTCATTCGTATAATCCATTCTAATTCATTCGCACAATCTATTCTAATTCATTCGCACAAACCATTCTAATTAATTCGTACGATCGTGCTAGTAAATTAGAATGGATCGTACGAATGAATTAGAATAGATCGTACGAATGAATAAGAATAAATCGTACGAATGAATTAGAAAAGATTGTGCGAATGACTTAGAATGGATCGTACGAATGAATTAGAATGGATACATTCGGGCGAATGAATTAAAATGGATCGTACGAATGAGTAAGAATGGATCGTACAAATAAAATAGAATGGATTGTACGAATGAATTAGAATGGATTCATTCGTGCGAATGAATTAGGATGGATCGTGCGAATGAATTAGAAAGGATCATATGAATGAATTAGAATGGATACATTCGTATGAATGAATTAGAATGGATCATGCTAATGAATTAGAATGGATCGTACGAATGAATTAGAATGGATCGTATGAATGAATTAGAACGGATCGTACGAATGAATTAGAATGGATACATTCGTGCGAATGAATTAGAATGGATCATACGAATGAGTAAGAATGGATCGCACGAATGAAATAGAATGGATTGTACGAATGAATTAGAATGGATCGTACGAATGAATTAGAATGGATACATTCGTGCGAATGAATTAGAATGGATCATACGAATGAGTAAGAATGGATCGTACGAATGAAATAGAATGGATTGTACGAATGAATTAGAATGGATCGTACGAATGAATTAGAATAGATTGTATGAATGAATTAGAATGGATACATTCGTGCGAATGAATTAGAATGGATCGTACGAATGAATTAGAATGGATCGTACGAATGAATTAGAATGGTTCGTATGAATGAATTAGAATAGATTGTGCGAATGAATTAGAATGGATCGTACGAATGAATTAGAATTGATACATTCATGCGAATGAATTAGAATGGAACATACGAATGAAATAGAATAGATTGTACGAATGAATTAGAATGGATCATACGAATGAATTAGATGAATTAGAATGGATCGTACGAATGAATTAGAATAGATTGTGCGAATGAATTAGAATGAATTGTACGAATGAATTAGAATGGATCGTACGAACGAATTAGAATGGATCGTACGAATGAATTAGAATGGATACATTCGTGCGAATGAATTAGAATGGATCATACGAATGAGTAAGAATTGATCGTGTTCGGGGGATTTTTCGCTGGTCCGTGCGGGCTGCCTGCAAGACAAAGAAAAGAGAACGTGAGAACGGCTGGCTCCCTTAGGAGCGCAGACCCTCCGTCGCTCAAGTCAGTCACGGTGGCACAACGGCGAGCTTAAGTGGACCAAAGTTGTAGGGAAAAGGTTTTCGAACCTGTACTATGGAGCCTGGGGGTGAGCATTTATAGCAATCGGCGGCCTACCGTGGCTCGACACGTGGAGATTCTTCCAGGGCCTTCTAGACCCCCACGTTCTGGCTCGCGTGGGTCTGACAGTCCTTGGTACTCGCGCCCTGACATTCTGTCGTCAAGCCTGCCAGACGGTTTGAGTGGGAGAGGGAATCTTTCTTGTTGCTGCCAGCTGTCTATTCTGGAATGTTCGAGTCTGGGCGGTCTCAGGGAGGAAGCAAAGGTCAGCTCGCCTGGCATTGCTCCGTCCTTTCGCCCATATTTATCAAGAGTCGGACCTCGCGGGGGTAACCTCTTCGATAAACAGGGGTCGGGGCGAGCTCCGGAGCGAGCTAAGCGAGCTTCTGAGCGAGCTTGGCGAACTCCTGAGAGAGCTTGGGCGAGCTCCTGAGAGAGCTTAGGCGAGCTCCTGAGAGAGTTTAGGCGAGCTCCTGAACGAGCTTAGGCGGGCTCCTGGGCGACTTCCCCACCCCTTGGAGTCCTAGGGTCTATGAGATCCACAAGCAAGGGCGAACTTGGGCGAGCTCCTGCGCGATCTTGGGCGAGCTCCTGCATGAGCTAGGGGAGAGCTCCTACATGAGCTAGGGGCGTTTGCGATGCCGGTGTCTCTGTTATGCATGACGGTCTAACTCCCGCTACCGCTGCAAGCGAGTTCTAGCACGGGCTGGGCGAGCTCCTGGGCGAGCTTAGGCGAGCTCCGAGGCGAGCTCGGCGAGCTCCCGAGCGAGCTTAGGCTGGCTCCTGGGCGAATTCAGGTGAGCTCCAGCGAGCTTAGGCGAGCTTCTATGAGTGCCCTTGGCCTAGGCCCTTTCAGCCCAATGTGGATCTCGCTCCACTGTCAAGATGATTTTAGTGAGCACGGGGGCGGGAACTCCTGCGGGGTCTGGGAGGGGCGAGCTGCACTCAGATACAAGGTGTCCATCCAGCTCCCTGTGGGGGCGAGCTCCTTGCGGGCTGGGGGCGAGCTGCACTCAGATACAAGGTGTCCATCCAGCTCCCTGTGGGGGCGAGCTTCTTGCGGATTGGAAAGGGGGCACGCTCGGCTTCCGAGGGTTCCAACTCCTGGACGGGCTCCCTCGAGAACTCTTATCTCAGGTGTGTTTGCTATGCTATCCAAGATATGTGGTTTCTGACTACCCCCAACATTACCCCCTCCTGAGGGAGTGATCGAGGAAACTCGACGCTTGCTCAGGAGTCTTAGCGAACTCCTATCCCTGGTAATGTGCCTGATATCAATGTCTGTCGCAACAGTTTTCTGGTGGGACATAGATAGTAGCGATGGCGGCCTGCGCCGAGAGCTTTGACTGCCAGTATTCCACAAATGCTGGGCGGGCCACGAGCATCAGCCCTGAGCGATCTCCTTCCGATGCGAGCTTGTCGCACGCGGTCAGGGTTTGCTTCGGGCGAGCTTGGGCGCCTGCCGTGGGCGGTCTGCGCCGAGAGCTTTGACTGCCAGTACTTCTCAAACGCTGGGCTGGCCGGGAGCGTCAGCCACAAGCGATCTCCTTCCGATGCAAGCTCGTCGCACGCGGTCAGGGTCTGCTTCGGGCGAGATTGGGCGCCTGCTGTGGGCGGTCTGCGCTGAGAGCTTTGACTGCCGGTACTTCTCTAATGCTGGGCGGGCCGGGAGCGTCAGCCACGAGCGATCTCCTTCCGATGCGAGCTTGTCACATGCAGCCAGGGTCTGCCTCGGGCGAGCTGCGGGCACCTGCCGCGAGCAGTCTGCGTCGAGAGTCTTGACTCCCAGTATTTCACAAACGCTGGGTGGGCCGGGAGCGTCAGCCACGAGTGATCTCCTTTCGAAGCGAGCTTGTCACATGCGATCAGGGTCTACCTTCGGCGAGCTGCGAGCACCAGCCGCGAGCGGTCTTGTGACTTGGGTATCACATCAAATCTCCAACGGTCGCTTCGCCTTAAATGCGGCGCGAGGCTCAATGCTGATACAGCGAATCTCATCATGAGATCCCGATCGGCACGAGGCACGTGTCTCCTCCTCATTCGACCTCCTTTTGTCAGTAATGACAGTGTCGGCGCCGGCGCAGCTTTTTCCACGCGTGGCCCACGTGGCGCTTAACGATTGGAAAGAAACAAGCTGTCGCTTCGATCGCCGTCACGTCGCCTCGCCACGCGCGCTTGGGCATTAACTGCGGATCGATTCACCTGTCTCTTACTTGCCTATAAATAGGGGACGGGGGGCAATTTTTACCGCTGCGTGAAAAACAGCTCTCCCTTCCCCCTTTGCCTTCTGCTCGCAGCTCGCTTGCGCCCTCCCGCTCATGGCTTCCTCTGCCGCTGCTGCTTCTTCAGCTGCCGCTGCTGCTACGCCCTCCCGAGAGGGGCCTCTAAACGTCGCCCCCATCTCGGTGCGGGCTCCGGGCTCAGGGGAAGGGGCACCTCCGAAGGAGCCCGCCGTCGTTTGGTTCCACGCCATCGGGGGTGCGCCCATCCCCGATAGCTTGCGAACCGCGGCGGGCATTCCCCAAGAGCTCGCCATTCTTCCCCTTCCGAGCTCCGGGGGGGCGCTCTCGGGGACCGTAGTCTCCGTGGGGCAGCTATGGTCAGGGCTCCGGCTGCCCCTGAACCATCTGGCCAGCGAGCTCCTGGAACTGGCGGGCTTATGCCCCGCCCAGCTTCCGGGAAACTCATGGGGGATCCTCTATGGGCTTGCTCGCATCGAGGAAGCCCTAAACGTTAGGATCCCCCTAGCCTACCTCCTGAAGAAGTGGTTCCTCAAACCGGGGCCCTTCTTCGGTGAGGTAGACTGTGGACAGTTCTACCTCATGGGCCGCTCCGGCGAGGTGCTTCCGTTCACCGCCGTCGAGAACAAAGACCGGTACTGGAAAGCGTACCCGTTCGTGATCGACGGCGAGTGGCGAGGTCCTCGAGCCGGTGTCCCCTCACTTCCTGGCAGACCGCCTCTCCCTGTCTTCAAGGAGATCGCGGAGTACCGGGCAAAGGGGAAGAAGTGCATCGCCACAGGCCGCGAAAGATCGCTCGACGAGGCGATTCTGGATTTTCTCGGGGGCCGAACCCTCGAAAAGGTCCTCTCGCCGGACTTCTCCTTCCTCTGGAAGGATCTACGGACCGGAACCATCACCACCCGGCAGAATGTGATGCGGAGGAAAGTCGCAGTCTCTCGGCCTGCTGCCGCGACCTCCGCCGCGGGGACCTCGGCGAGGAAGGGGAAGAAGCGGGCTTCCCCCATCCAGGTCGCTGAGAAGGACACCCTCGAGATGCTCCACGAGGAGGATGTCGCGCCACCGCCGCCGCCAACCCGCGAAGCAGCCCCAGGTCAGGCGACCTCTCTTTCTGTTATTTCTCCGAGGGCCCCAGTTTCGGAGCCTCGGCGACGTCGTATTTCTTTCGTCGAGCCCGAGGATCCGCGCGTCGAGCTTCTTCTCAGCATGGTGGAAGTAGAGTCCCCAATGGCTGAAGTGCTGATGCACGAGTTCCCAGGCGATCTGACTAAGACTTTGTTTGTTGCGGTGATGAATCCAGAGGGCACCTCGCAGAAGAAGGCGAGGAAGAAAAAGGCCCCCTCAGCCCGCCCATCGGGAGAGGACAACACTGTTCGGGAGGCTCGCGAAGCCTTCCAACAGGTCCTCGAGGAGCGGAGGAAGGCCGCCCTCGCGGAGGCGGGCTTGGGATCAGCTGACGATCTCAGCACGACCTCCAGCTCAGACGACGAGGAGCGGGCTACGGAAGATGAGCCCGCGGCTACAACTGCGGGGCTTCCCCCGCCCTTCGAGGGATCAGCTCCGGCGGGCTCAACCCTTCCGCCCGCTCCGAGTTCGGCATCAACACCAACCGCGCCTGCGCCCTCTGCTGCTGGCGCGCCTACTGCCCGCGAGCTCGCGCCCGAGCCCACGCCTGCGCCCGCGCCCGAGCCCACGCCTGCGCCCGCGCCCGAGCCCGCGCCTGCCAGCACGCCTGCCCTTGGCGCGTCCGTGCCCGAGCCTGCGCCTGCGCCCGAGCCCGCTCCCGCGCCCACGTCAGCCCTTAGCACGCCCGCGCCCGAGCCCACGCCCGCCACTCTTGAGGTTCCTCCTCTCCCGGAGCTGGGCGGGTTGGTCTACTGGTCTCCAGACCTAGGGGCCATTCTGGACGACCTTCCGTGCTCCAGCTCGGAAGCCTCGAACCCGGACTTGCCGAGGCGAAGGGGAGCCACTGTGCCTTCCCCTATCAACGAAGGGGTTGCCGGCACTCAAGGGGCCGAGCCCGCCGCTTCCGCCATCAGTGCGCCCCCTCCAGCTGCTCCCACCGAGGCGAGCCAAGCGGGCTCCTCCTCTGGCGGTCCCGAGCGCGCCCCTTTCTTCATGCGGGAGATCCTGGGACGCAACATCTTCGCCCGGACTCCCTACATCGCTCTCATCAACCGACTCCTCGAGGTAAGATCACTTTCATACTTCTTTGTCCCAAACCCCTGTTTTAACTTCTAACTCTTTAACTGTTTCCCCTTTCCGTAGGTAGAGCGCGTCAGCCGGGCTCTCACCGACGAGGTCGCGGGTGTTGCAGGGGACACCGTCGTCCTCTACGATGACACTCTCCATGACTCAGAGAGGAGAGTAGACGAGCACATCCTCCGTATTCGCCAGATGGACCGGTCGGGCGAGCTGCAGGCCGAAGTGGACCGGCTGCGCCAGCAGGTCGCCTCCTTTAACACGGAGGTTGACGAACTGCGCCAGCGGGCCACCACCTTTACCACCACGCTAGCTTCGGCTGAGGATGCCCGCGACCGCGCCCTATCCGATATGCAAGGGGCCCGTCGAGCTGAAGAGGCCGCCCAAAAGGAAGTCTCCGAGCTTCGACGTCAGTTGGCGGCTTCTAGGGATGAGATCGCGTCTCTGAGGGAAACGCATCTCCAAGACCTCCACTCTCAGCAAAGCCGCCTCCAGGCACAGCTCGTCGAACTCCTGCGGAAAGGCGCGCTCGATGCCATCGAGAAGTACAAGACCGAGAGGTCGAAAAAGAGGAAGCGCGGCGATGACGACTGTGCGGGTGCTGGCCCAGCCTAGGGTCTCTTTTGTAACCCTCTTGTAATTTTTTAATAATGAATGAAATGTTCTCTTTGAGCTTGCCTCTATGTTTCTTTCTTTCTCTGTGCCACTTATGAGTTCGCTCTAGGAGTTCGCAGCGATCTCGAGAGTGATACCCCGGGTGAGGCAGCTAATTCGATTCAACCTTTTATTTTGAAATATATGCAAACGAAAAACTCGGCTTGCTCGCGAAAACTCGAGTCTCTGAGCCCGGAAAACGTTTAAGCGAACCAAAAGACTTCAAAAACTTCCCTACACTCAGAGACTTAAACCATTTTTATTTTAAAGGAAACTAATAAGTGCTAGCTGCCCCTTGCCCGGTTAATTTCTCTCGATGATCCTGTTTGGCGGGCTCGCCCTTCGAGGGGTTTGCCAACGCCAGGATGCTTCCGTTCATGGCAGGTGAACGCGAAGGATCCTGGTTAGGTTTAGAGTCCACTAGGCAGCGGACTTCCCCGGGAAGCTCAAGGTCGCCCACTGGCTGCCTCTGAGGATCCCTGTCTTGCTTTAAGTCCGCACAACGGCGGACTGCCCCGGGAAGCTCAAGGTCGCCCACTGGCTGCCTCTGAGGATCCCGGTCTTGCTTTAAGTCCGCACAACGGTGGACTGCCCCGGGAAACTCAAGGTCGCCCACTGGCTGCCTCTGAGGATCCCGGTTTTGCTTTAAGTCCGCACAACGGCGGACTACCCCGGGAAACTCAAGGTCGCCCACTGGCTGCCTCTGAGGATCCCGGTTTTGCTTTAAGTCCGCGCAACGGCGGACTGCTCACTATAGATCATGCGGGCTCTGTCTGCGCCGAGCTTCCTAGATAAATTGTTGAAAACCTCCATCGTTCATTCATAACTTCTTCAGAAGATAATTTACAAAAATTTCCTTAGGCATAAAACTTGCGAAGGTGCATAGCGTTCCAAGGTCGCTCTAACAGGTCGCCTCCAGCGGTCATCAACCGGTAAGCCCCCGAGCTTCCTGCTTCGTGTACTATGTAGGGGCCTTCCCAGTTCGCCGCGAGCTTTCCTGCATTAGGCTCTTGCGTGTTTGCGAACACCTTTCTCATCACCAGGTCGCCAGCCTTGAATGCCCGGTGGCGGACTCTCTTGTCATAGGCGCGCTTCATTTCCTGTCTATATCCGGCGAGGTGTAGATTGGTGCGCTCTCGTCTTTCTTCGAGCTGATCAAGGGAGTCGACGAGCAGTTTGTCGTTGTCGACCTCCGCCGACGCAAGCCTTCTTTCAGTGGGCAGCTCGGCCTCTATGGGTAGCACGGCTTCGCAACCAAAAGTGAGACTGAAAGGGGATTCGTTAGTTGAGCGACGTGGAGTAGTGCGATAGGCCCACAAGACTCTATCGAGCTCCTGCTCCCACAATCCTTTTTTCCCTTCCAGCCTCTTCTTGAGGTTGTCCAAGATCACGCGATTCGTTGCTTCGGCCTGCCCATTGCTTTGAGGGTACCTTGGGGAAGAGAATCTTAGGTCGACTCCATATTCAACACAAAAGCTTCTGATCAAGCGATTGTCGAACTGGCGACCATTGTCGGTGATAAGTACCCGAGGCAGACCGAACCGGCAGAAAATATTCTTCCAAAGGAAGTCTTTTACCTGCTTCTCGCCTATCTTAGCTAGCGGGACCGCTTCCACCCATTTGGTGAAGTAGTCCGTAGCTACTGGGATGAATTTCTTTTGCCGGGCTGACACAGGGAAAGGTCCCACAATGTCCAACCCCCATTGCTGGAAAGGCCAGGGGCTCGCCAGAGGATGCAGTTCTTCTGCGGGCATATGGTTCGTGGTGGCGTGCTTCTGGCACTGGATGCACCTCTGGGCGACCTTCAAAGCGTCTTGCTCCAGAGTGGGCCACCAGTATCCTTGCCTTCGTACTTTCGCAGCAAGAGATCGCCCACCAGCGTGGTTTCCTAGCTCGCCAGAGTGGATGCACTTTAGAACTTCTTCGGTTTCCGGGCTCTCGACGCAACGGAGACTTGGCCCGCCAAAGGATCTTCGAAAATGGCGATCCCAACGAATGAGATAGCGCCCAGCGCATTTCTCCACTCGCCGGGCTTCCTCTCTATCCTCTGGTAGCTCGCCCTTCTGGAGAAAGCAAAAAATGGGGGCGGTCCACCCGCTGGGTGGTACGTCGGCGGAGACTTGGTTAACAGCGGGCTCCATCAGTTGGAGCCGAGACTGATTTTGGACCTCGATGAGAATCTGGCGGGCCTCTGATGTTCCCAGCAAAGAGGCGGCGTTTGCCAAAGCATCAGCTCGCCTATTATCGGCTCACGGAATTTGCTCGAAGGAGATCTTTTCGAACTCCGCGGCCTTGTGCTTCACCAGATCCACATAGCCCGCCATTCGTGCATCTCGAGAGGCGTACTCCCCATTGATTTGGCAAATAATTAGCTGGGAATCACTAAAGACCTTCAAGCGTTTGGCGTCTACCTCTTGGGCGAGCTCCAGACCAGCCAGCAGCGCCTCATATTCCGCCTCATTGTTGGTAGCGGCGAAATCCAGTCGGACTGACTTCTCCAGAAGTACCGACTGGGCGATCAGTGCGACCCCGATCCCAGCCCCCAAAGTGTTGGAGGATCCATCGACGAATAATTCCCAGCCCGCCTCCTCTGAACGCTTAGTTGGAGGAAGCTCACCTTGGTTGTCCAAGAACCTCGCCTTCCCAGGGTGTGCCTCAGTTGGCTCATCCTCCCGGTACTGGACCGGTTCTTCTATGGGAAAGTCCGCCAAGAAATCGGCGAGCGCCTGTCCTTTGACAGCGACTCGAGGGACATACTCCAAACCATAGGCGGCGAGCTCGGCGGACCAACGATAGAGCCTGCCGGCTACCGAGGGTCTGGAGAGTGCGCTCTTCAGAGGGTGCTCTGTGATGACCCTGACAGGGTGCGCCGAGAAGTAGGGGTGGAGCATTCTCGCGGTAAGGACCAAGGCCAACGCGACCTTCTCGATTGGTCGATACCGGAGCTCGGCGGGAAGCATTGTGTGACTTACAAAGTAGACAGGCCGCTCCACCTTTGCTTCTTCCACAATAAGGACCCCGCTCACCGCATTCTCAGTGACCGCAAGGTACACTCCAAGCTCGGCGCCCTCTTTGAGTGCTGCTAAGATCGGTGGGCTCGCCAGGTAGTCCTTGATCTTCCGAAAGGCGTGCTCGCACTTCTCATCCCAACAAATGCTCGCTCCTTTTCGTAGCAGCTCGAAAAGAGGTCGGCAGTTGTTTGAGGATTTGGAGATGAACCGATTGAGCGCGGCGATTCGCCCGCTCAACCTCTGGACTTCCTGCCGGGTTCTCGGCACAGGCATTTCGACAAGTGCTCGGATTTGCCCAGGGTCGGCCTCGATCCCCCTGTGGGTGACCAGGTACCCGAGGAATTTCCCAGAAGTCACCCCGAATGCGCACTTCGCCGGGTTTAGCCTCATTTGGTACTTTCTTAGTATCTCGAAGGTTTCGCGTAGATCGGCAACATGCCCCTCTCGCTCCCGACTCTTCACTAGGAGGTCGTCTACATAAACTTCGACGTTTCTGCCGATCTGATCTTTGAACATCTGAGTGACTAACCTTTGGTAGGTCGCTCCAGCGTTCTTAAGTCCGAACGACATCACTCGATAGCAGTATAACTTCTGGTAGCCCGCTCCAGAGTAGAAAGCGGTCTTCTCCTGATCGTCGGCGTGGAGAGGTATCTGGTTATACCCAGAATATCCATCCATGAATGACAGGGCCTGGAACCCGACAGCTGCGTCGACCAGTGCGCCTATTCTCGGAAGAGGAAATCCGTCCTTCGGGCACGCCTTATTGAGGTCGGAGAAGTCAATGCACACCCTGACCGCTCCGCTCTTCTTAGGCACCGCCACGATATTGGAGATCCACTCAGGGAAGTGTGCCTCGCGGATGAAGCCGGCTCGCTCCAGCTTGTCTATCTCCGCCACTACTGCAACGGACTTCGCAGCAGGTATGTGCTGAGCTTTCTGCTTGACCGGCGGGAACTCCTTCATGGTGTGCAGACGATGACAGGCGACCTCCGGGTCAATCCCTGGCATGTCCGCGAAGCTCCAGGTGAATACGTCACGGTATTCCCTGAGCAAGTTGGTTATGGCTAGGACCTCGCCCTTGGTTAGAGAGGTCCCGAGGCTAACAACTCTTGGCCCTTCTTTGCCGCCAATGTCGACCTCTTGAAGTGGTTCGGCAATTGGAAAACTTCCTCTCTTGGGGGTTGTCGGGCGACCTCCCTCCTCCAACTTACGATCCACACCGCTCCCACCCGGGGGTGGAGTAGGGGACTTAAGCGAGGAGGCCTCCAGCGGGCTCCCAGTAGCTCGCTCGTAGCGGGCGGTAATTGCTAGGAGGGTGCGGGCCTCTTGGCCTCGGCGACCTCCATGTCCATGAGGTGAAGGACATCCTGCTCGCATCGGGTAGCGGCTACCTGATCACCCCGAATTACTACGACCCCGCTCGTGGTCGGGAATTTGAGGGCCTGATGGTTGGGTGAAGCTACCGCATTCATTTGCCTTAGCCAAGGCCGCCCAAGGATGGCATTAAATGCGGAACTTCCATCCACTACCGCGAAGCGGACTTGGCGAGCCTCCGGGCCCGCGGTCACAGTAAGGGTTATCTCTCCTGCCACTTTGGCGATCTCGCCGGTGAATCCACTGAGGGAGCTCGTCGAGGGAGACAGGTCGGCGAGTCTCAACCCCATTCGCAGGTAGGCCGATAGAAAAAGGATGTCAACGGCGCTCCCCGAATCAACCAGAGCTCGCCTCACCTCGATGTTAGCCATCATCAGGCGTATGACGAGGGGGTCATTGTGGGGCTTAACGACCCCAGTCATGTCATCTTCCAAAAACCAGAGAAAATCGCGGGCTTCCACCCTTGGTGCTTGAAGTAAAGTAGGAGTTAGCGAGACAGAAAATACTTTCTGTGCCCGCTCCATCTCCCTGACTCGTCGGTGGGCTTCATTACTGGATCTCGGGCCGCTCAGCCGCCCGCTGATGGTATGGCAGATCGCCGGTCCTCCCGGGGGAGGCGGAGGCAGGGCGGGTTCAGCGGGCCCCTGGCGATCTCCCTCCCGAGGAGCCCGTGCCGGTACCACCTTGAACCTCCTTAGAGGCGAAATAAACTGATTCAAGTGGCCCTGGGTGACCAAATCCTCGAGGTGGTTCTTGAGAGCCCGGCATCTGTTAGTGTGATGCCCAGGGCTTCGATGAAAAGCGCACCGCCGCGAGTTGTCGGTAGAGCCAGGCTCTCCGACCTGCAGGGGTGGCGGGTACTGGAAGAAAGGTTCATTCCGAATCTGATGGAAGATTTGTCCTGGCGAGTGGGTTAGCACGGTGAAGTCCCGCTCCCCGGGTCCCGGAGGCAGGCGCCAGTTCGCCGGCCTTCCAGCGACAGCCGCGGGGGCTTCAGCGGGCTGTATAACAGGAGCTGCGGGCGGTCCGGGAAAAGGCGCTGCCAGGGGCACCTCCCTCCTCTCCACGGCCTTGACGACAAGTGGTCGCAGGGCCGGAGGAGGTCGCTGCTCGACCGCCTTTCCCTTCCGGTCTAACACAGCGTCTTCGAGCTTGATGTGTTGCTGGACCAGGGCAAATAGTTCAACCATCGTGCGAGGATCTTTGATCACTAGAGCATCATGAAGCTTGCAACCCTCGTGGAGGGCGCTTCTGAAAGCACTCACCACGGTACGATCTTGGCCTGCCGCGTCTTCCAGAGCGAGGTAGGCGCTTCGGAATCGCGTTGCGAAGCACCGGAGCGTCTCGCGAGCTCCCATGGTTAAGGTAAACAGAGACTCGATTCTCTTCGGGGGCTGCCTATTGCAGCGATACTGCTCCAGGAATAGCCTAGAGAGAGTTGGAAAGTCGGGGATCATGCCGGGCGGCAACTTGTGGAACCAGTTCAATGCCGAGCCGGTCAAACTGCTCGGGAATGCTCGGCACAAGACGTGGTCTTGGCCCCGGAAAAACAGGAGTTTTCTGTAGGCCAAGAGATGGTCAACGGGATCCTGCGACCCGTCGAACAATACAAACTTCGGGGGGGTCCAGTGGTGCGGAAAACCCCCTTGGTGGACCTCGCTGGTGAAAGGCGAGCTTCCTCCGTGGGCGGCGAGGTCTTCCAGTAAATCTACTGGCGTACTAGATCGCTGCCAGTGCCCAGGGAGAACTCCCAGAGGCGGCTGCGCAGGTCCTAGGCGGTCTCGTACGCTCCCTTGTGGCAAGGTCGGTCCCACCCCGCGGCGACCCTCGGGGGCTACCGCTCGGCGGCCTCCTTGCTGTCCGCTCGTGGATTCCTTCAGCGCGTCTGTTGGTCTGTGGGAGGCCGTTGCCTCGCGAGCTTCGGAAGGTATTTCCACCGCGGGCTCTTTCCCTCGTCGTCGATGGCGCGGGTCGCGATCCCGCTCTAGGGACCTTGCCTCCGACCCGTCAGAATCGACGCTCCGGCTACGGCGGCAAGGGATGGTCGCGCGCGAGGTCGCCTGGTTGCTAGACCGCTGGGTTACCAGCTTCTGCAGCCTCGTGAGCGGGGTTTCCGGCACCGCTCGCACAGCCGCTCTCCCGACTGGGGGTTCCGGATGGGAAACCTGCCGTGCCGGAGCGATCGTGGGCGGGCGCGATGTTGACGCCGGTGGTCGCATTGGAGACGCCGTCTTCGCCGGCCCAGATCGTCGGCTGGCCGCCGGAGCCTGACGCAATTGTGTCAGCTCCTCCATCATGGCCCGCTGGGTGGCCAACATCTCCAACAAGAGTTGGTCACTGAGCGGGACTTGGGGCTGAGGGGTCTCGACCGGAGGCTCGCTGCGCGCAGATCTGGCACGAGTCCTCGGTCGCCTGCGTCCCCTTGTCGCCGGAGCCATCTCTGGGGTTACGAGAGCGAACGGCGCTCAACCGCGTGCCCGTGGGCGTTCTCGCAGGAACCAGTCGAAGATCCCACAGACGGCGCCAAATGTTCGGGGGATTTTTCGCTGGTCCGTGCGGGCTGCCTGCAAGACAAAGAAAAGAGAACGTAAGAACGGCTGGCTCCCTTAGGAGCGCAGACCCTCCGACGCTCAAGTCAGTCACGGTGGCACAACGGCGAGCTTAAGTGGACCAAAGTGGTAGGGAAAAGGTTTTCGAACCTGTACTATGGAGCCTAGGGGTGAGCATTTATAGCAATCGGCGGCCTACCATGGCCCGACACATGAAGATTCTTCCAGGGCCTTCTAGACCCCCACGTTCTGGCTCGCGTGGGTCTGACAGTCCTTGGTACTCGCGCCCTGACATTCTGTCGTCAAGCCTGCCAGATGGTTTGAGTGGGAGAGGGAATCTTTCTTGTTGCTGCCAGCTGTCTATTCTGGAATGTTCGAGTCTGGGCGGTCTCAGGGAGGAAGCAAAGGTCAGCTCGCCCGGCATTGCTCCATCCTTTCGCCCATATTTATCAAGAGTCGGACCTCGCGGGGGCAACCTCTTCGATAAACAGGGGTCGGGGTGAGCTCCGGAGCGAGCTAAGCGAGCTCCTGAGCGAGCTTTGCGAACTCCTGAGAGAGCTTGGGAGAGCTCCTGAGAGAGCTTAGGCGAGCTCCTGAGAGAGTTTAGGCGATCTCCTGAACGAGCTTAGGCGGGCTCCTGGGCGACTTCCCCACCCCTTGGAGTCCTAAGGTCTATGAGATCCACAGGCAAGGGCGAACTTGGGCGAGCTCCTGCGCGATCTTGGGTGAGCTCCTGCATGAGCTAGGGGAGAGCTCCTGTATGAGCTAGGGGCGTTTGCGATGCCGGTGTCTCTGTTATGCATGACGGTCTAACTCCCGCTACCGCTGCAAGCGAGTTCTAGCGCCGGCTGGGCGAGCTCTTGGGCGAGCTTAGGCGAGCTCCGAGGCGAGCTCGGCGAGCTCCCGAGCGAGCTTAGGCTGGCTCCTGGGCGAGCTCAGGCGAGCTCCAGCGAGCTTAGGCGAGCTTCTATGAGTGCCCTTGGCCTAGGCCCCTTCAGCCCAATGTGGATCTCGCTCCACTGTCAAGATGATTTTAGTGAGCACGGGGGCGGGAACTCCTGCGGGGTCTGGGAGGGGCGAGCTGCACTCAGATACAAGGTGTCCATCCAGCTCCCTGTGGGGGCGAGCTCCTTGCGGGCTGGGGGCGAGCTGCACTCAGATACAAGGTGTCCATCTAGCTCCCTGTGGGGGCGAGCTTCTTGCGGATTGGAAAGGGGGCACGCTCGGCTTCCGAGGGTTCCAACTCCTGGACGGGCTCCCTCGAGAACTCTTATCTCAGGTGTGTTTGCTATGCTATCCAAGATATGTGGTTTCTGACTATCCCCAACAGATCGTACGAATGAAATAGAATGGATTGTACAAATGAATTAGAATGGATCGTATGAATGAATTAGAATGGATCGTGTGAAAGAATTAGAATGGATTGTACGAATGAATTAGAGTGGATACATTCGTGCGAATGAATTAGAATGGATCGTACGAATGAGTAAGAATGGATCGTACGAATGAAATAGAATGGATTATACGAATGAATTAGAAAGGATCGTACGAATGAATTTGAATGGATCGGGTGAAAGAATTAGAATAGATTGTATGAATGTATCCATTCTAATTCATTCGTACGATCCATTCTAATTCATTCGCACGATCCATTCTAATTCATTCGTACGAAGGAATTAGAATGGATTGTATGAATGAATTAGAATGGATCATATGAATGAAATAGAATGGATCGTACGAATGAATTAGAATGGATCGTACGAATGAATTAGAATGGATACATTCGTGCGAATGAATTAGAATGGATCATACGAATGAGTAAGAATGGATCGTACGAATGAAATAGAATAGATTGTACGAATGAATTAGAATGGATCGTACGAATGAATTAGAATGGATACATTCGTGCGAATAAATTAGAATGGATCGTACGAATGAGTAAGAATGGATCGTACGAATGAAATAGAATGGATTGTACGAATGAATTAGAATGGATCATATGATCCATTCTAATTCATTTGTATCCATTCTATTTCATTCGTACGATTCATTGTAATTCATTCGTACGATCCATTCTAATTCATTCGTACAATCTATTCTAATTCATTCATACGATCCATTCTAATTCATTCATACGATCCATTCTAATTCATTCATACAATACATTCTAATTCTTTCACACGATCTATTATAATTCATTCGTACTATCCATTCTAATTCATTCGTACAATCTATTCTATTTCATTCGTACGATCTATTCTTACTCATTCGTACGATCCATTCTAATTCATTCGTACATACGATCCATTCGAATTCATTTGCACGAATACATTCGTACGATCCATTCTTACTCATTCATACGATCCGTTCTAATTCATTCACACGAATGTATCCATTCTAATTCATTCGTACGATCCATTCTAATTCATTCGTACAATCCAGTCTATTTCATTCGTACGATCCATTCTTACTCATTCGTATGATCCATTCTAATTCATTCGCACGAATGTATCCTTTCTAATTCATTCGTGCGATCCATTCTAATTCATTCGTACGATCAATTCTAATTCATTCATACGATCCATTCTATTTTATTCGTACTATCCATTCTAATTCATTCGAACATCGCACGAATTTAACCATTCTAATTCATTCGTACGATCCATTCTAATTCATTCGTACGATCCATTCTAATTGATTCGTACAATCCATTCTATTTGATTCGTACGATCCATTCTTACTCATTCGTATGATCCATTCTAATTCATTCGCACAAATGTATCTAATCTAATTCATTCGTACGATCCATTCTAATTCATTCGTACGACCTATTATAATTCATTCATACGATCCATTCTAATTCATTCATACAATCCATTCTAATTCATTAGCACGATCCATTCGAATTCATTCGCACGATCCATTCTAATTTATTCATACGATCCATTCTAATTCATTCACACGATCCATTCTAATTCATAAGTACGATCCATTCTAATTCATTCGTACGACCCATTCAAATTCATTAATACGATCCAATCTAATTCATTCATACGATCCATTCTAATTCATTCGTACGAATGTATCCATTCAAATTCATTCGTACGATCCATTCTTATTCATTCGTACGATCTATTCTAATTCATTCGTATGATCCATTCTAATTCACTAGCACGATCGTACGAATTAATTAGAATGGTTCATGCGAATGAATTAGAATAGATTGTGCGAATGAATTAGAATGGATCATACGAATGAATTAGAATGGATCGTGCGAATGAATTAGAATAGATTGTGCGAATGAATTAGAATGGATCGTACGAATGAATTAGAATGGATACATTCGTGCGAATGAATTAGAATGGATACATTCGTGCGAATGAATGAATTAGAATGGATCATACCAATGAATTAGAATGGATCGTACGAATGAATTAGAATGGATCGTAATCTAATTCATTCATACTATCCATTCTAATTCATTCGCAAAATCTATTCTAATTCATTCGTACGATCCATTCTAATTCATTCGTACGATCTTTTCTAATTCATTCGTACGATCCATTCTAATTCATTCGCACGAATGTATCCATTCTAATTCATTCATACAATCTATTCTAATTCATTCGTACGATCCATTTCTAATTCATTCGTACAATCCATTCTATTTCATTCGTACGATCCATTCTCACTCATTCGTATGATCCATTCTAATTCATTCGCACGAATGTATCCATTCTAATTCATTCGTACGATCCATTCTAATTCACTCGTACGATCCATTCTAATTCATTCGTACGATCCATTCTAATTCATTCGTACGATCCATTCTAATTCATTCATACGATCCATTCTAATTCATTCATACGATCCATTCTAATTCTTTCACACGATCCATTCTAATTCATTCATACGATCTATTCTAATTCATTCGTATAATCCATTCTATTTCATTCGTACGATCCATTCTTACTCATTCGTATAATCCATTCTAATTCATTCGCACGAATGTATCCATTCTAATTCATTCGTACGATCCATTCTAATTCATTCGTACGATCCATTCTAATTAATTCGTACGATCGTACGAATGAATTAGAATGGATCGTACGAATGAATTAGAATAGATTGTGCGAATGAATTAGAATGGATCGTACGAATGAATTAGAATGGTTCGTACGAATGAATTAGAATGGATAAATTCGTGCGAATGAATTAGAATGGATCATACGAATGAGTAAGAATGGATCTTACGAATGAAATAGAATGGATTGCACGAATGAATTAGAATGGATCGTACGAATGAATTAGAATGGATCGTATGAATGAATTAGAATGGATACATTCGTGCGAATGAATTAGAATGGATCGTGCGAATGAATTAGAATGGATCGTACGAATGAATTAGCATGGATCGTGCTAATGAATTAGAATGGAACGTACGACGGAATTAGAATGGATCGTGTGAAAGAATTAGAATGGATTGTATGAATGAATTAGAATGAATTCGTACGATCCATTCGAATTCATTCGCACGATCCATTCTAATTCATTCATACGATCCATTCTAATTCATTCATACAATCCATTCTAATTCTTTCACACGATCCATTCTAATTCATTCGTACATTCCATTCTATTTCATTAGCACTATCCATGCTAATTCATTCGTACGATCCATTCAAATTCATTCGCACGATCCATTCTAATTCATTCACATGAATGTATCCATTCTAATTCATTCGTACGATCCATTCTAATTCATTCGTACGATCCATTCTAATTCATTCGTACAATCCATTCAAATTCTTTCACACGATCTATTCTAATTCTTTCGTACGATCGATTCTAATTCATAAGTACGATCCATTCTAATTCATTCGCACGAATGTATCCATTCTAATTCATTCGTACGATCCATTCTAATTCATTCGCACAATCTACTCTAATTCATTCGTACGATCCATTCTAATTCATCTAATTCATTCGTACGATCCATTCTAATTCATTCGTACAATCCATTCTATTTCATTCGTACGATCCATTCTTACTTATTCGTATGATCTATTCTAATTCATTCGCACGAATGTATCCATTCTAATTCATTCGTAGGATCCATTCTAATTCATTCGCACAATCTATTCTAATTCATTCGTACGATCCATTCTAATTCATTCGTACGATCTATTCTAATTCATTCGTACGATCCATTCTAATTCATTCGCTCGAATGTATCCATTCTAATTCATTCATACAATCTATACTAATTCATTCGTACGATTCATTTTAATTCATTCGTACAATCCATTCTATTTCATTCGTACGATCCATTCTTACTCATTTGTATGATCCATTCTAATTCATTCGCACGAATGTATCCATTCTAATTCATTCGTACGATCCATTCTAATTCATTCGTACGATCCATTCTAATTTATTCGTACAATCCATTCTATTTCATTCGTACGATCCATTCTTACTCATTCGTATGATCCATTGTAATTCATTCGCACGAATGTGTCCATTCTAATTTATTTGTACGATCCATTCTAATTCATTCGTACGATCCATTCTAATTCATTCATACGATCCATTCTAATTCATTCGTACGATCCATTCTAATTCATTCACACGATCCATTCTAATTCATTCATACGAATGTATCCATTCTAATTCATTCATACGATCCATTCTAATTCATTCGCACGATCCATTCTAATTCATTCGCACGAATGAATCCATTCTAATTCATTCATACAATCCATTCTATTTCATTCGTACGTTCCATTCTAATTCATTCGCACGAATGTATCAATTCTAATTCATTCGTACGATCCATTCTAATTCATTCGCACAATCAATTCTAATTCATTCGTATGATCCATTCTTATTCATTCGTACGGTCTATTCTAATTCATTCGTACGATCCATTCTAATTCATTCGCACGAATGTATCCATTCTAATTCATTCGTACGATCTATTCTAATTCATTCATACGATCCATTCTAATTCATTCATACGATCCATTCTAATTCTTTCACACGATCCATTCTATTTCATTCGTATGATCCATTCTAATTCATTCGTACAATCCATTCTATTTCATTCGTACGAACCATTCTTACTCATTCGTATGATCCATTCTAATTCATTCGCACTAATATATCAATTCTAATTCATTCGTACGATCCATTCTAATTCATTCAAACGATCCATTCTAATTCATTCACATGATCCATTCTAATTCATTCGTACGATCCATTCTAATTCATTCGTACAATCCATTATATTTCATTCGTACGATCCATTCTTACTCATTTGTACGATCCATTCTAATTCAATCGTATGATCTATTCTAATTCGTTTGCACGAATATATCCATTCTAATTCATTCGTACGATCCATTCTAATTCATTCGTACGATCCATTCTAATTCATTCGCATGATCCATTCTAATTCATTCGCACGAATGTATCCATTCTAATTCGATCCATTCTAACTCATTCGCACGATCCATTCTAATTCATTCGCACGAATGTATCCATTCTAATTCATTTGTACGATCCATTCTAATTCCTTCGTACGATCCATTCTTACTCATTCATATAATCCATTCTAATTCATTCGCACGTGTATTAATGAATTAGAATGGATCGTATGAATGAATTAGAATGGATATGTTCGTGCAAATGAATTAGAATGGATCGTATGAATGAATTAGAATGGATCGTATGAATGAATTAGAATGCATACATTCATGCGAATGAATGATCGTACGAAGGAATTTGAATTAGAATGGATCGTGCGAATGAATTAGAATGGATCGTGCGAATGAATTAGAATGGATCGTATGAATAAATTAGAATGGATCGTATGAATGAATTAGAATATATCATACGAATGAATTAGAATGGATCGTACGAATGATATAGAATTGATACATTCGTGCGAATGAATTAGAATGGATCGTACGAATGAATTAGAATGGATCGTACGAATGAATTAGAATGGATACATTCGTGCGAATAATTCATTCGTACGATCCTTTCTAATTCATTCGTACGATCCATTCTAATTCATTCATACGACCCATTCTAATTCATTCATACAATCCATTCTAATTCTTTCACACGATCCATTCTAATTCAATCGTACGATCAATTCTAATTCATTCGTAGGATCCATTCTAATTCATTCGCACGAATGTATCCATTCTAATTCATTTGTTCGATCCATTCTAATTCATACGCACGAATGTATCCATTCTAATTCCTTCGTACGAATCATTCTTACTCATTCGTACGATCCATTCTAATTAATTCGCATGAATGTATCCATTCTAATTCCTTCGTACTATCCATTCTAATTCATTCGTACGATCCATTCTATTTCATTCGCACGATCCATTCTAATTCATTCGCACGATCCATTCTAATTCATTCGTACGATCCATTCTAATTCATTCGTAAAATCCATTATATTTAATTCGTACGATCCATTCTTACTCATTCGTACGATCCATTCTAATTCATTCGCACGAATGTATCCATTCTAATTCATTCGTACGATCCATTCTAATTCATTCGTACAATCCATTCTAATTCATTTGTACGATCCATTCTAATTCATTCGTACGACGCACGATCCATTCTAATTCATTCATACGATCCAATCTAATTCATTCATACGATCCATTCTAATTCATTCATACGATCCATTCTAATTCATTCGCACGATCCATTCTAATTCATTTGTACGATCCATTCTAATTCATTCGTACGATCCATTCTAATTCATTCGCACGATCAATTCTAATTCATTCATACAATCCATTCTAATTCTTTCACACGATCCATTCTAATTCATTCGTACGATCCATTCTAATTCATTCGTACAATCCATTCTATTTCATTCGTACGATCCATACTTACTCATTCGTACGATCTATTCTAATTCATTCATACGATCCATTCTAATTCATTCGTACGATCTATTCTAATTTATTCGTACGATCCATTCTAATTCATTCGAACGATCCATTCTAATTCATTCGCACGAATATATCCATTCTATTTCATTCGTACGATCCAGATCCATTCTAATTCATTCGTACGATCCATTCTAATTCATTCATACAATCCATTCTATTTCATTCGTACGATCCATTCTTACTCATTCGTACGATCCATTCTAATTCATTCGTGCGAAGGAATTAGAATGGATCGTACGAAGGAATTAGAATGGATACATTCGTGCGAATGAATTAGAATGGATCGTACGAATGAATTAGAATGGATACATTCGTGCGAATGAATTAGAATTGATCGTACGAATGAATTAGAGTGGATCATGTGAAAGAATTAGAATGGATTGTATGAATGAATTAGAAAGGATCGTATGAATGAATTAGAATGGATCGTGCGAATGAATTTGAATGGATCGTGCGAGTGAAATAGAATGTATACAAATGAATTAGAATGGATCATACGAATGAATTAGAATGGATCGTATGAGTGAATTCGAATGGATCGTGCGAATGAATTAGAATGGATCGTACGAATGAATTAGAATGGATACATTCGTGCGAATGAATTAGAATGGATCGTGCGAATGAATTAGAATGGATCGTACGAATGAATTAGAATGGATCATACGAATGAAATAGAATGGATACGAATGAATTAGAATGGATACATTCGTGCGAATGAATTAGAATGGATCATACGAATGAGTAAGAATGGATCGTACGAATGAATTAGAATGGATCATACGAATGAGTAAGAATGGATCGTACGAATGAATTAGAATGGATCGTATGAATGAATTAGAATTGATCGTGCGAATGAATTAGAATGGATTGTGCGAATGAATTAGAATGGATCGTACGAATGAATTAGAATAGATACATTCGTGCGAATGAATTAGAATGGATCATACGAATGAGTAAGAATGGATCGTACGAATGTATTCGTGCAAATGAATTAGAATGGATCGTAGGTACGAATGAATTAGAATGGATCGTACGAATGAGTAAGAATGGATCGTACGAATGAAATAGAATGGATTGTACGAATGAATTAGAATTGATACATTCGTGCGAAAGAATTAAAATAGATCGTATGAATGAATTAGAATGGATCGTATGAATGAATTAGAATGGATCATACGAATGAGTAAGAATGGATCGTATGAATGAATTAGAATGGATCGTACGAATGAATTAGAATGAATTAGAATGGATCATACGAATGAATTAGAATGGATACATTCGTGCAAATGAATTAGAATAGATCGTACGAATGAACTAGAATGGATCGTACGAATGAGTAAGAATGGATCGTACGAATGAAATAGAATGGATTGTACGAATGAATTAGAATGGATCGTACGAATGACTTAGAATGGATCATGTGAAAGAATTAGAATGGATTGTATGAATGAATTAGAATGGATCGTATGAATGAATTAGAATGGATCGTACGAATGAATTAGAATGGATTGTACGAATGAATTAGAATGGATCGTACGAATGAATTAGAATGGATACATTCGTGCGAATGAATTAGAATGGATCATACGAATGAGTAAGAATGGATCGTACGAATGAAATAGAATGGATTGTACAAATGAATTAGAATTGATCGTACAAATGAATTAGAATGGATCGTACAATCCATTCTATTCCATTCGTACGACGCACGAACCATTCTAATTCATTCGTATGATCCATTCTAATTCATTCGTATGATCCATTCTAATTCATTCGCACGAATGTATCCATTCTAATTCATTCGTACGATCCATTCTAATTCATTCGTACAATCCATTCCAATTCATTCGTACGATCCATTCTAATTCATTCATACAATCCATTCTAATTCATTCATACAATCCATTCTAATTGTTTCACACGATCCATTCTAATTCATTCGTACGATCCATTCTAATTCATTCGCATACGATCCATTCTAATTCATTCGTACGATCCATTCTAATTCATTCGTACCATTCTAATTCCTTCGTACGATCCATTCTAATTCCTTTGTTCTAATTAGAATGGATTGTATGAATAAATTAGAGTGGATCGTGTTTTTTCGTGCTAATGAATTAGAATGGATCGTACGAATGAATTAGAATGGATACATTCGTGCGAAAGAATTAGAATGGATCTTATGAATGAATTATATTGGATCGTATGAATGAATTAGAATGGATCGTGCGAATGAATTAGAATGGATCGTGCGAATGAATTAGAATGGATCATACGAATGAAATAGAATGGATCGTACGAAGGAATTAGAATGGATCGTATGAATGAATTAGAATGGATACATTCGTGCGAATGAATTAGAATGGATCATACGAATGAATTAGAATGGATCGTACGAATGAATTAGAATGGATTGTACGAATGAATTAGAATGGATCATACGAATGAGTAAGAATGGATCGTACGAATGAATTAGAATGGATCGTACGAATGAATTAGAATGGATCGTGTGAAAGAATTAGAATGGATTGTATGAATGAATTAGAATGGATCGTATGAACGAATTAGAGTGGATCGTGTTTTTTCATGCTAATGAATTAGAATGGATCGTACGAATGAATTGGAATGGATCCATTTGTGCGAAAGAATTAGAATAGATCGTATGAATGAATTAGATTGGATCGTATGAATGAATTAGAATGGATCGTATGAATGAATTTGAATGGATCGTGCGAATGAATTAGAATGGATCGTACGAATGAATTAGAATGGATCGTATGAATGAATTAGAATGGAAATTAGAATGGATCGTACCAATGAATTCGAATGGATCGTGCGAATAAAAAAGAATGTATACAAATGAATTAGAATGGATCATACGAATGAATTAGAATGGATCGTATGAGTGAATTCGAATGGATTGTGCGAATGAATTAGAATGGATTGTACGAATGAATTAGAATTGATCATTCTAATGAGTAAGAATGGATCGTACGAATGAAATAGAATGTATCGTATGAATTAGAATGGATCGTACGAAGGAATTAGAATGGATACATTCGTGCGAATGAATTAGAATGGATCGTACGAATGAGTAAGAATGATTCGTACGAAGGAATTAGAATGGATCATACAAAGGAATTAGAATGGATTCGATTGTACGAATGAATTAGAATGGATCGTATGAATGAATTTGAATGGATCGTACGAATGAATTAGAATGGATACATTCGTGCAAATGAATTAGAATAGATCGTACGAATAAATTAGAATGGATCGTACGAATGAGTAAGAATGGATTGTACGAATGAAATAGAATGGATTGTACGAATGAATAAGAATGGATCGTACGAATGAATTAGAATGGATCGTGTGAAAGAATTAGAATGGATTGTATGGATGAATTAGAATGGATCATACGAATGAGTAAGAATGGATCGTACGAATGAAATAGACTGGATTGTACGAATGAATTAGAATGGATCGTATGAATGAAATAGAATGGATCGTAATCTAATTCATTCATACGATCCATTCTAATGCGAAGGAATTAGAATGGATCATACGAATGAATTAGAATGGATCGTACGATCCATTCTAAGTCATTCATACGAACCATTCTAATTCATTCGTACGATCCATTCTAATTCATTCGCACGATCCATTCTAATTCATTATTGCAATCCATCCTAATTCATTCGTACGACGCACGATCTATTCTAATTCATTCATACGATCCAATCTAATTCATTCATACGATCCATTCTAATTCATTCGTATGTATCCATTCTAAATCATTCATACGATCCATTCTAATTCATTCGTACGATCCATTCTAATTCATTAATACGATCCATTCTAATTCATTCGTACGACGCACGCGAATGAATTAGAATGGATATATTCGTGCAAATGAATTAGAATTGATCGTAAGAATGAATTAGAATGGATCGTAAGAATAAATTAGAATGGATCATACGAATGAATTACAATGAATCGTATGAATGAATTAGAATGGATCGTATGAATGAAATATAATGGATCGTACGAATGAATTATAATAGATACGTTCGTGCGATTGAATTAGAATGGATCGTATGAATGAATTTGAATGGATCGTACTTATGAATAAGAATGGATCGTACGAATGAATTAGAATGGATACACGATCCATTCTAATTCATTCATACGATCCATTCTAATTCATTCGTACAATCGATTCTAATTCATTTGCACCGTACGATCCATTCTAATTCATTCGCACGATCCATTCTAATTCATTAATATGATCCATTCTAATTCATTCGTACGATGCACGATCCATTCTAATTCGTTCATACGATACAATCTAATTCATTCATACGATCCATTCTAATTCATTCGTATGTATCCATTCTAATTCATTCATACGATCCATTCTAATTCATTCGTACGATACATTCTAATTCATTCGCACGATCCATTCTAATTCATTCATACGATCCAATCTAATTCATTCATACGATCCATTCTAATTCATTCGTATGTATCCATTCTAATTCATTCAAACGATCCATTCTAATTCATTCATACAATCCATTCTACTTCATTCGTACGATCCATTCTTACTTATTCGTATGATCCATTCTAATTCATTCGCACGAATGTATCCATTCTAATTCATTCGTACGATCCATTCTAATTCATTCATACGATCCATTCTAATTCATTCATACGATCCATTCTAATTCATTCATACAATCCATTCAAATTCTTTCACACGATCCATTCTAATTCATTCGTACAATCCATTCTACGCATGAATGTATCCATTCTAATTTATTCGCACAATCTATTCTAATTCATTCGTACGATCCATTCTAATTCATTCGTACGATCTATTCTAATTCATTCGTACAATCCATTCTATTTCATTCGTACGATCCATTCTTACTCATTCGTACGATCCATTCTAATTCATTCATACAATCCATTCTAATTCATTCATATGATCCATTCTAATTCATTCGTATGATCTATTCTAATTCCTTCATACGATCCATTCTATTTCATTCGTACGATCCATTCTTACTCATTCGTATGATCTATTCTAATTCATTCGCACGAATGTATCCATTCTAATTCATTCGTACGATCTATTCTAATTCATTCATACGATCCATTCTAATTCATTCATACGATCCATTCTAATTCATTAGCACGAATGTATCCATTCTAATTCATTCGTACGATCCATTCTATTTCATTCGTACGATCCATTCTAATTCATTCGTACGATCCATTCTAATTCATTCGCACGATCCATTCTAATTCATTCGCACGAATGTATCCGATCCATTCTAATTCATTCGCACGAATGTATCCATTCTAATTCATTCGTACGATCCATTCTAATTCATTCGTACGATCCATTCAAATTCATTCATACGATCCATTCTAATTCATTCGCACGAATGTATCCATTCTAATTCATTCGTACGATCCATTCTAATTCATTCGTACGGTCCATTCTAATTCATTAGCACGATCCATTCTAATTCATTCGTACAATCCATTCTATTTCATTCGTACGATCCATTCTTACTCTTTCGTATGATCCATTCTAATTCATTCGCAACAATCCATTCTAATTCATTCGTACGATCCATTCTAATTCATTCGCACGATCAATTCTAATGCATTCGTACGATCCATTCTAATTCATTCATACAATCTATTCTTATATAATCCATTCTATTTCATTCGTACGATCCATTCTAATTCATTCATACGATCCATTCTAATTCATTCATATGATCCATTCTAATTCATTAGTACGATCCATTCTAATTCATTCGTACAATCCATTCTATTTCATTCGTACGATCCATTCTTACTCATTCGTATGATCCATTCTAATTCATTCGTACGATCCATTCTAATTCATTCGTACGATCCATTCTAATTCATTTGCACGATCCATTCTAATTCATTCATACGATCCATTCTAATTCCTTTGTACGATCCATTCTAATTCATTCGCACGAATGTATCCATTCTAATTCATTCGTACGATCCATTCTAATTCATTCGTATAATCCATTCTATTTCATTCGTATGATCCATTCTTACTCATTAGCACGATCCATTCTAATTCATTCATACGACCCATTCTAATTCATTAATACGATCCAATCTAATTCATTCATACGATCCATTCTAAATCATTCGCACGAATGTATCCATTCTAATTCATTCGTACGATCCATTCTTATTCATTCGTACGATCTATTCTAATTCATTCGTACGATCCATTCTAATTCACTAGCACGATCATACAAATTAATTAGAATGGTTTGTGCGAATGAATTAGAATAGATTGTGCGAATGAATTAGAATGGATCATATGAATGAATTAGAATGGATTGTGCGAATGAATTAGAATAGATTGTGCGAATGAATTAGAATGGATCGTACGAATGAATTAGAATGGATACATTCGTGCGAATGAATTAGAATGGACACATTCGTGAGAATGAATGAATTAGAATGGATCATACGAATGAATTAGAATGGATCGTACGAATGAATTAGAATGGATCGTAATCAAATTCATTCATACGATCCATTCTAATTCATTCGCACAATCTATTCTAATTCATTCGTACGATCCATTCTAATTCATTCGTACGATCTATTCTAATTCATTCATACGATCCATTCTAATTCATTCATACAATCTATTCTAATTCTTTCACACGATCCATTCTAATTCATTCGTATGATCCATTCTAATTCATTCAAACGATCCATTCTAATTCATTCGTACGAATGTACGAATGTTATCGTATGATCCATTCTAATTCATTCGCACGAATGTATCCATTCTAATTCCTTCGTACGATCCATTCATATTCTTTCGTACAAATGTATCCACTCTAGTTCATTCATACGATCCATTCTAATTCATTCGCACGAATGTATCCATTCTAATTCATTCGTACGATCCATTCTAATTCATTCGCACAATCTATTCTAATTCATTCGTACGATCAATTCTAATTCATTCACACGAATGTATCCATTCTAATTCATTCGTACGATCCATTCTAATTCATTCGCACGAATGTATCCATTCTAATTCCTTCGTACGATCCATTCTAATTCCTTTGTACGAATCATTCTTACTTATTCGTACGATCCATTCTAATTCATTTGCACGATCCATTCTAATTCATTCGCACGATCCGTTCTAATTCATTCATACAATCCATTCTATTTCATTCGTACGATCTATTCTAATTTCATTCGTACGATCCATTCTAAATCATTCGTACGATACATTCTAATTCATTCGTACAATCCATTCTATTTCATTCGTACGATCCATTCTTACTCATTCATACAATCCATTCTAATTCTTTCACACGATCCATTCTAATTTATTCGTACGATCCATTCTAATTCATTCGTACGATCCATTCTAATTCATTCGCACGAATGTACGAATGTTATCGTATGATCCATTCTAATTCATTCGCACGAATATATCCATTCTAGTTCATTCGTACGATCCATTCTAATTCATTCGTACGAATGTATCCACTCTAATTCATTCATACAATCCATTCTAATTCATTCGCACGAATGTATCCATTCTAATTCATTCGTACGATCCATTCTAATTCATTCGCACAATCTATTCTAATTCATTCGTACGATAAATTCAAATTCATTCGCACGAATGTATTCATTCTAATTCATTCGTACGATCCATTCTAATTCATTCGCACGAATGTATCAATTCTAATTCCTTCATACGATCCATTCTAATTCCTGCATACGAATCATTCTTACTCATTCGTACGATCCATTCTAATTCATTCGCACGATCCATTCTAATTCATTTGCATGATCCATTCTAATTCATTCATACGATCCATTCTTACACATTCGTATGATCCATTCTAATTCATTCGCACGATCGTGCGAATGTATCCATTCTAAGTCATTTGTACGATCCATTCTAATTCATTCGTACGATCCATTCTAATTCATTCATACGATCCAATCTAATTCATTCATATGATCCATTCTAATTCATTCATATGTATCCATTCTAATTCATTCATACGATCCATTTTAATTCATTCGTACGATCCATTCTAATTCATTCGCACGATCCATTCTAATTCATTAATACGATCCATTCTAATTAATTCGTACGACGCACGATCCATTCTAATTCATTCATACGATCCAATCTAATTCATTCAAACGATCCATTCTAATTCATTCGTATGTATCCATTCTAATTCATTCATACGATCCATTCTAATTCATTCGTACAATTCATTCTATTTCATTCGTACGATCCATTCTTACTCATTCGTATGATCCATTCTAATTCATTCGCACGAATATATCCATTCTAATTCATTCGTACGATCCATTCTAATTCATTCGTACGATCCATTCTAATTCATTCATACGATCCATTCTAATTCATTCATACAATCCATTCTAATTCTTTCACACGATCCATTCTAATTCATTCGTACGATCCATTCTACGCACGAATGTATCCATTCTAATTCATTCGCACAATCTATTTTAATTCATTCGTACGATCCATTCTAATTATTTCGTACGATCAATTCTAATTCATTCGTACAATCCATTCTATTTCATTCGTACGATCCATTCTTACTTATTCGTATGATCCATTCTAATTCATTCGCACGAATGTATCCATTCTAATTCTTTCGTACGATCCATTCAAACTCATTCATATGATCCATTCTAATTCATTCATACAATCCATTCTAATTCTTTCACACGATCCATTCTAATTCTTTCACACGATCCATTCTAATTCATTCGTACGATCCATTCTAATTCATTCGTACAATCCATTCTATTTCATTCGTACGATCCATTCTTACTCATTCGTATGATCCATTCTAATTCATTCGCACGAATGTATCCATTCCAAGTCATTCGTACGATCCATTCTAATTCATTCATACGATCCATTCTAATTCATTCGTACGATCCATTCTAATTCATTCGTACAATCCATTCTATTTCATTCGTATGATCCATACTTACTCATTCGTATGATCTATTCTAATTCATTCGTATGATCCATTCTAATTCATTCGTACGATCCATTCTAATTCATTCGCACGATCCATTCTAATTCATTCATACGATCCATTCTAATTCCTTTGTACGATCCATTCTAATTCATTACACGAATGTATCCATTCTAATTCATTCGTACGATCCATTCTAATTCATTCATATAATCCATTCTATTTCATTCGTATGATCCATTCTTACTCATTAGCACGATCCATTCTAATTCATTCGTACGACCCATTCTGTGGGGGAAAATCTTCGTGCCGACCCGAAGACCTTCACAGCACCAGTCAATTGGAGTCGAAGTTAATGTCGAAGATCGTTGGTCGATCGGTTGGTTGAAGTTGTTGCTTTTTTGATATGTAAACAGAAAAGCAATCAGAGAGAGAGAGATTTTGACACAAGAGAAGTGATCTCGGAGTTCAGCCGAAGCCTACGTCTCCGTGCTATAGGGAGCAACCCGAATTCACTAACACTTATGTTGAAGTGACCTCGACAGGCCGAGTATCACTGAAAGCTCCCTGATCTCTTCGAAAGAGAGAAGAAGATCGAAGAGAGATGGTAAATCAGAAGTTGAAAATCCCAGAGCTCTGGTTTTTAGAACTGAGAATTCCATCCATTTACATTCAAAGGCTATGCTATTTATAGGCATTCTGGGTGGCGAATGGCGGTTTCTGCTGCAGTATCTGGGGATCCTCCAGGTAAAGTTGCGGGCCCCGCGGTTGTCTTCGGGGGCCCACCAGGCAGGGCCGGTGGGTCTCGCTGTGGTATTTGTGGGCCCACTAGGCAGGTCCGGTGGGTCCCGTGGTAGTCCTCGTGGGCCCACCAGGCAGGGCCGATGGGTCCTGCGGTAGTCCTCGTGGGCCCACCAGGCAGGGCCGGTGGGTCCCGTGGTAGTCCTCGTGGGCCCACCAGGCAGGGCCGGTGGGTCCCGCTGTAGTCTTCGTGGGCCCACCAGGCAGGGCCGGTGGGTCCCGCGGTAGTCCTCGTGGGCCCACCAGGCAGGGCCGGTGGGTCCCGCTGTAGTCTTCGTGGGCCCACCAGGCAGGGCCGGTGGGTCCCGCTGTAGTTGGTAAACTTTCGCCAAAATTTGCACCCACAGTTACCCCCTCCAAGTTAGCTAGAGTGCATTCTAGCTGGCTTGGACTTGGTGCAAAAAATAGCAACTTCCTGTTTTGAAAAACGGACACGAAGAAACTTGTCGCATGTTAGAGAAAAAAGTGACTGATCGGTCAATTTGGACCGATCGGTCAAATTTGACCGATCGGTCAAATTTTGATCGATCGGTTAAATTTTGACCGATCGGTCAAAATTCAACCGGTCAAGAATCGGGTGATCGGTCAAAAAACAGGGTTTTTTGACCGATCCAGTAGTAATTTTGACCGATCAGCTGAAATTTGGATGATCGGTTAAATTTTGACCGATCGGTCACTTTTGACCGATCGGTCAAATTTTGACCGATCGGGCAAAATTCAACCGGTCAAGAATTGGGTGATCGGTCAAAAAACAGTGTTTTTTGACCGATCCAGTAGTAAATTTGACCGATCAGATAACTTTCGCCGATCGGACATGTTTGTCCGATCGGTGAAAAAATATCCGGTCAAGGTTCGAGTGATCGGCAAAAAACCTTGGTTTTTTGCCAGATCCAGTAGAAATTTGACCGATCAGATAACTTTCGCCGATCGGACATGTTTGTCCGATCGGTGAAAAATATCCGGTCAAGGTTCGAGTGATCGGCAAAAAACCTTGGTTTTTTGCCAGATCCAGTAGAAATTTGACCGATCAGATAACTTTCGCCGATCGGACATGTTTGTCCGATCGGTGAAAAATATCCGGTCAAGGTTCGAGTGATCGGCAAAAAACCTTGGTTTTTTGCCAGATCCAGTAGAAATTTGACCGATCAGATAACTTTCGCCGATCGGACATGTTTGTCCGATCGGTGAAAAATATCCGGTCAAGGTTCGAGTGATCGGCAAAAAACCTTGGTTTTTTGCCAGATCCAGTAGAAATTTGATCGATCAGATAACTTTTGCCGATCGGACATGTTTGTCCGATCGGTGAAAAATATCCGGTCAAGGTTCGAGTGATCGGCAAAAAACCTTGGTTTTTTGCCAGATCCAGTAGAAATTTGACCGATCAGATAACTTTCGCCGATCGGACATGTTTGTCCGATCGGTGAAAAATATCCGGTCAAGGTTCGAGTGATCGGCAAAAAACCTTGGTTTTTTGCCAGATCCAGTAGAAATTTGACCGATCAGATAACTTTCGCCGATCGGACATGTTTGTCCGATCGGTGAAAAATATCCGGTCAAGGTTCGAGTGATCGGCAAAAAACCTTGGTTTTTTGCCAGATCCAGTAGAAATTTGACCGATCAGATAACTTTCGCCGATCGGACATGTTTGTCCGATCGGTGAAAAATATCCGGTCAAGGTTCGAGTGATCGGCAAAAAACCTTGGTTTTTTGCCAGATCCAGTAGAAATTTGACCGATCAGATAACTTTCGCCGATCGGACATGTTTGTCCGATCGGTGAAAAATTATCCGGTCAAAGTTCGAGTGATCGGCAAAAAACCTTGGTTTTTTGCCAGATCCAGTAGAAATTTGACCGATCAGATAACTTTCGCCGATCGGACATGTTTGTCCGATCGGTGAAAAAATATCCGGTCAAGGTTCGAGTGATCGGCAAAAAACCTTGGTTTTTTGCCAGATCCAGTTGAAATTTGACCGATCAGATAACTTTCGCCGATCGGACATGTTTGTCCGATCGGTGAAGAAATATCCGGTCAAGGTAAAGTTTCGAACCTGCCCTTCAGAGAAAGTTTGCTGCTTTGTTCTTTGATATTTTGGCAGAGTTTTGAACATTGATGGAGCTTGATTCTTCTTGTTTTGAATCCTTGGTTGGCTTGATGGTTGCTTTGAACCGGCGGTCCGGTTTACCCAGACCGGTGGCTTGCTTGGACCGTTGGTTCATGTGGACCGGTAGGTCCGACGTTTCGCCTGGTCGCGACTGTTCGCCTGGTTTTGCGCTTGCTACGGATGGATGCCACGTGTACCTACAAAAACACGCGATTTGATATGGTGAAGACACGTGTCTTCTCGATTTGCGCACCTGTTTTACCCTGGGTACAAAAGTTTTCACCGGCTGTCATTTCGCCTCACGCTTCCAAAATTTTTCGAAGTCCAGACCCTTGTTCTCCTGATTTTCTGCTCTTGTTCTTGTTCTCGTTCGATCGGTCGAATGGCTTCATCTGGCAGTTCGAAGAAGTCCGGTACAGCTCCCTCGAAGAGAAAGGGGAAGGAAATTGTCGAGGTTCAATCTCCTCCGAGGGGCCGTGGCAAAGGCAAGGCTGCTCTCGCTGAACTTGGCCAACTGGGCAAGAGGCACCAAGGGGTAGGTTTTGCCTCAGCGCCATCAAGGCCAGAATTCATCCCCAAAGTGAAGTTCGTTCTGGGTCCGCTTATGCCACTGACAGAGGAGACAGAGTACATGTATAATACTGGCGGTGAGTTCACAGATACGAAGAGAAAGAAGTGGCAAGCACTTCTCTCTTATTTCACTGAAGGGAAGGGAGCGCAGCCTTCACTCCCTAGCATCCAGACGACTTTCGGCATCGACAAGAAGACCGTCTTCACCAGTTTTGCCAGCAACGAGAAGGTCATGGGAACCATCGTGACCATCGGCCAAATGAACTGCGGCCTACGTCTGCCTCTGCCACCCTTCGCTGCAAGACTACTGAATACATCTGGCCTTTGCCCGGGGCAAGTCACAGGGAATGCCTGGCGAATCATCTATGCGTTCTGCCGGGTGGAATCAGATTTTCAAGAGGACTTGAGGGCCTGTTACTCCAGTATCCCGGAAGGTGAACCTGCCAGGATTGAGCTCGGATACTTCTTCTTTCATTATCGATGGAATTACAGGAAGGACAGCCCTTTCTATAATTTGACTGGAGTATCTCCCCTGCGCCCGCTCACCGATACTGTCCCTTCGGACAAGTTGTACACGGACTGGCCTATTTCTGTATCTGGCGCCTGGACGTCCATGTCAGTGCCCGACACTCCCCGAGACAGCGTGCACGAGGCGGTGAAAATGTACAGCGCTGGAGGCATCTTCGCCTGGAATTCTGAGAGGGCGGGAGCCATAGATAACTTGTTCCTCGAGCTAACCTGCGGAACCAGGTCGTGGAAACAGTTTTCTAACTGTCCTGTGAGATATGGCAAGGCCAATCTCCTCCACAGATCAAAAGACAGGTATGAGGACAACGAAGTCCTATACTCTGACTACGAAGAGGATCCCAACTCGGGCAAGGTCATCCGGAAGGTTCGGGCCGAGAAGAAAATCTACACTGCGAGGCGCCGGTTACCTACCATGGATGAGAAACTGGTGCTCCAAAGAGGCCCAGTGAAGAAGAAGCGAAAAACTCTCGTCAAGCCTAAGGAAGAAGATGAAGGGAAGAAGAACGAAGAGGAAGAAGAAAAGAAGAAGAATGAAGAAGAAGAAGAGACAGAGAATGTCAGCCACGACATCAGTGGCAATGACGAAGACGAGGAAGGGGACGGCGAGGACGATCCGTCTTCTACCCCCTCCAGTGGGGATGATGAGAATGGGGGTGGTGAGGAAGAAATTCCTCCCACCCCCACTGGTGGTGCAACGGGGGAGGACTCGATCCCTATTCCCATTGACGAGGTTAAAGCCCGTCAGATGGAGGAAATTCTCGACACAGAAGGCGACGGCAAAAAGGTGGTTCCCACCTACAAATTTGACGAATTGAAGAGGCCAATGCGCTTCAAAATTAAATTATCGAAGAGTGCTGGGGTTGGAAGCAACCCCACGCCTCTTGATCAAATCCCCCCCGACGCTCTTCGCATTGAGGGAGCAACAATGAGTGGGGGTGTAGAGGTTGAGCAACCCCCTCCCCCCTCTCACTCTCTGCTCAACGAGGTGGAGGCCATGCTGGCCGGGCTTATTCAGCCAGGCGGGTCGCAAGAAGAGAGAGCCTCACCTCCCAGGAATGCTTCCCCCCCTGCTAATTTGGAGAGGGGAAGTCGAGTGGGCGATGGGGCTCCTCAACCTCAACCAGCGCCAACCCTGATTCAGGAGAAATCGACTCCTCAGAGTGGCTCTGATCGTCGGAAGGGCAAAGAGCCGAGGGTCGAAACATCAGGTATTTGAACTTAACTTGCTTTGAATGTCTTGTCTCTGAAGTTCGAAAATAATCTAACACTTTGATTCCCTTTGATTGCAGGTGCGCCTGCTGGATTGACTCCAACAATAAGGAGCTTGGGTGACGTTGATATCAACCGCCCCACTGCTGCGATCAGAAAACTCATCAACCTTCCGAGTGTCACTTTGGATGAAGCTTTCGATAGAATTAACCTGTTGGTAGGTGCATCTGCTTGATCGATCATTTGAATCGTATCTTTCTTCAGAATAATTCAACTCTTTTGTTCTTTTGCAGAACTCAGCACTTATGAATGTTGCAACCAAACTCTCCTTGAGGGCGGGAGCAAAAGAAGCTGTAGCTGAAATAAATCAGTTGACCGCGGAGAGAGATGAGCTGAGAGAGCTCCTGACTTCGAAGAAAGCCTCTCTCAAATCCAAGATTGAGGAACTTCGCAAGGGAAGGCTGGAGATCAAGGGGCTGAAGGATCGGTGTGAGGCACAGAGTCACGAGCTCGAATCCTTGAAGACTCGACTCTCCAAGGTTGAGGACGTGTCCTGTGGCCGCACCATCGAGATTCAAGAGCTGAAGCAACAACTTGCTACTCAGCACGCTGCCTTCACTGCCAGAGAGGAGACTTCCAAGAAGGCACTGGAGCATGCGCTGTCAGAGTGCAAGGTTTACAAGGAAACAGCAGAGAAGGCAGCAGAAGCGCTCAGGACTCATGTAGCTAGCGTCCGATCCTCCAAGGCATCAGTGGCGAGTAAAGCTCGTCCTGGATCTGAAGGGGAGAAGTCGCATGCAAAGAGTGTGGCCAAGCCCTGAGACTTTTCTTCTTCTTTGTTGTTATACTTGTAAATTTTTGAAATGTAACAGCTTCTTGTATCTGACATATTTTGATGATAATAGAAGACATCTTTTTGGTATTTGAAACTTGCACTTCTTTTGAGTTGAATGTCTTTGAATGTTGAGTTCTGGAATGCTATTTGACATGATTGAGTATTCATAAATTTGAACGTAATTTGAATAAGCATATACTTGAATGTAAGGGGTTGAGTCGCTACTCAATCACCCAAACTTGTAACTTTGAAAATTGAATTTTAATTCGAATAACATTTGAATGTAAGGGGTCGAGTCGCAACTCAGACTCCCAAACCTGTTAGACGATATCGAATTGATTGAAATTGGATATTGAATTTCGAAGGTCAGTTTAACATTAGCTAGTAAGGGGTCGAGTCGCAACTCTAACACCCAAACATGTTAAGACCTGGTAACTTGAAAATGGTCAGTTTTTAACATTTGCTAGTAAGGGGTTGGGTCGCAACCCTAACACCCAAACTTGTTAAAAGACCTGGTAATTTGAATATGGATAACTTGAAACTGCTTCAGAACTTGGATTGAAAATCAGAACACTTGTACACTTGAACATTTGAAAGAGAGCTTTATTCATCACAGAATTTACATTATGGATAGAACAACTTGAGGTGTCTAGAATTCCAAGCTCGAGGCAATCTATCTCCTTCTGGTGTGATCAGTCTGTAGGAACCTTTGCCTCCAACTGACTCAATGATATATGGACCTTCCCAGTTGGGAGCAAGCTTTCCACTGCTGTGCTCTTTGGTATTATAGAAAACTGCTCTGAGAACTAAACTACCCACTGGGAACTGTCTCTTGTGGACTTTCTTGTCATAGGCTCTTTTGATCTTCTGTTGATATTGGGCTACACGAAGAGAAGCTTGATCTCGTAGTTCTTCAGAGAAGTCTAGATCATTGATCCGAAGTTCTTCATTGACTCCTTCTTCGACAGCTTTGGTCTTCAAAGTACTTGATATATTTTCTGTTGGAAGTATTGCTTCCGATCCATATGTTAGACGAAAGGGTGAGAACCCTGTGGATCTTCTCGGAGTTGTGCGATACCCCCAAAGAACTTCAGGTAGGACTTGCTCCCATAATCCCTTCTTGTCGTTGAGTTTCTTCTTGAGTATATCAAGTATAGCTCTGTTTGAGGCTTCAGCTTGACCATTGCATTGAGGATATCTTGGAGTTGAATAGAATAGCTTGATACCGTTGTTCAGACAGAACTCTCGGAATTTGTCTGAGTCAAATTGAGCTCCATTGTCAGCAACAAGAACTTAAGGTGTGCCAAACCTTGAGAAGATGTTGTGCCGAATGAATTTGATCACTTCGTCGTCAGTCTCTCGGAAGAGGGGCACAGCTTCAACCCATTTGGTGAAGTAATCAGTAGCCAGCAGTAGATATTTCTTCTTGCTTGGAGTTGGAGGGAAAGGACCCAAGAAATCTAACCCCCATTGATGGAAAGGCCAAGGACTTGATAATTGATGAAGTTCATCTGCAGGGAGATGGATAGCTCGAGCGTGTCGTTGGCAAGGCTCCCATCTTTGAACGACTTGTTGAGCATCCCTTGCCATTGTTGGCCAGTAGTACCCTTGTAGCTTCGTCTTGGCTTCAAGGGATCTTCCTCCCGAATGATTTCCATAAGCTCCGGAGTGGATATCAATCAGGATTGCTTGTGCTTGTTCAGGACCAAGGCACTTGAGTAACATCCCGCTGTGAGATTTGAAATATAAATCTTCACCTTGTAAAGTGTAGCATGGGAGCTTCCTTTGAAGCCTTCGGGCTTGATTTGGATCTTCTGGCATTTTGCCATGTTTGAAGAAGTCAAGAATTGGTCGTCTCCAATCTTCAAGCTGATCTCCACCCCCAGATCCTTTTGTAGTAGTAAGAACCTGTTGATCGGGGATGGTCTTGGGCACTTCTTGATAATCGATCTGTATTTGCCTTCCTCCGAGTGAGTCCCCAAGAACTGAGGCAGCATTAGCTAAGGCATCTGCTTCTCGGTTCTCTGCTCTGGGGATTTGAATAAATTCAGCGCTAGTAAAACGTTGTTGAAGACGTCGTACTAAGGCCAAGTAGAGTTGCATTCTTTCTTCTCGAGCTGTGTACTCTCCATTGATTTGCCTTATGATCAATTGGGAGTCGCTGTATATGATGATTCGATCTACCCCCAGAGACTCTGCCATTTCGAGTCCGGAAATGAGTGCTTCATATTCAGCTTCGTTGTTGGTGGCATTAAACCCAAGGAGAGTGGCCTTCTGGAGATGATCGAGTTCGGGGGATATTAAGACTATCCCAATTCCCGAACCGATCGAACTTGATGCTCCATCAGTATAAAGCTTCCATGGAGGAGTTGCAGAAATAACTTCAAGACTTGGATCAATTTTTGTTGCAGGATTGATCGGAGGAGTATCCTCATCTTCCAAGCGTATGTCGACATCTTCTTCCCAAGTGATGGGGTCTTCAACTGGAAAGTCAGCTAGAAAATCAGCAATTGCTTGGCCTTTGATAGAAGTGCGAGATTCGAATTGAATCCCCAGAGCACTCATTTCGATCACCCATTTGGTCATTCGACCAGCTCGACCAGCTTTGTCAATGATATCTTTGAGTGAGTGTTCTGAAATGACAGTAATCTGGTGGGAGACGAAGTATGGTTGAAGACGACGCGATGCAGTGAGCAAGGCCAATATGACCTTCTCAGTTTTTGAGTAGCGAGTCTCAGCCGGAAGAAGAGTGTGGCTGATGTAGTAGACTGGATGTTCGATGCCTTCTCTTCTACAGACTAAGACCGCGCTGATTGCTTGATCGGTCACGGCAAGGTAGAGCCACAAGTCTTCTTTTGGAAGTGGAGCAGTCAGGATAGGAGCTTGCACCAGATATTTCTTGATGCTTTGAAATGCTTTTTCACAGATTGGACTCCAGCCAGATGTATCCGCCTTTCGTAGTTTGTCGAAGAGTGGCTTGCACTTGTCTGAAGATTTTGAAATGAATCGATTGAGTGCTGCTAACCTTCCAGTGAGGCGTTGAACTTCTTTTCAATTTGTAGGTGAAGGCATATCGATGATGGCTCGAATTTGATCGGGATTGGCTTCGATACCCCTCCTGGTCACAAGATGACCCAGGAATTTGCCAGATTGAACTCCGAAAGCGCACTTGGCTGGATTGAGCTTCATTCGATACTTTCGGAGGACTTGGAAGGTTTCAGCCAGATCAGATAGATGTTTGCTCCGAGCGGAACTTTTGGTGAGGAGATCATCGACATAGACTTCGACGTTGCAACCGATCTGATCTTCGAACATTTTCGTGACTAGCCTTTGATAGGTGGAACCAGCATTTTTGAGGCCGAATGGCATGACATTGTAGCAATAAAGGCCTCGGCTAGTCACAAAACATGTCTTCTCTTGATCATCAGCGTGGAGTGGAATTTGATTGTATCCGGAATACCCATCCATGAAAGACAATAGCTCGTGGCCAGCAGTGGCGTCGACGAGTCTATCTATCCTTGGCATGGGAAAAGGATCTTTGGGGCAAGCCTTGTTGAGATTGGTAAAGTCGATGCATACTCTGACTTTCCCATTCTTCTTTGGAACTGCCACTATATTAGAGATCCAAGTTGGATACTCTACTTCTCGGATGAATCCGGCTGCGAGTAGCTTGGTAATTTCTTCTTGAACAGCAACTTGCAGCTCTGGTCGAATGGTGCGAGGCTTTTGCTTGACAGGCTTCACCTCTTCTTTGATCGCAAGTCGGTGACAAGCGTCATCTGGATTGATCCCAGGCATGTCTTCGAAGCACCATGCGAAGACGTCGATATTGGACTGGAGGAAGGATACCATGTCTTGCGCTTCTGCGTTGCTAAGACCGGTACCAATAAATGTTTTCTTCAATATTGATTGGGATGATTTCTTCAATTGAAGGTGATGCTTCCCATTCGATTGGCGGAGGTTCGGTCAGCGGAATCTCCTTTGATTGCTATTTAGAAGAGGGACCAGCTTCATCTCGTGGCCGCTTTGGAGGAGCAATATTGATCTTTCGATCTGTTTTAGCAGCAGCAGCTTCACAAGATCTTCCAGCTTGCTGATCGCCTCGAATGCAGACGATGCCTTCTCCAGTTGCAAATTTGAGTAGTTGATGGTAAGAGGAGGAGATGGCATTGATCTGATGGAGGAATGGTCGCCCAAGAATGGCGTTGTAGCTAGACATTCCTTCGACGATTGCAAATCTCACCGAGACTCGAGTCTCTCGGCTGAAGTCGATGGTAAATCTGGATTCGCCCACTGTGATGCTTTGTTCACCATTGAAGCCGGTGATCACAGTCGGGACGACGTCGAGGCTTTGATACTTATGTCCCAGACGTTTGAAACAGTCTGAGAACATAATGTTGATAGAGCTTCCGGTGTCGATGAGGATCCGGTTGACAGTGCTGCCGTCGATGATGAGTTTCAAGACCAGGGGGTCTCGATGTGGAGTATGAACTCCTTGAAGATCGGTGTCGTTGAAGACGATTGATGGCCAAGAAAGACCTTCGATGGGTTTCTCGATCCAGGTATCTTCTTTGTTCGCAGTAGAACGAACGTGGAAGATGCGTCGAACTTGGCGATCGACTTCCTTCCCGGTCAAAGCTTGATTGTGCAAGGTTCCATGAATGCCAAAGACATTGGCATTCACAGAAATTGGTTGCCGGTTGGAAGAGATTTGATGTATCCAACACACTTCTTTCCCCTTGGCAGAGGTTCGACGTTGATCGTGCCCATTGTTGACGAATTCTTGAAGGTGGCCTTCTCGTAGTAAGTCTTCAAGATGGAATTTCAGCCGAAAACACCGATCGGTGGAATGGCCGTGACTTCGATGGAATTCACAGTAGACTGTTTTGTCTGCTGTGAATTTGGAATTTGGTTGAAGAGGATTGGGCCTCCGAAGATACTCGTCGTGTTGAATACGGTCGAGTATCTGCTCGACTGGCATGTTCCACTCGGTGAAAGTGGTCTTCGTTGGAGATCGACGCCCATCATTCTTTGATCTTTTGTTGGCCGGAGGGGCTGCTGCTTCAGTGTTGTGAGCCTTTGCAGCATATTTAGGTGCTTCTCTTTCAGCAGGCCTTCTCTTAGTTTCTCGCCCTTTTCGAGCGACTTGATCGTCTTCCACCTCAATCTCCCTCTGAATTCGATCGAACATAGCTCCCAGAGAAGGAGGGGGATTGCGGATGAAGTCGTTGTAGATGTGTAGATCGAAGCGGAGAGCGTTCTGGAAAGCCAACATGATGGCTTCATCATCCAGATGCCTTCCAGAGAGAGCAGCATGCTCGTTGCGAAACCTCCTCGTGAAGCTGCAGAGAGTCTCATCTGCACCCATCCTTAGTCGATATAGAGAGTCGAGCTTCTTCTCGGGTTTCAGGTTGAGCTGGTAATGCTGCACAAAGAGGTTAGCCAAAACACCGAACTGGGTAATGGATCCAGCTCGGAGATTGTGATACCAGTCGAGTGAAGGCTCGTCGAGACTTCCCGCGAAGGTGCGGCAGAGCACGTTGTTTTCCTCTTCGTGTGGCGTTAGAGCTTGCTTGAAGGCAAGTATATGGAGGCTTGGATCTCCTCTGATACAGTTGAATTTGGGGAGGATAGGAGTTCTCCATCCTCTTGGAAAGGTGGTATCGAAGAGACTTCGATATAGAGGTCCGGCAGAGGAATACCCATCCCTACGACCATGTCCTCGACCTAGAGGTGGGTCAAGGGGCAAGATCACAAGGTCTTGCTCTGGTATTGAAGTGTTTGCCGGTCGAAGTCGATGTCGAAGGTCCGATCCAAGTCCACGTTGGAGTGGAATGGAAGGGGAGACTCTACTCTTTGAAGGAGCGCCTTTCATTTGGTGCTTCCTTGGCAGGTTGAGCTTCGATGGTGCTCTTTTGTCGCAGTTACGACCAGATGAAGATTGGGAGGACTCGTCTTCAAGACGATCCCAGACACTCTGCTTCCAAGGAGCAGCAGAGGGAGTTGGGTCGCGTCGAATCCTCTCGAGAGCATCAGTGCCCATTGACCTCCGTTGTTCGGAGTAAATTGAATGTCGAGGAGGATCAACCCTCTCACTTGCGGAGGGGATCGGAATAGCAATTCCAGCTTCGGAAGCTGCCTTCTTCAGAGCATCCCTCTCAGCAGTGAGGGTGGCGTTTTGCTTTGCCAATTGGAGTAGTTGGAAATCGATTGCAGAGATCTGGTAAGTCGATGGAGGATCTTCAGCAAGAGCAGGGACAGTCTGCCCAATTGATTGATGAGGATGAGGGGCGATCGGTCGATCGACTGATCTCTCGCTTCCTGAATGAACCCCCATCTCGGGGACAGCAAGGGGCTGCCCGAAATTGAGCCTTTGACTCATTGAACGAGTCTCAGGACGAGGTTGATGTTGAGTGTTACTTCCTTCTGGTTGGCCCTGGTGTTTGGTTCTCGCCATTCAGAGTGCGAAGGGTACAACGAGATTGCCGACGTCCGATCAGTTGTCTGATCAACCGAGGGGGCGAGGAAGTTTGGCTATTGATCTGGTAGTCGAAGTAAAAAGAGAACACAGCTTCTCGCTCGGATCCCACAGACGGTGCCAAACTGTGGGGGAAAATCTTCGTGCCGACCCGAAGACCTTCGCAGCACCAGTCAATTGGAGTCGAAGTTAATGTCGAAGATCGTTGGTCGATCGGTTGGTTGAAGTTGTTGCTTTTTTGATATGTAAACAGAAAAGCAATCAGAGAGAGAGAGATTTTGACACAAGAGAAGTGATCTCGGAGTTCAGCCGAAGCCTACGTCTCCGTGCTATAGGGAGCAACCCGAATTCACTAACACTTATGTTGAAGTGACCTCGACAGGCCGAGTATCACTGAAAGCTCCCTGATCTCTTCGAAAGAGAGAAGAAGATCGAAGAGAGATGGTAAATCAGAAGTTGAAAATCCCAGAGCTCTGGTTTTTAGAACTGAGAATTCCATCCATTTACATTCAAAGGCTATGCTATTTATAGGCATTCTGGGTGGCGAATGGCGGTTTCTGCTGCAGTATCTGGGGATCCTCCAGGTAAAGTTGCGGGCCCCGCGGTTGTCTTCGGGGGCCCACCAGGCAGGGCCGGTGGGTCTCGCTGTGGTATTTGTGGGCCCACTAGGCAGGTCCGGTGGGTCCCGTGGTAGTCCTCGTGGGCCCACCAGGCAGCGCCGATGGGTCCTGCGGTAGTCCTCGTGGGCCCACCAGGCAGGGCCGGTGGGTCCCGTGGTAGTCCTCGTGGGCCCACCAGGCAGGGCCGGTAGGTCCCGCTGTAGTCTTCGTGGGCCCACCAGGCAGGTCCGGTGGGTCCCGCGGTAGTCCTCGTGGGCCCACCAGGCAGGGCCGGTGGGTCCCGCTGTAGTCTTCGTGGGCCCACCAGGCAGGGCCGGTGGGTCCCGCTGTAGTTGGTAAACTTTCGCCAAAATTTGCACCCACACATTCTAATTCATTAATACGATCCAATCTAATTCATTCATATGATCCATTCTAATTCATTCGCACGAATGTATCCATTCTAATTCATTCGTACGATCCATTCTTATTCATTCGTACGATCTATTCTAATTCATTCGTACGATCCATTCTAATTCACTAGCACGATCGTACGAATTAATTAGAATCGTTCGTGCGAATGAATTAGAATAGATTGTGCGAATGAATTAGAATGGATCATATGAATGAATTAGAATGGATTGTGCGAATGAATTAGAATAGATTGTGCGAATGAATTAGAATGGATCGTACGAATGAATTAGAATGGATACATTCGTGCGAATGAATTAGAATGGACACATTCATGAGAATGAATGAATTAGAATGGATCATACGAATGAATTAGAATGGATCGTACGAATGAATTAGAATGGATCGTAATCTAATTCATTCATACGATCCATTCTAATTCATTCGCACAATCTATTCTAATTCATTCGTACAATCCATTCTAATTCATTCGTACGATCCATTCTAATTCATTCGCACGAATGTATCCATTCTAATTCATGCATACAATCTATTCTAATTCATTCGTACGATCCATTCTAATTCATTTGTACAATCCATTCTATTTCATTCGTACGATCCATTCTTACTCATTCGTATGATCAATTCTAATTCATTCGCACGAATGTATCCATTCTAATTCATTCGTACGAATAGATTGTATGAATGAGATCGTACGAATGAGTAAGAATGGATCGTACGAATGAAATAGAATGGATTGTAAGAATGAATTAGAATGGATCGTATGTATGAATTAGAATGGATCGTATAAGAATGGATTGTATGCATGAATTAGAATGGATCGTACGAATGAATTAGAATTGATCGTGCGAATGAATTAGAATGGATCGTACGAATGAATAAGAATGGATACATTCGTGCGAATTAATTAGAATGGATCATACGAATGAGTAAGAATGGATCATACGAATGAAATAGAATGGATTGTACGAATGAATTAGAATGGATCGTTCTAATGAATTAGAATGGATCGTACGAATGAATTAGAATAGATCGTACGAATGAATTAGAATGGATACATTTGTGCGAATGAATAAGAATAGATCGTATGAATGAATTAGAATGGATCATATGAATGAAATAGAATGGATCGTATGAATTAGAATGGATCGTACGAAGGAATTAGAATGGATCGTACCATCCATTCTAATTCCTTTGTACGATCTATTCTAATTCTTTCGTACGAATGTATCCATTCTAATTCATTCGTTCGATCCATTCTAATTCATTCGTACGATCCATTCTAATTGATTCATACAATCCATTCTAATTCTTTCACACGATCCATTCTAATTGATTCGTACGATCCATTCTAATTCATTCGTACGATCCATTCTAATTCATTCGTACGAATGTACGAATGTTATCGTATGATCCATTCTAATTCATTCGCACGAATGTATCCATTCTAATTTCTTCGTACGATCCATTCTAATTCTTTCGTACAAATGTATCCACTCTAATTTATTCATACGATCCATTCTAATTCATTCGCACGAATGTATCCATTCTAATTCATTCGTACGATCCATTCTAATTCATTCGCACAATCTATTCTAATTCATTCGTACGATCAATTCTAATTCATTCACACGAATGTATCCATTCTAATTCATTCGTACGATCCATTCTAATTCATTCGCACGAATGTATCCATTCTAATTCCTTCGTACGATCTATTCTAATTCCTTCGTACGAATCATCCTTACTCATTCGTACAATCCATTCTAATTCATTCGCACGATCCATTCTAATTCATTCGCACGATCCGTTCTAATTCATTCATACAATCCATTCTATTTCATTCGTACGATCTATTCTAATTTCATTCATACAATCCATTCTAATTCATTCGTACGATCCATTCTAATTCATTCGTACACTCTATTCTATTTCATTCGTACGATCCATTCTTACTCATTCATACAATCCATTCTAATTCTTTCACACGATCCATTCTAATTCATTCGTACGATCCAATCTAATTCATTCGTACGATCCATTCTAATTCATTCGCACGAATGTACGAATGTTATCGTATGATCCATTCTAATTCATTCGCACGAATATAACCATTCTAGTTCATTCGTACGATCCATTCTAATTCATTCGTACGAATGTATCCACTCTAATTCATTCATACAATCCATTCTAATTCATTCGCACGAATGTATCCATTCTAATTCATTCGTACGATCCATTCTAATTCATTCGCACAATCTATTCTAATTCATTCGTACGATCAATTCTAATTCATTCGCACGAATGTATTCATTCTAATTCATTCGTACGATCCATTCTAATTCATTCGCACGAGTGTATCAATTCTAATTCCTTCGTACGATCCATTCTACTTCCTTCATATGAATCATTCTTACTCATTCGTACGATCCATTCTAATTCATTCGCATGATCCATTCTAATTCATTTGCATGATCCATTCTATTTCATTCATACGATCCATTCTTACACATTCGTATGATCCATTCTAATTCATTCGCACGATCGTGCGAATGTATCCATTCTAATTCATTTGTAAGATCCATTCTAATTCATTCGTATGGTCCATTCTAATTCATTCATACGATCCAATCTAATTCATTCATACGATCCATTCTAATTCATTCGTATGTATCCATTCTAATTCATTCATACGATCCATTTTAATTCATTCGTACGATCCATTCTAATTCATTAATACGATCCATTCTAATTCATTAATACGATCCATTCTAATTGATTCTTACGACGCCTGATCCATTCTAATTTATTCATACGATCCAATCTAATTCATTCATACGATCCATTCTAATTCATTCGTATGTATCCATTCTAATTCATTCATACGATCCATTCTAATTCATTCGTACAATCCATTCTATTTCATTCGTACGATCCATTCTTACTCATTCGTATGATCCATTCTAATTCATTCGCACGAATGTATCCATTCTAATTCATTCGTACGATCCATTCTAATTCATTCATACGATCCATTCTAATTCATTCATACAATCCATTCTAATTCTTTCACACGATCCATTCTAATTCATTCGTTCGATCCATTCTACGCACGAATGTATCCATTCTAATTCATTCGCGCAATCTATTCTAATTCATTCGTACGATCCATTCTAATTCATTCGTAAGATCCATTCTAATTCATTCGTACAATCCATTCTATTTCATTCGTACGATCCATTCTTACTTATTCGTATGGTCCATTCTAATTCATTCGCACGAATGTATCCATTCTAATTCTTTCATACGATCCATTCAAATTCATTCATATGATCCATTCTAATTCTTTCACACGATCCATTCTAATTCTTTTACACGATCCATTCTAATTCATTCGTACGATCCATTCTAATTCATTCGTACAATCCATTCTTACTCATTCGTATGATCCATTCTAATTCATTCGCACGAATGTATCCATTCTAATTCATTCGTACGATCCATTCTAATTCATTCGTACGATCCATTCTAATTCATTCATACGATCCATTCTAATTCATTCATACAATCCATTCTAATTCTTTCACACGATCCATTCCAATTCATTCGTACGATCCATTATAATTCATTCGTACAATCCATTCTATTTCATTCGTACGATTCATTCTTACTCATTTGTACGATCCATTCTAATTCATTCGCACGAATGTATCCATTCTAATTCATTCGTACGATCCATTCTAATTCATTCGTACAATCCATTCGATTTCATTCGTACGATCCATTCTAATTCAATGGATTCATTCGTGCGAATGAATTAGAATGGATTGTATGAATGAATTAGATTGGATCGTATAAATTAATTAGAATGGATCGTGCAAATGAATTAGAATGGATCGTACGAAGGAATTACAATGGATCGTACGAATGAATTAGAATGGATAGCATGAATGAATTAGAATGGATACATTCGTGCGAATGAATTAGAATAGATCATACGAATGAGTAAGAATGGATCGTACGAATGAAATAGAATGGATTGTACGAATGAATTAGAATGGATCGTACGAATAAATTAGAATGGATCGTGTGAAAGAATTAGAAAGGATTGTATGAATGAATTAGAATGGATCGTACGAATGAATTAGAATGGATCGTACGAATGAATTAGAATGGATACATTCGTGCGAATGAATTAGAATGGATCATACGAATGAGTAAGAATGGATCGTACGAATGAAATAGAATGGATTGTACGAATGAAATAGAATGAATCGTACGAATGAATTAGAATGGATCGTGTGAAAGAATTAGAATGGATTGTATGAATGAATTAGAATGGATCGTATGAATGAATTAGAATGGATCGTACGAATGAATTAGAATGGATACATTCATGTGAATGAATTAGAATGGACCGTACGAATGAGTAAGAATGGATCGTACGAATGAAATAGAATGGATTGTACGTATCAATTAGAATGGATACATTCGTGCGAATGAATTAGAATGGATCATACGAATGAATTAGAATGGATCGTATGAATGAATTAGAATAGATCGTACGAATGAATTAGAATGGATCGTACGAATGAATTAGAATGGATCGTACGAATGAATTGGAATGGATACATTCGTGCGAATAAATTAGAATGGATCATACGAATGAGTAAGAATGGATCGTGCTTATGAAGTAGATTGGATCGTATGAATGAATTAGAATGGATCGTACGAATGAATTATAATAGATCGTAAGAATGAATTTGAATGGATCATACGAATGAATTAGAATTGATCGTACGAATGAATTAGAATAGATTGTGCGAATGAATTAGAATGGTGCGAATGAATAAGAATGGATCGTGCGAATGAATTATAATGGATCGTACGAATGAATTAGAATGGATCGCGTACAATCCATTCTATTTCATTCGTACGATCCATTCTTACTCATTAGCACGATCCAATCTAATTCATTCGTACAATCCATTCTAATTCATTCGCACGATCCATTCGAATTCACTCATACGATCCATTCTAATTTATTCGTATGATCCATTCTAATTCATTTGTTCCATTCTATTTCATTCGCACGATCCATTCGAATTAATTCGCACAATCCATTCTAATTCATTCATACGTTCCATTCTAATTCATTCATACGATCTATTCTAATTCTTTCGCACGAATGTATCCATTCTAATTCATTCGTACGATCCATTCTAATTCCTTCATACGATCCATTCTAATTTTTTCGTACGATCCATTCTAATTCATTCATACGATCCATTCTAATTCATTCATACAATCCATTCTAATTCATTCGTACGATCCATTCTAATTTATTCGTACAATCCATTCTATTTCATTCGTACGATCCATTCTTACTCATTCGTACTATCCATTCTAATTCATTCATACAATCCATTCTAATTCATTCATACGATCCATTCTAATTCATTCGTATGATCCATTCTAATTCCTTCGTATGATCCATTCTATTTCATTCGTACGATCCATTCTTACTCATTCGTATGATCTATTCTAATTCATTCGCACGAATGTATCCATTCTAATTCATTCGTACGATCCATTCTAATTCATTCATACAATCCATTCTAATTCATTCGCACGAATGTATCCATTCTAATTCATTCGTACGATCCATTCTATTTCATTCGTACGATCCATTCTAATTCATTCATACGATCCATTCTAATTCATTCATACAATCCATTCTTACTCATTTGTATGATCCATTCTAATTCATTTGCACGAATATATCCATTCTAATTCATTCATACAATCCATTCTAATTCATTCATACGATCTATTCTAATTCTTTCGCACGAATGTATCCATTCTAATTCCTTCGTATGATCCATTCTAATTCCTTCGTACGATCCATTCTAATTCCTTTGTATGACACATTATATTTTATTCGTATGATCCATTCTAATTTTTTTGTACGATCCATTCTAATTCATTCGTACGATCCATTCTAATTCATTCATACGATCCATTCTATTTCATTCGTACGATCCATTCAAATTCATTCATACGATCCTTTCTAATTTATTCATACGATCCTTTATAATTCATTCGTACGATCCATTCTAATTTATTCGTACAATCCATTCTATTTCATTCGTACGATCTATTCTTACTCATTCGTATGATCCATTCTAATTCATTCGTATGATCCATTCTAATTCATTCGTACGATCCATTCTAATTCCTTCGTATGATCCATTCTAATTCATTCGCAAGAAGGTATCCATTCTAATTCATTCGTACGAAGGAATTAGAATAGATTGTATGAATGAAATAGAATGGATCGTATGAATGAGTAAGAATGGATCGTACGAATGAAATAGAATGGATTATACAAATGAATTAGAATGGATCGTACGAATGAATTAGAATGGATCGTACGAAGGAATTAGAATGGATCGTACGAATGAATTAGAATAGATTGTACGAATGAATTAGAATGGATCGTATGAATGAATTAGATTGGATCATATGAATGAATTAGAATAGATCGTATGAATGAATTAGAATGGATCGTACGAATGAATTAGAATGGATCGTACGAGTGAATTAGAATGGATTGTGCGAATGAATTAGAATGGATCGTACGAATGAATTAGAATGGATACATTCGTGTGAATGAATTAGAATGGATCGTACGAATGAATTAGAATGTATCATATGAATGAATTAGAATGGATCGTAAGAATGAATTAGATTGGATCGTATGAATGAATTAGAATGGATCGTACGAATGAATTAGAATAGATCGTACGAATGAATTAGAATGGATCGTACGAATGAATTAGAATGGATCGTGCGAATGAAATAATATAGATTGTGCGAATGAATTAGAATGGATCGTACGAAGGAATTAGAATGGATCGTACGAAGGAATTAGAATGGATACATTCCTGCGAATGAATTAGAATGGATCGTACGAAAGAATTAGAATGGATCGTACTGATGAATTAGAATGGATCGTATGAATGAGTTATAATGGATCGTACTTATGAATTAGAATGGATCGTACGAATGAATAAGAATACGATCCATTCTTACTCATTAGCACGATCCATTCTAATTCATTCGTACGACCCATTCTAATTCATTAATACGATCCAATCTAATTCATTCATACGATCCATTCTAATTCATTCGCACGAATATATCCATTCTAATTCATTCGTACGATCCATTCTTATTCATTCGTACGATCTATTCTAATTCATTCATACGATCCATTCTAATTCATTCGTACGATCCATTCTAATTCATTCGCACGATCCATTCTAATTCATTCATACTAATGTATCCATTCTAATTCATTCATATGATGCATTCGAATTCATTCACACGATCCATTCTAATTCACTCGTACGATCCATTTTATTTCATTCGTACGATCCATTCTAATTCACTCGTACGATCCATTCTATTTCATTCGTACGATCCATTCTAATTCATTCATACGATCTATTCTAATTCATTCATATGATCCAATCTAATTCATTCATACGATCCATTCTAATTCATTCGTACAATCTATTCTAATTCATTCGTACGATCCATTCTAATTCCTTCGTACGATCCACTCTAATTCATTCGTACGATCCATTCTAATTCATTTGTATAATCCATTCTATTTCATTCGTACGATCCATTCTTACTCATTCATACGATCCATTCTAATTCATTCATAAAATCCATTCTAATTCCTTCGTACGAATGAATTAGAATGGATACATCCTTGCGAATGAATTAGAATGGATCATTGAAGGAATTAGAATGGATCGTACGAATGAATTAGAATGGATCGTACGAATGAATTAGAATGGATCATACGAATGAGTAAGAATAGATCGTACGAATGAAATAGAATGGATTGTACGAATGAATTAGAATGGATCGTACGAATGAATTAGAAAGGATCGTATGAATAAATTGGAATGGATCGTATGAATGAATTAGAATGGATCGTACGAATGAAATAGAATGGATCGTACGAATGAATTAGAATGGATCGTACAAAAAAATTAGAATGGATCATACGAATAAAATATAATAGGTCGTACAAAGGAATTAGAATGGATCGTACGAAGGAATTAGAATGGATCGTACGAAGGAATTAGAATGAATACATTCGTGCGAAAGAATTAGACTAGATCGTATGAATGAATTAGAATGGATCGTATGAATGAATTAGAATGGATATATTCGTGCAAATGAATTAGAATGGATCATACGAATGAGTAAGAATGGATTGTATGAATGAATTAGAATGGATCGTATGAATGAATTAGAATAGATTGTGCGAATGAATTTGAATGGATCGTGCGAATGAAATAGAATGGATACAAATGAATTAGAATGGATCATACGAATAAATTAGAATGGATCGTATGAGTGAATTCGAATGGATCGTGCGAATGAATTAGAATGGATTGTACGAATGAATTAGATTGGATCGTGTGAATGACCTAGAATGAACTAGAATGGATTGTACGAATGAACTAGAATGGATACATTCATGCGAATGAATTAGAATGGATCGTACGAATGAATTAGAATGGATCGTACGAATGAAATAGAATGGATCGTACGAATGAACTAGAATGGATACATTCGTGCGAATGAATTAGAATGGATCGTACGAATGAATTAGAATGGATCGTATGAATGAATTAGAATGGATCGTACGAATGAAATAGAATGGATCGTACGAATGAATTAGAATGGATACATTCGTGCGAATGAATTAGAATGGATCGTATGAATGAATTAGAATGGATCGTACGAATGAATTAGAATGGATACATTCGTGCGAATGAATTAGAATAGATCATACGAATGAGTAAGAATGGATCGTACGAATGAAATAGAATGGATCATACGAAGGAATTAGAATGGATCATACGAATGAATTAGAATTCTATTTCATTCGTACGATCCATTCTATTTCATCCGTACGATCTATTCTAATTCATTCATACGATCCATTCTATTTCATTCATACGATCCATTCTAATTCATTCATACGATCCATTCTAATTCATTCGCACGAATGTATCCATCCTTTGTACGATCCAATCTAATTCATTCGTACGATCCATTCTAATTCATTAGCACGATCCATTCTAATTTATTCGTACAATCCATTCTATTTCATTCGTATGATCCATTCTTACTCATTCGTATGATCCATTCTAATTCATTCGCACGAATGTATCCATTCTAATTCATTCGTACGATCGATTCTAATTCATTCGCACGATCAATTCTAATTCATTCGTACGATCCATTCTAATTTATTCATACAATCCATTCTTATACGATCCATTCTAATTCATTCATACGATTCATTCTAATTCATTCGTACAATCCATTCTATTTCATTCGTACGATCCATTTTTACTCAATCGTACGATCTCATTCATACAATCTATTCGTACGAATGAATTAGAATGGATACATTCGTGCGAATGAATTAGAATGGATCATACGAATGAGTAAGAATGGATCGTACGAATGAAATAGAATGGATTGTACGATTGAATTAGAATGGATCGTACGAATGAATTAGAATAGATTGTATGAATGAATTAGAATGGATACATTCGTGCGAATGAATTTGAATGGATCATACGAATGAATTAGAATAGATCGTACGAATGAATTAGAATGGATCGCACGAATGAATTAGAATAGATTGTGCGAATGAATTATAATGGATCGTATGAATGAATTAGATTACGATCCATTCTAATTCATTCGTACGATCCATTCTAATTCATTCGTATGATCCATTCTAATTCATTCATTCGCACGAATGTATCCATTCTAATTCATTCGCACGAATGTATCCATTCTAATTCATTCGTACGATTCATTCTAATTCATTCGCACAATCTATTCTAATTCATTCGCACGATCCATTCTAATTCATTCGTATGATCCATTCTAATTCATTCGCACAATCCATTCTAATTCTTTCACACGGACGAATACATTCGTACGATCCATTCTTACTCATTCGTACGATCCATTCTAATTCATTCGCACGATCCATTCTAATTCATTCGTACGATCCATTCTAATTCATTCGCACGAATTTATCCATTCTAATTCATTCGTACGATCCATTCTAATTCATTCATACGATACATTCTAATTCATTCGTACGATCCATTCTAATTCATTCATACGATCCATTCTAATTCATTCATACAATCTATTCTAATTCTTTCACACGATCCATTCTAATTCTTTCACACGATCCATTCTAATTCATTCGTACGATCCATTCTATTTCATTCGTACGATCCATTCTTACTCAATCGTACGATCCATTCTAATTCATTCGTACATACGATCCATTCTAATTCATTTGCACGAATACATTCGTCTGATCCATTCTTACTCATTCGTAGGATCCATTCTAATTCATTCGCATGAATGTATCCATTCTAATTCATTCGTACGATCCATTCTAATTCATTCGTACGATCCATTCTAATTCATTCGTACAATCCATTCTAATTCCTTTGTACGATCCATTCCAATTCATTAATACGATCCAATCTAATTCATTCATACGATCCATTCTAATTCATTCGCACGAATGTATCCACTCTAATTCATTCATACGATCCAATCTAATTCATTCATACGACCCATTCTAATTCATTCGTATGTATCCATTCAAATTCATTCATACGATCCATTCTAAATCATTCGTACGATTCATTCTAATTCATTCACACGATCCATTCTAATTCATTAATACGATCCATTCTAATTCATTCATACGATCCAATCTAATTCATTCATACGATCCATTCTAATTCATTCGTATGTATTCATTCTAATTCATTCATACGATCCATTCTAATTCATTCGTACGATCCATTCTAATTCATTCGCACGATCCATTCTAATTCATTTGTACAATCCATTCTAATTCTTTCACACGATCCGTACGAATGAATTAGAATGGATCGTACCAATGAATTAGAATGGATCGTACAAAGGAATTAGAATGGATCATACGAATGAAATATAATGGGTCGTACAAATGAATTAAAATGGATCGTACGAAGGAATTAAAATGGATCGTACGAAGGAATTAGAATGGATCGTGCGAATGAATTTGAATGGATCATACGAAGGAATTAGAATGGATCATACGAATGAAATAGAATAGATCGTACGAATGAATTAGAATGGATACATTCGTGCGAATGAATTAGAATGGATCGTACGAATGAATTAGAATGGATCGTGCGAATGAATTAGAATGGATCATACGAATGAGTACGAATGGATCATACGAATGTATTCGTGCGTACGATCCATTCTAACTCATTCACACAATCTATTCTAACTCATTCGTACGATCCATTCTAATTCATTCGCATAATCTATTCTAATTCATTCATACGATCCATTCTAATTCATTCATACGATCCATTCTAATTCCTTCGTACGATCCATTCTATTTCATTCGTATGATCCATTCTATTTCATTCGTACGATCCATTCTAATTCAATCGTACGATCCATTCTAATTCATTCGTACGATCTATTCTAATTCATTCATACGATCCATTCTAATTCATTCGCACGAATGTATCCATTCTAATTCATTCGTACGATCCATTCTAATTTATTAATACGATCCAATCTAATTCATTCGTACGATCCATTCTAATTCATTCGTACGATCCATTCTAATTCATTCGCACGATCCATTATAATTCATTCGCACGATCCATTCCAATTCATTCATACGATCCATTCTAATTCATTCATACAATCCTTTCATTCGTACGATCCATTTTTACTCATTCATACGATCCATTCTAATTCATTCGCACGAATGTATCCATTCTAATTCATCGGTACGATCCATTCTAATTCATTCTTACGATCCATTCTAATTCATTCATACGATCCATTCTAATTCATTCGTACGATCCATTCTAATTCATTCGTACAATCCATTCTATTTCATTCGTACGATCCATTCTTACTCAATCGTACGATCCATTCTAATTCATTCGCACGAATGTATCCATTCTAATTTATTCGTACGATCCATTCTAATTCATTCGTACAATCCATTTTATTTCATTCGTACGATCCATTCTTACTCATTCATACGATCCATTCTAATTCATTCGCACGATGAATTAGAATTGATCGTGCGAATGAATTAGAATGGATCGTACGAATGAATTAGAATGGATCATACGAAGGAATTAGAATGGATCGTATGAATGAATTAGAATAGATTGTGCGAATAAATTAGAATGGATCGTACGTAATGAATTAGAATGGAACGTATGAATGAATTAGAATAGATTGTACGAATGAATTTGAATGGATCGCACAATCTATTCTAATTCATTCGCACGAACCTTTCTAATTTATTTGTACCATCGTGCTAGTGAATTAGAATGGATCGTACGAATGAATTAGAATAGATCGTACGAATGAATAAGAATGGATCGTACGAATGAATTAGAATAGATTGTGCGAATGAATTAGAATGGATCGTACGAATGAATTAGAATGGATACATTCGTGCGAATGAATTAGAATGGATCGTACGAATGAGTAAGAATGGATCGTACGAATGAAATAGAATGTATTGTACGAATGAATTAGAATGAATTCATTCGTGCGAATGAATTAGAATGAATCGTGCGAATGAATCAGAATGGATCGTATGAATGGATACATTCGTATGAATGAATTAGAATGGATCGTGCGAATGAATTAGAATGGATCGTACGAATGAATTAGAATGGATCGTATGAATGAATTAGAATGGATCGTACGAATGAATTAGAATGGATACATTCGTACGAATGAATTAGAATGGATCATACGAATGAGTAAGAATGGATCGTACGAATGAAATAGAATGGATTGTACGAATGAATTAGAATGGATCGTAAGAATGAATTAGAATGGATCGTACGAATGAATTAGAATGGATACATTCATGCGAATGAATTAGAATGGATCGTACAAATGAGTAAGAATGGATCGTACGAATGAAATAGAATGGATTGTATGAATGAATTAGAATGGATCGTACGAATGAATTAGAATGGATTGTATGAATGAATTAGAATGGATACATTCGTGCGAATGAATTGGAATGGATCGTACGAAAGAATTAGAATAGATCGTACGAATGAATTAGAATGGATCGTACAAATGATTTAGAATAGATTGTGGGAATGAATTAGAATGGATCGTACGAATGAATTAGAATGGATACATTCGTGGGAATGAATTAGAATGGATCATACGAATGAGTAAGAATGGATCGTACGAATGAAATAGATTGGATTGTACGAATGAATTAGAATGGATCGTACGAATGAATTAGATGAATTAGAATGGATCATACGAATGAATTAGAATAGATTGTGCGAATGAATTAGAATGGATCGTACGAATGAATTAGAATGGATACATTCGTGCGAATGAATTAGAATGGATCGTACTTATGAATTAGAATGGATCGTACGAATGAATTAGAATGGATCGTGTGAAAGAATTAGAATAGATTGTACGAATGAATTAGAATGGATCGTACGACTGAATTAAAATAGATCGTACGAATGAATTATAATGGATATATTCGTGCGAATGATTTAGAATGGATCGTGCGAATGAATTCGAATGGATCGTACGAATGAATTAGCATGGATCGTGCTAATGAATTAGAATGGAACGTACAAATGAATTAGAATGGATCGTGTGGAAGAATTAGAATGGATTATATGAATGAATTAGAATGGATCGTATGAATGAATTAGAATGGATCATGCGAATGAGTTCGAATGGATCGTACGAATTCATTCTAATTCATTCATACAATCCATTCTAATTCTTTCACACGATCCATTCTAATTCATTCGTACGTTCCATTCTAATTCATTAGCACGATCCATGCTAATTCATTCGTACGATCCATTCTAATTCATTTGCACGATCCATTCTAATTCATTCACACGAATGTATCCATTTTAATTCATTCTTACGATCCATTCTAATTCATTCGTGCGAATGAATTAGAATGGATCATACGAATGGGTAAGAATGGATCGTACGAATGAAATAGAAGGGATTGTACGAATGAATTAGAATGGATCGTACGAATGAATTAGAATGGATTGTAGGAATGAATTAGAATGGATCGTATGAATGAATTAGATTGGATTGTATGAATGAATTAGAATGGATCATACGAATGAGTAAGAATGGATCGTACGAATCAAATAGAATGGATTGTACGAATGAATTAGAATGAATCGTACGAATGAATTAGAATGGATACATTCGTGCGAATAAATTAGAATGGATCGTACGAATGTGTAAGAATGGATCGTACGAATGAAATAGAAAGGATTGTATGAATGAATTAGAATGGATTGTACGAATGAATTAGAATGGATCGTGTGAAAGAAATAGAATGGATTGTATGAATAAATTAGAATGGATCGTATGAATGAATTAGAATGGATCGTACGAATAAATTAGAATGGATCGTACGAATGAATTAGAATGGATACATTCGCACGATCGTGCGAATGAATTAGAATGGCCCATACGAATGAGTACGAATGGATCGTACGAATGAATTAGAATGGATCGTACGAATGAATTAGAATGGATACATTCGTGCGAATGAATTAGAATAGATCGTAAGAATGAGTAAGAATGGATCGTACGAATGAAATAGAATGGATCGTACGAAGGAATTAGAATGGATTGTGCGTACGAAGGAATTAGAATGGATCGTGCGAAGGAATTAGAATGGATCGTACGAATGAATTAGAATGGATACATTCGTGCGAAAGAATTAGAATGGATCGTGCGTATGAATTAGAATGGATCGTACGAATGAATTAGAATAGATCGTACGAATGAATTAGAATGGATCGTACGAATGAGTAAGAATATATCGTATGAATGAAATAGAATGGATTGTACAAATGAATTAGAATGGATTCATTCGTGCGAATGAATTAGAATGAATCGTGCAAATGAATTAGAATGGATCGTACGAATGAATTAGAATGGATCGTACGAATGAATTAGAATGGATACATTCGTGCCAATGAATTAGAATGGATCATACGAATGAGTAAGAATGGATCGTACGAATCAAATAGAATGGATTGTACGAATGAATTAGAATGGATCGTACGAATGAATCAGAATGGATAGTACGAATGAATTAGAATGGATACATTCGTTCGAATGACTTAGAATGGATCGTACGAATGAATTAGAAGGAATTAGAATGGATAAATTCGTGCGTATGAATTAGAATGGATCCTATGAAGGAATTAGAATGGATCATCGTACGAATGAATTAGAATGGATCGTGCGAATGAAATAGAATGGATTGTACGAATGAATTAGAATGGATCGTACGAATGAATTAGAATGGATTCATTCGTGCGAATGAATTAGAATGGATCGTGCAAATGAATTAGAATGGATCGTATGAATGAATTAGAATGGATATATTCGTGCAAATGAGTTGGAACGGATCATATGAATGAATTAGAATGGATCGTACGAATGAATTAGAATGGATACATTCGTGCGAATGAATTAGAATGGATCGTACGAATGAGTAAGAATGGACCGTACGAATGAATTAGAATGGATTGTACGAATGAATTAGAATGGATCGTGCGAATGAATTAGAATGGATCGTATTGATGAAATAGAATGGATCGTATGAATTAGAATGGATCGTACGAATGAATTAGAATGGATCGTTTGAATGAATTAAAATGGATCATGTGAATGAATTAGAACAAGGGAATTAGAATGGATCGTATGAAGGAATTAAAATGGTACGAATGAATTAGAATGAATCGTATGAATGAATTAGAATGGATCGTACGAAGGAATTAGAATGGTACGAATGAATTAGAATGGATCGTACGAATGAATTAGAATAGATCGTATGAATGAATTAGAATGGATACATACGAATGAATTAGAATGGATTATATGAATGAATTAGATTGGATCGTGTGAATGAATTAGAATGTATCGTGCATCGTACGAATGAATTAGAATGGATCGTATTAATGAAATAGAATGGATCGTACGAATGAAATAGAATGGATCGTGCGAATGAATTAGAATGGATCGTATGAATGAATTAGAATGGATCGTACTTATGAATTAAAATGGATCAATTCGCACGATCCATTCGAATTCACTCATACGATCCATTCTATTTCATTCGTATGATCCATTCTAATTCATTTGTATTCATTCTATTTCATTCGCACGATCCATTCGAATTCATTCGCACGATCCATTCTAATTCATTCATACGATCCATTCTAATTCATTCATACAATCCACTCTTACTCATTCGTATGATCCATTGTAATTCATTTGCACGAATATATCCATTCTAATTCAATGGATCGAATGAATGAATTAGAAGGGATACATACGAATGAATTAGAATGGATCGTATGAATGAATTAGATTGGATCGTATGAATAAATTAGAATGGATCGTGCGTCGTACGAATGAATTAGAATGGATCGTATTAATGAATTGGAATAGATCGTACGAATGAATTAGAATGGATACATTTGTGTGAATGAATTAGAATGGATCGTACGAATGAGTAAGAATGGATCATACGAATGAAATAGAATGGATTGTACGAATGAATTAGAATGGATCATACGAATGAATTAGAATGGCTCGTACGAATGAATTGGAATGGATCGTGCGAATGAATTAGAATGGATCGTGCGAATGAATTAAAATGGATCGTGCGAATGAAATAGAATGGATCGTACGAATGAATTAGAATGGATCGTACGAAGGAATTAGAATGGATACATTCGTGCGAATGAATTAGAATGGATCGTACGAATGAGTAAGAATGATTCGTACGAAGGAATTAGAATGGATCGTACGAAGGAATTAGAATGGATTCATTCGTGCGAATGAATTAGAATGGATCGTATGAATGAATTAGAATGGATACGTTCGTGCGAATGAATTAGAATGGATCGTACGAATGAATTTGAATAGATCGTTCGAATGATTTAGAATGGATCGTACGAATGAATTAGAATGGATCGTGTGAAAGAATTAGAATGGATTGTAGGAATGAATTAGAATGGATCGTAATAATGAATTAGAATGGATCGTACAAATGAATTAAAATGGATATATTCGTGCGAATGAATTAGAATGGATCATAGGAATAAGTAAGAATGGATCATACGAATGAAATAGAATGGATTGTACGAATGAATTAGAGTGGATCGTACGAATGAATTAGAATGGATCGTATGAATGAATTAGAATGGATACATTCGTGCGAATGAATTAGAATGGATCGTACGAATGAATTAGAATGAATTAGAATGGATAAATTCGTGCGTATGAATTAGAATGGATCGTACGAAGGAATTGGAATGGATCATCGTATGAATGAGTAAGAATGGATCATACGAATGAAATAGAATGGATTGTACGAATGAATTAGAATGGATCGTATGAATGAATTAGAATGGATTCATTTGTGCGAATGAATTAGAATGGATCGTACGAATGAATTAGAATAGATCGTATGAATGAATTAGAATGGATACATTCGTATGAATGAATTAGAATGGATCGTGCGAATGAATTAGAATGGATCGTGCGAATGAATTAGAATGGATCGTATTAATGAATTAGAATGGATACATTCGTATGAATGAATTTGAATGGATCGTGCGAATGAATTAGAATGGATCGTACGAATGAATTAGAATGGATCGTATGAATGAATTAGAATAGATCGTACGAATGAATAAGAATGGATCGTACGAATGAATGAATTAGAATGAATTAGAATGGATCGTATAAATGAATTAGAATGGATCGTGCGAATGAATTCGAATGGATCGTACGAATGAATTAGAATGGATACATTCGTGCGAATGAATTAGAATGGATCGTACGAATGAATTAGAGTGGATCGTGTGAAAGAATTAGAATGGATTGTATGAATGAAATTAGAATGGATCGTATGAATGAATTAGAATGGATCGTGCGAATGAATTCGAATGGATCGTGCGAATGAATTAGAATGGATCGTACGAATGAATTAGAATAGATTGTGCTCCATTCTAATTCATTCACACGATCCATTCTAATTCATTAATACAATGCAATCTAATTCATTCATACGATCCATTCTAATTCATTTGCACGAATGTATCCATTCTAATTCATTCATACAATCCATTCTAATTCAATCACACGAATGTATCCATTCTAATTCATTCATACATGTACGAATGAATTAGAATGGATCGTGCGAATGAATTAGAATGGATCGTACGAATGAATTAGAATGGATCGTACGAATGAGTTAGAATAGATACATTCGTATGAATGAATTAGAATGGATCCTGAGAATGAATTAGAATGGATCGTACGAATGAAATAGAATGGATCGTACAAATGATGAATTAGAATGGATCGTACGAACGAATTAGAATGGATCGTACGAATGAATTAGAATGGATACATTCGTGCGAATGAATTAGAATGGATCGGATGAATGAATTAGAATGTATACATTCGTGCGAATGAATTAGAATGGATTGTATGAATGAATTAGATTGGATCGTATTAATGAATTAGCATGGATCGTGCGAATGAATTAGAATAGAGCACAATCTATTCTAATTCATTCGTACGATCCATTCTAATTCATTCGCATGATCCATTCGAATTCATTCGCACGATCCATTCTAATTCATTCATACGATCCATTCTAATTCATTCATACAATCCATTCTAATTCTTTCACACAATCCACTCTAATTCATTCGTATGATCCATTCTAATTTATTCGCACGAATGTATCCATTCTAATTCATTCGTATGATCTATTCTGATTCCTTCGTACGATCTATTCTAATTCATTCATACGATCCATTCTAATTCCTTCGTACGATCTATTCTAATTCATTCATACGATCCATTCTAATTCATTCGCACGATCCATTCTAATTCATTCGCACGAATGAATCCATTCTAATTCATTCGTACAATCCATTCTAATTCATTCATACAATCTATTCTATTTCATTCGTACGATCCATTCTTACTCATTCATCGATGATCCATTCTAATTTCATTCGTACGATCCATTCTTATTCATTCATACGATCTATTCTAATTCATTCATACGATCCATTCTAATTCATTCGTACGATCCATTCTAATTCATTCGCACGATCCATTCTAATTCATTCATACGAATGTATCCATTCTAATTCGTTCATACGATCCATTCTAATTCATTTGCACGATCCATTCTAATTCATTCGCACGAATAAATCCATTCTAATTCATTCGTACGATCCATTCAAATTCATTCGTACAATCCATTCTATTTCATTCGTACGATCCATTCTTACTCATTCGTACGATGATCCGTTCTAATTCCTTCGTACGATCCATTCTAATTCATACGCACGAATTTATCCATTCTAATTCATTCTAATTCGCTCGTAAGATCCATTCTAATTCATTCGTACGATCCATTCTAATTCATTCATACAATCCATTCTAATTCTTTCACACGATCCATTCTAATTCATTCGTACGATCCATTCTACGCACGAATGTATCCATTCGAATTCATTCGCACAATCTATTCTAATTCATTCATACGATCTATTCTAATTCATTCGTACGATCCATTCTATTTCATTCGTACGATCCATTCTTACTCATTCGTACGATCCATTCTAATTCATTCATACAATCCATTCTAATTCATTCATACGATCCATTCTAATTCATTCGTATGATCCATTCTAATTCCTTCGTACGATCCATTCTATTTCATTCGTATGATCCATTCTTACGCATTCGTATGATCTATTCTAATTCATTCGCACGAATGTATCCATTCTAATTCATTCGTATGATCCATTCTAATTCATTCGTACGATCCATTCTAATTCATTCGTACAATCCATTCTATTTCATTCGTACGATCGCACGATCCATTCTAATTCATTCATACGATCCATTCTAATTCATAAGTACGATCCATTCTATTTCATTCGTACGATCCATTCTAATGAAATAGAATGGATTGTACGATTGAATTAGAATGGATCGTATGAATGAATTAGAATGGATCGTGTGAAAGAATTAGAATGGATTGAATTCATTTGTACGATGCACGATCCATTCTAATTCATTCATACGATCCAATCTAATTCATTCGTACGATCCATTCTAATCCATTCGCACGAGTCATTCTAATTCATTCGTACGACGCACGATCCATTCTAATTCATTCATACGATCCAATCTAATTCATTCATACGATCCATTCTAATTAATTCGTATGTATCCATTCTAATTCATTCATACGATCCATTGATTTAGAATGGATATATTCGTGCAAATGAATTTGAATGGATCATACGAATGAGTAAGAATGGATTGTATGAATGAATTAGAATGGATCGTATGAATGAATTAGAATGGATCGTGCGAATGAATTCGAATGGATCGTGCGAATGAAATAGAATGGATACAAATGAATTAGAATGGATCATACGAATGAATTAGAATGGATCGTACGAGTGAATTCGAATGGATCGTGCGAATGAATTAGAATGGATCATACTAATGAATTAGAATGGATCGTACGAATGAATTAGAATAGATCATACGAATGAATTAGAATGGATCGTACGAATGAATTAGAATAGATCGTACGAATGAGTAAGAATGGATCGTACGAATGAAATAGAATGGATTGTACGAATGAATTAGAATGGATCGTACGAATGAATTAGAATGGATCGTGTGAAAGAATTAGAATGGATTGTATAAATAAATTAGAATAGATCGTGCGAATGAATTAGAATGGATCATACGAATGAGCAAGAATGGATCGTACGAATGAAATAGAATGGATTGTACGAATGAATTAGAATGGATCGTACGAATGAATTAGAATGGATCGTGTGAAAGAATTAGAATGGATTGTATGAATGAATTAGAATAGATCGCATGAATGAATTAGAATGGATCGTACGAATAAATTAGAATGGATCGTACGAATAAAATAGAATGGATTGTACGAATGAATTCGAATAGATCGTACGAATGAATTAGAATGGATTGAATAAGAATGAATCGTACGAATGAATTAGAATGGATTGTATGAATGAATTAGAACCAAGGAATTAGAATGGATCATACGAAGGAATTAGAATGGTACGAATGATTTAGAATGGATCGTACGAATGAATTAGTATGGATCGAATGAATGAATTAGAATGGATCGTATGCGAATGAATTAGAATGGATTGTACGAATGAATTAGAATGAATTGTATGAATGAATTAGAATGGATCGTGCAAATGAATTAGATTGGATCGTATGAATGAATTAGAATGGATCGTGCAAATGAATTAGAATGGATCGTAGGAATGAATTAGAATGGATCGTATGAATGAATTAGAATGGATCGTACAAAGGATGGATACATTCGCGCGAATGAATTAGAATGGATCTTACGAATGAATTAGAATGGATCCTATGAATGAGTAAGAATGGATCGTACGAATGAAATAGGGATTGTACGAATGAAATAGAATGGATCGTGGTAATAAATTAGAATTGATCGTGCGAATGAATTAGAATGGATCGTACGAATGAATTAGAATGGATCAAGCGTCATTCGCACGAATGAATCCATTCTAATTCATTCATAAGATCCATTCTAATTCATTCGCACAATCCAATGAATTAGAATTGATCGTGCGAATGAATTAGAATGGATCGTTTGAATGAATTAGAATGGATTGTGCGAATGAATTAGAATGGATCTTGCGAATGAATTAGAATGGATCATACGAATGAATTAGAATGGATCGCGTACAATCCATACTGCGAATGAATTAGAATGGATCGTACGAATGAATTAGAATGGATTCATTCGTGCGAATGAATTAGAATGGATCTTGCGAATGAATTAGAATGCATCGTACGAATGAATTAGAAAATATCATATGAATGAATTAGAATAGATCGTGCGAATGAATTAGAATGGATCGTATGAATGAATTAGAATGGATTGTGCGAATGAATTAGAATGGATCGTACAAATGAATTAGAATGGATAAATTAGTGTGAATGAATTAGAATGGATTGTATGAATGAATTAGATTGCATCGTATAAATGAATTAGAATGGATCGTACATATGAATTAGAATGTATCATGGATACATTCATGCGAATGAATTAGAATGGATCATACGAATGAATCAGAAAGGATCGTACGAATGAATTAGAATGGATCGTCATTCATACGATCCATTCTAATTCATTCATATAATCCATTCTAATTCATTCATACGATCCATTCTAATTCATTCGTACGATCCATTCTAATTCATTTGCACGAATGCATCCATTTTAATTCATTCATACAATTTATTCTAATTCATTCGAACGATCCATTCTAATTCATTCGTACGATCCATTCTATTTCATTAGCACGATCCATTCTAATTCATTCGCACGATCCATTTTAATTCATTCGCACGATCCATTCTAATTCATTCGTACGATCCATTCTAATTCATTCGTACAATCCATTCTATTTCATTCGTACGGTCCATTCTTACTCATTCGTACGATCCATTCTAATTCATTCGCACGAATGTATCCATTCTAATTCATTCGTACGATCCATTCTAATTCATTCGTACGATCCATTCTAATTCATTCGTATGATCCGTTCTAATTCTTTCGTACGATCCATTCTTACTCATTCGTACGATCCATTCTAATTCATTCGCACGAATGTATCCATTCTAATTCATTCATACGATCCATTCTAATTTATTCGTACGATCCATTCTAATTCATTCGCACGAATGTATCCATTCTAATTCATTCGTACGATCTATTCTAATTTATTCGCACGATCTATTCTAATTCATTGGATTGTGTGAATGAATTAGAATGGATCGTACGAATGAATTAGAATGGATCGTGCGAATGAATTAGAATGGATCGTACAAATGAATTAGAATAGATTGTGCTCTATTCTAATTTATTCGCACGATCCATTCTAAATTCACTAATACGATCCAATCTAATTCATTCATACGATCCATTCTAATTTATTCGCACGAATGTATCCATTCTAATTCATTCATACAATCCATTCTAATTCATTCGCACGAATGTATCCATTCTAATTCATTCGTACATGTATGAATGAATTAGAATGGCTCGTGCGAATGAATTAGAATAGATCGTACGAATGAATTAGAATGGATCGTACGAATGAGTTAGAATAGATACATTCATGCGAATGAATTAGAATGGATCGTACGAATGAATTAGAATGGATCGTACGAATGAAATAGAATGGATCGTACGAATGATGAATTAGAATGGATCGTATGAATGAATTAGAATGGATCGTACGAATGAAATAGAATGGATCGTACGAATAAATTACAATGGATCGTACGAATGTATTAGAATGGATCGTGTGAAAGAATTAGAATGGATTGTATGAATGAATTAGAATGGATCGTACGAATGAATTAGAATGGATTGTACGAATGAATTAGAATGGATACATTCATGCGAAAGAATTAGAATAGATCGTATGAATGAATTAGAATGGATCGTATGAATGAATTAGAATAGATATATTCATGCAAATGAATAAGAATGGATCGTGTGAATGAATTAGAATGGATCGTATGAATGAATTAGAATGGATACATTCGTGCGAATGAATGATCGTACGAAGGAATTAGAATGGATCGTACGAATGTATCCATTCTAATTCACTAGCACGATCGTACAAATTAATTAGAATGGATCGTGCGAATGAATTAGAATGGATCGTGCGTCGTACGAATGAATTAGAATGGATCGTATTAATGAATTAGAATGGATCGTGCGAATGAAATAGAATGGATCGTAAGAATGAATTACATTGCATCGTATGAATGAATTAGAATGGATCGTACGAATGAATTAGAATGGATCATACGAATGAGTAAGAATGGATCGTACTCTAATTCATTCGCACGAATGTATCCATTCTAATTCATTCATACGATCCATTCTAATTCATTCGTACGATCCAATCTAATTCATTCGCACGAATGTATCCATTCTAATTCATTCGTACGATCCATTCTAATTCATTTGCACGATCCATTCTAGTTCATTCGTACGATCCATTCTAATCCATTCGTACGATCCATTCTAATTCATTCGTACGATCTATTCTAATTCATTCGTACGATCCATTCTAATTCATTCGTACGATCCATTCTAATTCATTCGCACAATCTATTCTAATTCATTCGTACGATCCATTCTAATTCATTCGTACGATCTATTCTAATTCATTCATACGATCCATTCTAATTCATTCGCCCGAATATATCCATCCTAATTCATTCATACAATCTATTCTAATTCATTTGTACGATCCATTCTAATTCATTCGTACAATCCATTCTATTTCTTTCGTACGATACATTTTTACTCATTCATATGATCCATTCTAATTTATTCGCACGAATGTATCCATTCTAATTCATTCTTACGATCTATTCTAATTCATTCGTACGATACATTCTAATTCATTCATACAATCCATTCTATTTCATTCGTACGATCTATTCTTACTCATTCTTATGATCCATTCTAATTCATTCGCACGAATGTATCCATTCTAATTCATTCATACGATCCATTCTAATTCATTCGTACGATCCATTCAAATTCATTCATACGATCTATTCTAATTCATTCGCACGAATGTATCCATTCTAATTCATTCGTACGATCCATTCTAATTCATTCGTACGGTCCATTCTAATTCATTAGCATGATCCATTCTAATTCATTCGTACAATCCATTCTATTTCATTCGTACGATCCATTCTTACTCTTTCGTATGATCCATTCTAATTCATTCGCAACAATCCATTCTAATTCATTCGTACAATCCATTCTAATTCATTCGCACGAATGAATAAGAATGGATCGTATGAATGAATTAGAATGGATCGTACGAACAAATTAGAATGGATCGTGTGAAAGAATTAGAATGGGTCGTACGAATGAAATAGAATGGATACATTCGTGCGAATGAATTAGAATGGATCATACGAATGAGTAGGAATGGATCGTACGAATGAAATAGAATAGATTCTGCGAATGAATTAGAATGGATCATATGAATGAATTAGAATGGATCGTACAAATGAATTAGAATGGATACATTCGTGCGAATGAATTAGAATGGATCGTACGAACGAATTAGAATGGATACATTCGTGCGAATGAATTAGAATGGATCATATGAATGATTAAGAATGGATCGTACGAATGTATTCGTGCAAATGAATTAGAATGGATCGTATGTATGAATGAATTAGAATGGATCGTACGAATGAGTAAGAATGGATCGTACGAATGAATTAGAATGGATCGTACGAATGAATTAGAATGGATACATTCGTACGAACGAATTAGAATGGATCGTACGAATGAGTAAGAATGGATCATACGAATAAAATAGAATGGATTGTACGAATGAATTAGAATGGATCGTACGAATGAATTAGAAAGGATCGTGCGAATGAATTAGAATGGATCGTGATAATGAATTAGAATAGATCGTACGAATGAAATAGAATGGATCGTACGAATGAAATAGAATGGATCGTACGAATGAATTAGAATGGATCATACGAATGAATTAGAATGGATACATTCGTGCGAATGAATTAGAATGGATCATACAAATGAATTAGAATGGATCGTGGGAATGAATTAGAATGGATCGTGCGAATGAATTAGAATGGATCGTATGAATGAATTCGATTGGATCGTATGAATGAATTAGAATGACGATCCATTCGTACTCATTTGTATGATCCATTCGTATCCATTCTAATTCATTCGTACGATCGAATTAGAATGGATACATTCGTGCCAATGAATTAGAATGGATCGTATCAATTAATTAGATTGGATCGTATTAATGAATTAGAATGGATCATAAGAATATATTAGAATGGATCGTACAAAGGAATTAGAATGGATACATTTGTGCGAATGAATTAGAATGGATCGTATGAATGAATTAGATTAGATCGTATGAATGAATTAGCATGGATCGTGCTAATGAATTAGAATGGAACGTACGAGTGAATTAGAATAGATTGTGCAAATGAATTAGAATGCATCGTATGAATGAATTAGAATGGATAAATTCGTGCGAATGAATTAGAATGGATTGTATGTCGTACGATCCATTCTTACTGATTCGCACAATCCATTCTAATTCATTAATACGATCCATTCTAATTCATTTGTACGACGCATGATCCATTCTAAATCATTCATACGATCCAATCTAATTCATTCATATGATCCATTCTAATTCATTCGTATGATCCATTCCAATTCATTCGCACGATCCATTCTAATTCATTCGTACGATCCATTCCAATTCATTCGTACGATCCATTCTAATTCATTCGCACGATCAATTCTAATTCATTCATACAATCCATTCTAATTCTTTCACACGATCCATTCTAATTCATTCGTACGATCCATTCTAATTCATTCGTACAATCCATTCTATTTCATTCCAACGATCCATTCTTACTCATTCGTACGATCAATTCTAATTCATTCGTACGATCCATTCTAATTCATTCGTAAGATCGATTCTAATTCATTCGTACGATCCATTCTAATTCATTCGAACGATCCATTCTAATTCATTCGCACGAATGTATCCATTCTATTTCATTCGTACGATCCAGATCCATTCTAATTCATTCGTACGATCCATTCTAAATCATTCGTATAATCCATTCTATTTCATTCGTACGATCCATTCTTACTCATTCGTACGATCCATTCTAATTCATTCGTGCGAATGAATTAGAATGGATCGTATGAATGAGTCAGAATGGATCATACGAATGAAATAAAATGGATTGTACGAATGAATTAGAAGGGATTCATTCGTGCGAATGAATTAGAATGGATCGTGCGAATGAATTAGAATGGATCGTATGAATTAGAATGGATACATTCGTATGAATGAATTAGAATGGATCGTGCGAATGAATTAGAATGGATCATACGAATGAATTAGAATGGATCGTATGAATGAATTAGAATAGATCGTACGAATGAATAAGAATGGATCGTACGAATGAATTAGAATGGATACATTCATGCGAATGAATTAGAATGGATCGTATGAATGAATTAGATTGGTTCGTATTAATGAATTAGAATGGGTCGTACGAATGAATTAGAATGGATCGTGCTAATGAGTAAGAATGGATCATATTCTAATTCGTTCGTACGATCCATTCTAATTCATAAGTATGATTCATTCTAATTCATTCATACGATCCATTCTAATTCATTCGCACGAATGTATCCATTCTAATTCATTCGTACGATCCATTCTAATTCATTCGCACGAATGTATCCATTCTAATTCCTTCGTACGATCCATTATAATTCATTCATACAATCCATTCTAATTCATTCGCACGATCTATTCTAATTCATTCGCACGATCCATTCTAATTCATTCGTACGATCCATTCTAATTAATTCGTATGATCTATTCTAATTCATTGGTACGATCCATTCTAATTCATTCATACGATCCAATCTAATTTATTCATATGATCCATTCTAATTTATTCATACGATCCATTCTAATTCATTCGTATGATCCATTCTAATTCATTCGCACAAATGTATCCATTCTAATTCATTCGTACGAGCCATTCTAATTCATTCGCATGATCCATTCTAATTCATTCATACAATCCATTCTATTTCATTCGTACGATCCATTCTAATTCATTCATATGATTCATTCTAATTCATTAATACGATCTATTCTAATTCATTCATATGATCCAATCTAATTCATTCATACGATCCATTCTAATTCATTCGTACAATCTATTCTAATTCATTCGTACGATCCATTATAATTCCTTCGTACGATCCTTTCTAATTCATTCGTACGATCCATTCTAATTCATTCGTACAATCCATTCTATTTCATTCGTACGATCCATTCTTACTCATTCGTACGATCCATTCTAATTCATTCTAACAATCCATTCTAATTCCTTCGTACGAATGAATTAGAATGGATCGTACGAATGAATTAGAATGGATACATTTATGCGAATGAATTAGAATGGATCATACGAAGGAATTAGAATGGATCGTACGAATGAATTAGAATGGATCGTACGAATAAATTAGAATGGATCATACGAATGAGTAAGAATGGATCGTACGAATGAAATTGAATGGATCGTACGAATAAATTAGAATGGATCGTACGAATGAATTAGAATGGATCGTACGAATGAATTAGAATGGATCGTATGAATGAATTAGAATGGATCGTACGAATGAAATAGAATGGATCGTACGAATGAATTAGAATGGATCGTACGAATGAATTAGAATGGATCGTACAAATGAATTAGAATGGATCGTACAAAGGAATTAGAATGGATCGTACAAAGGAAATATAATGGGTCGTACAAAGGAATTAGAATGGATCGTACAAAGGAATTAGAATGGATACATTCGTGCGAAAGAATTAGAATAGATCGTATGAATGAATTAGAATGGATCGTATGAATGAATTAGAATGGATATATTCGTGCAAATGAATTAGAATGGATTATACGAATGACTAAGAATGGATTGTATGAATGAATTAGAATGTATCGTATGAATGAATTAGAATGGATCATGTGAATGAATTCGAATGGATCGTGTGAATGAAATAGTGTGGGTGCAAATTTTGGCAAGAAGTCTGCAAAAAGCAGGACCCACCGGCCCTGCCTAGTGGGCCCCCGAACACTACAGCAGGACCCACCGGCCCCGCCTGGTGGGCCCACGAAGACTACAGCGGGACCCACCGGCCCTGCCTGGTGGGCCCACAAAGACTACAACGGGACCCACCGGCCCTGCCTGGTGGGCCCAATAGCCTGTGGAATCCCCCAGGAGACGGTAGCGGGGCCCACCAGATTTACCTGGTGGATCCCCAGATGCTGCAGCAGAAACCACCATTTACCACCAGAGAATCCTATAAATAGCAGAGCCTTCGAATGTAATAGAGGCCCGAAAATTCTGATTTCCACTCTTAGATCTGGTTTTCAGAATCCAGAGCTCTGGAATTTCACAGCTTCCCATCTTCCACCTCTCTTTGATCTTCTTCTCTCCTTCGAAGAGATCAGAGTGTTTTCAGTGATACTCGGCCTATCAAGATCACTTCGATATAAGTGTTAGTGAATTTGGGTTGCTCCCTATAGCACGGAGACGTAGGCTTCGGCTGAACTCCGAGATCATATCTCTCGTGTCAAATCTCTGATTGTATCTCTCTCTCTGTTTGCATATCGAAAGAAACGACTTCAATCAATAGATCAAGCAGCGATCTCTTCTACTCCAAACCTCAATTGACTGGTGAGGCGAGGTCTTCGGGTCGGCACGAAGATTTTCCCCCACAGTTTGGCACCGTCTGTGGGATCCGAGCGAAAAGTCAAGTTCTCTCCACTACTACTAGATCAGTTGAGCCTACAACCGATCTTTGATAGCCAAACTTCCTCGCCCCCTCGGTTGATCAGACAACTGATCGGACGTTGGCATTCTTGTTGCACCCATCGCTCTCTGAATGGCGAAAACTAAGCACCAGGGTCAACCAGAAGGAAGTAACACTCAACAACAAGCTCGTCCTGAGACTCGATCAATGAGTCAAAGGCTCAATATCGAACAGCCCCTTGCTATTCCTGAGATGGGGGTTCGTTCGGGGAGTGGGAGATTTGTCGATCGACCTATCGCCCATCCCGCACGACAGTCGATTGGGCAAACTGCCCCCGCTTCTGCTGAAGACCCTCCATCGACCTACCAGATCTCTGCGGTCGACTTCCAACTGCTCCAATTGGCGAAGCAAAACGCCACCCTCACCGCTGAGAGGGATGCCCTTAAGAAAGCAGCTTCCGAGGCTGGGATCGCTCTTCCAATCCCCTCTACAAGTGAGAGGGTCAATCTTCCTCGACATTCAATCCACTCCGAGCAACGGAGGTCAATGGGTACTGCTGCCCTCGAGAGGATTCGACGCGACCCAACTCCCTCTGCTGCCCCCTGGAAGTAGAGTGTTTGGGACCGCCTCGACGACGAGTCCTCCCAATCATCTTCTGGTCGCAACTGCGATAGGAAGGCTCCTTCAAAGCCCGATATACCAAGGAGACACCAGATGAAAGGCGCTCCTTCAAAGAGTAGAATCTCCCCTTCCATTCTATTTCAACGTGGACTTGGATCGGACCTTCGACACCGGCTTCAACCAGCGAATACTTCAATGCCTGAGCAAGACCTTGCGATCTTGCCTCTCGACCCACATCTAGGTCGAGGACATGGTCGCAGGGATGGGTATTCCTCCGTCGGACCTCTCCATCGAAGCCTCTTCGAGTCAACTTTTCCGAGGGGATGGAGAACTCCTATCCTCCCCAAATTCAACTGCATCAAAGGAGATCCGACTCTCCATATACTTGCCTTTAAGCAAGCCCTGACACCACACGAAGAAGAGAACAACGTACTTTGTCGCACTTTTGCCGGAAGTCTCGATGAGCCATCACTCGACTGGTATCACAATCTCTGAGTTGGGTCCATCACCCAGTTCGGGGTTTTGGCTAACCTCTTTGTGCAGCACTATCAACTCAATCTGAAGCCAGAGAAGAAGCTCGATTCCCTCTATCGGCTAAGGATGGGTGCTGACGAGACTCTCCGTAATTTCATAAGGAGATTTCGCAACGAGCATGCTACTCTCTCTGGGAGACATCTGGATGACGAAGCCATCATGTTGGCTTTCCAGAATACCCTCCGCTTCGATCTACACATCTACAACGATTTCATCCGCAATCCCCCTCCTTCTCTGGGTGCTATGTTCGATCGAATCTAGAGAGAGATCGAGGTTGAAGATGATCAAGTCGCTCGCAAAGGGTGAGAAATGAAGCGAAGACCGGCGGAAAGAGATGCTCCAAAGTATGCTGCTAAAGCCCACAATACTGAGGCAGCAGCCCCTCCAGCCAACAAGCGATCAAAGAATGACGGACGTCGATCTCCAACAAAGACCACTTTCACTGAGTGGAATTTACCAGTCGAGCAGATATTCGACCACATTCAACACGACGAGTACCTTCGAAGGCCCAATCCGCTTCAGCCAAACTCAAAATTCACGGCTGACAAAACGGTTTACTGCGACTTCCATCGAAGTCATGGCCATTCCATCGATCGGTGCTATCGGCTGAAATTCCATCTTGAAGACTTATTGCGAGAAGGCCACCTTCAAGAGTTCGTCAAAGGCGGACAAGATCAACGTCGAGCCTCTGCAAAGGGGAAAGAAGCATGTTGGATTCATCAAATCTCCTCCAACCGGCAACCTATCTCTGTGAATGCCAACGTCTTTGGTATTCATGGAACATTGCACAATCAAACTTTGACCGGGAAGAAAGTGGATCGGCAAGTTCGACGCATCTTCCACGTTCGTTCTGCTGCGAACAAGGAGGATACCTGGATCGAGAAGCCTATCGAAGGTTTGGCTTGGCCATCCATTGTTTTCAACGACTCCGACCTTCAAGGAGTTCATACTCCCCACCGAGACCCTCTGGTCTTGAAACTCCTCATCGACGGAAGCACTGTCAACCGGATCCTCATCGACACCGGGAGCTCCATCGATATTATGTTCTCGGATTGCTTCAAACATCTGGGACATAGATACTCAAGCCTCGACATCGTCCCGACCGTGATCACTGGCTTCAATGGCGAATAAAGCATCACGGTGGGAGAATCGAGATTCACACTCGATCTTAGCCGAGAGACTCGAGTCTCGGTGAGATTTGCAATAGTCAAAGGAGTGTCTAGCTACAACGCCATCCTCGGGCGACCATTCCTCCACCAGATCAATGCCATCTCCTATTCTTATCACCAACTACTCAAGTTTGCAACGGGAGAAGGCATCGTCTGCATTCGAGGCGATCAGCAAGCTGGGAGGTCTTGTGAGGCTGCTGCGGCTAAAACAGATCGAAAGATCAATATTGCTCCTCCAAAGCGGCCGCAAGACGAAATTGGTCCTTCCAAATAGCAATCAAAGGAGATTCCGCTGACCGAACCCCCACCAATCGAATGGGAAGCCTCACCTTCAATTAAAGAAATCATCCCTATCAATATCGGCAGCGGAGATCTCCATCAACAAACTTTCATTGGTACCGGTCTTAGCGACGCAGAAGCGCAAGACATGGTATCCTTCCTTTAGTCCAATATCGACGTCTTCGCCTGGTGTTTTGAAGACATGCCTGGGATTAATCCAGATGACGCCTACCACCGGCTCGCGATCAAGGAAGAGGTAAAGCCTGTCAAGTAAAAGTCACGCACCATCCGACCAGAGCTACAAATTGCCGTTCAAGAAGAGATCACCAAGCTACTCGCAGCAGGCTTTATCCGTGAAGTACAATATCCTACTTGGATCTCTAACATAGTTGCTGTTCCTAAAAAGAATGGGAAGGTCAGAGTCTGCATCGACTTCATTAATCTCAACAAAGCGTGTCCCAAAGACCCATTCCCCATGCCAAGGATTGATAGACTCGTCGATGCCACTGCTGGCCACGAGCTATTGTCTTTCATGGATGGGTACTATGGATACAATCAAATTCCACTTCATCCGGACGATCAAGAGAAGACATGTTTTGTGACTAGCCGAGGTCTCTACTGCTACAATGTAATGCCATTCGGCCTCAAAAATATTGGATCCACCTATCAAAGGTTAGTCACAAAGATGTTCGAAGATTAGATCGGTCGCAACGTCGAAGTCCACGTCGATGATCTCCTCACAAAGAGTTCCCTTCGAGGAAAACATATGTCTGATCTGGCAGAAACCTTTCAAGTCCTCCGAAAGTATCGCATGAAGCTCAATCCTGCCAAGTGCGCTTTAGGAGTTCAATCGGGTAAATTTCTGGGTCACCTTGTGACCAGAAGAGGTATTGAAGCTAACCCCGACCAAATTCGAGCTATCCTCGACATGCCATCACCTACCAATCGGAAGGAAGTGCAATGCCTCACTGGAAGACTTGCTGCCCTCAATCGGTTCATCTCAAAGTCCTCCGACAAGTGTAAGCCTCTTTTCGACAAGCTACGAAAGGTAGATACATCGGGATGGAGTCCTGTTTGTGAAGAAGCTTTTCAAGGCATCAAGAAATATCTGGTGCAAGCTCCTATCCTGACTGCTCCACTTCCAAAAGAAGACTTGTGGCTCTACCTCGCCGTGACCGATCAAACAATCAGTGCGGTCCTAGTCAGTAGAAGAGAAGGCGTCGAGCATCCATTCTATTATATCAGCCACACTCTTCTTCCGGCTGAAACTCACTACTCAAAAACTGAGAAGGTCATTCTGGCCTTGCTCACTGCATCACGTCGCCTTCAACCTTACTTCGTCTCCCACCAGATCACTGTCATTTCAGAACACCCGCTCAAAGATATCGTTGACAAAGCCGGTCGAGCTGGCCGAATAACCAAATGGGTGATCGAAATGAGTGCCTTGGGGATTCAGTTTGAATCTCGCACTTCCATCAAAGGTCAAGCTGTTGCTGATTTTCTAGCTGACTTTCCAGTTGAAGACCCCATCACTTGGGAAGAAGATGTCGATATGCGCTTAGAAGATAAGGATAATCCTCCAATCAATCTTGCAGCATAATTTGATCCAAGTCTCGAGGCTATTGCTGCAGCTCCTCTATGGACGCTTTACACTGATGGAGCTTCAAGTGCGATCGGTTCGGGAACTGGGATAGTCTTGGTATCCCCCGAACTTGATCATCTACAGAAGGCCACTCTTCTCGGATTCAATGCCACCAACAACGAAGCTGAATATGAAGCACTCATTTCTGGACTCGAAATGGCAAAATCCCTGGGGGTAGATCGAATCATCGCCTACAGCGATTCTCAACTGATCATAAGGCAAATCAATGGAGAGTATGCAGCTCGAGAAGAAAGAGTGCAACTCTATTTGGCCTTAGTACGACGTCTTCAACAGTGTTTTACTAATGCCGAATTCATTCAAATCCCAAGAGCAGAGAACCGAGAAGCAGATGCCTTAGCCAATGCTGCCTCAGTTCTTGGAGACTCACTCGGAGGAAGGCAAATACAGATCGATTATCAAGAAGTGCTCAAGACCATCCCCGATCAATAGATCCTTGCTACTACAAAGAGATCTGGGGGTGGAGATCAATTGATGTTGAATCTTGCTATTGCAAATGAACTTGAAGACTGGAGACAGTCAATTTTTGACTTCTTCAAATATGGCAAAGTACCAGAAGATCCCAATCAAGCCCGAAGACTTCAAAGGAAACTTCCTTGCTATACTATTCAAGGAGAAGATCTATATTTCAAATCTCACAACGGGATGTTGCTCAAGTGCCTTGGTCCCGAGCAAGCACAAACAATCCTAATTGATATCCACTCTAAAGCTTGTGGGAATCATTCGGGAGGAAGATCTCTTGAAGCCAAGACGAAGCTACAAGGTTACTACTGGCCAACAATGGCAAGGGATGCTCAGCAAGTTGTTCAAAGATGCGAGCCATGCCAATGACACGCTCGAGCTATCCATCTCCCTGCAGATGAGCTTTATCAACTATCAAGTCCATGGCCTTTCCATCAATGGGGGTTGGATTTCTTGGGCCCATTCCCACCAACTCCGAGCAAGAAAAAGTATCTACTGCTGGCAACAGATTACTTCACCAAATGGGTTGAAGCTGTGCCACTTTTCCGAGAGACCGATGATGAAGTGATCAAATTCATCCGACACAACATCTTCTTAAGGTTTGGTACACCTCAAGTTCTTGTTGCTGACAATGGAGCTCAATTTGACTCCGACAAGTTTTGAGAGTTCTGCCTGAACAACGGGATCAAACTCTTCTATTCAACTCCAAGATATCCTCAGTGCAACGGTCAAGCTGAAGCCTCCAATAGAGCTATTCTTGGTATACTCAAGAAGAAACTCAATGACAATAAAGGATTATGGGAACAAGTCCTACCTGAAGTTCTCTGGGGATATCGCACAACTCCGAGAAGATCCACAGGGTTCTCACCTTTCTGTCTGACATATGGATCGGAAGCAGTACTCCCAACAGAAAACATATCAAGTACTCTGAAGACCAGGGCAGTTGAAGAAGGAATCAATGAAGAGCTTCGGATCAATGATCTAGACTTCTCTGAAGAACTACGAAACCAAGCTTCCCTTCGTGTGGTCAAGTACCAACAGAAGATCAAACGAGCCTATGATAAAAAAGTCTACAAACGGCAATTCCCAATCGATAGTCTAGTCCTTAGAGCAGTCTTCTACAATACAAAGGAACATAGCAGTGGGAAGCTTGCTCCCAACTGGGAAGGTCCATATATTATCGAATCAGTTGGAGGCAAAGGCTCTTATCGACTGATCTCACCAGAAGGAGATAGATTACCACGAGCTTGGAATTCTAGGCACCTCAAACTGTTCTATCCATGATGTAAATTCCATGATAAATGAAGTTCTCTTTCAAATGTTCAAATGTGCAAGTGTTCAGCTTTTCTATTCAAGTTCTAAAGCAGTTTCAAATTATTCATATTCAAGTTACCAGGTCTTTTAACAAGTTTGGGTGTTAGAGTTATGACTCAACCCCTTACTGGCAAATGTTAAAATTATTTCAGGTTATCATTCAAAACAACCTTCAAGTCACTAGTCGGTTTAACAAGTTGGGGAGTTTGTGTTGCGACACTACCCCTTACTTACAAATGTTAAACTGACCTTCAATTTCAATATTCAAATTCAATCAATTTCGACATCGTCTAACAGGTTTGGGTGTTTGAGTTGCGACTCAACCCCTCACATACAATTGTTACACGAATTCAAATTCAATTTTCAAGTTACAACAAGTTTGGATAATCGAGTCGCGACTCGACCCCTTACATTCAAAAGATTGTATCCATTCCACATTTCAATGTTATCTAGAACATGATATTCGAAGACGTTCAATACAAGAGACATCCAACTTTCAAACACCAAAAAGATTTCTATTATCAAAAAATTGCCGAGTACAGGAGTGAGCCTTTTCATATCACAAGTTTACAAAGTACAACAAAGAAAGAAGATAGAAATACATCAGGGTTTAGCCACACTGGGAGCGCGCGACTTCTCTCCTTCGGATCCGCCTCGAGCTTTGCTCGCCGCAGAAGCCTTGGAAGATCGTACACTACTAGCATGGGCCCTAAGTGCTTCCACCGCTTTCTCAGTCTTCTCTCTGTAACTCGCGCATTCACTTCGCATGTGCTCTAACTCTTTCTTGAGAGCCTCTTCTTTGGCAGCAAAGGCATTACTCTGAGCAGCAAGCTGCTCCTTCAATTCCTTATTTTTAGCTACGCGGTCATAGGACAAGGTCTCTACCTTGGAGAGTCGAGTCTTCAGAGACTCGAGCTCATGACCCCGAGCCTCGTAACCTTCCTGCCACGTCTTGCTTTCCAGCTTCTCCTTGCGAAGATCCTCGATCTTGGCCTTGAGAGACTCTTCCTTCGAATGCAGTACCTCCCTCAGCTTATCTATTTCCTCGTGGGCAGCCTCCAGTTCAGCTGTCAAACGGGACACCTCAGATGAAGCCTCCCGTTCTCCTGCCTTCCTGGAGAGCTTGCGCGCAAATTTCAAAACTGCTGAATTCTGCAAACAGACAAAAAGAGTTAGAATAATTTTGAAGAAACAACTCAAATGATTGATCAAGCAGATGCACATACTACTACTTCAAGCCGATCAAAGGCTTCATCCAGGGTAGCTTCCGGAAGGTTGCAAAGCTTCCGGATCACACCAGTGGGATGATTGATGTCAACCTCACCAAAATTATTTATCTTCTGAGTAGAGCCAGCAAGTGTACCTACAATCAACACAAGGGTTCATAAAGTCAGAATAAGTTCAAACTTTGTAGATATGGTAATCAAGGTGGCAAGATAGTCTGAATACCTGAGGCATCTACCCTAGGAGCCTTTCCCTTCCCTTGGTCGGAGCTCTTACCCTTGGAGGTAGTTTTCTCCCTAGCGGGGGTTGGCTTCGGTTGAGGTTGGGGAGTCCCATCCCCCACTCGACTTCCTCTCTCCAAGTGAATAGGAGAGGGAGCATCCTGGGGAGGTGAGGCACCTCCTTCCTCTTGTCGTCCAGGCGACTGCTGCATCTCAGCCACAAGCGTCGTCGTCTCATCTGCCAAAGAACGCAACGGAGGAGGAGGCTGTTCAACCTCCAGGCCTCCACTTGCGGTCATGCCCTCAAGGCGAGGAACGTCTGGAAGAATTTGGTCGAGAGGCGTGGGATTGCTTCCAACCCCACCACTCCCAGAAAACTTAATCTTGAAGCGCACTGGACGCTTCTTCAAATCTTCAAAATGGTAGACGGGCTGTGCCTTCTTGCCGTCGCCCTCCACATCCATAACCTCCTCCATACGACGGGCTTTAGCCTCGTCAATGAGGATGGATTGCGAGTCCACATCGTCCCCACCAGTGGGGGTGGGAGGAATTTCTTCCTCGCCACCCCCATGTCCTTGACCACCATCAGTGGGGGTGGGAGGAATTTCTTCCTCACCACCCCCATTTCCCCCATCTTTGTTAAGTCTCCAAATAATGCATTTTATCGCTTGTTTCGGACTGCATTATCGTCACTTTCTTACGTAAAACTTTTCATATACTCGTAAAGTGCATCATTGCCTTTGCACCACTGGATAGTAGACTTTAATACAGACATAACGGTATATTGGATTGCACTCATATGATACATGTATGAAAAATACAGAGCCTGATAGTCCAAATTAATATTTTTTATCGATAGTTGCACCGTAACCTTACACGCGTCATTTCATGTGTACTTTTCAGGGAACTGACCCGGTACTCGACGCAGTCAGAAAGAAGGCAACATGATAGAGCGATGGATAGGCTCACGACAATTCAATGGAGGATGCACAAGATGTTTTGAAGCAGTTTCTGAGGAACAATGGAGCAAAGGCCAAGTACATGATTTGGCGGAGAATTGACTTCATCGGGCGGACGAATTGCATGATGTGAACAAGAGAAGACCCCCGGACATTCTACGCAGCTTAATGAGGCATGATGGTGACTTGCAGATGTGGCACGGAGAAAGCCCTAATCTCCACCCGCAACCGAAAGCAGACTGACCCCACCTATCCCTGGCATCAAACCCAATTCTATCTCACTGACCCGTAGCCGTCCCTAGCTCCCATACTCATGCACGCATGCACGTACCTATTCCAATTAGAGCTAGCAATTTTAGACCCGATACGAACCCAACACGACCCGACCCATTGTCACCCCTAATTCCAATTAATCATATGCAAGCAAAACCAAGCCCAACTCCGCATCCGTCCCGTCCACTTAATAGCAGTCGTCCCATGCCCATCACATGCCTCCCGGCCGGTGCACCCAAGGCCATGCATGCATTCACTCTAAACCGAAACCCATCAGCTCCTCCTCTCTTTCCTCTCCAATGATCACAGCCATCCGACCCGGCCATCCCATGCATGCAACAGCCACACCTAAACCCGTGCACCACTGCACCCAGCTCCCGTGCACAACCGTCCATGCACGGCTGAGAACCCATGCGCCCATCCAAAGCCAATCCCAGCCGCCCATGTTTCTCATAAAACCCGATCACAACCGGCCGTTCTACACCATCCACAGCCAACTCGGTGACCCATCTCTCTCTCCCTCCCACCATCACAGCCGTCCGATGGCATGCAGGCTTTAAAACCGGAACCCATCAGAAGACCCGCTCTCTCCGGGATCCTCTCTCTAAACCGAATCCCGGACGTCCCTCTCTCACCGAGCCATGCACGCAACAGCCCCGACCCGATCGCGAACTGAATCCCGGACGTCTCTCTCTCTTCCCTCCCGTCTCTATTATTTCTCTCTCTCCCGTTTCCGTTTCTCTCTCTAAACAGACCCAGCGGCCCGAGATTACAGTCAACTGCCTCCTAACCACTCTCCTGGTTTCTCTCTCTAAAACCGAACACCTCTCTCTCTATCGTTCCCGTTTCTCTCTTTCCTTATCTCTCTACCCGATCATCTCTCTTTCTCCTTGCCTAATCCGCATCCCGTCTCCTACTCTTTCGCTCTCTAACCTATCTCTCGCCCGTCTGCGGTTTTCTCTCAAGACCGAAACCCTCTCTCTCTCTTTCCGATTGGAAAGCATCACGGTCGTTCGGTGTATCAAACTGGACCTCTTCTCTATATAAGGGGGTCCCAACATCATCACAGGGGGATCCGAACTTTTTCCACCATCTAAGCCCGAACCTTCATCACCACCACCCGAACCATCAACCCGAACATCATCAGACCATCTTCCATCACCCCCGGACTTTCATCGACCCTACATCGCCTCATCATCTTCACCACCATTCCGACCAAGCATCTACGAGCCACGCTTGCCGAAGTCACGCCGCACTCCATCATCCTTGCCGTGGAAGACAATCATCGCACGACACCGTCATCATCGTCGCACGTCGTCACCATCGCCGGAAGCTGTCGTCCACGAGCGCCATCCTTCATATTTTTTCATTAATGGAGTTTGCGCGCACTTATGCTTTTCTGTTGAATTTTATAAACATGCACGGCTAAACCCCTAGCTAAGGCTATGGGGGATGCCTAGTAGTTATTATGTGTTTCTTTGATCAGTAATAATGTTTTAATTGTCTTATGATTGAATCCTATATGAATGACACTATTCTAAGATGTATGGCATCTAGCTTGCAAATTTGTTTGATTTCGTATCGACTCCGGGCATACGTAATGCTTGCGAATCCCAGTGGCTTGATGACACGAGCTTCACGAGTCTCTCGTCATATGCTTTTTAATCTATTTTAGTATGATAGATGCATATCTTTAGAAATCGATGCATGTGTACAAGTCCTTTTGATTGCACATCGACTCCGGGCATGTGCAATGCTTAAAGACCTCTGTAGCATGCGTCCGAACTTAATTTTCATGCTATCATCATATATAGTTACTGATCAAAAGAATACATAAGATACTACTAGGTTGAACCCGGATGCCTTAGCCTCATCTCCATCGTAACCTCTTTAATTAATTGCAATATTTAGTTTTTTTTTTAATTTAGAATTGTAGTTTTATTCTCTCGTGCTCCACTCTCAGTGGAAAACCCTGATTTGCACTCACGTCACGCACTGTCACCACATTAGTTCCAATTAGTCCTTCAGTCCCTGTGGAATCGACCTCGGACTCACCGAGATTACTACTTCGCTACACACCCTATACTTGGGGTTAAATTGCACTTTTTAGTCCCTTAATTAGGACTACTTAAAGTTGTAGCAATCTTCATCATCTTCATCATCTCCATCATCTTCGTTATCGTTACCGTCGTCGCCACCCTCATCCTCTTCACCTCCACCTTCCTCTTCTCTCTCTTCTTCCTCTTCTTCTTCTTCCCCCTTTTTCTCTTCATCTTTCTTCTCCTCCTCCTCAACAGAGACTTTCCTTTTCTTCTTTGCCGGGCCTTGGCGACTGATCACCAGTTTCTCCTCTGAGGGTAATGCACGCCTGGCCCCGTACGCCTTCTTCTCGACCCGGATGTTTCTAACAATTTTACCGGATTGAGGGTCCTCCTCATAATCGGAATAGATGACTTCGTTATCTTCATAACGAACCTTCGATCGATGGAGGTGGTTGGCATTGCCGTGTCGAACCGGGCAATTCGAGAATTGCTTCCACGATCGAGTCCCGCATGTCAGCTCCAGAAAGAGATTGTCAATAGCCCCCACTCGCTCCGAAGACCACGAGAGAGCTCCTCCTGCACAGTACATATCTACCTCTTGGTGCACCTTATACTGGGGAGTCTCAGGTACCGACAGAGGAGTCCACGTGCCGGACACCGATAGCGGCCAGTCAGTGTAGAGCTTGTCCGAGCCGATAGTGTCAATAATCGGCCGAAGGGCAGAGACACCCGTTATATTGTAGAATGGGCTATCTTTCCTCCAGGCCCATCGATAATGATAGAAGAAATACCCCAGCTCGATCCGGGCTACTTCACCATCAGGGAGGCTGGAATAATATTCCCTGAGTTCCTTCTGGAAGTCCGACTCTACGCGACAGAAAGCGTAGATGATCCTCCAGGCGTTTCCAGTGACCTGCCCGGGACAAAGACCAGAGGTGTTCAGCAACCTCGCGGCAAAAGGCGGCAATAGAAGGCGCAGTCCACAGTTGAGCTGGCCAATGGTGATGATGGTTCCCATCACTTGCTCCTTGCTCGCGTACGAGACGAAGATTGTCCGCCTGTCGACGCCAAAAGCGGATAGAACTCCCGGAAGCGCTGGACGAGACTTTCCCTCTGTGAAACATGCTAGCAACTTCTGCAGCTTCTCCCTCTTCACGTCTGTAAGTTTGCCACCGATGTTATACCCAAACTCCGATTCCGCCGACAGAGGCAGCTGCGGGCAAAGAACAAACCTTGCTTTGGGGATATGCTCCGGACGAGAAGGTGCAGAAGCAAACCCCACTCCCTGGTGCCTCTTGCCCAATTGACCAAGTTCGATCAACTCAGCCTTGCCTTTGCCACGGCCTTTTGGGACAGACGAGACTTCAACAATTTTCTTCCCCTTCCTCTTGGGAGGAACTGCACTCTTCTTCGAATTACCGGAGGAGGCCATTCGATCGATCGAAAAAAGAGAAGGACAGGGAAACAAAGATCGAGAAGATTGAAAGCAAAAGGCTCTGGACTTCGAAAATTTTCTGAAAGCGTGGGGCGAAAATGACAGCCAGAGAAGCTTAAGTATCCTGAGGGAATTAGACGCACAAATCGAGATGACACGTGTCGCCACCATATCAAATCGCGTGTTTTTGAAGGTACACCTGGCATCAATCCGTAGCAAGCGCAAAACCAGGCGAACCGTCGGACCAGACGAAGCGTCAGACCGATCGGTCTACGTAAACCAACGGTCCAAGCAAACCACCGGTCCGAGTGAACCGGACCGCCGGTTCAAAACCGCATTCGGGCAAACCGAAGATTCAAAGCAGAAACAATCGAACTCTATCAATATTCAAGACTCTGCCGAAGATCAAAAGAGGAGAACAAGCTATACCACTTCTTCAAAAGTACAGGTTCAAGACTTAGACCTGATCGGCTGGATTTAACCGATCGGTCAAACTTGATCGATCGGTTAAATTCATTCGATCGGTCGATTTTCTACTGGATCAGGCAAAAAACTTGTGTTTTTTGCCGATCACCAAAACCTTGACCGGCTGATTTTAGCCGATCGGTCAAACTTGACCGATCGGTCAAAATCAACCGATCGGTCGATTTTCTACTAGATCAGGCAAAAAACTTGTGTTTTTTGCCGATCACCAAAACCTTGACCGGCTGATTTTAGCCGATCGGTCAAACTTGACCGATTAGTCAAAATCAACTGATTGGTCGATTTTCTACTGGATCAGGCAAAAAACTTGTGTTTTTTGCCGATCACCAAAACCTTGACCGGTTGATTTTAGCCGATCGGTCAAACTTGACTGATCGGTCAAAATCAACCGATCGGTCGATTTTCTACTGGATCAGGCAAAAAACTTGTGTTTTTTGCCGATCACCAAAACCTTGACCGGTTGATTTTAGTCGATCGATCAAAATCAACCGATCGGTCGATTTTCTACTGGATCAGGCAAAAAACTTGTGTTTTTTGACCGATCACCAAAACCTTGACCGGCTGATTTTAGCCGATTGGTCAAACTTGACCGATCGGTCAAACTTGACCGATCGGTCAAAATCAACCGATCGGTCGATTTTCTACTGGATCAGGCAAAAAACTTATGTTTTTTGCCGATCACCAAAACCTTGACCGGCTGATTTTAGCCGATCGGTCAAACTTGATCGATCGGTCAAAATTAACCGATCGGTCGATTTTCTACTGGATCAGGCAAAAATTTTGTGTTTTTTACCAGATCACTCAATCCCTGACCGTCTAATTTTAACCGATCGGTCGATTTTCTACTGGATCGGGAAAAAAACTTATGTTTTTTGCCGATCACCCAAACCTTGACCGGCTGATTTTAGCCGATTGGTCAAACTTGACCGATCGGTCAAAATCAACCGATCGGTCGATTTTCTACTGGATTGGGCAAAAAACTTATGTTTTTTTTTTGCCGATCACCCAAACCTTGACCGGCTGATTATAGCCGATCGGTCAAACTTGACCGATCGGTCAAAATCAACCGATCGGTCGATTTTCTACTGGATCAGGCAAAAAACTCTGTTTTTTGACCGATCACTCCAACCCTGACCGGCTGATTTTAGCCGATCGGTCAAATTTGACCGATCGGTCAAAATCAACTGATCGGTCGATTTTCTACTGGATCAGGCAAAAAACTCTATTTTTTGACCGATCACTCCAACCCTGACCGGCTGATTTTAGCCGATCGGTCAAACCTGACCGATCGGTCAATTTTGACCGATCGGTCAAATTTGACCGATCAGTCTATTTTTTCGCTAACACTCGACAAATCTCCTCCGCATGTGTGACAGGGGGTCGTTAGCTTTGCACCACGAGTCCAAGCCAGCCAAGGAGGCCTCTTAGCTAACTTGGAGGGGGTAACTGTGGGTGCAAATTTTGGCAAGAAGTCTGCAAAAAGCGAGACCCACCGGCCCTGCCTGGTGGGCCCCCGAAGACTACAGCGGGACCCACCGGCCCCGCCTGGTGGGCCCACGAAGACTACAGCGGGACCCACCGGCCCTGCCTGGTGGGCCCACGAAGACTACAACGGGACCCACCGGCCCTGCCTGGTGGGCCCAATAGCCTGTGGAATCCCCCAGGAGACGGTAGCGGGGCCCACCAGCTTTACCTGGAGGATCCCCAGATGCTGCAGCAGAAACCACCATTTACCACCAGAGAATCCTATAAATAGCAGAGCCTTCGAATGTAATAGAGGCCCGAAAATTCTGATTTCCACTCTGAGATCTGGTTTTCAGAATCCAGAGCTCTGGAATTTCACAGCTTCCCATCTTCCACCTCTCTTTGATCTTCTTCTCTCCTTCGAAGAGATCAGAGTGTTTTCAGTGATACTCGGCCTATCAAGATCACTTCGATATAAGTGTTAGTGAATTTGGGTTGCTCCCTATAGCACGGAGACGTAGGCTTCGGCTGAACTCCGAGATCATATCTCTCGTGTCAAGTCTCTGATTGTATCTCTCTCTCTGTTTGCATATCGAAAGCAACGACTTCAATCAATAGATCAAGCAGCGATCTCTTCTACTCCAAACCTCAATTGACTGGTGAGGCGAGGTCTTCGGGTCGGCACGAAGATTTTCCCCCACAGTTTGGCGCCGTCTGTGGGATCCGAGCGAAAAGTCAAGTTCTCTCCACTACTACTAGATCAGTTGAGCCTACAACCGATCTTTGATAGCCAAACTTCCTTGCCCCCTCGGTTGATCAGACAACTGATCGGACGTTGGCATTCTTGTTGCACCCATCGCTCTCTGAATGGCGAAAACTAAGCACCAGGGTCAACCAGAAGGAAGTAACACTCAACAACAAGCTCGTCCTGAGACTCGATCAATGAGTCAAAGGCTCAATATCGGACAGCCCCTTGCTGTTCCTGAGATGGGGGTTCGTTCGGGGAGTGGGAGATTTGTCGATCGACCTATCGCCCATCCCGCACGACAGTCGATTGGGCAAACTGCCCCCGCTCCTGCTGAAGACCCTCCATCGACCTACCAGATCTCTGCGGTCGACTTCCAACTGCTCCAATTGGCGAAGCAAAACGCCACCCTCACCGCTGAGAGGGATGCCCTTAAGAAAGCAGCTTCCGAGGCTGGGATCGCTCTTCCAATCCCCTCTACAAGTGAGAGGGTCAATCTTCCTCGACATTCAATCCACTCTGAGCAATGGAGGTCAATGGGTACTGCTGCCCTCGAGAGGATTCAATGCGACCCAACTCCCTCTGCTGCCCCCTGGAAGTAGAGTGTTTGGGACCGCCTCGACGACGAGTCCTCCCAATCATCTTCTGGTCGCAACTGCGATAGGAAGGCTCCTTCAAAGCCCGATATACCAAGGAGACACCAGATGAAAGGCACTCCTTCAAAGAGTAGAATCTCCCCTTCCATTCCATTTCAACGTGGACTTGGATCGGACCTTCGACACCGGCTTCAACCAGCGAATACTTCAATGCCTGAGCAAGACCTTGTGATCTTGCCTCTCGACCCACATCTAGGTCGAGGACATGGTCGCAGGGATGGGTATTCCTCCGTCGGACCTCTCCATCGAAGCATCATCGAGTCAACTTTTCCGAGGGGATGGAGAACTCCTATCCTCTCCAAATTCAACTGCATCAAAGGAGATCCGACTCTCCATATACTTGCCTTCAAGCAAGCCCTGACACCACACGAAGAAGAGAACAACGTACTTTGTCGCACTTTTGCCGGAATTCTCGATGAGCCATCACTCGACTGGTATTACAATCTCTGAGCTGGGTCCATCACCCAGTTCGGTGTTTTGGTTAACCTCTTTGTGCAGCACTATCAACTCAATCTGAAGCCAGAGAAGAAGCTCGATTCCCTCTATTGGCTAAGGATGGGTGCTGACGAGACTCTCCGTAATTTCACAAGGAGATTTCGCAACGAGCATGCTGCTCTCTCTGGGAGACATCTGGATGACGAAGCCATCATGTTGGCTTTCCAGAACGCCCTCCACTTCGATCTACACATCTACAACGATTTCATCCGCAATCCCCCTCCTTCTCTGGGTGCTATGTTCGATCGAATCTAGAGAGAGATCGAGGTTGAAGATGATCAAGTCGCTCGCAAAGGGTGAGAAATGAAGCGAAGACCGGCGGAAAGAGATGCTCCAAAGTATGCTGCTAAAGCCCACAATGCTGAGGCAGCAGCCCCTCCAGCCAACAAGCGATCAAAGAATGACGGACGTCGATCTCCAACAAAGATCACTTTCACTGAGTGGAATTTACCAGTCGAGCAGATACTCGACCACATTCAACACGATGAGTACCTTCGAAGGCCCAATCCGCTTCAGCCAAACTCAAAATTCACGGCTGACAAAACTGTTTACTGCGACTTCCATCGAAGTCATGGCCATTCCATCGATCGGTGCTATCGGCTAAACTTCCATCTTGAAGACTTATTGCGAGAAGGCCACCTTCAAGAGTTCGTCAAAGGCGGACAAGATCAACGTCGAGCCTCTGCAAAGGGGAAAGAAGCATGTTGGATTCATCAAATCTCCTCCAACCGGCAACCTATCTCTGTGAATGCCAACGTCTTTGGTATTCATGGAACATTGCACAATCAAACTTTGACCGGGAAGAAAGTGGATCGGCAAGTTCGACGCATCTTCCACGTTCGTTCTGCTGCGAACAAGGAGGATACCTGGATCGAGAAGCCTATCGAAGGTTTGGCTTGGCCATCCATTGTTTTCAACGACTCCGACCTTCAAGGAGTTCATACTCCCCACCGAGACCCTCTGGTCTTGAAACTCCTCATCGACGGAAGCACTGTCAACCGGATCCTCATCGACACCGGGAGCTCCATCGATATTATGTTCTCGGATTGCTTCAAACATCTGGGACATAGATACTCAAGCCTCGACATCGTCCCGACCGTGATCACTGGCTTCAATGGCGAACAAAGCATCACGGTGGGAGAATCGAGATTCACACTCGATCTTAGCCGAGAGACTCGAGTCCCGGTGAGATTTGCAATAGTCGAAGGAGTGTCTAGCTACAACGCCATCCTCGGGCGACCATTCCTCCACCAGATCAATGCCATCTCCTCTTCTTATCACCAACTACTCAAGTTTGCAACGGGAGAAGGCATCGTCTGCATTCGAGGCGATCAGCAAGCTGGGAGGTCTTGTGAGGCTGCTGCGGCTAAAACAGATCGAAAGATCAATATTGCTCCTCCAAAGCGGCCGCAAGACAAAGCTGGTCCTTCCAAATAGCAATCAAAGGAGATTCCGCTGACCGAACCCCCACCAATCGAATGGGAAGCCTCACCTTCAATTGAAGAAATCATCCCTATCAATATCGGCAGCGGAGATCTCCATCAATAAACTTTCATTGGTACCGGTCTTAGCGACGCAGAAGCGCAAGACATGGTATCCTTCCTTCAGTCCAACATCGACGTCTTCGCCTGGTGTTTCGAAGACATGCCTGGGATTAATCCAGATGACGCCTGCCACCGGCTCGCGATCAAGGAAGAGGTAAAGGCTGTCAAGTAAAAGCCACGCACCATCCGACCAGAGCTACAAATTGCCGTTCAAGAAGAGATCACCAAGCTACTCGCAGCAGGCTTCATCCGTGAAGTAGAATATCCTACTTGGATCTCTAACATAGTTGCTGTTCCTAAGAAGAATGGGAAGGTCAGAGTCTGCATCGACTTCACCAATCTCAACAAAGCGTGTCCCAAAGACCCATTCCCCATGCCAAGGATTGATAGACTCGTCGATGCCACTGCTGGCCACGAGCTATTGTCTTTCATGGATGGGTACTATGGATACAATCAAATTCCACTTCATCCGGACGATCAAGAGAAGACATGTTTTGTGACTAGCCTAGGTCTCTACTGCTACAATGTAATGCCATTCGGCCTCAAAAATGCTGGATCCACCTATCAAAGGTTAGTCACAAAGATGTTCGAAGATCAGATCGGTCGCAACGTCGAAGTCTACGTCGATGATCTCCTCACAAAGAGTTCCCTGCGAGGAAAACATCTGTCCGATCTGGCAGAAACCTTTCAAGTCCTCCGAAAGTATCGCATGAAGCTCAATCCTACCAAGTGCGCTTTTGGAGTTCAATCGGGTAAATTTCTGGGTCACCTTGTGAACAGAAGAGGTATTGAAGCTAACCTCGACCAAATTCGAGCTATCCTCGACATGCCATCGCCTACCAATCGGAAGGAAGTGCAACGCCTCACTGGAAGACTTGCTGCCCTCAATCGGTTCATTTCAAAGTCCTCCGACAAGTGTAAGCCTCTTTTCGACAAGCTACGAAAGGCAGATACATCGGGATAGAGTCCTGTTTATGAAGAAGCTTTTCAAGGCATCAAGAAATATCTGGTGCAAGCTCCTATCCTGACTGCTCCACTTCCAAAAGAAGACTTGTGGCTCTACCTCGCCGTGACCGATCAAGCAATCAGTGCGGTCCTAGTCAGTAGAAGAGAAGGCGTCGAGCATCCAGTCTATTATATCAGCCACACTCTTCTTCCGGCTGAAACTCGCTACTCAAAAACTGAGAAGGTCATTCTGGCCTTGCTCACTGCATCACGTCGCCTTCAACCTTACTTCGTCTCCCACCAGATCACTGTCATTTCAGAACACCCGCTCAAAGATATCGTTGACAAAGCCGATCGAGCTGGCCGAATAACCAAATGGGTGATCAAAATGAGTGCCTTGGGGATTCAGTTTGAATCTTGCACTTTCATCAAAGGTCAAGCTGTTGCTGATTTTCTAGCTGACTTTCCATTTTAAGACCCCATCACTTGGGAAGAAGATGTCGACATGCGCTTAGAAGATAAGGATAATCCTCCAATCAATCTTGCAGCAAAATTTGATCCAAGTCTCGAGGCTATTGCTGCAGCTCCTCTATGGACGCTTTACACTGATGGAGCTTCAAGTGCGATCGGTTCGGGAACTGGGATAGTCTTGGTATTCCCCGAACTTGATCATCTACAGAAGGCCACTCTTCTCGGATTCAATGCCACCAACAACGAAGCTGAATATGAAGCACTCATTTCTGGACTCGAAATGGCGAAATCCCTGGGGGTAGATCGAATCATCGCCTACAGTGATTCCCAGCTGATCATAAGGCAAATCAATGGAGAGTATGCAGCTCGAGAAGAAAGAATGCAACTCTATTTGGCCTTAGTACGACGTCTTCAACAGTGTTTTACTAATGCCGAATTCATTCAAATCCCAAGAGCAGAGAACCGAGAAGCAGATGCCTTAGCCAATACTGCCTCAGTTCTTGGAGACTCACTCGGAGGAAGGCAAATACAGATCGATTATCAAGAAGTGCCCAAGACCATCCCCGATCAATAGATCCTTGCTACTACAAAGAGATCTGGGGGTGGAGATCAATTGATGTTGAATCTTGCTATTGCAAATGAACTTGAAGACTGGAGACAGTCAATTTTTGACTTCTTCAAATATGGCAAAGTACCAGAAGATCCCAATCAAGCCCGAAGACTTCAAAGGAAACTTCCTTGCTATACTATTCAAGGAGAAGATCTATATTTCAAATCTCACAACGGGATGTTGCTCAAGTGCCTTGGTCCCGAGCAAGCATAAACAATCCTAATTGATATCGACTCTGGAGCTTGTGGGAATCATTCGGGAGGAAGATCTCTTGAAGCCAAGACGAAGCTACAAGGTTACTAATGGCCAACAATGGCAAGGGATGCTCAGCAAGTTGTTCAAAGATGCGAGCCATGCCAACGACACGCTCGAGCTATCCATCTCCCTGCAGATGAGCTTCATCAACTATCAAGTCCATGGCCTTTCCATCAATGGGGGTTGGATTTCTTGGGCCCATTCCCACCAACTCCGAGCAAGAAAAAGTATCTACTGCTGGCAACAGATTACTTCACCAAATGGGTTGAAGCTGTGCCACTCTTCCGAGAGACCGATGATGAAGTGATCAAATTCATCCGACACAACATCTTCTCAAGGTTTGGTACACCTCAAGTTCTTGTTGCTGATAATGGAGCTCAATTTGACTCCGACAAGTTTCGAGAGTTCTGCCTGAACAACGGGATCAAACTCTTCTATTCAACTCCAAGATATCCTCAGTGCAACGGTCAAGCTGAAGCCTCTAATAGAGCTATTCTTGGTATACTCAAGAAGAAACTCAATGACAATAAAGGATTATGGGAACAAGTCCTACCTGAAGTTCTCTGGGGATATCGCACAACTCCGAGAAGATCCACAGGGTTCTCACCTTTCCGTCTGACATATGGATCGGAAGCAGTACTCCCAACAGAAAACATATCAAGTACTCTGAAGACCAGGGCAGTTGAAGAAGGAATCAATGAAGAGCTTCGGATCAATGATCTAGACTTCTCTGAAGAACTACGAGACCAAGCTTCCCTTCGTGTGGCCAAGTACCAACAGAAGATCAAACGAGCCTATGATAAAAAAGTCTACAAACGGCAATTCCCAATCGACAGTCTAGTCCTTAGAGCAGTCTTCTACAATACAAAGGAACATAGCAGTGGGAAGGTTGCTCCCAACTGGGAAGGTCCATATATTATCGAATCAGTTGGAGGCAAAGGCTCTTATCGACTGATCTCACCAGAAGGAGATAGATTACCACGAGCTTGGAATTCTAGGCACCTCAAACTGTTCTATCCATAATGTAAATTTCATGATAAATGAAGTTCTCTTTCAAATGTTCAAATGTGCAAGTGTTCAGCTTTTCTATTCAAGTTCTGAAGCAGTTTCAAATTATTCATATTCAAGTTACCAGGTCTTTTAACAAGTTTGGGTGTTAGAGTTACGACTCAACCCCTTACTGGCAAATGTTAAAACTATTTCAGGTTATCATTCAAAGCAACCTTCAAGTCACTGGTCGGTTTAACAAGTTGGGGAGTTTGTGTTGCGACACTACCCCTTACTTACAAATGTTAAACTGACCTTCAATTTCAATATTCAAATTCAATCAATTTCGACATCGTCTAACAGGTTTGGGTGTTTGAGTTGCGACTCAACCCCTTACATACAATTGTTACACGAATTCAAATTCAATTTTCAAGTTACAACAAGTTTGGATAATCGAGTCGCGACTCGACCCCTTACATTCAAAAGATTGTATCCATTCCACATTTCAATGTTATCTAGAACATGATATTCGAAGACGTTCAACACAAGAGACATCCAACTTTCAAACACCAAAAAGATTTCTATTATCAAAAAATTGCCGAGTACAGGAGTGAGCCTTTTCATATCACAAGTTTACAAAGTACAACAAAGAAAGAAGATAGAAATACATCAGGGTTTAGCCACACTGGGAGCGCGCGACTTCTCTCCTTCGGATCCGCCTCGAGCTTTGCTCGCCGCAGAAGCCTTGGAAGATCGTACACTACTAGCATGGGCCCTAAGTGCTTCCACCGCTTTCTCAGTCGTCTCTCTGTAACTCGCGCATTCACTTCGCATGTGCTCTAACTCTTTCTTGAGAGCCTCTTCTTTGGCAGCAAAGGCATTACTCTGAGCAGCAAGCTGCTCCTTCAATTCCTTATTTTCAACTGTGCGGTCACAGAACAAGGTCTCTACCCTGGAGAGTCGAGTCTTCAGAGACTCGAGCTCATGACCCCGAGCCTCGTAACCTTCCTGCCGCGTCTTGCTTTCCAGCTTCTCCTTGCGAAGATCCTCGATCTTGGCCTTGAGAGACTCTTTCTTCGAATGCAGTACCTCCCTCAGCTTATCTATTTCCTCGTGGGTAGCCTCCAGTTCAGCTGTCAAACGGGACACCTCAGATGAAGCCTCCCGTTCTCCTGCCTTCCTGGAGAGCTTGCGCGCAAATTTCAAAACTGCTGAATTCTGCAAACAGACAAAAAGAGTTAGAATAATTTTAAAGAAACAACTCAAATGATTGATCAAGCAGATGCACATACTACTACTTCAAGCCGATCAAAGGCTTCGTCCAGGGTAGCTTCCGGAAGGTTGCAAAGCTTCCGGATCACACCAGTGGGATGATTGATGTCAACCTCACCAAAATTCTTTATCTTCTGAGTAGAGCCAGCAAGTGTACCTACAATCAACACAAGGGTTCATAAAGTCAGAATATGTTCAAACTTCGTAGATAAGGTAATCAAGGTGGCAAGATAGTCTGATTACCTGAGGCATCTACCCTAGGAGCCTTTCCCTTCCCTTGGTCGGAGCTCTTACCCTTGGAGGTAGTTTTCTCCCTAGCGGGGGTTGGCTTCGGCTGAGGTTGGGGAGTCCCATCCCCCACTTGACTTCCTCTCTCCAAGTGAATAGGAGAGGGAGCATCTTGGGGAGGTGAGGCACCTCCTTTCTCTTGTCGTCCAGGCGACTGCTGCATCTCAGCCACAAGCGCCGCCGTCTCATCTGCCAAAGAACGCAACGGAGGAGGAGGCTGTTCAACCTCCAGGCCTCCACTTGTGGTCATGCCCTCAAGGCGAGGAACGTCTGGAAGAATTTGGTCGAGAGGCGTGGGATTGCTTCCAACCCCACCACTCCCAGAAAACATAATCTTGAAGCGCACTGGACGCTTCTTCAAATCTTCAAAATGGTAGACGAGCTGTGCCTTCTTGCCGTCACCCTCCACATCCATAACCTCCTCCATACGACGGGCTTTAGCCTCGTCAATGAGGATGGGTTGCGAGTCCACATCGTCCCCACCAGTGGGGGTGGGAGGAATTTCTTCCTCGCCACCCCCATGTCCTTGACCACCATCAGTGGGGGTGGGAGGAATTTCTTCCTCACCACCCCCATTTCCCCCATCTTCATCATCTTCATCATCTCCATCATCTTCGTTATCGTTACCGTCGTCGCCACCCTCATCCTCTTCACCTCCACCTTCCTCTTCTCTCTCTTCTTCCTCTTCTTCTTCTTCCCCCTTTTTCTCTTCATCAATGGATCGTGCGAATGAATTAGAATGGATCGTGCGAATGAATTAGAATGGATCATACGAATGAATTAGAATGGATATATTCGAGCAAATGAATTAGAATAGATCGTACCAATGAATCAGAATTGATCGTTTGAATGGATTTGAATGGATCGTGCGAATGAATTAGAATAGATCGTACGAATGAATTAGATTGGATACATTCATGCGAATGAAACATAATGGATCGTACAAATGAATTAGAATGGATCGTACGAATAAATTAGAATGGATCGTGCGAACGAATTAGAATGGATACATTCATGCGAATGAAATAGAATGGATCGTACGAATGAATTAGATTGGATTGTATGAATGAATTAAAATAGATCGTAAGAATGAATTAGAATGGATCGTACGAATGAATTAGAATGGATACATTCGTGCGAATGAATTAGAGTGGATTGTACGAATGAATTAGAACGGATCGTACGAATGAATTAGAATAGATCGTACGAATGAATTAAAATAGATCGTATGAATGAATTAGAATAGATCGTGCAAATGAATTAGAATGGATCTTACGAATGAATTAGAATGGATCATGCGAATGAATTGGAATTGATCGTGCGAATGAATTAGTATGGATCGTACGTATGAATTAGAATGGATACATTCGTGCGAATGAATTAGAACGGATCGTATGAATGAATTAGAATAGATCGTACAAATGAATTAGAATGGATCGTGCGAATGAATTAGAATGGATCGTACGAATGAATTAGAATGGATACATTCATGCGAATGAATTAGAATGGATCATACGAATGAATTAGAATGGATCATACGAATGAATTAGAATGGATTCATTCGTGCAAATGAATAAGAATGGATCGTACAATTGAACTATAATGGATCCTACGACTGAATTAGAATGGATTGCACGAATAAATTAGAATGGATCGTACGAATGAATTAGAATGGATCGTGCAAATGAATTAGAATGGATCGTACGAATGAATTAGGATGGATACATTCGTGCGAATGAATTAGAATAGATCATACGAATGAAGTAGGATACATCGTACGAAAGAATTAGAATGGATTGTACGAATGAAATAGAATGGATCATACGAATGAATTAGAATGGATCGTGCGAAGGAATTAGAATGGATCGTAAGAATGAATTAGAATTTATATATTTGTGTGAATGAATTAGATTGGATCGTACGAATGAATTAGAATGGATCGTACAAATGAATTAGAATGGATCGTACGAATGAATTAGAATGATACATTCGTGAAAATGAATTAGAATGGATCGTACGAATAAATTAGAATGGATCGTACGAATGAATTAGAATGGATCATGTGAATAAATTAGAATGGAATGTACGAATGAATTAAACTGGATATATTCGTGCGTATGAATAAGAATGGATCGTACGAATGAATTAGAATGGATCGTACAAATGAGTTAGAAGGGATCGTGCGAATGAATTTGAATGGATCGTGCGAATGAATTAGAAAGGATCGTACGAATGAATTAGAATGGATACATTCGTGCGAATGAATTAGAATGGATCGTACGAATGAATTAGAATGGATCGTATGAATGAATTAGAATGGATCGTGTGAATGAATTAGAATGGATCGTATGAATGAATTAGAATGGATACATTCGTGCGAATGAATTAGAATGGATCGTACGAATGCATTAGAATGGATCGTACGAATGAATTAGAATGGATCGTGCGAATGAATTAGATTGGATAAATTCGTGTGAATGTATTAGAATGGATCGTATGAATGAATTAGATTGGATCGTACGAATAAATTAGAATGGATCGTACGAATGAATTAGAATGGATCATAAGAATGAATTAGAATGGATACATTCGTGCGAATGAACTAGAATGAATCATATGAATGAATTAGAACGGATCGTACGAATGAATTAGAATGCATCGTACGAATGAATTAAAATGGATCGTACGAATGAATTAGATTTGATCAGGTGAATGAATTAGAATGGATCGTATGAATGAATTAGAATGGATATATTGTTGCGAATGAATTAGAATGGATCGTATAATTGAATTATAATGGATCATACGACTGAATTAGAATGGATCGTACGAATTAATTAGAATGGATCGTATGAATGAGTTAGAATGGATCGTGCGAATGAATTAGAATGGATCGTACGAATGAATTAGAATGGATACATTCGTGCGAATGAATTAGAATGGATCGTACGAATGAATTAGAATGGATCATGCGAATGAATTACATTGGATCATACGAATGACTTAGAATGGATCCTGCGAATGAATTAGAAAGTATCGTACGAATGAATTAGAATGGATACATTCATGCGAATGAATTATAATAGATCGTACGAATGAATTAGAATTGATCATACGAATGAATTAGAATGGATCGTATGAATGAATTAGAATAGATCATACGAATGAATTAGAATGGATCGTACTAATGAATTAGAATGGATACATTCGTGCGAATGAATTAGAATGGATCGTACAATTGAATTAGAATGGATCGTACAACTGAATTAGAATTTATCGAATATTTTAATTGGAATGGATCGTGCAAATGAATTAGAATGGATCGTGCGAATAAATTAGAATGGATCGTACGAATGAATTGTAATGGATACATACGTGCGAATGAATTAGAATGGATCGTACGAATGAAATAGAATAGATTGTAGGAATGAATTAGAATGGATCGTACAAATGAATTAGAATGGATCATACGAATGATTAGAATGGATCGTGCAAATGAATTAGAATGGATCGTACGAATGAATTAGCATGGATACATTCATGTGAATGAACTTGATTGGATCATACAAATGAATTAGAATGGATATTACGAATGAATTAGAATGGATCGTACGAATGAATTAGAATGGATCGTGCGAATGAATTAGAATGTATCGTACGAATGAATTAGAATGGATCGTACGAATGAATTAGAATAGATCGTGCGAATGAATTAGAATGGATCGTACGAATGAATTAGAATGGATACATTCGTGCGATTGAATTAGAATGGATCGTACGAATGAATTAGAATGGATCATACAAATAAATTAGAATGGATCGTGCGAATGAATTAGAATAAATTTGAATGGATCGTGCAAATGAATTTGAATGGATCGTGCGAATGAATTAGAATGAATCGTACGAATGAATTATAATAGATATAAACATGCGAATGAATTAGAATGGATCGTACGATTGAAATAGAATAGATCGTACGAATGAATTAGAATGGATCGTACAAATGAATTAGAATGGATCATACGATGGAGATGAGGCTAAGACATACCTTTCGTACGGATCTTTTAATCGCAGAGAATTGTCTTCTTTGTCGATGGAGACGGAAGATCGTTCGTGAAGATACCGATGGTACGATTGGAGACGTTGCCTTCTTGTTCACCCAATCTCATACGATGCATGGAACATCGCTCTCAGTTCTCTGAGTGCCTCCGAAGAACGACCATTCTCCTTCTTCAGAACTCCACGCGAGGAAGACGAAGTTGCAAGCGGGAAATGGGAGATGGATTCGGGAGAGAACTAGAGAGATGAGAGGGGAGGGGGGTTCGGTTTTTGCCATATATATGGCTGTCCCCATATGCCCCTTTATATAGGATTGGCCTACCCCCTTGGATAAGGATCCAAGGGGATAAAGACCTCCCACAATTATCTCTCCAATCTTACCCTTTTATCTCTCCTTGTATTTATCCGTTTTCCCACTTTTTAGGGCTCGACTTTATCCGTTTTAAAGCCCTATCCCTATCTATATGGTCGGCCCTATAGATAAGGGATTCTCATCCCTACATCATAGGGCCGGCCCTAGCAAGGTGTCCCACTACTAGGGTCGGCCAACAATGAGGTCCGGTAGAGTGAGGTTTTTACCAAAACGCCCTGACGCCTCATTTTGACCATTTCTAGCGTGCGATACCTAGCGGCCATTACTTAAGTGATTTCTACTAGTTACCTACTATTAACTGAGGCCACCGAAGGTTACCTCTAGTAAAGTCAACTAGTCAACTCGCAGCACATCTCGGTGCATCACACCTATACAGCGAAGTTCACTTATGGCTAGGGATTACCACGTGCGCCTCTGTACTAGTCTCGGGCATGACCCCTTAGTACTCGCATGTAGTTACGCATCTACCATGCTCTAGTGCCAAGCACACACGGAGCGTATACTTCTTTCTTCCTCTTAGTGCTTATGGTGTTTCGAGGAGATGGTTCAAGAACCGTACATAATGTTGATAAGGTGGAACCATCAGGGACCGGGGTTCATGGCTTCCAACTCAAGCTCGATCGACACACTACCCGAGTGTACCATCGATCCTCTAAGCTCGAGATAACCTGTGTAGCCACCCAGAGTGCGACGCAGGCTGCACTCCAATTCACCCAGACATACTATGTTCTCCATCATACCCCTGCTCTCCGCTTAGTAGTGGTAAACCCGTTGTCCCTCCACTTGATGCCATGATTCACTTCGAGCGGTGGAGACTACCGTCAGACTCGAATGATCATATGACTTGGTTCCTTCCAGGTTGACCTATACATCGTACCTCTGATTACCCCATCGAGTAATCGAACCCGGTCAACAGTCAAAACTGATGACCACCAGGCCTGGGTTTGGTACAGTGTAAGTCACACCAAGGAACGGACCTCTCTTCAGGGGTGTGGATGGCCTGCAGGAGTGACACGCTAATGCAACGCCAGCCGGGTAACCCAGTACACCGTGGTTTTGGATCACTGCATACGGATCCTCACACATTGGTGCGCCAAAGCACCACACAACTGGTTAGTCCATCAGACATGGTTCCTCAGGGTTTAGGACCGTTTTACCCTAAGCAGAAACACGGCTTAGTGTACCAGTGTCTGCTCACTGATCTGTACACCGTGTTAGTTCCGTTCAGCCACAGACACTGTGCCTGGTGATGACCATGGTGAAAACTTCCCATGAACTGTCATCGCTAACAGCTTATCATGATGAGGCGACCAACCTGATCATAGCTGCGAACTGATTTAGATTATATGGGACCAATCTACTCAGTCTTTAACTTAGTGGACTACCATATAACCATGGCTCTCTGTTCTTAAAAGAACACGTAACTATGTTGCGCACCTATATGCATCTCATATAATAATAACTATAAATCTTTATTAGTCCAAAACATAAAGTTTTACAAGCTTAGAACACATCAATCCTAACAATCTCCCACTTGGTCTAGCGTAGCAAAACGGTTTTGACTCCCATCACGTCCACATATCGCTCGAATGCCTTGGTAGGTATTGCCTTTGTGAAAGGATCAACAACATTATCTGTAGATGCAATCTGTGTCACCACTACTCGCCCTTGCTTTTGAAACTGCCGAATCAAGTGGAACTTGCGCTCGATGTGCTTCCCCTTTTGGTGATATCTTGGCTCCTTGGCTTGTGCTACCGCCCCACTATTGTCGCATTAAAGCACAATAGATAACTGGGCCTCTGGTACGCACCCTAAATCCATAAGGAATTTTTTGAGCCATACCGCCTCTTTGGCTGCCTCGCACGCTGCAACGTACTCAGCCTCTGTGGTAGAGTCTGCGATGCATTTCTACTTCACACTCTGCCAACTAACCGCTCCTCCTCCTAGCACAAACACAAAACCTGATGTCGACTTTCTGGATTCTAAATCTGACATAAAGTCAGAATCTGTATATCCAATCGGCGTCAGTTCTTGTCCAGTGTAAACCAACTCATAGTCCCTTGGTCTACGAAGGTACTTGAGTATACACTTCACAGCTGTCCAGTGATCTGGACCCGGATTCGACTGAAACTGACCCATCATTCCTACTGCGAAACAGACATCAGGCCTTGTACAATGCATAGCATACATTAGACTACCTAATGCCGAAGCATAAGGTATCTTCTGCATTTCTGCTCTCTCCTCAGGTGTCTTAGGACATTGATCCTTAGACAGTTTTATGCCATGTCTAAATGGCACAAAACCCTTCTTGGAGTTTTGCATGTCAAATCTAGCCATAACCTTATCTATATACGCAGCCTGTGACAGCGAGAGAATCCTGTTCTGGCGATCACGTGTTACCTTGATCCCCAAAACATAACTCGCTTCACCTAGGTCTTTCATATCGAACTGTGTTGACAACCAGACCTTTACCGTTGACAATGTTCCTACATCATTTCCAATGAGCAGATTATCGTCTACGTAAAGTATTAAATATACTACTGTGGTCTTATCAGTCCTCTTGTATACACATGGTTCATCCTCGTTTTGAGTAAATCCATATGACTGGATTGCCTGATCAAAACGGATGTTCCAACTTCTAGATGCTTGCTTTAGTCCATAAATGGACTTCTGCAACTTGCAAACTAGATGTTCCTGACCCTCTGACTCAAAGCCTGGTGGCTGAATCATATAAATGTCTTCTTCCAAATTTCCATTAAGGAATGCTGTCTTGACATCCATTTGCCAGATCTCCCAGTCATAATGGGCTGCAATGGATAGGAGGATCCGAATAGACTTTATCATAGCTACCGGCGAGAAGGTTTCGTCAAAGTCGATCCCTTCTCTCTGGGTGTAACCCTTGGCAACTAATCTAGCTTTATAAGTCTCTATTGTACCATCGGATCCTCTCTTCTTCTTATACACCCACTTATACCCAATAGGTTTAATATTGGATGATGGTGTAACAAGAGTCCAGACTGCGTTATGGGACATTGATTCAATTTCTACCTCCATAGCCTTTTGCCAGTCAGAGCTGTCAGAAGCTCCCACTGCCTCATCGTAGCTCAGTGGGTCATCCTCCTGACCCTCTGGATCAACCAATAAGGTTTCTCCATAGTATCTGTCAGGAGCTCTGATGTTTCTCCCACTGCGACGAGGTGGTGGTGGTGTTACAGGATTAACAGGTTCTACAGTATCTGGTATATTATTATCTGTAATGTCAGCTCCCATTATGCTTTTGGATGCGCTATCTGAACTAGTACCCAGCAGTTCATCCAGAACTACCTTACTAGTAGGTTTCTGGTCCACAATATAATCCTGTTCTAGGAAATAGGCGTTCGTAGAAATGATCACTTTCTTTTCCTCAGGATCATAAAATAGACCACCTTTGGTCTCCTTAGAATACCCTACAAATAAGCATACTCTGGTTTTAGATTCCATCTTTTCCCTCTTATCCCTTCGCACATGTGCAGGGCATCCCCATATTCTGAAATGCTGTATCAATGGCTTTCGCTTTGACCACAGTTCTCTAGGGGTCAGAGGCACTGACTTAGACGGAACGTGATTCAAAATATAAACTGCTGTTTGTAGGGCATATCCCCAAAAGGTCATTGGTAAACTGGCGTAACTCATCATGCTACGAACCATGTCCAACAAGGTTCGATTCCTTCTCTCGGAAACTCCATTCTGTTGTGGGGTACCTGGAGCAGTTAACTGGGATTTTATCCCATGCTCCACCAAATACCCTAGGAACTCGTCAGATAGGTATTCACCTCCTCGATCAGATCGAAGGGTTTTTATATATTTACCTGTCTGCTTTTCTACTTCAGCCCTGAACTCTTTGAACATGTCAAAGGATTCTGACTTCCGATGCATCAGGTAAATGTAACCATATCTTGAGTAATCATCAATGAATGTGATGAAATACTCATGGCCTCCTATCGCCTTGACGTTCATGGGTCCACAGACATCCGAATGGATTAACTCTAATACCTCAGTGGCTCTTACTCCTTTACCTTTAAAGGACCTCTTGGTCATCTTGCCTTCCAGGCAGGATTCACAGGTGGGAAGGATCTCCGTAGGATCTGTTTCCAGAAGCCCGGCCTTCACCATTCTATGGATCCTATCTAAGGCAATATGCCCAAGTCGTAAGTGTCACAGGTGGGTTAAATTTTCCGAAGGATTCTTACGCTTAGATGAATTAACATTAAATGCTGAAGTTATTATGTTATCCTTTTCAAATTTAGGACTTACAACATAGAGATGATTCTGAACCATTCCTCTTATTATAAAAGTTCCATTCAGTTTAAATGACACACCAGAAGCATCAAAATAAACTGAATAACCTTCATTAACTAAAGAAGAAACAGAAATTAAGTTACGTCGCAAGGACGGTACATAAAAGACATCTCTAAGAGTCAAAGTCTTATTATTCGAAAAACTAAGATTAACATCTCCAATAGCTTCAGCAGCAGCCACGGCCTCAGTTCCCATGCTCAGGGTCACCTCTCCATCAAGCAATCTTCTGCTTTCCCGAAACCCCTGAAGAGAGTTACAGGCATGGTTAGTGGATCCAGAATCCACAATCCAACTAGCAAAAGTACTATTACTTGAAAGAAATGATTCAACAACTAAGAGTTGTAGATTACCTTCACCAGCATTCTGAGGCTTCTTGCAGTCCTTCTTCCAATGACCCTTCTGGCCACACCGGAAGCACTTCGTGCCCGGTTTCTTTGATTCTCCAGACCCAGAGGCTCCAGCAGAGTCCTGCACAGGCAGTGACTTAGGTTTCCTTTTATGTTTCTTGCCCTGAGGTTTACCAGGCTTCTTGAAGGATCTGCGTTGCACGTGAAGTGCTTCGCCCTTCTGCTTGAAGCCATCCTCAGCTGCCTGGTGAGCTCCTAGAAGCTCTGCATTTGTCATAGCCAACTTGTTCAAATTAAAGTTGGTGACAAAGCCTTCAAAGGCTCCTGACAGTGACGAGAGGAAGATGTCTGTCATCACCTCGCCTTCTAGCACAATATCCATGGTAGCTAGTTCGTTCTGGAACCCAAACATTTTCATCATGTGTTCCCGAACCAGCGTCCCATTGGACATCTTAGTGCCGACGAGTTTCTTGATGGTAAGGTATCGCGTAACGCGATTGTGACCTTCAAACATCTCCTTCAAGTACAACATCATGTCAGAAGCGTCGGGCATCTCCTCGACTTGCTTCTGCAGAGTTGTTTGCAAGGATGCTATTATATAGCATTTACATATCTCATTAGATTCCTTCCAGTCAGTGAATGCCTTTAACTGTGCCTCTGTGGCATTGGGTCCTGGCAAATCTGGCTCAGGGTCATTAAGGGCTGACATATGTTTACCAATCCTTAGGACCAGGTACAGGTTGCGCTTCCAATCCTCATAGTTGGGACCGGTAAGTTTGTGGTCATTTAGGATGGCGGACAGGGGGTCTAACTTAGTCATCTGAAAATAAAGATTGAATAATGAGTATGCATAAAAACTTATTTTATGGATTTTTAAAACAAGCTAATTATATCCATATGTCGACGCTACCCTCAAGCGAAGCCATCTCTATGGATTAATTAACCATGTATGTAAGATCTCGAAATCGGCTGTACCTGCCCTAGGGGGCATCATACAGCGTCAATCCGCTTACACGGGCCTTTTCCTTGACCCTATCCAAATCTGCCAACTAAGGGCTGTGATGGACCATGGTTATCTTTCGGCCAGTACCACGTGATCACCGTTGTCTTCGCAATGAATACCTCACGTGTACTTAGGATGCTTACCCACGAGCCTAAGCAATTACGATACGGGAGTTCATGCGGCCCCCACTAGGGTGGGATGAAAAGCCCTTCTCTCCTGGCCCCGTAATCGCCATATCCACAGGGAGGTCATTAAGTAATTTGGTATGGAAACACACAGCTCCCACCCTAGGGGGTGTGAAGTTATGCATCCCCACCCAAACACAAAACGACTGGCCGTGGAGGCCAGAGGATCTTTTAAAAGTCCTCTCTTGCATCCCTTATAAATCTGAGGGTTATTTTGCGAGTATGAATTTATGCAAATGCAAAGGTAGCGACCTCCTAAATACTAGACCCTGGTCACACCATGCTCCCACTAGCGTTCAAACCTTTCGCCTAGCATTAATCACTCTCGGAATATCATAGTCCCTGCCTCAAGTGGATTTCTCCATTCAAGGGTCACATTACATATTCCAAGAGTATCGATGCTTTGCAAAATTGGTTATCACGCTAATGCTCTGGAGCTAATCCTAGAGTCAGACTCACTGGAAAGGACTCCCACTAGTCATGGCGCCTCGCTTATAGATTTGACAATTGATGTTCAATGGATCTCCATCTCATCTTTGATTTCGATGCTGGCCAAATAGGCACACCCGACTAGTCGAGTGCTCTCCTAATGGTGGCATAACCATATGTGATGGGATCCCACTAACATCAAAAGTCAACTAAATAATAGGCGTCATCTAGCGGGATCCTATCCTCAAACAGTCGCTTGGACCGGAGGGGAAAGGCATCCCTCTGAAAACTGATAATGACATTATCTCATCGGGGTTCGATATGAAGCTTAAAGAACTAATTAAAGAAAGCAACCATTAAAACTGAATTAAGTTCAGGGTCCGACCCCTGAACCTAATTAGCACAGCACAAGCCTCTAGCTTTCTTCGCAAGGTTCCTCGGTCCGGCTCCTCCGTCGCTCTCGCGAACACTTTGCCGGATCGTCTTCATCCTCCAGGGTTCCGCTTCCGCTCCCGATGGTGGATTTCTTTGGCACATCTTTCTTCTCGATCTGTAACCGAAAAAGTCTAGTACGCTACGAGCAAGTGCTCGGTCGTACACAATTTCCTAGAAAGAAAAGAAAACACACCTAGGAAAAAAGCCATGGGAAACCGAGGATGGTCAACCCCCATCACTCGCCCAATCTACGGCTCAATTACAAATCCACACATAGAAAGCAAATCCAGACATTTGCTATCTCGGGGTCCGACCCCCGGTAGCAAGCACAAATCATAGATCTAGATTTTTTATAGCGGCGCCCTGCAAGAATGATTAATAGAACAAGCACAATCTATACATATGCATGATCTAAGCGTAAGAACCCCGATGATCTCACGCATTCATCATGCGCACACATGTTAGTTTCATGAAAAAACGTGAAACGCACACCACTAATGCGGCTCTGATACCAATTGTTGGAATCTAATCCGGGTCAGAGGGTCGCAGCGGAAACGATTTTGGCGGTCGAAAGACCGTTCATGGTGCACGTTACACTATTTAAATTTTCATAGAAACTAATCTACATATGTGTGCATGTGTATGCACGAGAATCGAAAACCCCTAACGGCAATCTAGCGTAATGATTAACTAGCATGGATGCAAATCATAATGCTCGCTAGATCTACATGTTAGATTACACATACCTTTCGTACGGATCTTTTAACCGTGGAGAATTGTCTTCTTTGTCGATGGAGACGGAAGATCGTTCGCGAAGATGCCGACGGTACGAATGGAGATGTTGCCTTCTTGTTCACCCGATCTCACACGATGCACAGAACGTCGCTCTCGGATCTCTGAGTGCCTCCGAAGAACGACCCTTCTCCTTCTTCAGAACTCCACGCGAGGAAGACAAAGTAGCAAGCGGGAAACGGAGAGAGATTAGGGAGAGAACTAGAGAGATTAGAGAGAGGAGGGGGTTCGGATTTTTGCATCACATGGGGCCGGCGCCCATAGCTCCCTTTATAGGGCCGGCCATCCCCCCTTGGATAAGGATCCAAGGGGATAATAACTCCCTCTCATTATCTCTCCATTATCTCCTTTTTATCTCTCCGCGTATTTATCCTTTATCCCACTTTTTAGGGCTCGATATTAACCGATTTATCGCCCCATCCCTATCTATATGGCCGGCCCTATAGATGAGGGATTCTTATCCCTACATTATAGGGCCGGCCCTAGTGAGGTGTCCCACCACTAGGGTCGGCCAATAGTGAGGTCCGGTAGAGTGAGGTTTTTACCAAAACGCCCCGACGCCTCATTTTGACCATTTCTAGCGTGCGATACCTAACGGCCATTACTTAAGTGATATCTACTAGTTACTTACTATTAACTGAGGCCACCGGAGGGTGCCTCTAGCAAAGTCAACTAGTCAACTCGCAACATACCCCGGTGCATCGCACCTATGCAGCGAAGTTCACTTATGGCTAGGGATTACTACATACGACTCTGCACTAGTCTCGGGCTCAACCCTTAGTACTCGTATGTAGTTACGCATCTACCGTGCTCTAGTGTCAAGCACACACGGAGCGTATACTTCTTTCTTCCTCATGCTTATGGTGTTCCGAGGAGACGGTTCAAGAACCGTACATAATGTTGATAAGGTGGAACCATCAGGGACCGGGGTTCATGGCTTCCAACTCAAGCTCGATCGACACACTACCCGAGTGTACCATCGATCCTCTGAGCTCGAGTTAACCTGCGTAGCCACCCAGAGTGCGACGCAGGCTGCACTCCAATTCACCCAGACTTACTATGTTCTCCATCATACCCCTGCTCTCCGCTTAGTAGTGGTAAACCCGCTGTCCCTCCACTTGATGCCATGATTCACTTCGAGCGGTGAAGACTACCGTCAGACTCGAATGATCATATGACTTGGTTCCTTCCAGGTTGACCTATACATCGTACCTCTGATTACCCCGTCGAGTAACCAAACCCGGTCAACAGTCAAACTGATGACCACCAGGCCTGGGTTTGGTACAGTGTAAGTCACACCAAGGAACGCACCTCCCATCAGGGGTGTGGATGGCCTGCAGGAGTGACACGCTAATGCAACGCCAGCCGGGTAACCCAGTACACCGTGGTTTTGGATCACTGCATATGGACCCTCACACATTGGTGCGCCAAAGCACCACACAACTGGTTAGTCCATCAGTCGTGGTTCCTCAGGGTTTAGGACCGTTTTACCCTAATCAGAAACACGGCTTAGTGTACCAGTGTCTGCTCACTGATCTGTACACCGTGTTAGTTCCGTTCAGCCACAGACACTGTGCCTGGTGATGACCATGGTGAAGACATCCCATGAACTGTCATCGCCAACAGCTTAACATGATGAGGCGACCAACCTGATCATAGCTGCGAACTTATTTAGGTTATATGGGACCAATCCACTCAGTCTTCAACTCAGTGGACTACCATATAACCATGGCTCTCTGTTCTCAAAAGAACACGTAACTATGTTACGCACCTATATGCATCTCATATATTAATAACTATCAATCTTTATTAGACCAAAACATAAAGTTTTACAAGCTTAGAACACATCAATCCTAACACAGAGTGTCGGGGTCGTTGAGGCGGATGGGCGAAGCTCGCCTTTGGACCGTCTTTTTGTGGGGGTTGCTTCCTTGGCTCCCCGCCCCTTTGCTGGTCCCTTCCGAGGGAGGGGGGACCGCTTTCTTCTTTTGGACGTGTAGCGCTGGAAAAAGCACGGGTCGTCTTTATTGCGCAAAATCAGATTACAAATGTGGCCGGGACCCGGGTGGCTCGGGTGTAGCGAGTCCGGGTTGCGGCGAGTTTTGATCAGGGGATTGTGGAAAAGATGTTCTGGAGGATCCCTTTGATCCGCGTCTCCATGTGGTGTTCGTGCGAGAGCTCTGAAGGGGCTGCCCAGGACAGGGGTCTTTACAGGGTGAGGGTTTTAGGAATGTCCACCGTTGCTTTGTCCCTTCTGTGCTTCGCGCTTTCTCGGCTAGGGAATTTTCCGGCTTCGTTCCTCGGTCTTCGTGTCTTCCTCGCTCCTTGCTTGACCTAGGCGTCCTTGATCGTCGGTTCGCGGCGTCGATCGTGCTTTTGGCGTCGGCTTTGGCTTCGGCTTCTTGGCTTTGGCTTGGCTCCGGTGTGGCTCTAGCTTTTGCTTTGCTTCGGCGCTTGCACTTGGACGTAGCCGGGAGAGACTTGCGATGCTTTCGTTCTTCCGGACTTCGCGTCGTATCGGCTAGAACGTGCGGTGCTTTTGCTCGTGGCCGGCGTAGTCGCTTGGCTTTGGCACTTGCGTTGCTTTGGCGCGGGCTTTACGGGGGCTTTGCTTTGGCTTCTTGCGTTGGCTTTAGCTTCAGCGTCAACTCGATCTTCTTCTTCAAACAACGTGGGCTTACTTCTCCGGTGCTTCGACGGTTTGCGTGTCGACTGGACTTCTCTTCTTCTTCGGGCTTCTTTGGCGTGATCGGAGTCGAAGAATGCTTTCGAAGATAGTGGGGGTAGCACCGCTCTCCGTGCGATGGTTGTGGCGTCGGCTTTTGTTGATGAAGACGACAAGGGTAGCGACGGTCTCCGTGCGACGGTTGTAGCGTCGGCTTTTGTTGGTGAAGACGGCGGGGGTAACGACGCTTCAGACGATCTGCTCCAGGCTTTCTTCTTTGTGTATGGCACAGGCGTTTGTTGAAGACGACGGGGTGATGACGCTTCGTTTCTCTCTTCCGGGCTTTGGAGCTTGATCGGGATCGAGGATTTGTTGGAGCCGACGGGGTAGTGCCCTCCGAGCTTCTTCTCCGGCCTGTGCTTCTGGCGTCTTCGGAGTCGAAGGGTCTTCTTCTCCGAGCTTTCTTCTTCGTGCACGGAGTCGAAGTCTTGATCTTCGTGTGCAAGTGTCTTCACATTGATGAGAGCTTTCAGTAAGCCAATCCCGACGGGACAGGCTTGACTGTGCCTCGTAAAGCCTTGGGTCAATGAAGAAGCGTGCACGGAGTCAATGTCTTGATCCTCGTGTGCAAGGGTCTTCACGTTGATGAGAGCTTTCGGTAAGCCGATCCCGAAGGGACAGGCTTGACCGTGCCTCGTGAAGCCTTGGGTCGATGAAGAAGCGTCTCCTCTTCTGCAGAGCTCCCGTGCTTCGTCTTCAGTCTTCAACCATCGACGGTTATGGCGTCGGCTTCCTCTCCGGGCTTTTGGGCTTGATCGGAGTCGAAGGCCTTGTTGACGACAACGGTTGTAGCACCGCTTCGCTTCTTCTCCGGGCTTTTGGGCTTGATCGGAGTCGAAGGCTTTGTTGAAGATGACGGGTGTAGCGCCGCTTCTCTTCTTCTCCGGGCTTTTGGGCTTGATCGGAGTCGAAGGCTTATTGGAGACGACGGGGTAGTACCGCTCCTCTTCTTCTCCGGGCTTTTGGGCTTGATCGGAGTCGAAGGCTTGTTGGAGATGACGGGGTAGTGCCGCTCCTCTTCTTCTCCGGCCTTTGCTTCTGGCATCTTCGGAGTCAAAGGGTCTTCTTCTCCGAGCTTTCTTCTTCGTGCACGGAGTCGAAGTCTTGATCTTCGTGTGCAAGGGTCTTCACGTTGATGAGAGCTTTCAGTAAGCCGATCCCGACGGGACAGGCTTGACCGTGCCTCGTGAAGCCTTGGGTCGATGAAGAGCGCGTCTCCCCTTCTGCAGAGCTTCGCTTCTTGCCATCCGACCGACCTCTTGAACCTTCCCCCTCCCCCTCTATTTATAGGCGAAGGGGGGGGAGAGATATGGGAAGTTTTAATTTTAAATCCCTTTAATATCTCCCCCATAATTGCCCAAGATTTATTCATCCATTCATGAGGGGAATAAGTCTTTATTCGTCTTCCTTTTCTGGCGGGGCAATTATGGCTGGAGTTTGCACACGAAATCGATGGCGATCGGGCGCTTCGTCTTGTGCGTCGGATCGAGGGATCGGCGCAGATCCGTGTGTGTGCAGACGTCATACGCAACCTCCCCCCGCACATGACGGTATTTACTTCCTTTTCTTTCTTTTCTTTACTTTTCTTTTCTTTCCTTTTCTTTTCTTTCCTTTTCTTTTCTTTCCTTTCTTTTCTTTCCTTTTCTTTTCTTTCTTTTCTTTTCTTTCCTTTTCTTTTCCTTCCTTGCAGGGCCGGCCGGCCCCTCCATGTGGTTCGGGTCCTAGTAGGGCCGGCCCCCATGGGGTTCGGACCCTAGTAGGGGCCGGCCCCCCCTTTAATCGTGGGGTCCGGGTCCTCCTTTGCTAGGTGCGAGTCGGGTTCGGGTCCGCACCGGTGCGTGCGAGTCGGGTCTGCGCGTCGGGTTTGCATCCGCGTCGGCACACGTAAGTCGGGTCCGGGTCCGACGAAATTCGTGTGTCTACAAATGCCCCCTCAAGGTCGAGCGCGTCGGTGAGAGCGTGTAGGGTTTGGACACGTAGGAATCGTAGAGCGCTTGTCCTTGATTCCTTTTGTGGGCAGGGTTGGGAGTCTATTTAAGGACCCCTACCCCCTTCATCCGCCATTGTGCTTCTTTGCGAAGGTTCTGCCGGCTTCTGGAGACCGCCGTCGGAAGAGAGCTGCCTGGGGTTGCACGGGACTTGCTCCGTCTTCCCGGTGTCACCTCTTTCGTCGGCGGCGATGGTGCGCGATTTGGCGGTCGTTGCGAAGGCGGGCTCGAAGCGACGATGCGGCGAGGATCGAGGCGGGGAGGATGGCGGAGCGCGGCTGAGGTGCGAGTTGCCTTCGCCGCCTCTCTCTTCCTCTTTCTTCTTCTTCCTTTTTTTTTTTTTTTTTTTGGACCACGGGAGCAACAGTGGCAGTGGCTGGGTCGGCCAGGGCTGCGGCGGCTGGGCACGAGGCCAGCGGCATGCGGCACGCAGAGCTGGGTGCCGGTGCGAGCAGTTGGCTGTGGCTCTTGCTTGCAGAGAAGACCTTCGCTATGGTTTCGATCATCTTCTTCGTTGCGGACCTCTTTTGCTCCAAAGATTGCACAGACGTCGAAGGTGACCGCTGTACGGAGTTCGAGTGTGGCACGAAGGCGGCTGGAGTGCGAGGACGGCCATGGTGCATCTCGGCGGAGGACTATTGCCCCTTCTTCGGTGTGGGAGTGCAATGGCGAGGCCGATTGTCGCAGCCGAGGTTGATGACGCAAGCGTAACGAGAGAAGGAGGCGGAGTTGTCGTGGCCGAAAGCGATGACGACGGCACAAAGAGAGGAGGTGGAGTCGTCGCGGGTCAGGTATGGCGACTCTAACTCCTTTTTTTTTTCTTTCATTGGTCTCGCCTTTTCTTCTTTTTTTTTTTCTTTCCTTTTCTTCTCTTTCCTTTCTTTTCTTTTTCCTTTTCTTTTCTTTCCTTTCTCTTCCTTCCTTTTCTTTTCTTTCTTTTCTTTCTTCTTCTTCTGGTTCTGGTATGCGGGGGCAACGGCAGCAGCAGCTCGGTGCTGCGGTGGCGGTGGCGGCGGTGGCCCGGGCGCAGGTCGGAGGTCGCGGCACGCGCGGAGGGGCCCTGGCGCGGGGCGCGAGCGGCGGTGGCTGCGGCACGCGCGGAGGGGCCCTGGCGCGGGGCGGCTGGGGCGTCGCGGTGGCGGGCCCGGGCGCGGGTGGTGCGAGGCCAGAGGCCGGGGCGGCGACTGCTTGGTCGAGCGCGGCGGCCAGCGGAGGTGGCGCGCGGGTGGAGTCGGGCGGCGAAGGAGGGGGGCTGCAGGCCCCCCCTTTTTCTTTCTTTCTTTCCCTTTTTTTTTCTCTTTTTTTTTTTTTTTTCCTTTTCCTTTGGTGTCGGGTGCTGATTGGGGAGGGGGGCGCGCCCCCCCGGCTACTGCTACTATCTTTTCTTTTATTTTTTTCCTTTTTTTTTTTTTTTTGGTCCGCGAAGGCGGCATGCGGCAGGCGGCACCGCTGTCGGAGCAGGCAGCGGCGGCGACGGCCCACAGCGCGGGCTACAGTACGCACGGCGTGGGGGCCGGGAGCTAGTGGCGCGGAGGCCCGGCGCGGTCGCAGAAGCAACGATGGCGGTCGCCGGTGCGACTCTGAGTCGGGCGGGCCCCGATCGGGTCGGAGGTGGAACGCGGTGGCAACGGCGGTGCGACTCTGAGTCAGGCGGGCCCCGATCGTGTTGGAGAAGGGACGCGGTGGTAACGGTGGCGTCTCCGGGTTGGCCGGGCGGTGGCCAGGCTTCAGGTGGCGCGGGTGGTGTGCGGACACCGTGCGGCGCAGGGGTGCCTCGAGCGACAGGGCGGTGTCAGGCTTGGAGGCCGGGGGCGCAGGGTCGAAGTGACGAGGTCGTAGGCAGGCTACAGCGTCGGCCGCAGGTGACGGGCGCGTGCAGCGGTGTCGGCGCGAGTGGCGGCGGGGCCCAAGCAGCGGTGCGCAGGAGGGGTCTGGCTAGGCTGGAGGTTGGCGATGAGACGGTAGGCGGTGGTCTAACGCAAGAGTTGCACGAGTGTGACCGACTGCGGCCCCAGCACAGGCGGGCCAACGGGGAATCGGGATCCCACCGTGGCCGGGTTCCGGGCTCCTCCCCCTCCATGGGGTCGCGGGCTTTCAAGGGGTTGTGGCCCCCTTCTTCAGCTCTTTTTTTTTTTTTTTTTGACCGACTTCTCCACCATATTTGACTCGCTTTCGCTTGTGTCTCTTCAGGATTCGAGCTTCGAGAGTTTGGCTTCACCGGGGTGAGTTGCTGAGGACCTCTCCTATGGGAGGAGGTGCCTTCGCTTCCCCCTTACTCGGGTACACCATTATCGCAAATCGAGACGGGAAGACCTTCTGTCGTTGCTCCGTGTTTTTATCCACGAGCGCATCACGGAGGATGGAGTCGCCGAGGTGAGTTGCTGAGGACTTCTCCTACGGGAGTGGCGCCTTCGCTTCCCCTCGTGCCTTTTCAGGATTCGAGCTTCCGGGAGTTCGGCTTTGCCAGGGAGAGTTGCTGAGGACCTCTCCTACAGGAGGAGGTGCCTTCGCTTCCCCTTTACTCGGGTGCACCATTACCGCAACTCGAGGCGAGAATACCTTCTGTCGTTGCTCCGTGTTGTTATCCACGAGCGCATCATGGAGGATGGAGTCGCCGAGGTGAGTTGCTGAGGACTTCTCCTACGGGAGTGGCACCTTCTCTTCCCCTCGTGCATTCTCGGGATTCGAGCTTCAGAGGTTTTGGCTTTGCCGGGGTGAGTTGCTGAGGACTTCTCCTACGGGAGTGGCGCCCCCTTACTCGGGTGTACCATTACCGCAACGCGAGGCGAGAAGACCTTCTGTCGTTGCTCCGTGTTTTTATCCACGAGCGCATCACGGAGGATGGAGTCGCCGAGGTGAGTTGCTGAGGCCTTCTCCTACGGGAGTGGCGTCGTCGCTTCCCCTCGTGCATTCTCAGGATGCGAGCTTTCGCTTGACCTGGTGGGGTGTTGACTCTTGGCCTCGGAGGGACGTTTAGCATCTCTGCGGCTTCGAGACAAAGGATTCTTCGGCGGCTTGGAGGTGGAGAACTCTTCGATGGCTCGAAGACGAAGACTTGCTTGGCGGCTCGGAGGTGGAGGAATCTTCGACGACTTTGAAACGAAGGCTCTATTGGCGGCTTGGAGACGAAGCATTCTTCGGCGGCTTGGAGCCGAAGGGTTCTTCAGTGGAGTGTTGTCGCCTTCTTGGTACGGGAGCGTAATAACAACGGCACGGCGAGACGACAAGACGAAGCCGAGTGCGATGACGCTCGCTTGGTGCAAGGACGAGCCGGAGACTTCAGAGGCTAGGGAAGGTAGCTCCTTCATCTCTTTTTTTTTTTTTTTGAGGTTGCGAAGGATACGGTTGTTGCCGATGTATCCGCCTATCTTTGGGTTACTGCATTTGACTTCAGTGGTAGTTTCAATCCTTCGGGTCTTTGATTTTGAAGGTCTTTGACTTCGAGGGACTGGCGACCTTCGGATGGGCCCGAGCTTTTGCATAAGCCTGGCGGATTCCAAGGCGGATGACTTTTTGTTTGTAGAGTAAACGCACACCTTCTTGGAGGGTGGCGAGCTTCGTTGCTTACGACGGTCTTCGCTGGAGGATGCTTCCCTGGGCTTAGCTGTGACCGAGAGAGAGAGAGACATCGGCTGGAGGGGCTTCACACGCTTGCTACTGCAAACTTGGTTCGGATGCAGAAGAAGGCGGAGGCCGTTCGTGCGTCGCTTCAAAAGTCGGAGTTCCGTTTGGGGGATGCTCGAGCGACTAAGAAGACTTCTGGAGCAGGGTTTGCGAAACAGCGAGAAGGGCTAGCGAAGTGCCAAAAGCTGGTGGAGTGATCGAGAAGGCTTCCGGAGTGAACCTTGCGAAGAAGTGTGCATAGCTGGCGACGCATCGAAAGTTGACGACTTCTCTACCCCTGGAGTTGCAGCGCGTGTAAGCTGCGGAAGGCGAGCCACTTCGATGCCTTAAGGACTTCGACTTGCTGCTCGTGCGTCGCTTTAGAAGCTGGAGTTCCGTTTGGGGAAAGCCCAAGCGACCGAGAGGACGTCTAGAGCAGAGCTTGTGAAGCGGCGTGAAGAGCTGACGAAGTGCCGAGAGCTGGTGGTTTCTCGTCCTTCAGAGTTGCATCACATGTAGACCGCGGGAGGCGAGCTGCTTCAACGCTTCAAGGACTTCGTTTTTCTTGTCATCTTTAGTTTGCTGACTGGACTTGTGGATCTTCACTCGTTCTCCTCTGGGCTGGCCTCCTTGGACGACGTTGGGATATTTCTTTTCTTTTCTTTTCTTTTCTTTTTTTTTGTCTGGACTGAACCTTTGTAGGCTGCCTACATACCCTACTGAGAGGGATCAAATCGCACGTAGTTCGTTTTTTTTTTTTTTTTGGCAAGGGGGGTAACCTTGCGCTAGGCAAAGTACCTTTTGAGGGACTTGCCACTGGTAGGCAGAGTCGCCGCTGGTTCGCAGTTGTCGCCTGCCTTCTTCACTTCAATGTAGTTAGAAGTGAAGATCTTCTTGACTGGAGTTTTGATGATTGCTGGAGTTTGACTGGAGTCAATGCCACGGCGATTTGGAAGGATTCGTTCACCGCTTTTGAGGAGGCGAGCTTGAGTCTTTGTCAGGCGATGTGGTATTGCAACTGAGGGTAGTGAACCCATGTGCACTGTACTTTCTTCGTTGCGGCTGGATTTGAACATCAACTCGATGGAGTTTTGCCCCCGAGTATCTTCTGGCTTGATTACGAGTTGCTCAGAGCTGGTGTACTCGGAAGACCCAGTTGAGCTCGAGACGTGCAACAGACCACGTAACGATAATGTTATCCCTTGCGAAGTGCTGAAGTTGACCTTGGGGAATGATGATGTCGGTTCCTTTGCTGGAGTGGAAGGCGGTCGTCCTGGCTTGCGAAGCCACTGAGGTGCGAGCCGCAGGACTGAAGCAGCTTGAGCAGGCAATGGAACATATCGCATCGAGCTTGATTTGAAGTTGCTGTGAATTCTTCGTCTTGATGCTGGCGCTTCTCTGTCTTTGTGCACCGTCTGGCTGGAAGATGTCACTGGTTTTGCAAGTGGAGAGGTTTTGTCCTTCGCAGTTGCTTTGACTTCCTGGGCTCGTGGAGCTTTTGCTGGAGGAGCTTCTGCAATGAAGTCTTTGGCCTCGTAAAACTTGGCATCAGCAAGGTGTGCTTTAGCCTTGTTGAACTGCTTGCCGTTGGCAGCGATGCTTCTCCCCATGCTTTCGATGTTGGTGTCGCTTTCTTCATCGTCTTCCCGGAGCACTTGGTGGACTCCCATCATGTAGCAGGAGACCTTGAAGTCTTGATCAGCTTCAAGGAAACAATTGGAAAAGAACTCCTGGAGTGTCACCGGCTCTGAAAAGCTTCGCTGGAGGAGATTTTTTGGATTTGATGGCGGTACTTTGGACGTCTTTCTTCCTGGAGCTTCATTCTTTTCCTTGAAGGACTTTCTTCTGGGGAGTTTTCTCGTCGCCCGGTCTTTCTTATGGTTAGCTAGACGTGCTATCTTGTAGCTTGATCGTCGTGGCCTTCTCCTTCGAGGCACCATAGCCCGTGTGTTTTCATCAGTAAGATCTTCCTCGCCAAGGTGAAGAACTGGTGCTGCGACTGAAGGCACTTCTTTGATTGGAAGGACTTGCTCTTTTGGAGACTGTACTGATTCATCTTCTGATCCCCAGCCAGTTGGCTTGACTTCTTCGTTTGGAATCGAAGGAGGCTTGGAGTAAATGACATAATAGTCGAATTTGCCCGATGGTTGGCCTAGCAGGTTGACTTCGGGGCTTCTTTGTTCGTCTCTCGCGTTGAGCATGTGCCGGAATGTAGTTTTGTTTGGAAAAGGGAGTGCTTGCATGAAAGGCGGTTGCCCCCAAGACAATAAGGATTTGGCCCTAGGCACTGAAGGAGCATGCCGTCATCGTCTTCTTGGACTGCCCCCCTTCTTTGAGTCATCAACGGTGGACTGCCCCCCTTCTGCGAGGACTGGCGGGGCATCTGGCAACTCGTCGTCCGAAGTAGAAGTATCACCGTTGTCTGGATCCGTAATGGAGATATGAGTAACGGCTGCCATGGGTGGGTGGGTGGGTGTTGAAACGAGATCCTCGATGGGCATCCCCAAACGATCGAACACCGACTTCTTCTTTGATTGCTTGATTGGCCCGAGTCTTTCGAACACAGACGTGCGTTTTTGATTCGACCGGTTTTTACCACCTCTGATTTGCTTCTGGAGCAAGTCTTGGCATCGAGCTCTTCGCCGTCTTCTTTTGCTGTCGGGACGGCTTGCATAGGAAGAGTGTACATCGGGAATTGTCGATCCTTCAGCTGCTTCGTCTACCATCTTCGCCCCGATGTAGTTGGAGGTGAAGGTCTTCTTCGTTGCGGTTCTGATGACCAACGGAGCTTGACTGGAGCCGATGCCTCGGCAGTTCGGGAGAATTTGTTCACCATTTTGAAACAACCGAGCTTGAGTTATCGTCATCCCATGTGGAGTTGATGCTGGTGGAAGTGTGCCCATGGTGCTTTCTCTGTCGTAACCGGCTTTGAACAGCAACTTAGCAGCATTTTGCCCCCAACTTCCTTTCGGCTTGAATGCAAGCTGATTGGGGTCGACTGATTCGGTAGGCCTGCTCGGGTTCGGAGCTTGCATCAGACTGGGTAATGGCAACGTCATTTCTTGAAGGGTGACGACATTGGCCTGTGATAACAACGGGGCCAGCTTCCTTATCGGAGTAGAAGGCGATCGCTCGGATTTACGGAGCCACTGAGGCGCGAGACGCAGGACTGGCGTCGCTTGGGCGGGCAACGGGGTATGTTGCACAGCTCTTGACTCGGGGCTGATGCGCATCCATTGCCTCGGTTTCGGTGTTCCTTGGACCTTGAGTCTTGCCTCGTCAGAAGGTGGCACCGGATTTGCGGGAAGTAGAGTCTTGTCCTGCTTCACTTCTTCAATCTTCTGGGCTCAAGGGGCTTTAGCTGGAAGAACTTCCACGACCAAGCCCTTTGCTTGGTAGAACTTAGCGTCGGCCAAGTGTGCCTCGGCCTCATTGAATGGCTTGTCGTCCGCAACTATGCACCTCTCCACGCCTTCTTCGTAGTACTTGAGGCACTGGTGCCAGGTGGATACCATGATACCATTCTCGTACAGCCATGGTCTTCCTAACAGGAGACACGTCTGGCAATCGATGATGTGGAAGAGGACCGTTGTATCCAGAGGGCCGATTGACAGCTTCAGGCGAATGATTCCGACAGTGGACTGTCCGCCCTGGTTGAACCCTTGAATGACCAACTGACTCGGCGAGAGCTGGTCGTTGGTGATGCCGAGTTGCTGCATTGTCTGGATAGGCATGATGTTGACGACAGAGCCAAAGTCCAACAGGATTCAGTTCACTGGCTTCTCCTTGATGTATCTCGAAACGTAAAGAGGCCGGTTATGCAATCGCGGCCCTAGTTGCAGGTCCTCATCCGAAAAGGTTATCGTCGCATCACATGAGGCCACAGCTTTGCACTTCTGGTCATCCTTCATTTTCCTCTTGTAGCTGTCTGGATCGGCTAAGGCCGCGGCCATTGTCAAGCGAGCCTTCTTCGGGAGATGCAAAGCTTCTACGAGTGGCATGTGCAGGATTGCTTTGTTGTGAGAGGCGGTGCCTCCTTTTTCGGAATCGTCTCCCTCATCGATGGAGTCGCCTTCTTCAGAAGTTTCGCTTTCGTTCTTTCCTTCCGACGCCTCATGAACTTCGACTATGCAGCAAGACACCTTGATGTGTTGGTCCACTGGGAGGAAGTGATCCGGGAAGAACTCCTGCAGGGTTGTCGGCTCTGGAAGGCTCTGCTGAAGGAGATCGTCTTGGCTTGCAGGCGGCACCTTGAACACCTTCCTTCTTGGAGTCTTGCTTTTCTTCTTGTAGGTCTTTCGCTTGGTGAATCCCCTCCTCACACGGTCTTTCTTGAGCTTCATTTCTTGCCATGGCTTTCGTCGCCGCGGTAGCATGACCCATGCTTCTTCGTCGGTGGATTCCCCTCCACTAGGATGATGGTCGATAGCAGCAACTGGTTCCCTCGAAGGCACTCGTTCTTCTGGAGGCTCTACTGGCTCGTCTTTCGATTCCCAACCGGTGGGCTTGATTTCTTCAGCTGAAACCGATGGAGGCCTTGAGTAGAGGACATAGTAGTCGAACTTCCCCGAAGGCTGGCCTAGCAGACCGACTTTTGGATCTCCTTGCTTGTATCTTTCCCAAAGAGCGCGTTGGGATATAGCTTGACTGGGAGGGACTTGCTCTTCTTAAGGCTCCACTGGCTCGTCTTCTGATCCCCAGCCGGTGGGCTTGATTTTGTCGATTGAAATGGACGGAGGCCTTGAGTAGAGGACGTAATAGTCGAACTTCCCCGAAGGCTGGCCCAGCAGACCGACTTCCGGATCTCCTTGCTCGTATCTTTCCCGAAGAGCGCGTTGGGACATAGCTTGACTGGAAAAGACTTGCTCTTCTTGAGGCTCCACTGGCTCGTCTTCCGATCCCCAGCCGGTGGGCTTGATTTTGTCGATTGAAACGGACGGAGGCCTTGAGTAGAGGACGTAATAGTCGAACTTCCCCGAAGGCTGGCCCAGCAGACCAACTTCCGGATCTCCTTGCTCGTATCTCCTTTGGAGGGCTCATTGGGATGCAGCATTGCTTGGAAGAGGTGCTGGCGTGAGCGATGGTTGCCCCCAGGGCAGCGGTGTTTCTTCTTCGGAGAACGCAGGAGTACGTTGACGTCGCTTCAAGACTTTCGGCTGAGAAGTTGACTTAGCGGTTGGCGCTTGACGGTTGATGCGCAATTTGGGTATGCTTCGCCGAGCAGCAACGAGTACCGGCGAGAAGGAGCCGAAGGTGATGGACGTCATGTTGGCCGTAGCGACCTCTCCGGTGTCGATTTCTATTTTCCCTTGCTTTGCGAGCGCCATGATTCTTTCCTTGAAGATGAAGCATTTTTCGATGGGATGACTTACCACCCGGTGGTATTTGCAGAAAAGAGGGTCGTCGACACGATGCATCTGCTCGGGCCTCTTCAAAGGAGGGAGCTCTATCATCTTCTCTTGTAGCAGTTGATCAAACATGGAGGAGACTTCCGAGTCTGGGAAAGGGTACTCCTTGGCTTCGAGCTCCTCGAGAGTCATCCTTTGTCTTGGCGGCGGAGGCGGTGGTATGGTGACTCCCTTCTTCTGATCCGGCTTGCCACCGATCTTGAGCGGTTTGAAGGTTGAAGCGATGTCAGCAACATTGACTTGTTTCGGCTTCGGTGCCAATGGCTTGTCCTTCTTCTCCACCTTCAAGAAGTCTTTGTTCTTCGAGTCCCCGTGGCTTGCTAGGCTGAGTTCCATGTCGTGCGCCCGAGTCGCGAGTTCTTCAAAAAACCGAGGTTTGATACCTTTGAGGATGTAGAGCAGGCCCCAGTGCATGCCTTGGGTACACATCTCGATGGCTGAGTCTTCAAACAAGCGGTCTCGTGAATTCAGCACGAGGTTCCTCCATCTGTCGATGTAGTCGATCACCGGCTCGTCCTTCCTTTGCTTGACTGTAGTAAGCTCGGTCATGCTGACGGTTCGTCTGGTGCTATAGAAGCGATTGAGGAACTCCCTCTCCATCTGATCCCAGCTGTCGATGGTCCCTGGAGGAAGATCAACGTACCAGTCAAATGCGTTGCCTTTGAGGGTGCGGACGAATTGCTTCACCATCTTGTCGCCATATGTGCCGGCATTATTGCAGGTCTCGATGAAGTGGGCGACGTGCTGTCTTGGATTTCCCTTTCCGTCGAAGTGCTGGAACTTTGGTGGCTGGAATCCGACTGGGAAGCGTAGCTACTGGATCCTCGCAGTGTAGGGCTTCGAGTATGCTGCCATGATCGGAGGAAGGCCATTGCCGTGGGAATGCATCATGTCGGCTATCAACGCTTGGACTTGCTGAGCATTCTGTTGGAAATAAATCCATGGCAAAGGCCCGCAGCGGAAGCAAAGTGAAGGTCCGAGGACCATGAGCGGTGTGCGTTACATATCAAAATTTTTCATCGAAACGATCTACATATGCGTGTATGAAACTAGCATGGCAACTACGCGAACCCCTAATGACGATCTAACGTGAAAGAACAATCTAGCATGTATGCATGTTCTAATTATGTTAGATCTACTTGTTAGAGATCATACCTGCGTGCGGAATCTTTCACCGTGACAAATTTCTTCTTTGTCGATGGAGACGGGCTACGGATCTGCTCGACATAGCTTCGGTGCGACGGCCATAACTTTCTGCTCCGAACTCCGATTGGGTTGAAATTTGGACTTCTGTAGCTCCCGGAATCACAGAAACAACGCTGATTTTCTGTGCAGATTCTGGATAGCAAAAGGTTGCGGGAGACGCCTTCTAGTTCACCCGATCTCACACGATGCACGGCACCTCATCGATGGATCTCTGAGTGCCTCCATACGATGAGCCTCCTCCTTCTACGAAACACCATGGGAGGAAGACGAGTCGCCATCCAATGGCGCAAGCGAGGGATAGAGAGACGAGGGAGGAGATGCGAAGAGAGGAGAGGGGCTTCGGTTTCCCCATGGCTTGCATGGCCGGCCCTAGGGCTTGCCCATGCTACTAATTTCGTGCACCCTCTCTCTCTTTCTCATATATAGGGCCGGCCTATCCATATGGATAAGGACAGTATAGATAAGGATGATTGATTCAAACCTTATCCCTATATATCTCTTCTTTATCTCTATCCTTTCCTTGTTTTCGAAAACGGTCAAAACCAGCCCGTTTTTTGCGCCTCATAACCAGCCCCTTCATCGGAGGCAACAACCTCCCGAAACTAATGGGGCCGGTCTTGACTAGTCTCTCAACACTTAGGGCCGGCCCCCTTAGTGCATAGTGGCGCATGGTATGACCAAAACGCCCTTATGCCACTAGTTGGTCGTTCCTCGTGTACGAGACTTTGCAAGGCACACATAAGTGAAGTGCACCAGTGATTTCACTATTCTCTGAGGTTCCCGTAGGGTGCCCCTAGTGAAGTCAACTAGTTAACTCGCAACATATCCCGGTGCATCGCACCCATGTGGCAAAGTCCACTTATGGCAAGGAATTGCTACGTCTCTGCACTAACCTAGGGTTTCCCCTTAGTGCATACACGTAGCTACGCATCTACCGTGCACTAGTGCAAAGCACTCACGGAGCGTATGCTTGGACTTCTCGCTTCCTCTAACTACGTTCTGTGTTTCGAGGAGATGGTATAAGAACCATACATAATGTCGATAAGGTGGAACCTTCAGGGACCAGGGTTCATGGCTTCCAACTCAGACTCGATCGACACACTACCCGAGTATACCATCGATCCTCTGAGTCCGAGTTAACCTGCGTAGCCACCCAGAGTGCGACGCAGGCTGCACTCCAATTCCCCGGACTTACTATGTTCTCCCTCATACCCCTGCTCTCCGCTTAGTATGGTAAACCCGCTATCCCTCCACTTGGTGCCATGACGCAACTCGAGCGGTGGAGAATACCGTCAGACTCGAGTGCTCATATGACTCGGTTCCTTCCAGGTTGACCACATACATCATACCTCCGATTACTCTGACGAGCAACCGGATCCGTCATCAGTCCAACTGATGACCACCTGGCCAGGGTTTAATACGACGTAGGTCAGACCAAGGAACGCACCTCCCGTTAGGGGTGTGGATAGCCTGCAGGAGTGACACGCTGATGCAACGCCAGCCGGGTAACCCAGTACACCGTGGTTTTGGATCACTGTATCCGGATCCTCACACATTGGTGCGCCAAAGCACCACACAACTGGTTAGTCCACCAGACATGGTTCCTCAGGGTTTAGGACCGTTTTACCCTAAGCAGAAACACGGTTTAGTGCACCGATGTCTGCTCATCGATCTGTGCACCATGTTGGTTCCATTCGGCCACAGACACTGTGCCTGGTAATGACCGTGGTGGAGACACCCACGCTCTGTCATCCCAACAGCTTATCTTGATAGGGCGACCAACCCTTATCAGAGCTGCGAACGTATTTAGGTTACATGGGACCAGTCCCTTGAGTCTCCCACTCAAGAGGATTACCATGTAGCCATGGCTCTCTGTTCTGTAATCAGAACACGTACTAAGGTACGTACCAATATGCAATCCTATACTATCAACCATACATAGCTAAACTATAGGTTTTTACGAGCTATAGACCTCACCAATTCTAACAAATTCATCGTTGCTGTTGCCGGAGGTTGTATGGCCACCGAAGCTGGCGCTGGGGAGACGACTTCCACTGGGATGGGAGCCGAAGAGAGCGCTGGAGTAGCTGCTTGAATCGTCGGGACAACCTCTGCAGGAGCGGGAGTTGAAGACGGAGCTGGAGCGGCTACTGGAGAAGCGACGGGTTGGCCGACTGCTGCAATGTCCTTTGCGCTTAGCTTTTGGAGCAGAGTGTTGATGTGACGATCCTTCTCCTCCATCAGTCGAGTAATTTGTGCCATATCTCGCTCATCTGCATGACTTGGAGCTGAAGAGCGGACGGAGGATGGTGACAGAGAACGTCTCGGTGTTGTATGTTCGCATCCTCGCCGTCATCATCAGAAACGTAGTTACGCCGACTTGCTTCTGGCTGATGATTGATGTTTGCCCCCTGCAGAAGAGGTGCAACGTCCGCTGGAGAACCCGAACGAGCTCGGGGCTGGAGCTGGTCCTCCCCAAACTTCTGGACATGGACTCCAGGATCGAGGCTCGTTTCTTCATGCACCAGGGCCTCGTCGGCACTTTGGCGACCATCTTCGGCAGTAGCTTCTGGCACAAAGACATCCGCAAGAGTCCGAGTACGCCGAGTGTAGACACGTACTATTAGGGGAAGATCACCCTTCAGATTTACTAGATCACCGTGTCGGAGTAGAGGAGACTCGGCGATGGGTGAGAGGCTTGGAGCAAACGCATCGTTGTTTGTTTCGGCCATTGCAAACTTCAAGCAGCTTCTTCAGCCGTACGGATGAAAGGAGAAGATGTCCCACCGGGCGTGCCAGAAATTTGTAGCGCTGGAAAAAGCACGGGTCGTCTTTATTGCGCAAAATCAAATTACAAGTGTGGCCGGGACCCGGGTGGCTCGGGTGTAGCGAGTCCGGGTTGCGGCGAGTTTTGATCAGGGGATTGTGGGAAAGATCTTCTGGAGGATCCCTTTGATCCGCGTCTCCATGTGGTGTTCGTGCGAGAGCTCTGAAGGGGCTGCCCAGGACAGGGGTCTTTACAGGGTGAGGGTTTTGGGGAGGCTAAGGAATGTCCACCGTTGCTTTGTCCCTTCCGTGCTTCGCGCTTTCTCGGCTAGGGGGTTTTTCGGCTTCGTTCCTCGGTCTTCGTGTCTTCCTCGCTCCTTGCTTGACCTAGGCGTCCTTGATCGTCGGTTCGCGGCGTCGATCGTGCTTTTGGCGTCGGCTTTGGCTTCGGCTTCTTGGCTTTGGCTTGGCTCCAGCGTGGCTCTGGCTTTTGCTTTGCTTCGGCGCTTGCACTTGGACATAGCCGGGAGAGACTTGCGATGCTTTCGTTCTTCCGGACTTCACGTCGTATCGGCTAGAACGTGCGGTGCTTTTGCTCGTGGCCGGTGTAGTCGCTTGGCTTTGGCACTTGCGTTGCTTTGGCGCAGGCTTTACAGGGGCTTTGCTTTGGCTTCTTGTGTTGGCTTTAGCTTCAGCGTCAACTCGATCTTCTTCTTTGAAGGACGTGGGCTTACTTCTCCGGTGCTTCGACGGTTTGCGTGTCGACTGGACTTCTCTTCTTCTCCGGGCTTCTTTGGCATGATCGGAGTTGAAGAATACTTTCGAAGATAGTGGGGGTAGCACCGCTCTCCGTGCGACGGTTGTGGCGTCGGCTTTTCTTGATGAAGACGACGAGGGTAGCGACGGTCTCCGTGCGACGGTTGTAGCGTCGGCTTTTATTGGTGAAGACGGCGGGAGTAACGACGCTTCAGATGGTCTGCTCCAGGCTTTCTTCTTTATGTATGGCGCAGGCGTTTGTTGAAGACGACAGGGTGATGACGCTTCGTTTCTCTCCTCCGGGCTTTGGAGCTTGATCGAGATCGAGGATTTGTTGGAGCCGACGGGGTAGTGCCGCTCCGAGCTTCTTCTCCGGCCTTTGCTTCTGGCGTCTTCGGAGTCGAAGGGTCTTCTTCTCCGAGCTTTCTTCTTCGTGCACGGAGTCGAAGTCTTGATCTTCGTGTGCAAGTGTCTTCACGTTGATGAGAGCTTTCAGTAAGCCGATCCCGACGGGACAGGCTTGACCGTGCCTCGTGAAGCTTTGGGTCGATGAAGAAGCGTGCACGGAGTCGATGTCTTGATCCTCGTATGCAATGGTCTTCACGTTGATGAGAGCTTTCGGTAAGCCGATCCCGAAGGGACAGGCTTGACCGTGCCTCGTGAAGCCTTGGGTCGATGAAGAAGCGTCTCCTCTTCTGCAGAGCTCCCGTGCTTCGTCTTCAGTCTTCAACCATCGACGGTTATGGCGTCGGCTTCCTCTCCGGGCTTTTGGGCTTGATCGGAGTCGAAGGCCTTGTTGACGACGACGGGTGTAGCGTCGCTTCGTTTCTTCTCCTGGCTTTTGGGCTTGATCGGAGTCGAAGGCTTTGTTGAAGATGACGGGTGTAGCGCTGCTTCTCTTCTTCTCCCGGCTTTTGGGCTTGATCGGAGTCGAAGGCTTGTTGGAGACGACGGGGTAGTGCCGCTCCTCTTCTTCTCCGGGCTTTTGGGCTTGATCGGAGTCGAAGGCTTGTTGGAGATGACGGGGTAGTGCCGCTCCTCTTCTTCTCTGGCCTTTGCTTCTGGCGTCTTCGGAGTCGAAGTGTCTTCTTCTCCGAGCTTTCTTCTTCGTGCACGGAGTCGAAGTCTTGATCTTCGTGTACAAGGGTCTTCACGTTGATGAGAGCTTTTAGTAAGCCGATCCCGACGGGACAGGCTTGACCGTGCCTCGTGAAGCCTTGGGTCGATGAAGAGCGCATCTCCCCTTCTGCAGAGCTTCGCTTCTTGCCATCCGACCGACCTCTTGAGCCTTCCCCCTCCCCCTCTATTTATAGGCGAAGGGGGGGGGGAGAGATATGGGAAGTTTTAATTTTAAATCCCTTTAATATCTCCCCCATAATTGCCCAAGATTTATTCATCCATTGATGAGGGGAATAAGTCTTTATTCGTCTTCCTTTTCTGGCGGGGCAATTATGGCTGGAGTTTGCACACGAAATCGATGGCGATCGGGCACTTCGTCTTGTGCGTCGGATCGAGGGATCGGCGCAGATCCGCGTGTGTGCAGACGTCATACGCAACCTCCCCCCGCGCATGGCGGTATTTACTTCCTTTTCTTTCTTTTCTTTCCTTTTCTTTTCTTTCCTTTTCTTTTCTTTCCTTTCTTTTCTTTCCTTTTCTTTTCTTTCTTTTCTTTTCTTTCCTTTTCTTTTCCTTCCTTGCAGGGCCGGCCGGCCCCTCCATGGGGTTCGGGTCCTAATAGGGCCGGCCCCCATGGGGTTCGGACCCTAGTAGGGGCCGGCCCCCCCTTTAAGCGTGGGGTCCGGGTCCTCCTTTGCTAGGTGCGAGTCGGGTCCGGGTCCGCACCGGTGCATGCGAGTCAGGTCTGCGCGTCGGGTTTCCATCCGCGTCGGCACACGTAAGTCGGGTCCAGGTCCGACGAAATTCGTGTGTCTACAGGACGATCTTCTGCTTGAGCAGAATCGTGCCGGTCTTCCCGTCCTTCAATTGGAAGGCGAAGTTGGGGGCGGTGATCTTCTCCGGGGTTCTCCCTCCGAGATGCTGGAAGATAGCCTCGTCCAGCGAGCGCTCTCGATCGGGCGCGATGCACTTCTTCTTTCCCGCCCAAAAGAAGGAGATCTCCCTAAAGACCGCCGTCGTGGGAATCCCGGGGTAAGCCGGAACTCCGCTATGTCGCCCGCGCTAGTCGCCAACCGCCACGAAAGGATAGTCCTTCCAGTGGCGGTCTTTGTTCTCAATGGCCGAGAAGGGGAGTACCTCGCCAGGTCGCCCGGAGAAGTAGAAGTACCCACAGCCCACGTTACTGAAGATCAGCCCGGGTTTGAGGAGCAACTTTTTGAGCAGATAGCTCAGTGGGATCCTCACCTTTAGGGCGGCCTCCAGCTAGGATAGCCCGTAGAGTATCCCCCAAGAGTTTCCTGTGAGTTGGGCGGGGAAAAGCCCCGTCAACTCCAGGAACTCCCCAGCGAGATGACTCAAAGGGAACCGCAACCCAGACCACAGTAGACCGACAGAGGCTACGGTGCCCTGGGGCGGCCTCCCACGGAGTGGCATCTCGGTGACGAGGATCTCATGGGGGAGATCGACCGCCGCCTGGATGCTGTCCCCTACGGGCACCCCGATGGGGTTTTGCAGCCAGACCACCGCCGTTTCAACGGCGGGCTCGGAGGCTTGAGCAGCAGCGGAAGCAACAGCGACATCAGAAGCGGAAGCCATAGGGGGAAGCGCGAGCTAAAGCAAGTAGGAAGCGGAGTAGAAGGGAGAGCTGATTTCTCGAGCGGAAGGATAAAAATCCTCCCCCCACCCCTATTTATAGAGAAGATAGAGACAGAGGGATCGGCCCGGCATTTAATGACTGGGTGCGGCGTGCGATGCGGCACGAGGCGGTTGAAACGACGGCTCGCCCTCCCCCAATCTGGGACACACACGTGGACCGCGCGTGGTAAAAGCTGCACCGGCGCCAGCGTCATCCTTTCTGCCAAAAACATGGATGAATAGGGAGGAGACACGTGTCCCACGCCGATCGGGATCTTATGATGAGATTCGTTGTATCAGTTTCGGGTCTCGAGTCTCGTGCCGCATTTAAGATGATATGATCGCCGGAGATTCGGTGCGAAACCAGAGTCAGAGGCCACTTCCCAGCTCGCAGCCCGCCCAACGATTGATGCAACAGCATTGTCCTAAGAGGTCTCACTAAGACGAGATAGCTCGTGGCAGCAGCCCGCAGTTCGCCCGAAGCAGACCCTGACCGTGTGGGACAAGCTCACACCGGAAGGAGATCGCTCGCGGCTGATGCTCCTGGCCCGCCCGGTACTTGAATGTAGCAGGTAGCTGCGTTCCTTGGACATAGCAGCATCGTGGCAGACGCTCAAAGCCCGCCCATCGATTGTTGCAACAGTATTGTCCTCGAGGTCTCACTAAGGAGAGATCGCTCGGGTATAGAAGCTCGCCCATAGTCCACTCCCCCGTATCGAGGCTAGCGCCAGTAGAAAGAGCAGTGAGAAGGAGGCAGCTACGCCAGTTATAGCCTGCTCAGGGCACACCCGTTTAAACTCCTGAGCAAGTGCCAAGTTTCCTTGATCGCTCCCTCAGGAGGGGGTAATGTTGGGGGTAGCTGAAACCCCATATCTAGGACAATATTGTATCGGGCACACTTAAGGTAGAACTCGCTCAGGAGCCCATCCAGGAGTTGGAACCCTCAGTCTGCTCCACCGCCTTGAAGCTGCACCCGAAGCTTGTTGTGAATAACAAGTGGTCCCTATGGGCTCGATCGAACGATTATTGAGAGCGAGATCCACATTGGACTGCGGTAACACCATGAATATCTCTATGGATCTCATAAACCCCAGGAATCCTAAGGAAAGATGTGAATCAAAAGGTGGCCCTGGCTCACCAGAAAGATGGCAACACCAGCTCGCACAAGAGCCCACCCCCAGCTCGCACAGGAGCTCACCCCCAGCTCGCACAGGAGCTCACCCCCAGCTCGCACAGGAGTTCGCCCCCCAACTCGCACAGGAGCTCGCCCCCAGCTCGCGTAGGAGCTCGCCCCCAGCTCGCGCAGGAGCTCGCCCTCACCCCCCAACTCGCGTAGGAGCTCGCCCCCAAGCTCACACAGGAGCACGCCCCCAGCTCGATCAGGAGCTCGCCCCCAGCCCGTACAAGAGCTCGCACCCGGCTCGCTCAGGAGCTCGCTCCTAGCTCACACAGAAGTCGCTCCCAGCTCGCACAGGAGCTCGCCCCCTAGCTCGCACAGGAGCTCACCCCTAACTCGTGCAGGAATTTTTGCCAAAGAGGAAACTTAAAATGGTATCAACGAACACCAGTAGAGCGCTCAAAGAGATCACCAGGCCGCTCCCGTTGTCAAAGAGGTCGTCCTCCTAAGAGCCCGATTCCTGACAAAAATGGAGAAGGCAGAGCATTAAGGGCGAGCTCGCCTTTGCTTCCTCCCTAAGATCGCCCCTAGTAAAGCGGCATAAAGGCTGCAAGGTGTCGAAACCCTTCTGAAGCTACGTGGACGATTGTAGTCCACGGAAGCCACCGGAGTCGGTTTGAGACCTCCCAGACTTGAACATTCCAGAAGATCCACCTGGCAGCGACAAGACAGGTACTCTCCCCCACTCCACCGCCTGGCAAACTAGGCGACAAATACTGTCAGAAGCCCGATTCCCAAAGGTTGGCAAGGACCCATATGGGAGAAACGTGGGGGGTCCAGAAGGTGCTGGAAGAAGCGGCCAGGTGTTGCATCCCGATAGGTCGCAAAAGGCTATAAATGTACCAACCCCGGCTCCAAAGTACAGGTTCGAAACCCTCATCCCTACTACTTTCGTCTACTACAGCTCTCCTTTGATCACCTGAGACTGACTTGAGCGTCGGAGGGCCTGCGCTCCTAAGGGAGCCAGCCGTTCTTACATTTTTCTTTGTCTTCCAGGGAGACCGCACGAACCAACGAAAAATATCCCCAAACAGAGGTATATATATCCTATTTGTAGTAATTTACTTATGGTTTTCGGGTGGGGGTCCTGAGAAAATACAGTACGATTTTGGCTCCTCAAATATAGGGAGGCTGGTAGCAAACTCAAAAATAGGGATGCACATAGCGAAGTTCTTATGTTTTGACTGTTAGTGCTCGATTTTTATATACTTTATTTATAGTTGCTGGGTGAAGGTCATTTGAAAATAGAGAGCAATTTTAGCTCCTTAAATATAGGGAGTTTGGTAGCGATCCCAAAAATATGGAAGGAGTACTCGATTTGAATATAATATGCTTGTGGTTGTCGGGTACGGGTCTTGAGAAAATAGGAAGCTATTTTGGCTTTCTAAATATAAGGAGTCTGTTAATGGTACCTAAATTAGGTAGACACCTAACAAAGCTTTTGGAGGGTGTTTTATAAAGGATTGCTTGATTTGTTTATAATTTATATATAGTTATCGGGTGGGGGTCTTGTGAAAATACGGAGTAATTTTGGCTCCCAAAATATAGGGAGTCTTGTAGCGATTCTAAAAATAGGGATGCTTATAACATGGGTCATGGAGGGTATTTATGAAAGTAATGCTTGATTTTTATATAATTTATTTATGGTTATTGGGTGGGGTTGTGAGAAACTTAGGAATGATTTTGTCTCCTCAAATATAATGAGTTTGGAAGTGATCCTAAAAATAGAAAGGCATATGGCGAGGCTCTTGGAGGATGTTTTGCGAAGGTGTATATGTCCTATTTATAGTAATTTACTTATGGTTTTTGCATGGGGTTCTTGAGAAAATACGGAGCAATTTTGGCTCATCAAATATAGGGAGGCTGGTAGCGATCCAAAAATTATAGGTGCATATAGCGAGGTTCTTAGAGGATATTTTGAGTGGTAGTGCTCGATTTTTATATACTTTATTTATAGTTACTGCATGAAGGTCGTTTGAAAATAGGGAGCGATTTTAGCTCCCTAAATATAGGGAGTTTGGTAGCGATCCCAAAAATATGAAAGGAGTGCTAGATTTGTATATTATTTGCAGGTTGTCGGGTAGGGGTCCTGAGAAAATAGGAAGCTATTTTGGCTCTCTAAATATAAGGAGTCTGTTAACGGTTCCTAAATTAGGTAGGCTCATAACAAAGCTATTGGAGGGTGTTTTATAAAGGAGTGCTTGATTTATATATAATTTACTTATGGTTATCGAGTGGGGGTTATGTGCAAATAGGGTATTATTTTTGCTCCCCAAATATAGGAAGTCTTGTAGTGATTCTAAAAATAGGGATGCTCATAACGTGGGTCTTGGAGGGTATTTTCGAAAGTAATGCTTGATTATTATATAATTTATTTATGGTTATTGGGTGGGGTTGTCAGAAAATTAGGAACGATTTTGGCTCCTCAAATATAGCGAATTTATAAGCGATCCCAAAAATAGAAAGGCATATGGCGAGGCTCTTGAAGGATGTTATGCGGAGGAGTATATATCCTAGTTGTAGTAATTTACTTATGGTTTTTTGGTGGGGGTCCTAAGAAAATACGGTGCGATTTTAGCTCTTCAAATATAGGGAGGCAGGTAGCAATCCCAAAAATAGGGATGCATATATCGAGGTTCTTAGAGGTTGTTTTAAGTAGTAGTGCTCGATTTTTATATACTTTATTTATAGTTACTGGGTGAAGGTCGTTTAAAAATAAAGAGTGATTTTCGCTCCCTAAATATATGGAGTTTGATAGTAATCCCAAAAATATAGAAGGAGTGCTCGTTTTGTATATAATTTGCTTGTGGTTGTCGGGTAGGGGTCCTGAGAAAATAGGAAGGTATTTTGGCTCTCTAAATATAAGGAGTATGTTAACGGTTCCTAAATTAGGTAGGTACATAACAAATCTTTTGGAGGCTATTTTAGAAATAAGAGCTTAATTTATTTATAATTTACTTATGGTTATTAGGTAGGGGTCTGTGAAAATAGAAAGTGATTTTGGCTCCCCAAATATTGGGAGTTTTATAGCGATTCTAAAAATAGGGTTGCTCATAACGTGGGTCTTGTAAGGTATTTTGCAAAGTAATACTTGATTTTTATATAATTTATTTATGGTTATTGGGTAGGGTTATGAGAAAATTAGGAACGATTTTTGCTCCTCAAATATAGGGAGTTTGGAAGCGATCCCAAAAATAGAAAGGCATATGGCAAGGCTCTTGGACGATGTTTTAAGGAGGATTATATATCCTATTAGAGGGTGTTTTGAGTAATAGTGCTTAATTTTTAAATGCTTTATTTATAGTTTCTGGGTGAAGGTCATATGAAAATATGGAGCAATTTTAGCTCCTTAAATCTAGGGAGTTTGGTAGCGATCCCAAAAATATGGAAGGAGTGCTTGATTTGTATATAATTAGTTGTGGTTGTCGGGTAGGGGTCATGAGAAATAGAAAGCTATTTTAGCTCTCTAAATATAAGGAGTCTGTTAACTATTCCTAAATTAGATAGGCACAGAACAAAGCTTTTTGAGGGTATTTTAGAAAGGAGTGATTGATTTGTATATAATTTACTTATGGTTGTCAGGTGGGGGTCTTGTAAAAATAGGGAGTGATTTTGGTTCCCCGAATATAGGGAATCTTGTAGCGATTCTAAAAATAGGGACGCTCATAACGTGGGTTTGGAGGGTATTTTGGAAAGTAACGCTTGATTTTTATATAATTTATTTATGGTTATTGGGTGAGGTTGTGAGAAAATTTGGAACAATTTTAGCTCCTCAAATATAGGGAGTTTGGAAGCGATCCCAAAAATATAAAGGCATATGGCGAGGCTCTTGGAGAATATTTATTGAATGTGTATATGTCCTATTTGTAGTAATTTACTTATGGTTTTCGTATGGGGGTCCTGAGAAAATACGGTACAATTTTGGCTCCTCAAATATAGGGAGGCTGGTAGCAATCCTAAAAATCGGGATACACATAGCGAGGTTCATAGATGGTGTTTTGAGTGGTAGTGCTCGATATTTATATACTTTATTTATAGTTCCTGGGTAAAAGTTATTTGAAAATAGGGAGTGATTTTAGCTCCTTAAATATAGCGAGTTTGGTAGCGATACCAAAAATATGGAAGGAGTGCTTGATTTGTATATAATTTGCTTGTGCTTATCGGGTAGGTGTCCTGAGAAAATAGAAAGCTATTTTGGCTCTATAAATATAAGGAGTCTATTAACGGTTCCTAAATAAGATAGGCACATAACAAAGCTTTTAGGGGTTATTTTAGAAAGGAGTGCTTGATTTGTAGATAATTTACTTATGGTTATCGGGTTGAGGTCTTGTGAAAATAAGGAGTGATTTTGGCTCCCAAAATATAGGGAGTCTTGTAGCATTTCTAAAAATAGGGACGCTCTTAACGTGGGTCTTGGAAGGTAATTAGGAAAGTAATGCTTGATTTTTATATAAATTATTTATAGTCATTGGGAGGGGTTGTGACAAAATTAGGAATGATTTTGGCTCCTCAAATATAGGAAGTTCGAAAGCGATCCCAAAAATAAAAAGGCATATGTCGAGGCTCTTGGAGGATATTTTGCAGAGGAGTATACGTCCTATTTGTAGTAATTTACTTATGGTTTTCGAGTGGGGGTCCTGAGAAAATACGGTACGATTTTGGCTCCTCAAATATAGAGAGGCTGGTAGCGATCCAAAAAATAGGGATGTACATAGCGAGGTTCTTAGAGGGTGTTTTGAGTGATAGTGTTCGATTTTTATATACTTTATTTATAGTTGCTAGGTGAAAGTCGTTTGAAAATAGGGAGCGATTTTAGCTCCCAAAATATAGGGAATTTGGTAGCGATCCCAAAAATATGAAATGATTTATATGTAATTTGCTTGTGGTTGTCGGGTAGGGGTCCTAAGAAAATAGGAATCTATTTTGGCTCTCTAAATATAAGGAGTCTGTTAACGGTTTCTAAATTAGGTAGGCACATAACAAAGCTTTTGGAGGGCGTTTTAGAAAGGAGTACTTGATTTGTATATAATTTACTTATATTATCTGGTGGGGGTCTTGTAAAAATAGGGAGTGATTTTGGCTCCCCAAATATAGGGAGTCTTGTAGCGATTCTAAAAATAGGGATGCTCATAACGTGGGTCTTTGAGGGTATTTTGGAATGTAATACTTGATTTTTATATAATTTATTTATGGTTATTATGTGGGGTTGTGAGAAAATTAGGTACGATCTTGGCTCCTCAAATATAGGGAGTTTAGAAGCGATCCCAAAAATAGAAAGGCATATGGCGAGGCTCTTGGAGGATATTTTGCGGAGGAGTATATGTACTATTTGTAGTAATTTACTTATGGTTTTCAGGTGGGGGTCCTGAGAAAATATGGTGCGATTTGGCTCCTCAAATATAGGGAGGCTGGTAGAAATCCCAAAAATAGGGTTGCACATGCGAGGTTCTTAAAGGGTCTTTTGAATAGTAGTACTCTATTTTTATATATTGTATTTATAGTTACTGGGTAAAGGCCGTTCGAAAATAGGGAGCGATCTTAGCTCCCAAAATATAGGGAGTTTAGTAGTGATACAAAAAATATGGAATGAGTGCTCGATTTGTATATAATTTGCTTGTGGTTGTCGGGTATGGGTCCTGAGACAATAGGAAGCTATTTTGGCTCTCTAAATATGAGAAGTCTGTTAATGGTTCCTAAATTAGGTAGGCACATAACAAAGCCTTTGGAGGTGTTTTAAAAATGAGTGCTTGATTTGTATGTAATTTACTTATGGTTATCGGGTGGGGGTCTCGTGAAAATAGGGAGTGATTTTGGTTCCCCAAAAATAGGGAGTCTTGTAGCGATTCTAAAAATAGGACGCGGGGGGTCTTAGAGGTTATTTTGGTAAATAATGCTTGATTTTTATATAATTTATTTATAGTTATTGGGTGGGGTTGTGAGAAAATTAGGAACAATTTTTGCTTCTCAAATATAGGGAGTTTGGAAGCGATCTCAAAAATAGAAAGGCAAATGGCGAGGCTCTTAGAGGATGTTTTGCGGAGGAGTATACATCCTATTTGTAGTAATTTACTTATGTTTTCGGGTGGGGGTCCTTTGAAAATACGGTACGATTTTGGCTTCTCAGATATAGAGAGGCTGGTAGCGAACCAAAAATTTGGGATGTACATAGCGAGGTTCTTAGAGGGTGTTTTCAGTGGTAGTGCTCGACTTTTTATATACTTTATTTATAGTTGTTGGGTGAAGGTCGTTTGAAAATAGGGAGTGATTTTGGCTCCCTAAATATAGGGAGTTTGGTAACGATCCCAAAAATATGAAAGAGTCCTCGATTTGTATATAATTTGCTTTTGGTTGTCGGGTAGGGGACCTGAGAAAATAGGAAACTATTTTGGCCCTTTATATATAAGGAGTCTGTTAACGATTCCTAAATTAGGTAGGCACATAACAAAGCTTTTGGAGGGTGTTTTAGAAAGGAATACTTTATTTATATATAATTTACTTATGGTTATCGGGTGGGGGTCTTGTAAAAATAGGGGGTAATTTTGGCTCCCAAAATATAAGGAGTTTTGTAGCGATTCTAAAAATTTTGATGCTCATAACGTGGGTCTTGGAGGGTATTTTGGAAAGTAATGTTTGATTTTTATATAATTTATTTATGATTATTGGGTTCGGTTGTGAGAAAATTAGGTAGGCACATAACAAAGCTTTTGGAGGGTGTTTTAGAAAGGTATGTTTTATTTGTATATAATTTACTTATGGTTATCGGGCAGGGGTCTTGTGAAAATAGGAAGTGATTTTGGCTCCCCAAATATAGGGAGTCTTGTAGCGATTCTAAAAATAGGGATGCTCATAATATGGATCTGGGAAGGTATTTTGAAAAGAAATGCTTGATTTTTATATAATTTATTTATGGTTATTGGGTGGGATTGTGAAAAAATTAAGAATGATTTTGGCACCTCAAATATAAGGAGTTTTGAAGTGATCCCAAAAATAGAAAGGCATATGGCGAGGCTCTTGGAGGATGTTTTGTGGAGGTGTATACGTCCTATTTGTAGTAATTTATTTATGGTTTTCGAGTGGGGTCCGGAGAAAATATGGTACGAATTTGGCTCCTCAAATATAGGGAGGCTAGTAGCAATCCCAAAAATAGGGATGCACATAGCGAGGTTCTAAGAGGGTGTTTTGAGTGGCAGTGCTTGATTTTTATATACTTTATTTATAAATGCTGGGTAAAGGTCGTTTGAAAATAGGGAGCGATTTTAGCTCCCAAAATATAGGGAGTTTGGTATCGATCCTAAAAATATGGAAGGAGTGCTCGATTTGTAAATAATTTGCTTATGGTTAACGGGTAGGGGTCCTGATAAAATAGGAAGCTATTTTGGCTCTCTAAATATAAGGAGTCTGTTAACGGTTCCTAAATTTGGTAGGCACATAACAAAGCTTTTGGAGAGTATTTTAGAAAGAAGTGCTTGATTTGTATATAATTTATTTATGGTTATGGGGAGGGGGTCTTGTAAAAATAGGAAGTGATTTTGGCTCCCCAAATATATGGAGTCTTGTAGCGATTCGAAAAATAGGGACACTCATAATATGGTTCTTGGAGGGTATTTTGTAATATAATGCTTCATTATTATATAATTTATTTATGGTTATTGGGTGGGGTTGTGAGAAAATTAGGAATGATTTTTGCACCTCAAATATAGAGAGTTTGGAAGCTATCCCAAAAATAGAAAGGTATATGGCAAGGCTCTTGGAGGATGTTTTGCGGAGGAGTATATGTCCTATTTGTAGTAATTTACTTATGGTTTTCGAGTGGAGGTCCTCAGAAAATACGGTGCGATTTTGGCTCGTCAAATATAAGAAGGCTGGTAGCAATCCCAAAAATAAGGATGCACATAGCGAGATTCTTAGAGGGTGTTTTGAGTGGCAGTGCTCGATTTTTATATACTTTATTTATAGTTGCTGAGTGAAGGTCATTTGAAAATTGGGAGCGATTTTAGCTCCCTAAATATAGGAGTTTGGTAGCGATCCCAAAAATATGAATGGAGTGCTCGATTTGTATATAATTTGCTTGTAGTTGTCGGGTAGGGGTCTTGAGAGGAAGCTATTTTGGCTCTCTAAATATAAGGAGTATGTTAATGGTTCCTAAATTAGGTAGGTACATAACAAAGCTTTTGGATGATATTTTAGAAATGAGTGCTTGATTTGTATATAATTTACTTGTGGCTATTGGATGGGGGGTCTTGTGAAAATAGTGAGTGATTTTGGTTCTCCAAATATAGGGAGTCTTAGAGTGATTCTAAAAATAGGGACGCTCATAACCTAGGTCTTGAAGGGTATTTTGGAAAGTAATGCTTGATTTTTATATAATTTATTTATGGTTATTGGGTAGGGTTGTGAGAAAATTAGGAATGATTTTGGCTCCTCAAATATAGGGAGTTCAGAAGTGATCAAAAAAATAGAAAGGCACATGGTGAGGCTTTTGGAAGATGTTTTGCGGAGGAGTACACGTGCAATTTGTCGTAATTTACTTATGGTTTTCGGGTGGGGGTCCTGAGAAAATACGGTACGATTTTGGCTCCTCAAATATAGGGAGGCTGGTAGCAATCCTAAGAATTGGAATGCACATAGCGAGGTTCTTAGAGTGGTTTTGAGTGGTTGTACTCGTTTTTTATATACTTTATTTATAGTTGCTGAGTAAAGGTCGTTTGAAAATTGGAAGCGATTTTAGCTCCCTAAATATAGGGAGTTTGGTAGCGATCCCAAAAATATGAAAGTAGTGCTCGATTTGTATATAATTTTCTTATGGTTGTCGGGTAGGGGTCCTGAGTAAATAGGAAGCTATTTTGGCTCTCTAAATATAAGGAGTCTATTAACAGTTTCTAAATTTGGTAGGCATAAAACAAAGATTTTGGAGGGTGTTTTAGAAAATAGTGCTTTGTTTGTATATAATTTACTTATGGTTATCGGGTAGGGGTCTTGTAAAAATAGAGAGTGATTTTGGCTCCCAAAATACAGGGAGTCATGTAGCGATTCTAAAAATAGATATTCTCATAACATGGGTCTTGGAGGGTATTTTGGAAAGTAATGTTTGATTTTTATATAATTTATTTATGGTTATTGGGTGGAGTTGTGAGAAAATTAGGGACAATTTTGGCTCCTCAAATATAGGGAGTTTGGAAGCGATCCCAAAAATAAAAAGGCATATAGTAAGGCTCTTGCAAGATGTTTTGTGGTGGAGTATACGTCCTATTTGTAGTAATTTACATATGGTTTTCGGGTGGGGGTCCTGAGAAAATACGGTATAATTTTAGCTCCTCAAATATAGGGAGGCAGGTAGCAATCCCTAAAATAGGGATGCACATAGCGAGGTTCTTAGAGGGTGTTTTAAGTGGTAATGCTCGATTTTTATATACATTATTTATTATTACTGGGTAAAGGCCGTTTGAAAATAGGGAGCGATTTTAGCTCCCAAAATATAGGGAGTTTTGTAGCGATCCCAAAAATATAAAAGGAGTGCTCGATTTATATATAATTTGCTTGTGATTATCGTGTAGGGGTTCTGAGAAAATTGGAAGCTATTTTGGCTCTCTATATATATGGAGTCTGTTAACGGTTTCTAAATTAGGTAGGCACATAACAAAGCTTTTGGAGGATGTTTTAGAAAGGACTGATTGATTTGTATATAATTTACTTATGGCTATCGGGTGGGGTTCGTGTGAAAATTGAGAGTTATTTTGGCTCTCCAAATATAGGGAGTTTTGTAGTGATTCTAAAAATTGGGACGCTCATAACGTGGGTCTTTAAGGATATTTTGGAAAGTAATGCTTGATTTTTATATAATTTATTTATGGTTATTGGGTAGGTTATGAGAAAATTAGGAACGATTTTGGCTCCTCAAATATAGGAAGTTTGGAAGCGATCTCAAAAATAGAAACGCATATGGTGAGGCTCTTAGAGGATGTTTTGTGGAGGTGTATATGTCCTATTTATATTAAATTTTTTTTGGTTTTCAGGTGGGGTTCTTGAGAAAATACGGTGCGATTTTGGCTCCTCAAATATAGGAAGGTTGGTAGCAATCCAAAAAATAGGGATGCACATAGCAAGGTTCTTAGAGGGTGTTTTGAGTGGTAGTGCTCGATTTTTATATACTTTATTTATAGTTACTGGGTGAAGGTCGTTTGAAAATAGCGAGCAATTTTAGCTCCCTAAATATAGGGAGTTTTGTAGCGATCAAAAAAATATAAAAGGAGTGCTCGATTTGTATATAATTAGCTTATGGTTGTCAGGTAGGGGTATTGAGAAAATAGAAAGCTATTTTTGCTCTCTAAATATAAGGAGTCTGTTAACGGATCGTAAATTAGGTAAGCAGATAACAAAGCTTTTGGAGGGTGTTTTAGAAAGGTGTGCTTGATTTGTATATAATTTACTTATAGTTATCGGGTGGGGGTCTTGTAAAAATAGAGAGTGATTTTGACTCCACAAATATAAGGAGTCTTATAATGATTCGAAAAATAGGGACGCTCCTAATATGGGTCTTGGAGGGTATTTTTGAAAGTAATGTTTGTTTTTTATATAATTTATTTATAATTATTGGGTGGGGTTGTGAGAAAATTAGAAACGATTTTGGCTCCTCAAATATAGGGAGTTTGGAAGCGATCCCAAAAATAGAAAGGCATATGGCGAGGCTCTTGGAGGATGTTTTGCGGAGGAGTATATGTCCTATTTGTAGTTATTTACTTATGGTTTTTAGGTAGGGGTCCTAAGAACATACGGTGTGATTTTGGCTCCTCAAATATAAGGAGGCTGGTAGCAATCCCAAAAATAGGGATGCACTTAGCGAGGTTCTTAGAGGGTGTTTTGAGTGGTAGTGCTCGATTTTTTTATACTTTATTTATAGTTGCTGGGTGAAGGTCGTTTGAAATTAGGGAGCGATTTTGGATCTTTAAATTTTCTTATGGTTGTCGGGTAGGGGTCCTCAGAAAATAGAAAGCTATTTTGGCTCTCTAAATATAAGGAGTTTGTTAACGGTTCCTAAATTAAGTAGGCACGTAACAAAGCTTTTGCAGGGTGTTTTAGAAAGGAGTGCTTGATTTGTATATAACTAGTGCATGCCCGTGCATGTCGGCACTACAGTGGGCTGCCTTCAGCGGTAATACACCCATCGACACTGGAGTGGGCCTTCAACGGCAATTTCCCATGGCAGCCATCTTTTAAATCCTATTTTCTATTCATTAAAAACTCATTTATCCTCTCTTTAATCCCTCGATTAAACTCTATTAACACCTCATTTAATCAAACCTGATCACAGTCGTCCCTCTATCATCTATGCATGCATGCATACATGCAGCCGGCCATCACCCTCTCTCTTTCTCTCCTTACCCAAGCCAATCACAGCCGTCCCTGCACATGCAGAATCATGAACTTCTCTCTCTTGCCCAAGCTATGCACGGTTATTCTCTCTCTACCTTGATTCTCTCTCTTTCCATATCTCTCTTTTTTTCTCTAAATCTCTCTACATTTCTCTCTTCCTTGATTCTCTCTCTTTCCATATCTCTCTTTCTCTCTAAATCTTTATACATCTCTCAACACCAAACATCTCTTTCTCTTCTCTTAATTCGATCACAGCCATTCCGAGATCCTCTCTTTCCTCCGATCCCCTTAAAGGTGGCGATCGCATCTGCCCTTACCCAAGACCCCCTCTGATTTCCACTCTTTTTCTCTCTTCTTTCTCTAATTCCTTCTCTCATCCAAACCCAATCATAGCTATCTATGCATCCAACCTATGCACATAGCCCCATCCAAACCGGGGAGAGAGAGAGAGAGAGAGTAAGAAAAGAGAGAGTAAGAAGAAAAAGAGAGAGGAAAGAGAGAGAAAATCGAAGGGGAGAGAGAGACAGGAAAAGAGAGAGTCTAGTCAGCATTTTTTTTTATATAGTCAGTATTTTGTTCCATATTGTCCTAGTCAGCACAAAACATGGTTCCATATTATCCTAGTCAATACAAAAACCCTGTCCCTTGTTATAAAGAGATGCTCATAACGTGGGTCTTGAAGGATATTTTGGAAAGTAATACTTGATTTTTATATAATTTATTTATGGTTATTGGGTTGCGTTGTGAGAAAATTAGGAATGATTTTGACTCCTCAAATATAGGGAGTTTGGAAGCGATCCAAAAATAGAAAGGCATATAGCAAGACTCTTCGAGAATGTTTTGCGGAGGAGTATATATCCTATTTGTAGTAATTTACTTATGGTTTTCGGGTGGGGGTCCTGAGAAAATACGGTTCGATTTTGGCTCCTCAAATATAGGGAGGTTGGTAGCAATCCCAAAAATAGGGATGCACATAACGAGGTTCTTAGAGAGTGTTTTGAGTGGCAGTGCTCGATTTTTAAATACTTTATTTATAGTTGCTGGGTGAAGGTCATTTGAAAATAGGGAGCGATTTTAGCTCCCTAAATATAGAGAGTTTGGTAGCGATTGTGGGTGCAAATTTTGGCAGAAGATTACCGACTACCGCGGGACCCACCGGCCCTGCCAGGTGGGCCCACGAAGACTACTACAGGACCCACCGGCCCTGCCTGGTGGGCCCACGAGGACTACCACGGGACCCACCGGCCCTGCCTGGTGGGCCCACGAGGACTACTACGGGACCCACCGGCCCTGCCTGGTGGGCCCACGAGGACTGCCACAGGACGCACTAGCTTTACCTGGAGGATCCTCAGATGCTGCAACAGAAACCGCCATTTACCACCAGAAAGTTCTATAAATAGCAGAGCCTTCGAATGTAAAAAGATCGAACTCTCAGTTCAAAAACCAGAGCTCTGGGATTTCCAACTTCACATCCTTCCCTTCTCTTTAATCTTTATCTTCTCTTTGAAGAGGTGAAAGGTGACTTCAGTGATACTCGGCCTGTTGAGATCACTTTGATATAAGTGTTAGTGAATTCGGGTTGCTCCCTATAGCAAGGAGACGTAGGCTTCGGCTGAACTCCGAGATCACATCTCTCGTGTCAATTCTCTGATTGTATCTCCCTCTCTCTGTCTACATATCAAAAGCTGCAACTCCAATCAACAGACCGAGTAACGATCTTCGACGTCAACTTCAACTTCAATTGACTGGTGAGGTGAGGTCTTCAGGTCGGCACGGAGATTTTCCCACACAGCGATCCCAAAAATATAGGAGTGCACGATTTGTATATAATTTGCTTATGGTTGTCGCGTAGGGGTCCTCAGAAAATAGGAAGCTATTTTGGCTCTCTAAATATAAGAAGTCTGTTAACGGTTCCTAAATTAGGTAGGCACATATCAAAGCTTTTGGAAAGTGTTTTAGAAAGGAGTGCTTGATTTACATATAATTTATTTATGGTTATGGGGTGGGGGTCTTATGAAAATAGGGAGTGATTTTGGGTCCCCAAATATAGGGAGTCTTGTAGCGATTCTAAAAATAGGGACGCTCATAATGTGGGTCTTTGAGGGTATTTTTGAAAGTAATACTTGATTTTTATATAATTTATTTATAGTTATTGGGTGGGGTTGTAAGAAAATTAGGAATGATTTCAGCCTCTTAAATATAAAGAGTTTGGAAGCGATCCCAAAAATAGAAAATCATATGGCGAGGCTCTTGGAGGATGTTTTACAGAGGAGTATATGTCCTATTTGTAGTAATTTACTTATGATTTTCAGGTGAGTGTCCTGAGAAAATACGATGTGATTTTGGCTCCTCAAGTATAGGGAGATTGATAGCAATCCCAAAAATAGGGATGCAAATAGCGAGGTTCTTAAAGGGTGATTTGAGTGGTAGTGCTCCATTTTTATATACTTTATTTATAGTTGCTGGGTAAAGGTCATTTGAACATAGGGAGCGATTTTAGTCCCTAAATATAGAGTGTTTGGTATTGATCCCAAAAAAATGGAAGGAGTGCTCGATTTGTATATAATTTGCTTGTAGATGTCAGGTAGGGGTCCTGAGAAAATAGAAAGCTATTTTGGATCTCTAAATATAAGGAGTCTATTAGCGGTTCCTAAATTAGGTAGGCACATAAATAAGCTTTTAGAGGGTGTTTTAGAAAGAAGTGTTTGTTTTGTATATAATTTACTTATGGTTATCGGTTGGGGGTCTTATGAAAATAGGGAGTGATTTTGGCTCCCCAAATATAGGGAGTCTTGTAGCGATTCTAAAAATAGGGACACTCATAACATGGGTCTTGGAGGGTATTTTGGAAAGTAATGCTTCATTTTTATATAATTTATTTATGGTTATTGGGTGGGGTTGTGAGTAAATTAGGAACGATTTTGGCTCCTCAAATATAAGGAATTTAGAAGTGATCCCAAAAATAGAAAGGCATATGGCGAGACTCTTTGAGGATGTTTTGCGGAGTAGTATATATCCTATTTGTAGTAATATACTTATAATTTTTGGGTGAGGGCCCTTAAAAAATACAATGCGATTTTGACTCCTCAAATATAGGGAGGCTGGTAGCAATCCCAAAAATAGGGATGCACATAATGAGGTTCTTAGAGGGTGTTTTGAGTGGTAGTGCCTGATTTTTAAATACTTTATTTATAGTTGCTAGGTGAAGGTCGTTTTAAAATAGGGAGCGATTTTAGCTTTCTAAATATAGGAAGTTTGGTAGCAATCCCAAAAATATAGAAGGAGTGCTTGATTTGTATATAATTTGCTTGTGGTTGCCGGGTAGGGGTCCTGAGAAAATAGGAAGCTATTTTGGCTCTCTAAATATAAGGAGTCTGTTAACAGTTCCTAAATTAGGTAGGCACATAACAAAGCTTTTGGAGGGTGTTTTAGAAAGGAGTGCTTGATTTGTATATAATTTACTTATGGTTATCGGGTGGGGGACTTGTGAAAATAGGGAGTAATTTTAGCTCTCCAAATATAGGAAGTTTTGTTGCGATTCTAAAAATAAGGACGCTCATAACATGGATCTTGGAGGGTATTTTGGAAAGTAATGCTTGATTTTTATATAATTTTTTTATGGTTATTGGGTTGGGTTGTGAAAAAATTAGGAACGATTTTGCCTCCTCAAATATAGGAAGTTTGGAAGCGATCCCAAAAATAGAAAGGCATATGGCGAGGCTCTTTAAGGTTGTTTTGCAGAGGAGTATATGTCCTATTTGTAGTAATTTACTTATGGTTTTTAGGTAATGGTCCTAAGAAAATAAGGTACGATTTGGCTCCTCAAATATAGGGAGGCTGGTAGCAATCCCAAAAATAAGGATGCACATAGCGACGTTCTTAGAGGGTATTTGAGTGGTAGTGCTCGATATTTATTTACTTTATTTATAGTTGCTGGGTTAAGGTCATTTGAAAATAAGGAGTAATTTTAGCTCTCTAAATATAGGGAGTTTGGTAGCGATCCCAAAATTATGGAAGAAATGCTCGATTTGTATATAATTTGTTTGTGGTTGTCGGGTTGGGGTCATGAGAAAATAGGAAGTTATTTTGGCTCTCTAAATATAAGGAGTACGTCTGTTAACAGTTCCTAAATTATGTAGCCACATAACAAAGCTTTTGGAGGGTATTTTAGAAATGAGTGCTTGATTTGTATATAATTTAATTATGGTTATCGGGTGGGGGTCTTATGAAAATAGAGAGTGATTTTGGCTCCCCAAATATAGGGAGTCTTGTAGCGATTATAAAAATAGGGATGCTCATAACGTGAGTCTTGGAGGGTATTTTGAAAAGTAATGTTTTACATTTATATAATTTATTTATGGTTATTGGGTGGGGTTGTTAGAAAATTAGGAATGAATTGGCTCCTCAAATCTAGGGAGTTTGGAAACGATCCTAAAAATAGAAAGGCATATGGCGAGCCTCTTGGAGGATGTTTTGCGGAGGAGTATATGTCTTATTTGTAGTAATTTATTTATGGTTTTTGGGTCGGGATCCTGAGAAAATACATTGCGATTTTGGCTCCTCAAATCAATCCCAAAAATAGGGATGCACATAACGAGGTTCTTAGTGGGTGTTTTGAGTGGTAGTGCTCGATTTTTATATACTTTATTTATAGTTACTGGGTGAAGTTCATTTGAAAATAGGAAGCGATTTTAGCTCCCTAAATATAGCGAGTTTAGTAGTGATCCCAAAAATATGAAAGGAGTGCTCGATTTGTATATAATTTGATTGTGGTTGTCGGGTAGGGGTCCTGAGAAAATAAGAAGCTATTTTGGCTCTCTAAATATAAGGTATTTGCTAACAGTTCCTAAATTAGGTAGGCACATAACAAATCTTTTGGAGGGTGTTTTAGAAAAGAGTGTTTGATTTGTATATAATTTAATTATTGTTATCAAGTAGGGGTCTTATAAAAATAGGGAGTGATTTTGGCTTCCCAAATATAGAGAGTCATGTAGCGATAACAAAAATAGGAACGTTCATAACGTGGGTCTTGGTGGGTATTTTGGAAAGTAATTCTTTGTTTTTATATAATTTATTTATGGTTATTGAGTGGGGTTGTGAGAAAATTAGGAACGATTTTGGCTCCTCAAATATCGGGAGTTTGGAAGCAATCCCAAAAGTAGAAAGGCATATAGAGAGACTCTTGGAGGTTGTTTTGCGGAGGTGTATATATCCTATTTGTAGTAATTTACTTATGGTTTTCGGGTGGGGATCTTGAGAAAATACGGTGTGATTTTGGCTCCTCAAATATAGGGAGGCTGGTAGCAATCCCAAAAATAGGGATGCACATAGCAAAGTTCTTAAAGGGTGTTTTGAGTGGTAGTGCTTGATTTTTATATATTTTATTTATAGTTGCTAGGTAAAGGTCATTTGAAAATAAGGAGCAATTTTAGCTCTCTAAATATAGAGAGTTTTGTAGCGATCCCAAAAATATGGAAGGAGTGCTCGATTTGTATATAATTTGTGTATGGTTGTCGCGTAGGGGTCCTTAGAAAATAGGAAGCTATTTTGGCTCTCTAAATATAAGGAGTCTATTAACAATTCCTAAATTAGGTAGGCATATAACAAAACTTTTAGAGGGTGTTTTAGAAATAAGTGCCTGATTTGTATTCAATTTTCTTATGTTTATCAGGTGGGGGTCTTGTAAAAATAGGGAGTTATTTTGCTCCCCAAATATAGAAAGTCTTTTAGCGATTCTAAAATAGGGACACTCATAACGTGGGTCTTGGAGGGTATTTTAAAAAGTAATGCTTGATTTTTATATAATTTATTTATGGTTATTGGGTGGGGTTATGAGAAAATTTGGAACGATTTTGGCTCCTTAAATATAGGGAGTTTGGAAGCGATCCCAAAAATAGAAAGGCAAATGCCGAGACTCTTGGAGGATGTTTTATGGAGGAGTATATGTCCTATTTTTAGTAATTTACTTATGATTTTCGGGTGGGGTTCCTGAGAAAATACGTTGCGATTTTGGCTCCTCAAATATTGGGAGGCTGGTAGCAATCCCAAAAATAGGGATGCACATAGCGAGGTTCTTAGAGGGTGTTATGAGTGGTAGTGCTCGATTTTTATATACTTTATTTATAGTTGCTGGGTGAATGTTGTTTGACAATAAGGGGCGATTTTAGTTCCCTAAATAAAAAGAGTTTAGTAGCGATCCCAAAAATATGGAAGGAGTGCTCGATTTGTAAATAATTTGCTTGTGGTTGTCGGGTAGGGGTCCTCAGAAAATAGGAAGCTATTTTGGCTCTCTAAATATAAGGTGTCTGTTAACGGTTCCTAAATTAGGTAGGCACATAACAAAGATTTTGGATATTATTTTAAAAAGGAGTGTTTGATTTGTATATAATTTACATATGGTTATCATTGGGGTTTTTGTGAAAATAGGGAGTGATTTTTGCTCCTTAAATATACGGAGTCTTGTAGCGATTCTAAAAATAGGAACGCTTATAACGTGGGTCTTGGAGGGTATTTTGGAAAGTAATGCTTTATTTTTATATAATTTATTTATAATTATTGGTTGGGGTTATAAGAAAATTATGAACGATTTTGGCTTCACAAATATAGGAAGTTTGGAAATGATCCTAAAAATAGAAAGGCATATGGCGAGGCTCTTGGAGGATGTTTTACGGAGAAGTATATATCTTATTTGTAGTAATTTACTTATACTTTATGGGTGGTGTCCTCAGAAAATACGGTACGATTTTGACTCCTCAAGTATAGGGAGGCTGATAGCAATCCCAAAAATAGGTATACACATAGCGAGGTTCTTAGAGGGTGTTTTGAGTGATAGTGCTCAATTTTTATATACTTTATTTATTGTTGCTGGGTGAAGGTCGTTTGAAAATAGGGAGCGATTTTAGCACCCTAAATATAGTGAGTTTGGTAGCGATCCCAAAAATATGGAAGGAGTTGTCAATTTGTATATAATTTGTTTCTGGTTGTTGTGTAGGGTCCTAAGAAAATAGGTAGCTATTTTGGATCTCTAAATATAAGGAGTCTGTTAGCGATTTCTAAATTAGGTAGGCACATAACAAAGCTTTGGGAGGGTCATTTAGACTGGAGTGCTTGAATTGTATATAATTATGGTTATCGGGTAGGGGTCTTGTGAAAATAGGGAGTGATTTTGGCTCCCCAAATATAGGGAGTCTTGTAGCGATTCTAAAAATAGGGACACTCATAACGTGGGTCTTGCAGGGTATTTTGTAAAGTAATGCTCAATTTTTATATAATTTAGTTATGGTTATTTGGTGGGATTGTGAGAAAATTAGGGACGATTTTGGCTCCTCAAATATAGGGAGTTTAAAAGCAATCCCAAAAATAGAAAGGCATATGGCGAGGCTCTTGGTAGATGTTTTACTGAGGAGTATATATCCTATTTATAGTAATTTACTTATGATTTTAGGGTGGGGGTCCTGAAAAAATACAGTGCAATTTTGGCTACTCAAATATAGGAAGGTTGGTAGCAATCTCAAAAATAGGGATACACATAACGAGGTTATTAGAGAGTGTTTTGAGTGGTAGTGCTCGATTTTTATATACTTTATTTATACTTTCTGGGTGAAGGTCGTTTGAAAATAGGGAGCGATTTTAGCTCCCTAAATGTAGGGAGTTTGGTAGCGATCCTAAAAATACGGAAGAAGTGCTCGATTTATATATAATTTGCTTGTAGTTATAGCGTTGGGATCCTGAGAAAATAGGAAGCTATTTTGACTTTCTAAATATAAGGAGTTTGTTAACAGTTCCTAAATTAGGTAGGCACATAACAAAGCTTTTGGAGGGTATTTTAGAAAGGAGTGCTTGATTTGTATATAATTTATATATTGTTATCGGGTGGGGGACTTGTGAAAATAAGGATTGATTTTGGCTCCCCAAATATAGAGTCTTGTAAAGATTCTAAAAATAGGGATGCTCATAATGTGGGTCTTGGAGGGTATTTTGGAAAGTAATGCTTGATTTTTATATAATTTATTTATGGTTATTGGGTGGGGTTGTTAGAAAATTATGAACAATTTTGGCTCCTCAAATATAAGAAGTTTGGAAACGATCCCAAAAATAGAAAGGTATATGATGAGTCTCTTTAAGGATGTTTTGCGGAGGAGTATATGTCCTATTTATAGTAATTTACTTATGGTTTTCGGGTGGGGGTCCTGAGAAAATACGGTGCGATTTTGGCTCCTCAAATATAGGGAGGCTGAGAGCAATCCCAAAAATAGGGATGCACATAGCGAGGTTCTTAGAGGGTGATTTGAGTGGTAGTGCTTAGTTTTTATATATTTTATTTATAGTTGCTGGGTGAAGGTCTTTTGAAAATAAGGAGTAATTTTAGCTCGCTAACTATAGAAAGTTTGGTAGTGATCCCAAAAATATGGAAGGAGTGCTCGATTTGTATATAATTTGCTTGTGGTTGTCGGGTAGGGGTCCTGAGATAATAGAAAGCTATTTTGGCTCTCTAAATATAAGGAGTCTGTTAACAGTTCCTAAATTAGGTAAGCACATAACAAAGCTTTTTTATGGTGTTTTAGAAAGGAGTGCTTGATTTGTATATAATTTACTTATGGTTATCGGGTGGGGGTCTTGTTAAAATAGGGAGTGATTTTGGTTCCCCAAATATAGGGAGTCTTGTAGTGATTCTAAAAATAGGGACGCTCCTAACGTGAGTCTTTGAGGGTATTGTAAAAAGTAATGTTTTAGTTTTATATAATTTATTTATGGTTACTGGGTGGGGTTGTGAGAAAACTAGGAACGATTTTGGCTCCTCAAATATAGGGAGTTTTGAAGCGATCCCAAAAATAAAAAGGCATATGGCGAGGCTCTTGGGGGATGTTTTGTGGAGGAGTATATGTCCTTTTTGTAGTAATTTACTTATGGTTTTCGGGTGGGGGTCCTAAGAAAATACATTGTGATTTTGGCTCCTCAAATATATGAAGGCTGGTAGCAATCCCAAAAATAGGGATGCACATAACGATGTTCTTAGAGGGTGTTTTGAGTGGTAGTGCTTGGATTTTATATATTGTATTTATAGTTGCTGGGTGAAGGTCGTTTGAAAATAGGGAACGATTTTAGCTTCCTAAATATAGAGAGTTTGGTAGCGATCCCAAAAATATGGAAGGAGTGCTTGATTTGTTTATAATTTGCTTGTGGTTGTCGGATAGGGGTCCTGAGAAAATAAGAAGCTATTTTGGCTCTATAAATATAAGGAGTCTGTTAACAGTTCCTAAATTAGGTAGGCACATAACAAAGCTTTTGAAGGGTATTTTAGAAAGGAGTGCTTGATTTGTATATAATTTACTTATGGTTATCGGGTAGGGGTCTTATAAAAATAGGGAGTGATTATGGCTCCCCAAATATATATAGTCTTGTAGGGATTCTAAAAATAGGGACGCTCATAACGTGGGTCTTGAAGGGTATTTTAGAAAGTAATGCTTGATTTTTATATAATTTATTTATGATTATTGGATGGATTTGTGAGAAAATTAGGAACGATTTTGGCTACTCAAATATTGGGAGTTTGGAAATGATCCCAAAAATAGAAAGGCATATAGAGAGGCTCATGAAGGATGTTTTGCGGAGTATATATCCTATTTGTAGTATTCTACTTATGGTTTTATAGTGGGGGTCCTGAGAAAATACCGTGCTATTTTGGCTCATCAAATATAGGGAGGCTGGTAGCAATCCCAAAAATAGGGATGCACATAGCGAGGTTCTTAGAAGGTGTTTTGAGTGGTATTGCTTGATTTTTATATATTTTATTTATAGTTGCTGGGTAAAGGTCGTTTGAAAATAGAGAACGATTTTAGCTCCCTAAATATAGGGAGTTTAGTAGCGATCCCAAAAATATGGAAGGAGTGCTCGATTTGTATATGATTTGCTTGTGGTTGTGGGGTAGGGTCTTGAGAAAATAGGAAGCTATTTTGGCTCTCTAAATATAAGGAGTCTGTTAATGGTTCCTAAATTAGGTAGGCACATAATAATGCTTTTGTAGGGTGTTTTAGAAATGAATGCTTGATTTGTATATAATTTACTTATGGTTATTGGGTGGGGATCCTAAGAGTATATGGCACGATTTTGGGGAGAAATGCACGAGTTGTGTATAATTTACTTATGTTTGGTGAGTAGAGGTCCTTAAAAAATAAAGAGCGATTTTAGTTCTTAAAAGATAGAGAGTCTAGTAGCGATCATAAAAATATGGAAACACATGGCGATGCTCTTGGAGGGTGTTATCGGAAGGATTGCTTGATTTGCTTTACACTATTCTCTTTCTATAATTAAATGTTAATTTATATAGCATTCTCATTATATAATATTTTTCTATAATATTTTTCTACAATAATAGATATTCATTTTTTACAATAATATACTTTATAACCTATTTTAACACTCTCACTGGGGAATCAAAAAACTAAAAAATATTTTATTTTTTTATTTTTATAGTTTTCTGGTTTTGTTTTGGAAAAATCAACTTTCTAACTAGCTTCGAAATGCATCCGATTCACCATGTCAAAACTTGTTTTTGATGCGCAACCAGTATTGACACAAAGTCAAGCATCCAAAATATTAAACATTTTCAAAAATATTTTGATATTTAACTATTTTATTTGGATTCTTTCAACAAAGTTGTTGAGACTTCTTGGTTAGTGAGTGACTAACAAGAAGCGAGATCATGGGTTCAAATCGGATGACATGGCAATTTTAGAATAATAATAAAACTAGTACCTACGCGGCAAGGTGTAACGCACCGAGCGTGAGGTGCGTGTGCGATTCGACATTTTTAGAGTGCGACGTGTTGTGCGATGTGCGATGTGCATTGTGCGATTTAGCATGATGCATCGGCATGAGTCACTTAAGGAGCCTTTCTTTTAGAATAGGCTTAGTCCAGTTGGGCTAACTTAGATCCGAGCCGAGTTGGTGTGGTGGTTACAACCTGGAGTGGTTAGATCCAAAGGGTGTTGTTTTGGGTGGTTAAATCCAAAGGGTGCGAGGGATGTTGGTTGGGTCTAAAGGGTACCAGAAACACATGTTCGGGTTGGCGGTTGTGAACTGTCCGTCCAAGCGAATGCAATGATCCGAACAGAAGGGGCACCTGCCTGAGCAGTTACAACTGTCCACCCAGGCAGATTGGCACCTGATGACCTGTGAACCATTGTATCTGTTGGTTACCAAGGGGTGCCTTGAGCCCTATATAACCAGGCCCATTTCAGCTCTATCAACAATCCCGAACATCGAATCTACTTCTATTTCTTTTTTATTTTTTATTCTCTACCAGAGAAATCCATGTCGTTGATTCCTGATAGTGAGTTCTTCACCATTACTTATGGTTCTCGGGTGGAGGTCCTAAGAAAATAGAGAGTGCTTTTTACTCCCTAAATATTGGGTGTCTATTAGAGATCCCTAAAATAGAGAGGCAAATAACAAGACTTTTGGATGAGGTTTTAGGAAGAAGTGCTTGATTTGTATATAATTTCTTAAAGTTATGGGGTGTGGGTCTTGAGAAAATAGGGAGCGATTTTAGCTTCCCAAATATAGAAAGTTTGGTACGATCCAAAAAATAGGGAGGCACATGACGAGGCTCTTGGATGGTATTTTATGGAGGAGTGCTTAATTTTTATTTAATTTACTTATGATTATTTGATGGGTATCCTTAGAAAATGAGGAGCGATTTTGGCACCCCAAATATAGAAAGACTTCTGCCAATCCTAAAAATTGGTGAGATATATAGTGAGACGCTTGGAGAGAGTTTTAGGGAGGAGTGCTCGATTTGTACATAATTTACTTATGGTTGTTTGGTGGGGGTCTTGAGAAAATAGGAAGCGATTTTGTCTCCCTAAATATATAAAGTCTAGTAGCAATCTAAAAAATAAAACGCCCTTGGCGAGGCTCTTAGAGGGCTTTTGGGGAGTAGTGCTTGATTTTTATATAATTTATTTATGGTTATTAGGTCGGGTCGTGAGACAATAGGTAGTAATTATGGCTCCCCAAATATAGGTAATCTTGTAGTGATCTCAAAGATAATGTGGCATATGGCAAGGCTATTGGAGGGTGTTTTGGGAATGAGTTCGATTTGTATATAATTTACTTACTGTTATCGGGTGGGGTCCCATAGAAAATAAGGGAGCATATTTGTTACCCCAAATGTAGGGAGTCTAGGATCTATTAGAAAAATAGAGAGACACATGGCAAGGTTATTGGATGATATTTTAGGGAGGGGTGCTCAATTTGTATATAATTTACTTATGGTTGTCGGGTGGAGTCTTTAGAAGATAGGGAGCGATTTTGGCTCCCCTAATATAGTGAGTCTTATCGTGATCCCTAAAAAAATGAGGCACATGGCAAGGCTCTTAGATAGTGTTTTAGGGAGGAGTGCCTGATTTGTATTTAATTTACTTATGGTTATCAGGCGAAGGTCCGATGAAAATAGAGAGCGATTTTGGCTCCCCAAATATATAGGGTCTTATAGTAATCCCTAAAATAGATAGGCATAAGGTGAGGTTCTTGGAGGGTGTTTTAGGAAGGGGTGCTCAATTTGTATATATTTTACTTCTGGTTGTCGGGTTTGGGTCCTAAGAAAATTAGAAGCGATTTTGGTTGCACAAATATTGGGAAACTGGTAGCGATCCCAAAAATAGAGAGGCACATTACGAGGATCTTGGAAGATGTTTTGTATAGGAGTACTCAATTTGTATATAATTTACTTATGGTTATCGGGTAGGGGTCCTGAGAAAATAGAAAAAGATTTTGGCTCCCCAAATATAGGGAGTCTATTAGCTATCCCTAAAATAGGTATGCACGTGGCAGGTTTTTTGAGGGATTTTTAGGACTGAGTGCTCGATTTGTATATAATTTATTTATGGTTGTCGGGTGGGATTTCTATAAAAATAGGGAGTGATTTTGGCTCCTCAAATGTAGGGAGTCTAGAAGGGATCCCAATAATAGGGTGGCACATAATGAGGTTATTGGAGGGTGTTTTGGTAATGAGTGCTCAATTTTATATAATTATTTATGGTTGTTGGGATTGGGTCCTTTGAAAATGATGAGCGGTTTTAACTACCCAAATATAAGGTGTCTTATTCTGATCCCAAAAATAAGGAGGCGAATTGCGAGATTCTTTGATGAAGTTTTAGGGAGGAGTGCTCGATTTGTATTAAATTTACTTATGATTGTCAAGTGGGTATCGTAAGAAAATAGGGTGAAATTTTGGCACCCTAAATATATGGATTTTGGTAGCGATCCCAAAAATAGGGACACCCATAGTGAGATTTTTGTAGGATATTTTGAAGAGTAATGCTTGATTTTTATATAATTTTTTTATGGTTATTAAATATGGTCGTGAGAAAATAGAGAGCGATCTTGGCTTCCTAAATATTGAGAATCTGGTAGTGATCTCAAAAATATTGGGGCACATAGTAAGGCTCTTGAAGGGTATTTTAGAAAGGAGTATTCGATTTGTTTATAATTTACTTATGGTTGTCGAACGGGGGTCCTGAGAAAATATGGAGCAATTTTGGCACCCCAAATGTTGCGAGTCTGGTAGTGATCAGAAAAATAGGGAGGCACATGGTGAGGCTATTGGAGGGTGTTTTGAGGAGGAGTGTTATATATAATTTACTAAGGGTTGTCTTGTATGATTCTTAGAAAATAATGAGCTATTTTTACTCCATTAATATAGGGAGTTTGGTAATGATCCCTAAAATAATGATGAACATGGTATGTCTTTTGGAGGGTATTTTGGAAAGGAGGCTCGATTTGTATATAATTTCTTATGGTTGTCGGGTGGGAGTCCTGAGTAAATAGGGAGCAACTTTTGCTCCCTAAATGTAAAAAGTATGGTAGCTATCCAAAAAATAGGGAGGCACATGGCGAGGCTCTTGGAGGGTGTTTTAGGGAGGAGTGCTTGATTTATATATAATTTACTAATGATTATTAGGTGGGATTCATAGAAAATAGGGTGTGATTTTGGCTCCCTAAATATAGGGAGTTTGGTACCGATCCCTAAAATAATAAGGAATAAATCAAGGCTTTTGGAAGGTATTTTGGGGATGAGGCTCGATTTGTATATAATTTACTTATGGTTATCGGGTGGGGGTCTTTAAAAATAGGTAGTGATTTTGGCTCCCCAAATATATAAAGTCTGGTAACGATTCAAAAAATAGGAAGGCTCATGGCGAGTCCCTTGGTGGGTATTTTTGGGAGTAGCGCTCAATTTTTATATAATTTATATATGGTTATTGGGTGGGGTTGTGAGAAAATATGAAATGATTTTGGCTCCTTAAATATATAGAGTATGAAGTGATCCCAAAAATAGGGAGGCTAATGGCGAGGTTCTTGGAGGCTGTTTTGGAGAGAAGTGTTATATTTGTATATAATTTATTTTATGGTTGTCGGGTGGCGTCCTGAGAAAATAGGGTGTGATTCTAGCCCCTTAAATTTAGGGAGTCTGGTACTGATCCCAAAAATAGGGACACATATACCAAGGTTCTTAGCGGGTGTTTTAGAGAGTAGTCCTTGATTTTTATAGAATTTATTTATGGTTATCAGGTGAAGGTCATCTGAAAATAGGGAACGATTTTAGCTTCCTAAATATAGGTAGTCTAGTAGCGATCCCAAAAATACAGAGGCACATGGCAAGGTTCTGAAAAAAATAGGGAATGACTTTGGCACCCTAAATATAGGGAGTCGGGTAGCGATCATAAAAATAGGGAGGCACTTGGCGAGGCTATTGAACGGTGTTTTGGGAAAGAGTGCTCGATTTGTTTATAATTTATTTATGGTTATCGGGTGGGGTCCTGAGAAAATAAGAAGCAATTTTAGCTCCCAAAATGTATGTATTCTGGTAGTGATCCCTAAAATAATGAGACACATGTCGAGGCTCTTACAGGGTATTTTGGAGACGAGTGCTCGATTTATATATAATTTACTTATGATCATCGGATGTGGGTTCTGAGAAAATATGTAGCGATTTTGGTTCCCCAAATGTAAAAAGTCTGGTAGTTATCCAAAAAATAGATAGACACATGGCAAGCCTCTTGAAGGGTGTTTTGGGGGAGTGCTCTTTTTGTGTATAATTTACTTATGGTTGTCCAAGGGAGGATCCGGAGAAAAAAGGGAGCGATTTTTGCTCCCAAATGTTTGAAATATTATAACGATCTTAAAAATAAGAAGGCACATGATAAGGATCTTAGAGGGTGTTTTGGGTAAGAGTGCTCAATTTGTATATGATTTACTTACGGTTGTCAGGTGGGGATTTTAAGAAAATAGAAAGCGATTTTGGCTCCCAAAATATCAGGAGTCTGTTAACGATTCTAAAAATAGGGAGGCACAGGGCGAGACTTTTGGAGGGTATTTTGGAAATGAATGCTCGATTTGTATAAAATTTACTTATAGCTCCCCACAATTATAGCTTCCCAAAATTATAACTCCCTAAAATTAGGGAGTCTGGTAGTGATTCCAAAAATAAAGTGGCAAATGGGATGCTTTTGGAGGGTGTTTTATGAAGCGTTCGGTTTGTATATTATTTACGTATGATTGTTTGGTGGGAGGTCCGGAAAAAATATAGAGCAATTTTGAGTTCCTAAATATAGGGAGTCTGGTAGCGATTCCATAAATAGGAAGGCACATGGAGAGACTCTAGGTGGGAGGTTTATCTGTGTTACATGCGGCAATACTACATGAAAGAGAAATGATATTCAGCCTGAAGGTTTTCCCGATTTTGCCGGCCCGATTGACGTGGCAACATGCAACTGGTGGCTGAAACCCACTAGCGATTTTTAAGTCTCTTACACCACCAGTTGTAAGTTGCCCCATCAATCGGGCTGAGCGGAATCGGGAAAACCTTCTGGCTGAATAGCATTGATCTACATGAAAATGTATGATTCAAACCTTAATTTGTATTGTGCTCTAAAGCACTAACTGGCGATATAGGGCCAAGTGGTCCCTCCAAAAAAAAAGGGCTATTTTGACTTTGCCCCCCAAATTTTATCCTGAATTAGATTTTACCCCCCATTTTTTATTAATTAGACTTTGCCTCCCAAAATTAACTATTCCGTTAGCTCACCATCTAAGGGGGTGTTTGGCATCATTCCGGAACAGCCTATTTCCATTTCGAATTCTCTGATTTGAAATTAATGGCTAGTAATTGTTCCGGTAGAATGAAGAACTAGGGAACTAAAAAATCTCACTCCCGTTGTTTCTGTACCAACGAGAGAGCTGGACCATCAAATTGCATTGAAAATAGTAATTGACGGTAATAACCCCTTCTAGAAGAGGATTAAGGGGAACAACTGTTCCACATACCAAACACCCCCTAAGAGAAAGGGTGAGCTGACATAAAAGAAATAAAGTTCTATGGGGGTGAGCTGACGGAACCAGTTAGTTTTGGAGGGTAAAATCTAATTCAAGGTAATATTTGGGGGAAAAAGTCAAAATAACCCCCAAAAAAAATAGTATCAAACCGCCAACACTTATTTTCAAAGTCTAGTCTTTGCTTCTATTACTGTGAGAGACTAAAAATTTTAAAAACTAAGTAAAAAAACTTTGCTAAAAGAACTCAAGCGTAAATTACACTTTGCCCCCTGATGTTCAACTCAAAAACACTTAACCCCCATGTAGTTTATTTTGCTCCAAATCGCTCCCTAAAATTTGAAAAGTTATCACAAGACCCCCTTTTGTCAACTACTTAATTTCCTCGTTTAGTAATTTTTATCTGATCAAAACTGAATTGAAGGGGACAAAATGTAGTTTTTTAACTATAGAGGGGTTAAATGCTTTTGAGCTAATCTTCAGGGGAGAAAACTGTAATTTATCCAAATTCTTCAAGAAAATAAATCATTTTCATTGGATGTTGATGATTCCTATTACTATTTGAATGGTTCAAACAACTCTCCAGTGTATCTGGATGAAGATTATGTAGCATTATAATTAATACGATCGATGCCAAAAATTCTGGATCCAAATTATTTCCTTGAACAGCAGAAGGAGATCGACAGTGTCATCTGCAACAAGAAGCACAGAAGGCCCTCATCCGAGGATCTCCTTCACCACCCCTCTCATTGCCACCTCTGCAACAATCTGATACAACCTCTGAGTGGGGTGAACAGCATCCCAGAACAGGTACCTGCTCGGATCCTTGCACGTCGCCTGGCCCTTGCACGTGTTCCCGAACTCGATCGTCCCTGACCCGCAGCATCCCTTCATCGTCTCCGTAAACCCTACGAGATCGAAAACACTGTCACAATCTTTATCCGAAAGAACAACTGGACTAGCGGTCACGAAACTGACCCAATTCTGATCAATTTTGTGCAAAACTGACCCAATTCTGTAGGAGACGATGGATATAGTGATCACTTACCGTACTTCCTGGGCTTGGCTAGTGCTTCCTTCACAACCCCGTACACATCAAGATAACTAGTCCTCACACCCAGCATTTTCTTTAGAGCACCCAGCTGTGCTACTACCTTTGAGTTGAACGAGGCAGCCGCGTCGTTGTACCGACCGACGCAACCGTCCGTACCCGATAGTGTCCGAACAATCGGCAGGCACCCGATAGGAGGAACGCCGACCAGCACGAACTTCGTTAACCCTAATCGATGCATCTCCTGATCAATTTCATATGGATTAGTTGGAGGGAGCTAAGGGTTTGTTCTTTTGCATGGATATATTAAAGCCTAAGAAAATCTATTTTCCTTGACATGAGATTTTCACGAAAAACAAATATCGAGGGCATCATTGTCGCGCTATTCTTTCGCATCGGGATCACCTTGGTATGATTTGACATGAGATCGATCAAGTAGTCCTCGTACTCCGTGATCGTGAACTGCTTCGATCTGTCGGGGTAGAGGAAGTAGTTCTGGAGGAAGTCGTTGGTGCCGGCGCTCACCACGGCGATCGCCGTGCTGATGATCCGATCTGCTTTCGCGGGTCCTACTGATCTTCTTAGATGGATCTTGTAATGCTTCAGGTACTCCCTTTGCCTGGGGAATGATAGAACATTCTGCAGTCCCAATGGATCCCAAATTGGATGCAACAATTAAATTTCTTCAATATATGTATTGGTTGGCATTGTTGAGTTTATGGAGGACAAGAATGGAAAGAGCTTTAATTTCATAGTAGCATACCCCAAATGTGGCTGTGAGCTCATCGTATCCTGAACCGGCTGATGCAAAGCTAACACCATGTTGGAGCTGTTCTGGTCTGAGATTTGGGTCCAAGAAAGCTGGAATGCTCCTTGAAATCCCTAATGCCTCAGCTGCACAAACGTAACCATTAAGTGAAGTGGTTCAATTGTTAGTTGCAAGATGATACAACAAATACGGCAAGTTCACATCTATCTATCTATCTATACTACTCTTATAAAGCTGGGGCCTTTGGTGCCCTGTTGCAGACTCCCCATTTCTCCACACTCTCTCTCTTTAAATTTCTTTTATAATAAAACCTCTCTCTCTTTCTCTCTCTCTCTCTCTTTCATCGAAATCGTCCGTGCAATGCATGGGATTAGTACTAGTGCATGTATATAGCCAAGGTTGCATCTTTTATTTCAGATAATTAAGGGGTTTGGCCAGACCTTAATTGCTCATTAATGAATCATACGTTATTAAGTAAAATTATCATCTAATAACTGATATAATCCTGTAATAACTGCTTTATGTATCATTTTCCCATGTTATAGCCATTTAACTTGAGGATGCATTTGGGGAAGTTGCTCCATGGTTGCATGAGCTGAAACTGTGGAACCAACAAGATGCCTCCGTGCCCACCAACAGGTCATTTAGGATTTTTGACAACGCTTTTATCTTGCTAAGTTGCGTTGATCAGGTTTTTGGCATCAGTTTTACAAGGTTGGTGTCAGGTTAACAGTCGATTGGAAAAGCTTTGTTTACTTTCGCAAGTGTCGACCCTAGCTTGATGTTTAACATGCAGACATGATATTGTCCATTGAACTTGTGCCCGCAAGAGAACTTTCCAGGTGGTCACCTATCACAGTGCTTACCTCGCCCGAGCACGCTTAACCACAGAGTTCTTATGGATCCGCAGTGGCTCACTGCTTTAAACACGTTATATTTGTTTGGGATGTGATATTATATTTATAACCCGGCCATAATATCTTTCTCTCCAGATGATGTCGGACTAATTCATGGCCTTGGGCGCCTCATCTCACCACACATCATTTCACCTCATCCATCTTGGTGTTTCCCACCTTAGGAGTCTTGGCTATTTACACGTAGATCTTGGATCTTGGTTGTCACAATCCACCTCCCTTAAGGACTACACATCCTTGTGTGGGATTAGACCGCCCTCATCACAAGGAGATCCGGCTCTGATACCATTTTGTAACATTCCGTCCCACCAGGCATGATATTGTCTGCTTTGCCCGTGCCCGCATGAAAACTTCTCAGGAGATCACCTATCCTAGTGCTTTCCTTGCCCAAGAATGCTTAACTACGATGTTCGGCTCACAGTTTTAAAATGTTTCATATCTGTTTGGGATGAGATATTATATATATTTATAGTCTAGAATATCTTTCTCTCCGTGCGATGTGAGACTAACTCATAGCTTTGAACACTACATCTCATCCATCTTGGCTTTCCCCGCCTCCGAAGTATTGGTTATTGGCTATTAACTATTAGATCTTGGTCATCACATGATGGGATAAGGCTTGGTGGATGATGATGATGGTGCATTTGGAGTAGTTTGGTATTTAAGAGGTTTTCTTATTCTTCATTATAAAAATTAAAATATCAACATCCATAATTTAGGAGATATTCTCTTGAGCAAGAAATTATATACAGTAGTGAAGTAGACGCAAAAACGGAGTGTTGGCTCAAATTAGGGCATTGGCACACTCCCAGCCCATAGGCCACAGAAACACAACCTGTAACATCCGCCCCAAACATACAAGATTTTGTCCGCTTTGCCCGTGCCCGCATGAGAACTTCCCAGGGTGGTCACCCATCCTAGTACTACTCTCGCCCGAGCACGCTTAACTACGGAGTTCTTATGAAATCCGTAGCGGCGCACGGTTTTAAAACGCGTCTTCTATGTTTGGGAGGGGAAATTATATAAGTAGCTCATGATCTCCTTCTCTCCAGGCGATGTGGGGCTAACTCATGGCCTTGTACACCTCACCTCACCTCACCTCACCTCATCCATCTTGGCATTCCCGCCTCAGGAGTCTTGGCTCTTGGCTATTGGCCTATTGGATCTTGGTCGTCACAATCCACCCCCCTTAGGGCTACACGTCCTCGTGTAGGGTTAGACCCCCCCATAGCGAGGAGAACCGGCTCTGATACCATTTTGTAACATCCGCCCCAAACATACAAGATTTTGTCCGCTTTGCCCGTGCCCGCATGAGAACTTCCCAGGGTGGTCACCCATCCTAGTACTACTCTCGCCCGAGCACGCTTAACTACGGAGTTCTTATGAAATCCGTAGCGGCGCACGGTTTTAAAACGCGTCTTCTATGTTTGGGAGGGGAAATTATATAAGTAGCTCATGATCTCCTTCTCTCCAGGCGATGTGGGGCTAACTCATGGCCTTGTACACCTCACCTCACCTCACCTCACCTCATCCATCTTGGCATTCCCGCCTCAGGAGTCTTGGCTCTTGGCTATTGGCCTATTGGATCTTGGTCGTCACAATGTGATCCTGCTAAGGAACTTGCTCACGGTTTTGGAAATTGAGAATGCATTATCAGTTGTAATCTTAAGAATAATCATTATTTAGGGGATTCACTTAGCTTTGTTTCTAATTGTTTTGGTTTAGAACCGATCAATCAATCTTGTAGAAAGATACTGTCAGTATAAGGTGTAGTCGTGTCGGTATCCTAGTTTTCGGCTCTATTTGGCCAGTAGGTTAGTTGTTCTCGTAGTTCAATATTTTCTACGTGAGTAGTAGGTTTCCTCGTATATCTAAATTGTGCATCATAGTGTATCTTTTAGAAGGTTTCTAAGTCTTGCGATAATAACATAATTGGAATTGTTAGTGTTAGGTCTTTCATTGAGCGTCAGCTTTTTCATTGTTCTCTTCTTATTCTCGCTCGTTTGTGGTTTAGTGTGTTACCTGGAATTCAACATTTTTTTTAGGTTAGTTAGTGTGTATGTTGTGATATCCAATTCATATCTTAGTGGTGTTTTTCTTGTAGGTTAATAGGGTAGTAGTGGTTGTGTAGGTAATAGACGCATTTGCTCCGGAGAGAAGTCTCATAGGACTTATGTCTAGGCGTACTAGTTCAAATTATCTAGTTGTTTTCAATTCAATTCTATAGGTGTATAGGTATATGTTTATTTGTAGGAATTACGTTTCCGTGTTAGTATCGTTAGTTGAGAATGTCTCGTGATCTTGTTTCGTGAAATCAGATTGCTACCTCACTTTGAATAAGGGGGACGCTCCTTATCCAGGGAAGGGAGATAATTCAAAGTCACGAAATTTTTATTAGTCCATAATTGTTAGGACCACGATTGAACGTTATGCCTTGTGTGAGCTCCACGAGAACCTAATGTTCTAATCCTATCCTAATAATTATGTAACTCGATTGTATAAGTTCGGTTAGTAGTCTCGTTAGTGGCGGAGTATTTCTCTTTTTAGTATGATTGGCGTATTGATTTAATTTCTCGTGGACTGTATTAGAAAGGATATGGTACCAGTTGTGAATTCGTATTCGTTACTTTAGTGGTAGGTTGGTAGGATTGTATCGTCAGTTTTAGTAATTGAATTTTTGGGACGAAAATTTCTTTAAGGTGTGTAGGTTGTAACACCTGTGGTGTTAGATTTGAGAATAATAGAACTCCTCAATGGCTAGTTTCGTCTTTTTACAGCCAGACTTTTTCTTCGGGCTTTTTCCCAATAAATGGATCGTAAACCTATGAGATGTTTTACGTTCACATTCTCCGTAACTTCGAGCATGTCACGATGGTGCGTTCCGTGCAACGATCATGTGTATGCGCAGCCAGTTTCGGCAGCCCGGCAGGTAAACCCTAGAAAAGCGATAATTGGTCGATAGTTATACCTGTTTTGTTTCTTGCAAGAGATCGGGTAATCGGATCGTAACGAAACAAGATACGTTAGAGGAGGCTCTGAGAGAGCCTTCAAATGAGCCTGAGTTAGGGTCGATCCGACACCCAGGTGAATAGTTATTGCTATTTTGAGTTTTGGAATCTTTCCTTTTTTTCGGGAGATCCAGAAGTCAGAAAATTATGTACCAAGAGCTAACGCGTTTTCGTTGTCGAGACCTTTCCAACGAATCCTCTCGGGCCCTATTCCGACTTCCGGTTTGATAGTTACAGCTTATTATTCTTTTCAGCCCGGTTGATGGATGAATCGCACCCGGATTCCAACCGAGCCCGGTTCAGGGCTCGGGACCGAGCTCGACCAGCCCTAGAGCCTACCTCCCAGTCTCCTAGCATGATTTAGGCTCTCTTGACCTCCCTCCCCGTTTATTTCAATCCGAAATTCGGATGGTAATTTTCGGGCAAGATTTTGGGACGACAATCCATATCTTTTAGCCCTTATCCCTATCTTTCTTATCTTTATCCCCTTAACCAACCCTATCCCCGTCCCTTCTTATCACAACAGCCTCCCCCCTCTATAAATAGAGAGAGAACGGGAGAGAGAGAGAGAAGAACGTAATAGAGAGAGGGAACGGGAGATAGAGAGAGAACGGGAGAGAGAGAGAGAGAACGTGAGAGAAAGAGACAGAACAGAGGAAGAGAGAGAGAGATCGGGAGAAGGAGGGAGAGGAGAGCAGCAACACTACCGGCCACCTGGAACCTGACTCTGCCGCGCTCCGGCGAGTCACCCACGACCGCAGGTCAGCCACCCCGGCCTCCTCCTCCCATCCTCCTCCGCGACCCCCGGCCCTTCCTCCTCCCTTGCCGCGGCCCGCACGGGCGGACACCGCCGCCGCACCGAACCGAGCCTCTCCCGGCGATCGCCGGCGCACGACCACCGATCTCCAAACCCCATGCGAGCCCCCCTCCGTCCGAGTCCTTGGGAGTCCGACGGCCGCTCCGGCCGCCTCCCCCCGCGCCTCCTCCGTGGGGGCGGTGCGGGAGAGGCCGGCCGAGCGCTCGCCGGCGCTCCGGGCCGCCCCCTCCCGTCGGCCGTCGGCGCACAGGAACCAGCCCTTCGGGCTGGTCTCGTGGAGAAGAAGGAGAGGGGGGGTGGTTTGGTAATTTTCCCACGTTATATTTAACCCCCAGACCCGACCCGACCTAACCACTGCAGACCCGACCCGACTGCACTGCAGACCCGGCCCAACAGTGAACCGGCCTGGTTCACCTGAACCAGACTCGTAAACCGTCTAGAATTGGTTCAACCGCCATTTCTCTGTCCGAACTCGGAATTGGACGAAACCAGCGCCATTTCGACCAGCTCGGAAATTCCTACCTGTTGGCCATAGTCTAGAATAATAATTATACTATTTAATACCCTGTTTTATCCTTTGACCCGATATTATCGTGGTACCGTGGTTTGACCGCCGTTTCATCGTCCGAACTCGGATTCGGACGAAACCAGCGGCATCGTGCTCAGAACATGGAGTCCTACCTATTAAACCCAGAATATAACCCTAGAACCCCTTCTACCCTAGTGAACCAGCCATGCAATCGATTTTATCGGTTCTACGTGGTTTGACCCGAAACCATTCGACCGAAGTCGGATTCCAGCGAAACTGGAACCATCGGAAAGGGTTCTTCGAGCCCGATTCGATGAGTAGGTTTAGCTTCTGTTTACTTGATTAGCTTAGTATGGTTTAGGATCGAGTTCTTCAGTCGCACGGTTTTGCGTGCTGTCAACTCAATGTTGGTCCCCTATCGAGGGTGCCCGACTATCCTTGGCATAGAACCCTCAACGTAGATTCTTTTGTTTTAATCGATAGCATTGTGATATAGAGCTGTGCATATTATCAGACCTTGATCGTGGTGATCCAGCGGAGACGGATCAGAGGCAGCTAGCAGGAGTCGTGTGCGATCGACAACCAGGTGACATCTACTACCCTTGCGTGGTCTTTAATAGTGGGAAATGAGAATGACTAAGGGTAGGTGTCCATGACACTGCATGCGGGCCCCGCCGGGCATCGTCGCATGTGGTCAAGTGGACCCCGCCTTGCATGCGGAGTCGCGAGTCCGGCGATGCATGCTTAAAATATTAATAGAATAATAATAATGATTGCTTTTGATTGTATGCATGGACACCGTAATTAGGATTCCCTTAAATTAATCATTAAATTGAATAACTAATAATTATCGGGACCCACCCTCCTGAGAGGAGTATGGCAACCCTCGCACACGGGTCACTGGGATGAGTGTTTTACTTTACTGATTTATTATGTTGCATTGGTTGCGAGAGGAGTACGGAACCAGGGGTAAATTGTTGAAAATGGTTAAACATTAATAGACTTTTTATTGCTTCATTGTATATGTTGAAAGATGTTATATGTGAATCTACCTGGTTAAAGGGTAGGGACCCCGTGCGCGTAAGGGCCGTGAACCACCCTGCGCGTACAGCTGAAGTTAAGTAGGTTAGGGGTCACGGGCAAGGGTTGTGGTAAAGCCAATAGGAGGTGCCCTCGAGTAGGGATTGGCCTAGCAATCCCGTCCCGGGGAGTTGAAGTCTCCATAGTAAAGCAAGTTGGGCGGTAGAGCTCCACCGTGAAAGACGGGAAACCCCTTATGATCATCTGGGTGACTAGTGCATGGTGTTGGTGGATGCACGGCGAGAGAGTTGGCCCTCTATATCGAAATAAAAGGCCCTATAGTAATGCCCGACCGGGGGCAAGATGAACAAAATATCCGGGGTTCACATTTTGATAGTGTGTGTTTAATCTATATATGAATTTAAAATTGAGTGACTATTTACATGATGACTTCGTGACTTTATCTGAACATCTTATTTAATTTGTTCTTTAATGCTGTAGAACATTGAATGAACTTCATGTTAGATAACCTAGTGACAGTAGGAATTGCATGTGAATATAGACTACTGATAGGTTTAGGTATCATTCTGCAAACTTTGATTTTACTAGAACTGATAGATCTCATCTTAATTTATTAAGATTAGTTGTCTCATATTATTAAAGGCTATTAGGATGTCACTAGCCATTAATTTGGCTAATCTCCCAATTTCCTATTGGGGGCTACTCTTTCCCACGAGTAGGCTCAGTGCAGGTTCAGAGGCTCAGGAGTAGCAGTAGGAGTCCAGAGGTGGAGTTGGAGTTGCAGCTTTACCTTTCTGTTTAGTATGTCCGTCTTGTAGTCTTTTCTCTTCAGACATGGTAATTTTATTGGAATAAGAGTTCTTATTAGTTAGTTGTATTCTGTGGTTGTAGTTGCAATGGTTCCAGCTGAATTCTTTTGGGTATGCCTCTCCTCAAGGCCCCAAGCCTATGATAGATCATGATGAAAATATAAATACATATAAATGACTAAATTGATTAACCTTGTAGATAGGAACCCTAGATTGGTGCACCTGAGTGTTAGGGCGTGGATGAGACCACTTGGCTAGCCGTAGAGGCTTGAGCTTCGTGCTCCCTCAGATAGACCCCTGTCGGTATGTAGTGGCACCGACTGGTCACACATACTGAGAGGATTTGACTTTTGAAGGTCGAGCTGATTAGATAATGTCTTATCTCTATTGATATTTCTCTTCTTTCCTTTTTAATAAAAATGTTTCCCGAGAAATCAAATTTAAAAGATTTCCCTCTTGTTTCTCCCTCCTCCTTGTTTTTCATATTAGAGAGCGTAGAAGAAGCCCTGTGAGAACCCAAATTGGTGTAATCAATTGACCAAACCCAAAACCCTCTTCCTTTTCTCACCTCACACCCCAGGGATCGGTCTTCAGATTTCTGGGGCGTGACAGCTGGTATCAGAGCTTAGGGATATGTTCCTAGGAGTTTCGTTAGGATGTTATCTTATGATTATATTAATGGGAGGTCTAGGCTATAATAGTGCTAGGGTGATTCTAAAGATAGTCGGGAGATTGATTTGTTAGTATCTCTTAGAATAGTTAGTGATAGCTTAGTGTGTGTATCTAAGGATGAAAATATATGGTTTATTGTAGAATTGGATAGGTTGGAGAAATTGATTTGTGAGTAAGAAATTGTCCATACTTGAGTATTTGATTGATCAACACCTGATAGGGATTGATAGGGATATGTTTACCTCCGGACCTTAGTGTTTAGGTACAGGGCTAGTCGTGATGACTCAGGTAGGAATCACCTAGAACATCTTAACCAAGGATAGTATTTGAGTCAATCACGGAGTTTTTATTTGGAGTCTAATGTTTATTTGGATTTGCTAGATGTGGGCCTGGTGGCGAGTCGACTAAGCACTGGATATCGAATTTTAGTTAGTAATATGGTTATTTGATTTTGGAAGATGAATGTATGATCGAATATGTTTGGGAGGATGTATATCGGCATGGTTGTGAGGTCCTCTTTTTGTTAGTTATTATTTTCAGCTAAACTTTAGTATTAGAAACCTAGCCGGTATTTTGGGACTTATTAATCATCGTTAACCCTTAGCACTAGAGACCTAGCCGGTATCTTAGGATTCCTTGATTCTACATCGACCATTAGTATTAGAGGCCTAGTCGGTATTTTTAGGATCGTCCGTTATTTAGTTCTAGGTATAATTTTCTTGATAATTTTCTTTGGTATGTCATGGGCTGGTATAAAGCTTATATGTTATTTTAAAATAAATCCTATGAGTAGTGATGATGACCCATGGGGGTAGTGGTTTCAAAGAGTATACCAGGAGATGGAAATCTCAGGTAGTAGTTGAGTTCACATGGTTCCAAAATTTTGGAATGTCTCGATGAAGACCCTCGCGACAAGATACGCACTGTTCCTCGAGAACTTTGGCGATGGATTATGACTATCCGGTAGAGGACATTGTGAGGCTACGCACTGACTCTTCGGAGGCTTTGGCGGTTGGTTACGCAGTTCCTGTTGGAACTTGCGGCAGAGCGTGCACTGTTTCTTCAGAAACTTTGGCAGCTGGCAGAGCTTGCACTGTTCCCAATCGGAACTTTGGCAGCTGGTTACGCAGTTCCTGTTGGAACTTGCGGCAGAGCGTGCACTGTTTCTTCGGAAACTTTGGCAGCTGGCAGAGCTTGCACTGTTCCCAATCGGAACTTTGGCAGCTGGTTACGCAGTTCCTGTTGGAACTTGCGGTAGAGCGTGCACTGTTTCTTCGGAAACTTTGGCAGCTGGCAGAGCTTGCACTGTTCCCAATCGGAACTTTGGCAGCTGGTTACGCAGTTCCTGTTGGAACTTGCGGCAGAGCGTGCACTGTTTCTTCGGAAACTTTGGCAGCTGGCAGAGCTTGCACTGTTCCCAATCGGAACTTTGGCAGCTAGTTACGCAGTTCCTGTTGGAACTTGCGGCAGAGCGTGCACTGTTTCTTCGGAAACTTTAGCAGCTGGCAGAGCTTGCACTGTTCCCAATCGGAACTTTGGCAGCTGGTTACGCAGTTCCTGTTGGAACTTGCGGCAGAGCGTGCACTGTTTCTTCGGAAACTTTGGCAGCTGGCAGAGCTTGCACTGTTCCCAATCGGAACATTGGCAGCTGGTTACGCAGTTCCTGTTGGAACTTGCGGCAGCGCGTGCACTGTTTCTTCGGAAACTTTGGCACCTGGCAGAGCTTGCACTGCTCTCAAAAGGAACTTTGGCAACTAGTTACACAGTTCTTGTTTGGACTCGCGGGAGAGAGTGCACTAGCCATAGGGCAGTGACGTTGAGATGAAATTGAGATAATTGAGTACTAGAGTGCTGATAGTGATCCTGCTAAGGAACTTGCTCACGGTTTTGGAAATTGAGAATGCATTATCAGTTGTAATCTTAAGAATAATCATTATTTAGGGGATTCACTTAGCTTTGTTTCTAATTGTTTTGGTTTAGAACCGATCAATCAATCTTGTAGAAAGATACTGTCAGTATAAGGTGTAGTCGTGTCGGTATCCTAGTTTTCGGCTCTATTTGGCCAGTAGGTTAGTTGTTCTCGTAGTTCAATATTTTCTACGTGAGTAGTAGGTTTCCTCGTATATCTAAATTGTGCATCATAGTGTATCTTTTAGAAGGTTTCTAAGTCTTGCGATAATAACATAATTGGAATTGTTAGTGTTAGGTCTTTCATTGAGCGTCAGCTTTTTCATTGTTCTCTTCTTATTCTCGCTCGTTTGTGGTTTAGTGTGTTACCTGGAATTCAACATTTTTTTTAGGTTAGTTAGTGTGTATGTTGTGATATCCAATTCATATCTTAGTGGTGTTTTTCTTGTAGGTTAATAGGGTAGTAGTGGTTGTGTAGGTAATAGACGCATTTGCTCCGGAGAGAAGTCTCATAGGACTTATGTCTAGGCGTACTAGTTCAAATTATCTAGTTGTTTTCAATTCAATTCTATAGGTGTATAGGTATATGTTTATTTGTAGGAATTACGTTTCCGTGTTAGTATCGTTAGTTGAGAATGTCTCGTGATCTTGTTTCGTGAAATCAGATTGCTACCTCACTTTGAATAAGGGGGACGCTCCTTATCCAGGGAAGGGAGATAATTCAAAGTCACGAAATTTTTATTAGTCCATAATTGTTAGGACCACGATTGAACGTTATGCCTTGTGTGAGCTCCACGAGAACCTAATGTTCTAATCCTATCCTAATAATTATGTAACTCGATTGTATAAGTTCGGTTAGTAGTCTCGTTAGTGGCGGAGTATTTCTCTTTTTAGTATGATTGGCGTATTGATTTAATTTCTCGTGGACTGTATTAGAAAGGATATGGTACCAGTTGTGAATTCGTATTCGTTACTTTAGTGGTAGGTTGGTAGGATTGTATCGTCAGTTTTAGTAATTGAATTTTTGGGACGAAAATTTCTTTAAGGTGTGTAGGTTGTAACACCTGTGGTGTTAGATTTGAGAATAATAGAACTCCTCAATGGCTAGTTTCGTCTTTTTACAGCCAGACTTTTTCTTCGGGCTTTTTCCCAATAAATGGATCGTAAACCTATGAGATGTTTTACGTTCACATTCTCCGTAACTTCGAGCATGTCACGATGGTGCGTTCCGTGCAACGATCATGTGTATGCGCAGCCAGTTTCGGCAGCCCGGCAGGTAAACCCTAGAAAAGCGATAATTGGTCGATAGTTATACCTGTTTTGTTTCTTGCAAGAGATCGGGTAATCGGATCGTAACGAAACAAGATACGTTAGAGGAGGCTCTGAGAGAGCCTTCAAATGAGCCTGAGTTAGGGTCGATCCGACACCCAGGTGAATAGTTATTGCTATTTTGAGTTTTGGAATCTTTCCTTTTTTTCGGGAGATCCAGAAGTCAGAAAATTATGTACCAAGAGCTAACGCGTTTGCGTTGTCGAGACCTTTCCAACGAATCCTCTCGGGCCCTATTCCGACTTCCGGTTTGATAGTTACAGCTTATTATTCTTTTCAGCCCGGTTGATGGATGAATCGCACCCGGATTCCAACCGAGCCCGGTTCAGGGCTCGGGACCGAGCTCGACCAGCCCTAGAGCCTACCTCCCAGTCTCCTAGCATGATTTAGGCTCTCTTGACCTCCCTCCCCGTTTATTTCAATCCGAAATTCGGATGGTAATTTTCGGGCAAGATTTCGGGACGACAATCCATATCTTTTAGCCCTTATCCCTATCTTTCTTATCTTTATCCCCTTAACCAACCCTATCCCCGTCCCTTCTTATCACAACAGCCTCCCCCCTCTATAAATAGAGAGAGAACGGGAGAGAGAGAGAGAAGAACGTAATAGAGAGAGGGAACGGGAGATAGAGAGAGAACGGGAGAGAGAGAGAGAGAACGTGAGAGAAAGAGACAGAACAGAGGAAGAGAGAGAGAGATCGGGAGAAGGAGGGAGAGGAGAGCAGCAACACTACCGGCCACCTGGAACCTGACTCTGCCGCGCTCCGGCGAGTCACCCACGACCGCAGGTCAGCCACCCCGGCCTCCTCCTCCCATCCTCCTCCGCGACCCCCGGCCCTTCCTCCTCCCTTGCCGCGGCCCGCACGGGCGGACACCGCCGCCGCACCGAACCGAGCCTCTCCCGGCGATCGCCGGCGCACGACCACCGATCTCCAAACCCCATGCGAGCCCCCCTCCGTCCGAGTCCTTGGGAGTCCGACGGCCGCTCCGGCCGCCTCCCCCCGCGCCTCCTCCGTGGGGGCGGTGCGGGAGAGGCCGGCCGAGCGCTCGCCGGCGCTCCGGGCCGCCCCCTCCCGTCGGCCGTCGGCGCACAGGAACCAGCCCTTCGGGCTGGTCTCGTGGAGAAGAAGGAGAGGGGGGGTGGTTTGGTAATTTTCCCACGTTATATTTAACCCCCAGACCCGACCCGACCTAACCACTGCAGACCCGACCCGACTGCACTGCAGACCCGGCCCAACAGTGAACCGGCCTGGTTCACCTGAACCAGACTCGTAAACCGTCTAGAATTGGTTCAACCGCCATTTCTCTGTCCGAACTCGGAATTGGACGAAACCAGCGCCATTTCGACCAGCTCGGAAATTCCTACCTGTTGGCCATAGTCTAGAATAATAATTATACTATTTAATACCCTGTTTTATCCTTTGACCCGATATTATCGTGGTACCGTGGTTTGACCGCCGTTTCATCGTCCGAACTCGGATTCGGACGAAACCAGCGGCATCGTGCTCAGAACATGGAGTCCTACCTATTAAACCCAGAATATAACCCTAGAACCCCTTCTACCCTAGTGAACCAGCCATGCAATCGATTTTATCGGTTCTACGTGGTTTGACCCGAAACCATTCGACCGAAGTCGGATTCCAGCGAAACTGGAACCATCGGAAAGGGTTCTTCGAGCCCGATTCGATGAGTAGGTTTAGCTTCTGTTTACTTGATTAGCTTAGTATGGTTTAGGATCGAGTTCTTCAGTCGCACGGTTTTGCGTGCTGTCAACTCAATGTTGGTCCCCTATCGAGGGTGCCCGACTATCCTTGGCATAGAACCCTCAACGTAGATTCTTTTGTTTTAATCGATAGCATTGTGATATAGAGCTGTGCATATTATCAGACCTTGATCGTGGTGATCCAGCGGAGACGGATCAGAGGCAGCTAGCAGGAGTCGTGTGCGATCGACAACCAGGTGACATCTACTACCCTTGCGTGGTCTTTAATAGTGGGAAATGAGAATGACTAAGGGTAGGTGTCCATGACACTGCATGCGGGCCCCGCCGGGCATCGTCGCATGTGGTCAAGTGGACCCCGCCTTGCATGCGGAGTCGCGAGTCCGGCGATGCATGCTTAAAATATTAATAGAATAATAATAATGATTGCTTTTGATTGTATGCATGGACACCGTAATTAGGATTCCCTTAAATTAATCATTAAATTGAATAACTAATAATTATCGGGACCCACCCTCCTGAGAGGAGTATGGCAACCCTCGCACACGGGTCACTGGGATGAGTGTTTTACTTTACTGATTTATTATGTTGCATTGGTTGCGAGAGGAGTACGGAACCAGGGGTAAATTGTTGAAAATGGTTAAACATTAATAGACTTTTTATTGCTTCATTGTATATGTTGAAAGATGTTATATGTGAATCTACCTAGTTAAAGGGTAGGGACCCCGTGCGCGTAAGGGCCGTGAACCACCCTGCGCGTACAGCTGAAGTTAAGTAGGTTAGGGGTCACGGGCAAGGGTTGTGGTAAAGCCAATAGGAGGTGCCCTCGAGTAGGGATTGGCCTAGCAATCCCGTCCCGGGGAGTTGAAGTCTCCATAGTAAAGCAAGTTGGGCGGTAGAGCTCCACCGTGAAAGACGGGAAACCCCTTATGATCATCTGGGTGACTAGTGCATGGTGTTGGTGGATGCACGGCGAGAGAGTTGGCCCTCTATATCGAAATAAAAGGCCCTATAGTAATGCCCGACCGGGGGCAAGATGAACAAAATATCCGGGGTTCACATTTTGATAGTGTGTGTTTAATCTATATATGAATTTAAAATTGAGTGACTATTTACATGATGACTTCGTGACTTTATCTGAACATCTTATTTAATTTGTTCTTTAATGCTGTAGAACATTGAATGAACTTCATGTTAGATAACCTAGTGACAGTAGGAATTGCATGTGAATATAGACTACTGATAGGTTTAGGTATCATTCTGCAAACTTTGATTTTACTAGAACTGATAGATCTCATCTTAATTTATTAAGATTAGTTGTCTCATATTATTAAAGGCTATTAGGATGTCACTAGCCATTAATTTGGCTAATCTCCCAATTTCCTATTGGGGGCTACTCTTTCCCACGAGTAGGCTCAGTGCAGGTTCAGAGGCTCAGGAGTAGCAGTAGGAGTCCAGAGGTGGAGTTGGAGTTGCAGCTTTACCTTTCTGTTTAGTATGTCCGTCTTGTAGTCTTTTCTCTTCAGACATGGTAATTTTATTGGAATAAGAGTTCTTATTAGTTAGTTGTATTCTGTGGTTGTAGTTGCAATGGTTCCAGCTGAATTTTTTTGGGTATGCCTCTCCTCAAGGCCCCAAGCCTATGATAGATCATGATGAAAATATAAATACATATAAATGACTAAATTGATTAACCTTGTAGATAGGAACCCTAGATTGGTGCACCTGAGTGTTAGGGCGTGGATGAGACCACTTGGCTAGCCGTAGAGGCTTGAGCTTCGTGCTCCCTCAGATAGACCCCTGTCGGTATGTAGTGGCACCGACTGGTCACACATACTGAGAGGATTTGACTTTTGAAGGTCGAGCTGATTAGATAATGTCTTATCTCTATTGATATTTCTCTTCTTTCCTTTTTAATAAAAATGTTTTCCGAGAAATCAAATTTAAAAGATTTCCCTCTTGTTTCTCCCTCCTCCTTGTTTTTCATATTAGAGAGCGTAGAAGAAGCCCTGTGAGAACCCAAATTGGTGTAATCAATTGACCAAACCCAAAACCCTCTTCCTTTTCTCACCTCACACCCCAGGGATCGGTCTTCAGATTTCTGGGGCGTGACACAACCCGACTACCTGCTTCAAGGAGAGTAATATACACTGTTGAGCAGCTAGTTCCACATCGGCTATGACTCATGGGTGGGAGTTCTGTGTCTTTATATACATGATCGGTTTTGAGGGGGCACGAGATTCGTGACTTGGTATCAGAGCTAGGCCCCACTCCGTCTCTTCCAGTGGCCCTTTGCATCCCTCTTTCTCCACGCTGAAATGCTTCTCCGCGTGCTGGTAGGTTTCTTAGTTGAAATGTGTTCCACATGTGGGCGGATGCGGTTAATCCCATATTGGTTATGGGTAGGAGTTTTGTGTCTTCAGATGCTTGTCCCCCCCCCCCCCCCCCCCCTCATGAGCCGTTTTGAGGGGGTGCACCTATGATATTCTGTGGGAGAAGTTCACGCACACACGCACAATCTCTATTTCAGCCCCAAACACACAATATATTGTTTGCTTTGCATGTGCCCGCACGGAGACTTTCCAAGGGGGTCACCCATCCTAGTACTACTCTTGCCCGAGCACGCTTAACTACGGAGTTCGTATGAAATCCGTAGCGAAGCACGATTTTAAAACTTGTCTTCTATGTTTGGGAGGAAAAATTATATAAGTAGCTCATGATCTCCTTCTCTCCAGGTGATGTGGGCTAATTCATGGCCTTGACACCCCACCTCACCTCACATCACCTCATCCATCATGGCATCACAGTATCATGAGTCTTGGTTATTGGTTATTGTATCTTGGTCGTCAAAATCCATCCCCCTTAAGAGCTACACGTCCATGTGTAAGGTTTGACCCATCCCATCACGAGGAGAACCAGCTCTGTTGCATGAAAACTTCCCAGGAGGTCACCCCTCCAAGTATTACTCTTGCCCGAGCACGATTAACTACGGAGTTATTATGAATTCCGTAGCGGCGCACGGTTTTAAAAAACGTTTTATATATTTGAGAGAAAAATTATATAAGTAGCTCGGGTTCTCTTTCTCTCCATGCGATGTGGGACTAACTCGTGGCCTTGGACACGTCACCTCACATCATCTCTCATCTATCTTGGCATCACAGCCACAGGAGTCTTGGCTTTTGGCTTTTGGTCATCACCGGGCGCCTAGTGTGAGGTGTCAGCACTGCATGGAGCAGTAGCATGGTGTCGACAAGTCACGATGTAAATGAAGCCATGGAAGAGAAAAGGGTTGTCGAGCCCTCCCTATCAGTACAAGATCCAACAAGCATGGAAATGAACGATACTTGTTGGCTACCACGTGTGGCGGTAGACCCAGCACGTACATGTGAGGTCACGTGCAGGTAATGGTGAAGGGGAGTAGGGTCCACAATTTATAAAATAAAAATAATAATAAACTAAGGTGGTGCGGTACCCTATGTAGTAAAACTCTTGTGAGTTCTTTTTATATATTTGGGGGACTTAGTGATAAGTCCCTCACAACATATATGGTTGGTGAAAATGATAGACAGAGATATAGTTTTACATCAGCTCCCTCACAACGTGTTTTCGTTTCAGTCATCGTTTTTTACTTTTCTTCCCCTTTAAATGACAATAATGCCCTTTCTTTACAATTCAATCAAACCATTCACAATTAGTGACTTCTTGCCATCCAGATGCATCTAGATCGTCAGATTAAATGTGTGGGTAAGATGCACATGTCGTGATTGTGTGCACAGCACAGATTGGACATATCTCGATTGTTTCCCATTGTTAAGGATGCATTTCAACCTTCAGATTGAATGTAAAAGAGTATGGGTAAGATGCACTTGATGTGGCTGTGTGTGAAGTACATATTGGATGCATCTCGAACATTACCTATTAAAATCTAAAATCAATAAGAAATTCAGTTACATCCAAATTCTGTCAACCAAATAAGACTTTAGTTTTTACTGATAAATGTTTACTCTTTGTTGTTTTTCATGCAAGTATTTTTGTGGGATTTTGGTTTATTTTAATCTAATAAATTGAAGAAAAATTAACTCCAACATACATAAAGAATATCCATAACAAATAAAAATCTAGTGTTCAAAATTTTACTCTTTGTGGGTTGAAGTTTTACTCTTTACTAGAAAATTGATACTCTTTCCTGTGTGGCAGACACCCAAGCATGTTTATGGAGATTTTAATTCAATTTAGTCCAATAAACATGAATTAAACTGACTTTGAATCATCCAAATTATGTTAAACAATTAAATTATTACTCTTTTTTACCGAATCGTTACTCTTCTATGTGGTTTCCATGTACAGTTGCATGTAGCGGAAGAATGGGCATTTAAGAAAAAGTAGTTATGGGATCGATCTCCTTTGAAGATGTGAGGATCTCATGTTTTCCAAAGCCCAAACGGAGGGACTTAATGCAAAATACAAACTTTACATGTCCTTAATGCTAAACTGTAAAGCCCAAACGGAGGGACTTAATGCTAAATACAAACTTGACATGTCCTTAACGTTACACTGTAAACTTTTTAAGAACCTAACACCAATTTGCTATATTTTTCAAGAGACTTTGTGACCATACTTTTAATGAACTTCCATTTACATTAAGGACATACAAAACTTTTCTATTAACAAAGGTCTATGGTTCAAAGATTAATTGTAAAAGTTCAGTAGCCGATAAAATGACTCATATACCTTTTCATTAACCTTTTAGTTAAACCGGTTTCACAAAATGACAAAAAAAATTAAAATTTCAAAACTTTTTTGTCGTGTTGTGAATACCTTAACTCTAACCCTAACTCTACACCCTAAACAGTAAACCCTAACCCTAATATATATCCTAAATAGTGAACCATAACCCTAAACCTAATTCTATACCATGAATAGTGAACCCTAAACCTAATTTATACTCCTAATAGTGAACCCAAACCCTAACCCTAATTATATACCCCTAACAAACCCTAACATAATTATTAAACCCAAATCATTGTAGCAGCTACAGTGAAATCATTATTGCAGCTACAATGAAATCATTGTAGCAACAGTGACACTATAGTTTTTTTTTTTTTTGAGAACCCCTTCTTTAGGAGGGAGGGTTAGGTGGCCCCGGACCAGTTATATTAAATGAAAGTCAAGAGACAATATGAGTATAAAAGTCTTTCACCTTAGAAGTCAAAGAAGCAGACCATGGAATGATCAAAAGTTTGAAGGTTGAGACCGCTGACCTTCGGAGCTCCTTGGCACTCGATGACTTATTGAAGATCCTTTTGTTCCTCTCGAAGCAAATGACCCAGAGAATACACATCGCAAGTATATCCCACGGGACTCGTTTCTCCTTCTTAACCTTCCTCCTCCTCCAAGAATACCAAAGAGCTTTAAAGTTCTGTGGATGAGAGGAGATGCCACATCGTCCCTCGAGGTGGTTCCAGATCCTCCTCGCGATGGGGCACCCAAGCAGTAGGTGGGAGAGAGTCTCATCGGCCGATTGGCAAAATGTACAAGAAGTCTCTGACACACTTGGATTGTTCCTCTTTATAAGATTCATCTTTGTCAAAATCTTATTCCTAGTGGCCAGTAAGGAGAAGATCTTGACCTTAACCGGAACCTTGGATCGTCATTTCGCCTTAAATGGTAGGAACTTCTCTACTGGTGGAAGGAGGTTCTTGTAAAAGGATTTCATTGAGAAAACTCCAGACGACTGTTGTGGGGGAAATTTTCGTGCCGTCTTGATCAGAGATTTCGCCCCACAATTGATGGTTTAGAGACGGACCCATGTGGGTATGGTCCGGTCCCGTATAATTTTTGCACCCACAAGTGTCATCTCTACGTCACCCCATTCGAAGAGTGCCTGAAGGATGCAGCCGATAGAATCATCTTCAGGCAAGAAAACTCATATTGTTGCTCCGGTGATAACGGGAAGAGAAACCGGATTTGCCATCGGTAGCCCCCTGCTTCCACTCTCACGATCGATCTGACAGATGCACTTGAACGGGGGACCATAAAAAAAAAAAAAAAAGAACCGAAAAGAGCTGCTTCAGGGGCCTATCATCGATCCATACATCTTTTCAGAATTTGATGTTCCAACCACCCCCCAGAGTGATAACATAGCCCGGTCTGTAAAAGATCCTTCACCTTTAGGATACCTCGCCATAAATGGAAGATCCTTCCTGAGAACAGTGACACTATAGTAAGTACGATGATTTTATGCGAGAGAGTATCTCATAGATTTGGTATTTTAAAAAAATAAATTATTAAAAAAATTTAAAAATGGGGGGTCTTTTATGCGGACATTACCCCTATTTTTTAATAATGTGGACCCCACTCCCCTTCACTAATACCAGCACGCCACCTCACTGACTGCTGCGGCTACGGGCACACGGGTGGCTGGCTAGTTTTGTTCCAAGGGGAGCATCATCGTAGGCGCAAATGCGACCGCCGGAGCAACAGGTCGCAGCCCAATTGGGAACGAGGGACACCGGGGATTCGTGTCGGAGGCTCCGACAGCAGGCCAACAATGACAACAACGCTACACTATGATTGGGCTGATGTCAGTGGCGCAGTCGTCTTACAGCCCATTTAGCTACTACCCACCTATTTATGTCGGCCCGTATTAATGCGGATCTAGATGGGCCTACAATTTGACCGTCGCATCATTTCTGGTTAGTTGGTGGCTTGCCGGACAAGATTCGGTCCCAGTGTGGCCACCATCACCCGCAATGCAGTGGGATTAAATGTTGGCCGTTGGACCGACCACTAATACCGGCAGCTGTGCCATTATAGTGTGAGCCCTACCACAAGCAAAAATATTCGTACTCAAGGGATCTCTACTTTATTGTGTGTGTGGGTGGGTGTGGGTGTGGGTGTGGGTGGGGAGGGGTGGGGGGGGTGGACTCTGCACCACATTTCAAATTGGTCCCTCAACTTTTTTTTTAAACCAATTTGAACTCTGAACTATGTTCCATCTGCATTTACCCCCTTTGGTCAACTTTTTATCCCGAAAATATTCTTATCAATTTTCAATTATACTTAAAATTGTTTTAAAATACTTAAATTATGCTTACTAGGATAACGATATTTTCAAAATAAAAATTGATGGAGGAAGCTAAATGCATATGGAGCATAGTTCAGTGATCAAATTGTTCAAAAAAAAATTTCAGGGACCAATATGAAATGAGGTGTATTGTTCAGCTTGTCCTAAAGGAATACCACGTCACACTCTGTGCAGGTAACATCTATTGAAGATCCGGGTCCCTGACACCTGCCCCGAGTTGGGCGGACACCGAGCCCGTACTCCATCGAGCCACGCACAAACCGCAGCGATCCGCCGAGTGCAACCGGAATGTGCCACGGACAAGGTACAAAAAATCGACATATTTCACGAAATATCACGAAATATATCAAAAAAATGAAAACCTGATACGAAATCCCACCTGCAGTCTCGAGTAGAACTGGAAATGTCAAAATATCGAGCGGTTTCGTGAGATATCGCGATATTTTCATGAAATATTTCCAACTCCACGAAATTTTTATTTTCTCCATTTACTTTAAGTTATTATATGTAAATGTTATTTTACATAATTTTATTTTCTCCATTTACTTTAAGTTATTATATGTAAATAAGCAAATACCCCCCATTTGATTTTAATAAAAATATCAAAAAAATCAAAAACGAAAGGAATCAAAAGTAAACTTTCTGTTTTAGTAGAAAAAAACAGTTTCATGGTTTTTTATAAAAATCTACATGATGATAAAAGTGATTAAATCAACTCCTTTTTAGCTTAAAAAATTCCACAAGATGTAAAAGTACGGGTGCATCTAGAAAACTAGGGGTGGCAATGGGTCGGGTCGTGTCGTGTCTAGTCGGGTTCGTGTCCAAAAACCTCAGACCCGGACCCGACCCGTTTAACTAATCGTGTCTAGATCCTAAACCCGTACCCGACTCGCCAATAAACGGGTAGACCCGGTAAGACCCGTTTATCACCTCGGACTATTCAGTTGACCCGATCCGACCCAATCAAACTCAACCCGACCTGACCCGAAAGACTCGCTGGTATTATATATTATAGTATCGGATTGCGGGTAGACCCGACCCGACCTGACTCGACACGACCTGTTGAATACTAAACGGGTCTTCCCGGGTCTACCGTGTCTAGACCCTAAACTCGGACCCGACCCGTTTATTAAACGGGTCTATCGTGTCGACCCGTTTACGACCCGAACCCGTTTAGCCCCGACCCAGACCCGCTAACTTCGTGTCGGGTCATGTCGGGTCTGCCGTGTCGAGTCCGAAATTGCCAGCCCTATAGAAAACCATGGTCTGTCATAGAAAATTTTGAATATATAAAAACTTTTCTATATAAAAACTCTTTTTTTCAGACTTAGTAAAAAAATAATGTTTTACGTTTCAGCATAATTTTTGTACAATTTCAAACTTACATAACATTCTTGTTTTAAGTCCGCTTTCAAAATAGTTTGAAATATAATTTTAACAATCAACTAATATTTATTTTGATATTACTGTTATCCCAAAAAAAATTAAAATATATTTAAAATATATATATCAAAACCGAACCAAATAAGATTGCATAAGACTCATAAACCCAATACATTGAATACATGTTATGTGAAGCTCTACACCCCTAGATAGGGTACAAATATTATTTGAGTGTTCCAAAGTGTGTATATATACTTAGTTTATGACTATCCAGAGTTTCACTAAAAAATTTCGTTAAAAACTCAATATTTTCACCATTTCTACAAAATTACAATATTTCCACACTATCGAAATATTTCCATATCCAGAAGGTAAAAATTTTCATCGAAATGGAGATTTCGAACCTTGGCCACGGATCGAGGAACCAACAGCCCACGGAGATCGAACCAAATAACCGGCACAGGAAATATGAAGTAATCAAACACACAACAGTATGAATCATAAAATATCTAGCAATCAAGGATTAGATTATCACTATCGATAAATTACATCATGCAGTGGGTCACCGCTTGTCGGACCCCCACAAATCTTTTCTCGATCTCTTCTCACATAACACACGAAGTAAAGACACCTACCCGAGAGATACAGAGTTATCGGGGGATACACCAAGAGATAAAAACGCCCGAAGTCGAAGCCGATGAAGACTCCCAAAAGTCAGGAAGATGATCCGCATAATGTATCCTCTTCCTCCATCTTCTTTCTTCCTTCTTCTTCTCTCTTCCTTCTTTCCTCTCTTTTCTCTCCTTGTGGTCAGTCCTAGACAAAGCCTCCCATCTCTCCTCGTCATTCCATTCGCTCTCTCAACCATCTACAGAAAAGCCACACCATGTATCACCATCTTCTGTGAAAATCTTCAGCCCTCAAAATGTTATTTGAGGTTTGGGGATTGGATGTCTGTAGAGATCGCACATCCCATACAGAGAATATGATTCACAAAACAATAAAAAGAACACCACGGATCACAGGCAATCAAGGACTTGAATTATCACTAGCAAGAATTACACCAAGTAGTGGTCGCTGTTTGTCAGCCTTGAAACCCTAATTTTGCTCCTCTCACACATGACACCCACGGAGTAAAGAACAACCAACTACCAAGAAATATACAAAGATTACCGAAGGATTGTCAAGAGATGGAAGCACCCCGGAGGAGAAACCAAGATAAACGCGCCAAAAAACTCTGAGAAGATCCACACATCGTATCGTCTTCCGTTCCACTTCTTGCTCTCCTTCTCATCTCTTTCTTCGTCCTCTCTACTTTCTTTTTTTTTCTCCCCCCTCTACACAGCAAACTCTAGACAGGGTTTTCATTCTCTCCTCGACGATGACTCGCTCTAAATCCTCTACCAAGAAAAACCACTTCAACTTTCCAAAAAAAAAAAAAGAACCACTTCATCGTGTCACCATCACCATACTATCACAAGCATATTCCAAGAGATAGGAGGGAGCAGATCAAGCACCCTCCCCCCCTTCGATCTTCCTCTGTAACTTCCTCTTCTTGTAAACAATCCCCGAACACTTCCGTAGCCACCGTCGACTATTCCCACATTTATCAAATTTAACCCTAGAGAGCTTCATTATGAGATCTATCCCATCCATCTAATTGGTTGATTTCTCTAATGGAAGGAAATAATAAAGATTATAAATAACAGTACTTGGTCCCCCTCCCAGGTAGCGATATCTCTACGTGAGTTTTCTAGATATCCCCTCTGTCTACACCAAAGAGAGATCCCTCAAGCCTCAAGGAGTGAAAACCAAGTCCGGGGAACACGCATCGGAGATTATGATTCACTCTAGTTTTCATCCATTGATTATTCTGCGTTTGGTAACGATCCTAAACTTTTAAAGTAGGATCTCTCAAGAATGAATCAAGATTAAAATCTATTTACAACACATACTCATGGGAGACTCAAAAACCCTTGAAATTTTGGCCAAAATCAACTTAAAACCGGAGCCCACGGACCTAGACCCATGCTGCTAGAACTCAGATCGTGTGCGCGATGAACCCATCATGCGCACATCCTCTCCATGAATTCTTTAGTTGATTTTCCTCCGATTCACCCGTGCACACAACCTTCACAAGTCATGCGCGCAAATTTGTCTGTCAGACTCCTCCTTCCGTTTGGGTGTGTGTGGGTTTCATTGGGTCAAACCCAACAATCTCCACATTGGCCATGTAACATCTGCCCTAAACACACAAAATATTGTACGTTTTGCACATGGCTGCACAAGAACTTTTCAGGAGGTCACTTATCATAATACTACTCTCATCTGAGCACACTTAACTACGGAGTTCTTATGGGATCCATAGCTGCGCACGGTTTTAAAATACGTCTTTTATGTTTGGGAGGAAAAATTATATAAGTAGCCCATGATCTTCTTCTCTCCAGATGATGTGGGGCTAACTAGGTGGTCTTGGCGACCTCACATCACCTCGTCAATCTTGGCATCACAGCCTCAAGTGTCTTGGCTATTGGATCTTGATCGTCACAATCCACCCCCCTTAAGAGCTACACGTCCACGTGTAAAGTTAGACCACCCCCATCGCAGGGAGAACCGACTATAATACCATTTTGTAACATCCTGCCCAAACATACAAGATATTGTCTGCTTTACCCGTACCTGCACGAGAAATTCCCAGGAGATCACCCATCCTAGCTAGTACTACTCTTGCCCGAATACGCTTAACTATGGAGTTCTTATGGGATCTATTAGGAAAGAGATATTATATAAGTAGTTCATGATCTCCTTCTCTCTAGATGATGTGGAACTAACTTGGTGGCCTTGGACACTTTACATCACCTCACCTCACCACACCGCACCTCAGCAATCTTGACATCACAGTCTTAGGAGTCTTGGTTATTGGTTATTGGTTATTGGATCTTTGTCATCGCAGGCCCTATGAAGCCCAACACCTTGAAAAATTACGTGCTATCATCTTGCTACCGTCGTCACCATCATTTTTGTGCGGTACTGAAAACCTATTATAATTCATTGTCTTCCTTGTTGCCACCTTACACCCTACACCAGGTGCCTGATCACCTACACCGATGATCGACCAAGTCCAATTTGATTTGGACTTGCCCGGAACCCACTTCTTCTCCATATTTATGGCGCCCGATCACGCTCCACCTGCAGATTTATTTTTCACCGAACTCTCTACCTTTAAAGCTTCCCTCACAGCAATCATATACCAATCTTAAAAAAAAAAACACTACCATAGTTGGAGTTCATAGCGTTGCGGTTAGAAATCATACATATTTCAACTGTAATTCCAAATGCACCAAAAGTTGACTTGGTGTAGTTCACATTATACATGTTGACTATCCAGTATTTTACCAAATAACATATTTAAGAGGTTGTTGGTTTTTTTTCATGTTTTTTTTCTTTGTGGAAGGGATCAAGTGGTCAGTACATCACATGTTATAGGATCGACCAAGGATCGAAACTCACAACAAAAGCAAGAGAAATATCCTGATTTTTTAATTACCCCACATAATGAAAGGCTTGCCACTGGGGAGAGAGGGAGACCCACCACTATAGAACGGCAAAAAATATGTCGCAACAATTATTTGAACCCTTAACCGCATGTTCAAAATTAAAAGACAAAGCTAAGCACCCACCAGGGGATAGGAGTTGACAAAGCAACTGATCTTTGGTGAGAGGTTGTGGGTTCAACTCCTCCTCCCCTCGATTTACTCAGGAGTCAAGTGGGAATTGCCAAGTGAGTCGGGATTCACTCTCGGAGGGATTAGTTCAAGCCCAAAGTGCTTGGGCCATTGCCTGAAAGATTTCGGGATACCCGCCGATCTCAAAAAAAAAATAAACTTTACCGAGGCCATAAGTTACATATGTCTTACCAATTGAGGTATAAATTGAAAACACTAGGTTCTAGTTCGAACCAAAAGTATTTCAAGGTACAAATCTGTCAACCAAACGCACCTTAGAAGCCTAAGGGCTACGACAATATCAACGAGACATGGAAATTGGATGGAGCTGTTTAACGCCAGATATGGCTCGACATGAGCCTTTATGTGGGTTGACCAACCGACCTTATGGAGATATGGGCGTGGATTTTAAAATGTGATTGGAGCCAGCACTGTCACTTCTTTTTGAAAAAGGACGTTACAGTAGTCAATTGTGGGCTTTTTAATATATATATATATATATATATATATATATATATATATATATATATATATATATATATATATATAGGGGGCTGCTATGCTGCGGCATGCGGTGCATGCGGCATCGCACCGCAGCCGTGTGATGCACTGCTGCGTGCATCACACGGCTGCGGTGCGATGCCGCACGCACCGCATGCCGCATTCAAGCAAATCCCTATATATATATATATATATATATATATATATATATATATATATATATATATATATATATATATATTATTTTTATTTTTTTGGGGGGATGGGGGGGGGCGGGGAGGGGGGGGGGGGGGGGGGGGGCGCTTAGTGATAGATCTCTGGTCAAAAAATCAACTAACCCAAAGGACAACCATACTGTCATGACAAAAATAACTTTTATTGTACTTCAAATTTAAGTTTCATGCGACTTATTTCTAAAACTAATATAACCCTAAACCATAAGATTTATATACCATGGCATAAACCCTAGAATTAGAAATAATAAACCTAATCCTAAACCGAACCCATCCGCTCCTCGTGGCTTCTAGTCTCCAAGAGCTGGACTCTAGGTCGGTGCTTGTGCTCACTGTCGCCGTTGCCGCCAGCTCCGCAGCTTGCGCTAGTTGGCTTCGCCACCGCTGCTTGGGAGAAAGGGAAGAAAGAGGAGGCCATATGTGAGTGTATTTTGAACTTTTGGCAGTCCTTTTCATCTAATTGATCTTTTGATTAGGGACCATAGGTATACACATCTTATGCTTGTCCTTATCACCCCACCGATATGTTGTCAAGGACCTTAGCCATATTAATCCCTTTTTTTTTTGTACAATGTTACACCCACACCCATCCTACGAGCCGAGTACCAAGCCCCCAGCCAGGGAATGAAAGTGCGACACTAGCGGAGTCTTCAGCAGAAGTCGCCAGACTTGGTACACCAGGAGAGCAATCACACAAGCGGAGTAGTCAGAAAGTCACCACATGAGCAAGGGAAATGGGCTCATGTTGTTCAGTAACCAGGACCAACATCAAACAGACTAGATGCTGAAAGGGGTCAATATCTAATCGCCAGTGGGGCTAAAGCATGTAGGACTGGTCTGAAGCTTAGATCGACTCGTATGGACACGTAGTGCGGAGCAAACTTTCACACAAAACCGTTGTGTCTTGTTTGTGCGTGCGAATTCTGGCCGTTGATGTTTATGTTACGAGATTATGGAAATAATTAATAGCAGCTGCTACCTCCCCCGTTTTGATCTCCGGATCTCTTTGAGCCCTTGCTCTAACGCCCTGTCCTCCGACCGCTTGGCCAGTCCAGCAAAAAAAAAAAGTTTGGATTAAGCCCTAAACCTAATTAATCTGGAAGCTGGGACCCACCTCTTCCGAGCCCCTAGCACAACAAAGCTGTTTCCTGTATGAAACGGAACAACTGATACGATCCTCACCTCCTTAATCCCCCAGCAAAATTTGAAATGATCCCAACCATCAATATTGTGCGACTCGCTATGTTAGCAGGAAGCAAGGTAGAGAGGCCGTACCGATGAAGTCGGTGGCGAGCCGGCCGTCGCAGAACCTCCCGGTCGGCAGGCGGCCGAAGAAGTCCATCCCGTAAGGCGGGAAGTTGGCCTTGGTCCCGGTGGGGAGGCGGTTGTTGTTTCCCGGATCGACCGTCGAGTCCCCGAACACCAGCATGCACGTAGCGTTCCGTCTCGACACCGGCGGTTTTGTGGCCCCCGCTGCGCGCGCGGCCGAGCAAACCGCCGCCATTAGCACCACCACCAGAATTGATCCCAACCTCACCATCTCACCCATTCACAGTGCCGGCCTTCTCTCTACCCTCCCCCTCGATCTCTCCGAGCTCCCGACCCATCAGTGTGTTTTTATATACAAAGGACTGGTTGAGCCGGAGTGGTAGCTAGGCCAGCATGAAGGGGAGAATGAATGGGGGGGACTGGGTAGGTGAGTTCCATTTAATGGCCTATTGTGATGTATAGAAAGGGAGGTGACCTACGGCCATGGAAAAAAACATCTCCAGTGCTATTTTCAGTAACTGGAGAATGTTCAAACTTTAAAGGTTAGAACTTAATTAGTGGCTTCCTCAATGTGGTTTTGGTGCTGAGAAAAAATGTAGGCAGTAGTGGAAAATTTTTGGGGGACTTGGTGATAGCTACTGGTCAAAGGATCAACTAGTCTAAATGACAGCCTAATTATCGGGACAAAAATGCCTCTCACTATATATTTTTTTTTTTTGAGAACCCCTCCTCTCAGGAGGGAGGGTTTGGCGGACCCCAACCAGAAGTCATTACGAATTAAGAAAGGATACCGTTACAAAAGCGGCATCGACACCCAAGGTGTACCCCCTTCCAACACGAGCCAACAAAAATGCCCTGCACAACAAGCAAGAAAAAAACAACAAGCCGAAAGTCCTAAGGCTCAGAAGCCCTCGATCTTTCCATATCACGGAATAGAGCTAGGAGCGATCCCGAGTCTTTCTCCTTGATGGAGAAGCCAACAGCCGAAGCTAAATCAAGGATGGTTCTGTCCTCCAGCATGTTGATGGGCAGGCCCAAGTCCTCTCCATTAAGATTAGACAACTGATCCTTAAGATCCTGTATGAGTGGGGTCCTAGGCCGTGGTGGTCGGCGGTGTAAGTTAGATTCAAGGGCTCGAGATTTGGCTCGGAGCGAAGCCCTGGCCTCAATCGTGTCCGATCCTCGGTTAGCAAGTCTAGGACTGCGGCGAGCTAGTCCCCCCTCCACTAAGCCTCCAACTTGTGTAACATCTGTTACACCAGCTTCTGGCATCATAACAACCTCTTCTTCCCCAGCTGCATCAGCAATATTTAGTGTTTCAGCATCAGGTACTGCATCAGCCTCTACGTGCGTAACAGCTTCCTTAGGCAGTGTAACTGACGCCGGATCATCTGTTAATTCCGCTACCTTCCTAGCCAAATTCTTTCGATGAACTCGTTGAATAGCAGGCATTGAAAGGCTGGGGCTTCCTTCACGAAGGCTCCGTCGAGTAGTATACTTAGTTCCGCCAGCAGAAACCCCACTCCCACTAGCGAGAGCGGGGACAATCGGAACCCCTCCCCCCTCGCTAGCTATACTTTCTGCTTGTGTAACAGTTACCTTTTGCCGCTCAGCATCAGCCTCAACTTGCGTAACTACAGTAGCCTCTACTTGCAAAACATTTGCCTCTTGACATTCAGCAGCAGCCTCTACTCGTGTAACATCAGCTATTACTGCACCATCAGGCTGCGTAACATTCACTGCAGTAACATCAGGCTGCGTAACATCAGCTATTACTGCAACATCAGGCTGCGTAACATTCAAACCTGCATCAACATCAGGCTGCGTAACATACAAATCTGCAGTAACATCAGGCTGCGTAACATTCAAATCTGCAGTACTTGCAGCACCAATTGGTGTTACACCATCAGGTACTGCTGCTACAGCTACAGCACTTCTGGCAATTGCTGCATCAGCAACTGCAGTGCCAACATCTCTTTGGATTAGGATCTCTCCAACAATTCCTTCAGCGCCATCCTCTTGCTCCTCCTGACCAACATCCTCTAGAACAGCGAACCGAGATTTAGAAGCCATGGTGCTAGGTCCCACCACAGGAGTTGGAGGCACTTTTTTGTGAACCCCTCCAACTGTTTGCCACCCTTCTTCAAGAATAGATTTACCTTTAGCAGAGGATTCAGTCCTCACACTGTGAGCTCCAGCCGACACCTTCGGTTGCCATGTTTGAGCCGGAGTCTTGGCCATCTTGGGATGTTTAGTACACGTGTTATCACTATGGTCAAAGCTTTTGCAAGCCTTGCATCTTGTGGGAGTCCAATCATACGTCACCGGCTGCCAAGATAGAAACCTACCAAATTCGTCTCTTGCTTGAACTTTATTTGGCAACGAGTCTTCCACATTGACAACCACACATATCCGAGCAAAAAGTGCCCTCGTACCTCCTGCGGTAGCTTGGTCCATGTATATGGGGGTGCCAAACACACTACCCAATCTACTGAGCATATCCTCAGTCCACAAATCCCCTTCAAGATTAGGGAAGTTTGCCCAAATAGGGATAGACGAGATCAGTTCCCTGTCACTACACATCCCTCTAGCCCATTTCCTCAAGATCAATGGACGACCTTCAAAATGCCAAAACTTCCCTTCAAGAATTCGAGTAAAATCGGAAGCTAACTCGAATTTAAACCAGAAAACTCCATTTTCTCTCGACAGGATCTCCAACTTTCCCTTTGGTTGCCAAGCACGCATAACATAACTTTTGAGATGTAGATAATACGGTCTATGTCCTAAGACGAACCCAACAAGAGTGTGCTCCCATTTCTTACCATTAGCTTCTAACTCAGCCCTCGGCAAAATCGCAACTTTTTGCCCTTCGAACATCCCCGGCTCAACATAGTGCAGTCGCAACTTTTCTGGTGGGAGCAAAGGAGGAACTTGGGATAAAGGAGGAGCCCAAGCATTTGCACGAGATTGGGAAACCTGCCCACCTGCGACCTTGCACCTCTGTGTTCTCGAAGAAATATTTGCACCATCCGAACAAACACCTACAACAGGTGCAGATTTTTTGACTGGGTTGCCTGCATTCTGGCTTGGATCAGACATTTCAGCAAACAGTTCAGTGCCACTTGACTGCAATTGCTGATTTGCAGAAATTGTAGTAGGTAAACCTTGAACTGGCATTTCTTCAAACACCATTGGGGCAGTTGGCTGACCTGCTTCTTTCCCCGATTTAGCTCCTGACGCAATACTTGAGCGCGGGCTATGCTGAGAATAAAAAAGGGACGGGAAATCCCTTTCATTATCCAGATCCGGTGGGAGCTCAACCAATCCCACCTTAAATCTGCCTTGCTTGCTATGACTGAACTCACCAATAGCAGAATCAGCTGCAGCATGAGGAGAATCTGTTGCTACCGCAGCTGCAACAAACCCACTCAACGTGGGGGCTGCGGGAGGAGAAAACTCCTGAAACAGTGCCATATCCACAAGATCCGGATGAGCATCTGCAGCATCACAGTGCCCATGGACAGCTGTTCCACACTTGGGTCCTAACACAGGAGAAGATCTCGATTTAGGGGAAGAAGACACCCCTGCAATCGCAGCAAACTCCTCTTTCGATGTAGGGGAAGGCATCCCCGCAATTACAGCACCAGGAGGGGTAAGAACAGCTCCATCTGCGCGATCAGCCTCACTAGCTCCTCCAATCCGGCCAGCATCCTTAAGCTTCACCAACAACCTCGAACTCTCCATCTCCTGAGCTTGTTTCTCCAAGATAATTTGCCTCCTTCAATCCCGATCTTCCTTCCCTCCAAGCTCCCGGTGAGGATCCGAATCTTGGGGGGGCTTCATCACCCCCAACGAGGAGAAGAGAAGATCTGAGGAAGATGTCTGTACTACTTAAATAGAGATTCCATTGGATTGCTTGGCTTGCACGTACTCCAACACAAATAGATGGAACTGAACAAATTAAGTAGCTGCAACTGAACAAATGTTACTCCATCCGTCACTATATTTTGAATTTAGGTTTCTTGCCACTCATTTTTAAAACTAAACCCTAGGGTCTATAGGCCATGGGATGAATCCTAGACCAAGAAATCCAAAACTGAACCCCTCCGCCCTCTATGATTTCTCGTCTCTGCTGCTTGTCGCCCGCTGCTACCTCCGTTGCTTATGCCCGCATCCGCCACCGCTGCTCGCGCCCACCTCCTGTTGGAAATAAATCACTGGCAGAGGCCCGCAGCGGAAGCAAAGAGAAAGTCCGAAGACCGTGAGCGGTGTGCGTTACATATCAAAATTTTCATCGAAACGATCTACACGTGCGTGTATGAATCTAGCATGGCAACTACGCGAACCTCTAACGTCGATCTAACGCGAAAGAACAATCTAGCATGCATTCATGTTCTATCTATGTTAGATCTACATGTTAGAGATCATACCTGTGTGCGGATTCTTTCACTGCGACAAGTTTCTTCTTTGTCGATGGAGACGGGCTCGGATCTGCTTGATATAGCTTCGGTGCGATGGCCATAACTTTCTGCTCCAAACTCGGATTGGGTTGAAATTTGGACTGTAGGTAGCCAACTTCGAGATACAACTTTTGCAATAAGTTTCACCTCGTTTGGACTTCTGTAGCTCCCAGAATCGTAGAAACAATACTGATTTTCTGTGCAGATTCTGGACAGCAAAAGCTTGCGGGAGATGCCTTCTAGTTCACCCGATCTCGCACGATGCACGGCACCTCGTCGATGGATCTCTGAGTGCCTCTATTCGACGAGCCTTCTCCTTCTATGAAACATCACGTGAGAAAGACGAGTCGCCATCCAATGGCGCAAGCGAGGGGAGAGACGAGATAGGAGAAGAGAAGATAGGAGAGGGGGCGGCTAGGGTTTCCCCATGGCATGGCTGGCCCCTAGGGCTTGCATCCATTTCCGACCCCCCTCTCCCCTTTCCCTTATATAGGGCTGCCCTATCCTTATGGATGAGGCTAGTACGAATAAGTTTTAACCAATTCAAACATCTCCCTATATATCTCTCCTTTATCTCTATCTTTTCCTTGTTTTTGAAAACGGTCAAAACGAGCTCATTTTCTGTGTCTCGTCATCGGCTCATTCATTGAAGGCAACAACCTCCTGAAACCAATGGGGTCGGCCTTGACCAGTCTCCCAACACTTAGGGCCGGCCCCCTTAGTGCATAGTGGCGCATGGTATGACCAAAACGCCCTTATGTCACTAGTTGGTCATTCCTCGTGTACGAGACTTTGCAAGGCACACATAAGTAAAGTTCACCAGTGATTTCACTATTATCTGAGATTCCCGTAGGGTGCCCCTAGTGAAGTCAACTAGTCAACTCGTAACATGTCCCGGTGCATCGCACCCATATGGCAAAGTCCACTTATGACAAGAAATTGCTACATGCGTCTCTGCCCTAACCTAGGGTTTCCCCTTAGTGCACACACGTAGCTACGCATCTACCGTGCACTAGTGGGAAGCACTCACGGAGCGTAGGCTTGGACTTCTCGCTTCCTCTAACTACGTTCTGTGTTTCGAGGAGATGGTATAAGAACCGTACATAATGTCGATAAGGTGGAACCTTCAGGGACCAGGGTTCATGGCTTTCAACTTAGACTCGATCGACACACTACCCAAGTGTACCATCGATCCTCTAAGTCCGAGTTAACCTGCGTGGCCACCCAGAGTGCGACGCAGACTGCACTCCAATTCCCCCGGACTTACTATGTTCTCCCTCATACCCCTGCTCTCCGGTTAGTATGGTAAACTCGCTGTCCCTCCATCTGGTGCCATGATATAACTCGAGCGGTGGAGAATACCGTCAGACTCGAGTGCTCATATGACTTGGTTCCTTCCAGGTTGACCACATACATCGTACTTCCGATTACTCTTCCGAGCAACCGGATCCGTCACCAGTCCAACTGATGACCACCTAGCTAGGGTTTAATATGACATAGATCAGACCAAGGAACGCACCTCCCATTAGGGGTGTGGATAGCCGGTAGGAGTGACACACTGATGCAACACCAACCAGGTAACCCAGTACACCGTGGTTTTGGATCACTATATCCGGATCCTCACACATTGGTGCGCCAAAGCACCACTCAACTGGTTAGTCCACCAGACATGGTTCCTTAGGGTTTAGGACCGTTTTACCCTAAGTAGAAGCACGATTTAGAGCACCGGTGTCTGCTCACCGATCTGTGCACCGTGTTGGTTCCGTTCGGCCACAGACACTGTGCCTGGTAATGACCGTGGTAGAGACACCCACGCTCTGTCATCCCAACAACTTATCCTGATAGGGCGACCAACCCTAATCAGAGCTATGAACATATTTAGGTTACATGGGATCAGTTCCTTGAGTCTCCCACTCAAGTGGATTACCATGTAGCCATGGCTCTCTGTTCTGTGGTCAGAACACGTACTAAGGTACGTACCAGGATGCAATCTTATACTATCAACCATACATAGCTAAACTATAGGTTTTTACGAGCTGTAGATCTCACCAATTCTAACACCACCACCACCGCTACTCGAACTTGCCTCGCCACCGTTGCTCATGCTAGCTTCGCCATCACTACTCGTGAGAAACAAGAGAAAGGGAGGCCGATCTGGTGAGGGCATTTTCGGCTTTTGATAGTCCTTTTCACACAACTGATCTTTTGACCAGGGACCTTAGGTGAAACTCATTTTTGGCCGTCCTTTTCAGTCCAGCGATATATATCACTACAAAAAAAACAGTTTTTACCGACGGAACATATCCGTCGGTAATATTAGTTTTCCGTCGGTAATGATTTATAGCGACGGAATATATTTCCGTCGCTAGTCTGTCGGGATAAAAGGCGTCGAAAAAAATATGCGACGGACTAAATATTTCCTTCAGTAATAAGACTTAATACCGACGGTAATTTGTTGGCCATCGGTAATATATAAATACTTAATTAAAAATATAATATATTATTACCGACCGATAATCATCGTCCGTCGGTAATATATAAGCTTATTACCGACGGGCTGTAGTTTTACCGTCGGTAATTATATATATATTACCGACGGATCTGTATTGTCCGTCAAAAATTTATTAATAATTTAAAAAAATTAAAAAGATTACTGCCGATGGAACATTTAATTTCCGTCGGTAAAAAGTATATTTTTTTAAAAAAAAATTATCAAAATAATGTTATTTAATTCCTGTGATTTACAACAATATCACAATATATTACCACAATTTATCAAATATTACCACAATTTATAAAATATTACCGTAAATTATCAAATATTACCTAAATTTATAAAATATTACAGTAAATTATCAAATATTACCACAATACTCGATAATTATAGACAAGAACAAAAAATAACCACATATTATAAAATAATTTTTATACAATCCAAAACTGAGAGAATCTGCGTGCCCTATCTCAACCACCTCACGTTGTCCGGCACCAACGCTAGTGCTCTCATCCCCTGACGCCGCCCGACTCCTGCAATTAACATGTATTTTTTTAAAAAATAGTTTATATCTATAACTGAGTCTAAGCGTTAAAAAATCATAAGTTAGCGTGTTTCGGATTTAAAATAGGTTTAGATTCGATCGGATCGGCATCCGATAATTCATACTTATAATTATTTCATATTTCAAAGTTGCGAGCGAGTTCTAATTGGATATTTTAACAATTTACGCTCTGATTGACCAATTTAGAGTCTAAGCGTTAAAAAAATCATAAGTTAGCGTGTTTTGGATTTGAAATAGGTTTGGATTTAATCAAATCGTCATCGGATCGATATCCGATAATTCATACTTTGAATTATTTCATATTTCGGAGTTGCGAGCGAGTTCTAATTGGATATTTTAATAATTTACCCTCCGATTGTCCAGTTTAGAGTCTAAGCGTTGAAAAATCATAAGTTAGCGTGTTTCAGATTTGAAATAGGTTGGATTCGATCAAAACATCATCGGATCGTCATCCGATAATTCGTACTTGGAATTATTTCGTATTTTGGACTTACGAGCGAGTTCTAATTGGATATTTTAATAATTTACGATCCGATTGACCAATTTAGAGTCTAAGTGTTGAAAAATCATAAGTTAGCGTGTTTCGGATTTGAAATAGGTTTGGATTCAATCGGATCGTCATCGGATCGGCATCCGATAATTAGTACTTAGAATTATTTCGTATTTTGGACTTGCAAGCGAGTTCTAATTGGATATTTTAATAATTTACGCTCCAATTGACCAATTCGTACTAGAAATTATTTCGTATTTCAGAGTTGTAAGCGAGTTCTAATTGGATCGTCATTCGATAATTCGTACTTTGAATTATTTCGTATTTCGGAGTTGCGAGCGAGTTGTAATTGGTTATTTTAACAATTTACGCTACGATTGACCAATTTAGAGTCTAAGCGTTGAAAAATCATAAGTTTTCGTGTTTCGAATTTGAAATAGGTTTGGATTCGATCGGATCGTTATCGGATCAGCATCCGATAATTCGTACTTGGAATTATTTTATATTTCGGACATACGAGCGAGTTCTAATTAGATATTTTACCAATTTATGCTTCGATTGATCAATTTATGCTCCGATTGACCAATTTAGAGTCTAAGCATTGAAAAATCATAAGTTAGCGTATTTCAGATTTGAAATAGGTTTGGATTCGATCGGATCATCATCGGATCGACATCCGATAATTCGTACTTGGAATTATTTTGTATTTCGGACTTACGAGGGAGTTCTAATTAGATATTTTAACAATTTACTTTCCGATTGACCAATTTAGAGTCTAAGCGTTGAAAAATCATAAGTTAGCGTGCTTTGGATTTGAAATAGGTTTGGATTCGATCAAATCGTCATCGGATCGACATCCGATAATTCGTACTTGGAAGTATTTCATATTTTAGAGTTGCAAATGAGTTCTAATTGGATATTTTAATAATTTACCCTCCGATTGACCAATTTAGAGTCTAAGTGTTGAAAAATCATAAGTTAGCGTGTTTCAAATTTGAAATAGGTTGGATTCGATCGGAACGTCATCAGATCAGCATCCGATAATTCATACTTGGAATTATTTCGTATTTTGGACTTGCGAGCGAGTTTTAATTGGATATTTTAACAATTTACCCTCCGATTGACCAATTTAGAGTCTAAGCGTTGAAAAATCATAAGGTAGCGTGTTTCGGATTTGAAATAGGTTTGGATTCGATCGGATCGTTATCAGATCAGCATCCGATAATTTGTACTTGGAATTATTTCGTATTTCGGACTTGCAAGCGAGTTCTAATTGGATATTTGAATAATTTACGCTGTGATTGACCAATTTAGAGTCTGAGCGTTGAAAAATTATAAGTTAGCATGTTTCGGATTTGAAATAGGTTTGGATTCAATCAGATCGTCATCGGATCGGCATCCGATAATTAGTACTTGAAATTATTTCCTATTTCGGACTTGCAAGCGAGTTCTAATTGGATATTTTAACAATTTACACTCCGATTGACCAATTAGTACTTGGAATTATTTCATATTTCGGAGTTGTGAACGAGTTCTAATTGGATCGTCATCCGATAATTCATACTTTGAATTATTTTGTATTTTGGAGTTGCGAGCGAGTTGTAATTGGTTATTTTAATAATTTACGCTATGATTGACCAATTTAGAGTCTAAGCATTGAAAAATCATAAGTTAGCGTGTTTCGAATTTGAAATAGGTTTGGATTCGTTCGGATCGTTATCGGATCGGCAACCAAAAATTTGTACTTGGAATTATTTCATATTTCGGACATGCGAGCGAGTTCTAATTGGATATTTTACCAATTTACGCTCCGATTGACCAATTTATGCTCTGATTGACCAATTTAGAGTCTAAGCGTTAAAAATCATAAGTTAGCGTGTTTCGGATTTGAAATAAGGTTGGATTCGATCGGATCATAAAATTTGGATTCGATCGGATCGACATCCGATAATTTGTACTTGGAATTATTTCGTATTTCAGACTTGCGAGCGAGTTCTAATTGGATATTTTAACAACTTACTCTTTGATTGACCAATTTAGAGTCTAAGCGTTGAAAAATCATAAGTTAGCGTGTTTTAGATTTGAAATAGGTTTGGATTCGATTGAATCATCATCGGATCGGCATCCAATAATTCGTACTTGGAATTATTTAATATTTCAGAGTTGCGAGCGAGTTCTAATTAGATATTTTAATAATTTACCCTCCGATTGACCAATTTAGAGTCTAAGCGTTGAAAAATCATAAGTTAGCGTGTTTCAGATTTGAAATAGGTTGGATTCGATTGGAACGTCATCGGATCGGCATCTGATAATTTGTACTTGGAATTATTTCGTATTTCGGACTTGCGAGCGAGTTCTAATTGGATATTTTAACAATTTACCCTCCGATTGATCAATTTAGAGTCTAAGCGTTGAAAAATCATAAGTTAGCCTGTTTCAGATTTGAAATAGTTTTGGATTCGATCGGATCGTCATCGGATCAGCATCCGATAATTCGTACTTGGAATTATTTAGTATTTTGGACTTGCAAACGAGTTCTAATTGGATATTTTAACAATTTACGCTTCGATTGACCAATTTAGAGTCTAAGCGTTGAAAAATCATAAGTTAGCGTGTTTCAGATTTGAAATAAGTTTGGATTTGATCGGATCAATATCGGATCGGCATCCGATAATTCGTACTTGAAATTATTCCGTATTTTGGACTTGCGAGCGAGTTCTAATTAGATATTTTAATAATTTACACTCCGATTGATCAATTTAGAGTCTAAGCGTTGAAAAATCATAAGTTAGCGTGTTTAGGATTTGAAATAGATTTGGATTCGATCGGATTGTCATTGGATCGACATCCGATAATTTGTACTTGGAATTATTTTGTATTTCGGACTTGCGAACAAGTTCTAATTGGATATTTTACCAATTTACGCTCCGATTGACCAATTTACGCTTCGATTGACCAATTTAGAGTCTAAGGGTTGAAAAATCATAAGTTAGCATGTTTCGGATTTGAAATAGGTTTGGATTCGATCGGATCGTCATCGGATCGGCATCCGATAATTCATACTTGGAATTATTTCATATTTCGGACTTGCGAGCGAGTTCTAATTGGATATTTTACCAATTTACACTCCGATTGACCAATTTACGCTCCGATTGACCAATTTAGAGTCTAAGCGTTGAAAAATCATAAGTTAGCGTGTTTCGGATTTGAAATAAGTTTGGATTCGATCGGATAGTAATCGGATCGGCATCCGAAAATTCGTACTTGGAATTATTCTGTATTTCTGACTTACGAGCGAGTTCTAATTAGATATTTTAACAATTTACGATCCTATTGATCGATTTAGAGTCTAAGTGTTGGAAAATCATAAGTTAGCATGTTTCGGATTTGAAATAGTTTGGATTTGATTGGATCGGCATCGGATCGGCATCCGATAATTCGTACTTAGAATTATTCTGTATTTCGGACTTACGAGCGAGTTCTAATTGGATATTTTAATAATTTACAATCCGATTGACCGATTTAGAGTCTAAGCGTTAAAAAATCATAAGTTAGCATGTTTCGGATTTTAAATAGGTTTGGATTCGATCGGATAGTCATCGGATCGGCATCCGATAATTCGTACATTGAATTACTCCGTATTTCAGACTTACGAGCGAGTTCTAATTGGATATTTTAGCAATTTACTATTCGATTGACCGATTTAAAGTCTAAGTGTTGGAAAATCATAAGTTAGCGTGTTTCGAATTTGAAATAGGTTTGGATTCGATCGGATCGTCATTAGATCGGCATCCGATAATTCGTACTTAGAATTATTCCGTATTTCGGACTTGCGAGCGTGTTCTAATTAGAAATTTTAATAATTTACGATCCAATTGACCGATTTAGAGTCTAATGTTGGAAAATCATAAGTTAGCATTTTTCGGATTTGAAATAGGTTTGGATTCGATCGGATAGTCATCAGATCGGCATCCGATAATTCGTACTTGGAATTATTCCGTATTTCGGACTTGCGAGCGAGTTATAATTGGATATTTTGACAATTTACGATCCAATTGACCGATTTAGAGTCTAACTGTTGGAAAATCATAAGTTAGCGTGTTTCGGATTTGAAATAGGTTTGGATTCGATCGGATAGTCATCAGATCGGCATCTGATAATTCATACTTGGAATTATTTCGTATTTCAGACTTGCGAGCGAGTTATAATTGGATATTTTAATAATTTATGATCCGATTAACCGATTTAGAGTCTAAGTGTTGGAAAATCATAAGTTAGCGTGTTTCGGATTTGAAATAGGTTTGGATTAAATCAGATAGTCATCGGATCGGCATCCGATAATTCATACTTGGAATTATTCCGTATTTTAAACTTGCGAGCGAGTTCTAATTAGATATTTTAACAATTTACGATCCGATTGATCGATTTAGAGTCTAAGCGTTGGAAAATCATAAGTTAGCATGTTTCGGATTTGAAATAGGTTTGGATTCGATCGGATAGTCATCGGATCAGCATCCGATAATTCGTACATTGAATTACTCCGTATTTCAGACTTACGAGCGAGTTCTAATTGGATATTTTAATAATTTACTATTCGATTGACCGATTTAAAGTCTAAGTGTTGGAAAATCATAAGTTAGCGTGTTTCGAATTTGAAATAGGTTTGGATTCGATCGGATCGTCATTAGATCGGCATCCGATAATTCGTACTTAGAATTATTCTGTATTTCGGACTTGCGAGCGTGTTCTAATTAGAAATTTTAACAATTTACGATCCAATTGACCGATTTAGAGTCTAAGTGTTGGAAAATCATAAGTTAGCATTTTTCGGATTTGAAATAGGTTTGGATTCGATCAGATAGTCATCGGATCGGCATCCGATAATTCATACTTGTAATTATTCTGTATTTCGGACTTGTGAGCGAGTTATAATTGGATATTTTGACAATTTACGATCCAATTGACCGATTTAGAGTCTAACTGTTGGAAAATCATAAGTTAGCGTGTTTCAGATTTGAAATAGGTTTGGATTCGATCGGATAGTCATCAGATCGGCATCCGATAATTCATACTTGGAATTATTCCGTATTTCGGACTTGCGAGCGAGTTATAATTGGATATTTTAATAATTTACGATCCAATTGACCGATTTAGAGTCTAAGTGTTGGAAAATCATAAGTTAGCGTGTTTCGGATTTGAAATAGGTTTGGATTCGATCAGATAGTCATCGGATCGGCATCCAATAATTCATACTTGGAATTATTCCGTATTTTAAACTTGCGAGCGAGTTCTAATTAGATATTTTAACAATTTACGATCCGATTGACCGATTTAGAGTCTAAGTGTTGGAAAATCATAAGTTAGCGTGTTTTGGATTTGAAATAGGTTTGGATTCGATCGGATCGTCATCCGATAATTCATACTTAGAATTATTCCGTATTTCGGACTTGCGAGTGTGTTCTAATTGGATATTTTAACAATTTATGATCCGATTGACCGATTTAGAGTCTAAGTGTTGGAAAATCATAACTTAGCGTGTTTCGGATTTGAAATAGGTTTGGATTTGATCGGATAGTCATCGGATTGGCATCCGATAATTCCTACTTAAAATTATTCCGTATTTCGGACTTGCGAGCGAGTTATAATTGGATATTTTAACAATTTACGATCCGATTAACCGATTTATTGTCTAAGTGTTGGAAAATCATAAGTTAGCGTGTTTCAGATTTGAAATAGGTTTGGATTCGATTGGATCATCATTGGATCAGCATCCGATAATTCGTACTTAGAATTATTCCGTATTTCGGACTTGCGAGCGTGTTCTAATTAGAAATTTTAATAATTTATGATCCGATTGACCGATTTAGAGTCTAAGTGTTGGAAAATCATAAGTTAGCGTGTTTCGGATTTGAAATAGGTTTGGATTCGATCGGATCGGCATCCGATAACGTGTTTCGGATTTAAAAATCATAAGTTAGCATGTTAGCGTGATAATATGATCTAAACTCAAATTAGTAAGATTCATATTTTTTACTAATATTATAAAGATTAGTAAGTACCTGATCATGAGCATGAGCCACCGCTAGACCGGCTTATGAAGTCATTAAGCCTCTGTTCCAGTTCCCGGCAAGCTTTTCTTTCCGCCTCAACCCTCTGCTCGAGGGCCTGCCTCTCCGCCTCAACCCTTTGCTCGAGGGCCTGCCTCTCCGCCTCAGGCCTCTGCCCGAGGGCCTGCCTCTGCTCTCGCTCCGCCTCAACCATGTGCTCAAGGGCCTGCCTCTACTCGCGCTCCATGTCTAGCGCAGATTGCAACTGAGTGATAGCACCGGTCTGGGTGTCCCGTGCCCTCGAGCGCATACCCTCTCGTCCAAAGTAGGAGGAGGGCGTGACTCCAAGGCCCGTACAGAGGAGGAGCCGGCCTCGCCCGATGGGGTCACCATAAGTCGCATTCTCTCCTATATGAAAATAACCAATGATATTCAATGATATTTTATGGCATACGTATACGAATATATTAACAGTAATTTAATTACTTACCACTTGCGAGGCAACCCTATTGTCCATAAATGCCCCATCGATACGCCGCCTCCTAGAGGCCTCAAAAAGGTCAATCCGATTAGGCTCGTGGCCCAAGGACTGTGTCTGTTTGACATATAAAATAAATAGATGAGTTAATATAACATATATAGAGCTTTAAATAATAAAATATTGGTATCATTTACCAGCTGTTGGGCAAACTGGGGCATGGAGGTCCTCTTCTTCACTGGAGCAGGTGTCGTCGAAGTATTTCTATTTTGCTTGCCTTTAGCAGAACTCGCCTGTATCAATCGATTAAATTTTGAAACATCAATACAATTTTTTAGTATAACATTAAAACAAGTACGAATCAACAAAATAATAATTATACCTGAAACTGAGGGTTGGCCCAGTGAGCGACCAAAAACTGTAGAACGTGTAGCGGTGGCGCGTCTCTCGTCACGGTCGCAGCCTGTAACTCCTCAGCCGGTTAGCCGACCAAGTAACCGTAGAGCTAGTAGAGCTCGTAACGGTAATCCCAGTACCGCTCACTCATCGTCTTTCACAAGTCCTCCTGATGGGTGTCGATTTCCATATTCTCCTATTTAAATTTCTTCTGTAAAATCAATTTAGAAACAAGTTATTTTATCAAATCAAATTATAAAGAAGTACGATATTATTCTAAAATACTTTAATGAAACTAATGTACCAAAAAGACCTGATACATCGTCTCCTTATAGGATGCATCAATGTTCTTCCACCCCTTTATCCTCACAATAGGGGCATTCCTCTCCTCCCGTACTATCATACCGACCCACGTGGCGGCGTCAGAAGCGTGCTCGCCCACAAAGGTCCTGCCGCTCCACTGTATGGAAAGCGGCTCGCGTAAGGTCGATAAGCGTCGGGCCGTCGTTACGCCCCGGTTGCCTACGTGCTGGTGATCCTCGACCCTGCAAATAAAATATACATCAGTACTGAACAAGTATTTACAACATGTATAAAACTTTAGATCTAAACATTACCCATGGGCATAGACGCTGTAGCCGAGTATTGAGCACTGCTTGAAGCTCCGGAGGCTGCAACCTCATCAGGAGCTGGTGTAGAGAGAGGAACATCACTACCATATCCGGAGGGCTCGGCCTCGGACCCTGGGGTGGCAGCCGGAGCGCTCCGAGCTAGCCCACCCCTGCCTCTACGAACCCTCGGCCGTGATGTCATCTGAAACAGTTTAATTTACATATGAAACAGTATGATTTATATATGAAACAATATGAAACAGTTTGATTTACATATGAAACAGTATGATTTACATATGAAACAATATGAAACAATTTGATTTACATATGAAACAGTATAAAACAATATGATATACAAATGAAACAATATGATTTATATATGAAACAATTTGATTTATATATGAAACAGTAAGATATTCATTTTCTAACAGTCCAATTTACATATGAAACAATCCAGGTTAGGGTTTAGCGTTTAGGTTAAAAAAAAAAATATTTAACTTCGCCAATATAACATCCTAAACCCTAACCCCTAAACCCTAAACCTTAACCCTTAAACCTAAACCCTAAAACCCTAAACCCTAACCCTAAAACCCTAAACCCTGAAACCTAAACCCTAAACCCTAAAACCCTAAACCCTAAACCCTAAACCCTAAACCAATTGAATATGAATCTCCTACCTAGGTAGGCACTTCGTGGGGACCTTTAATACATGGCAGCTAGGTAGAATAAAACCTATGTATTGGGAAAATAAATAAAAATAAAATTAGAAAGGGATATAGAGGAGATGAAGCAAACCAATGCACTGATTTTTTGAGGTATGATCGTCTAATGGTTACAAAACAAGGTAAGCAATCCAGTGGCACTAGTTCTTCACTTCCAGAAAGAAGGCTTTGACTTGAGAATAGCAACGTCAAATATGGTATCCAATCGTATAAGGATGGACTTCTCGGTGAGCACCACCAACCTGTGTGCTACTCAACCCACTCGGGCAAACGTTGTTGTCATTGCCCACGAGTGAGTGTATTATGGTTGACTTATCCTAGCAAATACCTCACTCATGGTAGTGTGGGGGAAAATCTTCGTGCCGACCCGAAGATTCTCGCAGCACCAGTCAATTGGAGTCGAAGTTGATGTCGAAGATCGTTGATCGATCTGTTGATTGAAGTCGAAGCCTTTTGATATGCAAACAGAGGAATGCAATCAGAGAAATTGTGACACGAGATGTGATCTCGGAGTTCAGCCGAAGCCTACGTCTCCGTGCTATAGGGAGCAACCCGAATTCACTAACACTTCTGTTGAAGTGACCTCGACAGGCCGAGTGTCACTGGAGATCTTCTGATCCCTTCGAAAGAGAAAAGAAGATCAACGAGAGATGGTAGATCGGAGTTAGAAAATCCCAGAGCTCTGGTTCTGAAAGTTAGATCTCAGAGTGGAAATCAGAATTCCGGATCTTAGATTTTCGATCCTTTTACATTCGAAGACTCTGCTATTTATAGGATTCTCTGGTGGCAAATGGCGGTTTTCTGCTGTTGTATCTGGGGATTCTCCAGACTCGTGAGCCTACCGGGCAGGGCCGGTAGGTCCCGTGGTAGTCCTCGTGGGCCCACCAGGCAGGGCCGGTGGGTCCCGTGGTAGTCTTCGTGGGCCCACCAGGCAGGGCCGGTGGGTCCTGTGGTAGTCTTCGTGGGCCCACCAGGCAGGGCCGGTGGGTCCCGTGGTAGTCCTCGTGGGCCTACCAGGCAGGGCCGGTGGGTCCCGTGGTGGATTTATGCCAAAATTTGCACCCACAGTTACCCCCTCCAAGTTAGCTAGAGTGCATTCTGGCTGGCTTGGACTTTGGTGCAAAAAATAGCAACTTCCTGTTTTGAAAAACGGACACGAAGAAACTTGTCGCATGTTAGAGGAAAAAGGGACTGATCGGTCAATTTGGACCGATCGGTCAAATTTGACCGATCGGTCAAATTTTGACCGATCGGTCAAAATTTGACCAATCGGTCAAAATTCAACCGGTCAAGAATCGGGTGATCGGTCAAAAAACAGGGTTTTTTGACCGATCCAGTAGTAAATTTGACCGATCAGCTGGAATTTTGACCGATCGGTTAAATTTTGACCGATCGGTCATTTTTGACCGATCGGTCAAATTTTGACCGATCGGGCAAAATTCAACCGGTCAAGAATCGGGTGATCGGTCAAAAAACACGGTTTTTTGACCGATCCAGTAGTAAATTTGACCGATCAAATAACTTTCGTCGATCGGGCATGTTTGTCCGATCGGTGAAAAATATCCGGTCAAGGTTCGAGTGATCGGCAAAAAACCTTGGTTTTTTGCCAGATCCAGTAGAAATTTGACCGATCAGATAACTTTCGCCGATCGGACATGTTTGTCCGATCGGTGAAAAAATATCCGGTCAAGGTTCGAGTGATCGGCAAAAAACCTTGGTTTTTTGCCAGATCCATTAGAAATTTGACCGATCAGATAACTTTCGCCGATCGGACATGTTTGTCCGATCGGTGAAAAAATATCCGGTCAAGGTTCGAGTGATCGGCAAAAAACCTTGGTTTTTTGCCAGATCCAGTAGAAATTTGACCGATCAAATAATTTTCGCCGATCGGACATGTTTGTCCGATCGGTGAAAAAATATCCGGTCAAGGTTCGAGTGATTGGCAAAAAACCTTGGTTTTTTGCCAGATCCAGTAGAAATTTGACCGATCAGATAACTTTCGCTGATCGGACATGTTTGTCCGATCGGTGAAAAAATATCCGGTCAAGGTTTGAGTGATCGGCAAAAAACCTTGGTTTTTTGCCAGATCCAGTAGAAATTTGACCGATCAAATAATTTTCGCCGATCGGACATGTTTGTCCGATCGGTGAAAAAATATCCGGTCAAGGTTCGAGTGATCGGCAAAAAACCTTGGTTTTTTGCCAGATCAGTAGAAATTTGACCGATCAGATAACTTTCGCCGATCGGACATGTTTGTCCGATCGGTGAAAAAATATCCGGTCAAGGTTCGAGTGATCGGCAAAAAACCTTGGTTTTTTGCCAGATCCAGTAGAAATTTGACCGATCAAATAATTTTCGCCGATCGGACATGTTTGTCCGATCGGTGAAAAAATATCCGGTCAAGGTTCGAGTGATCGGCAAAAAACCTTGGTTTTTTGCCAGATCCAGTAGAAATTTGACCGATCAGATAACTTTCGCCGATCGGACATGTTTGTCCGATCGGTGAAAAAATATCCGGTCAAGGTTCGAGTGATCGGCAAAAAACCTTGGTTTTTTGCCAGATCCAGTAGAAATTTGACCGATCAGACAACTTTCGCCGATCGGACATGTTTGTCCGATCGGTGAAAAAATATCCGGTCAAGGTTCGAGTGATCGGCAAAAAACCTTGGTTTTTTGCCAGATCCAGTAGAAATTTGACCGATCAGACAACTTTCGCCGATCGGATATGTTTGTCCGATCGGTGAAAAAATATCCGGCCAAGGTTCGAGTGATCGGCAAAAAACCTTGGTTTTTTGCCAGATCCAGTAGAAATTTGACCGATCAGATAACTTTCGCCGATCGGACATGTTTGTCCGATCGGTGAAAAAATATCCGGTCAAGGTTCGAGTGATCGGCAAAAAACCTTGGTTTTTTGCCAGATCCAGTAGAAATTTGACCGATCAGACAACTTTCGCCGATCGGACATGTTTGTCCGATCGGTGAAAAAATATCCGGTCAAGGTTCGAGTGATCGGCAAAAAACCTTGGTTTTTTGCCAGATCCAGTAGAAATTTGACCGATCAGACAACTTTCGCCGATCGGATATGTTTGTCCAATCGGTGAAAAAATATCCGGCCAAGGTTCGAGTGATCGGCAAAAAACCTTGGTTTTTTGCCAGATCCAGTAGAAATTTGACCGATCAAAGTAAAGTTTTGAACCTGCCCTTCAGAGAAGGTTTACTGCTTTGTTCTTCGATATTTTGGCAGAGTTTTGAACATTGATGGAGCTTGATTCTTCTTGTTTTGAATCCTTGGTTGGCTTGATGGTTGCTTTGAACCGGCGGTCCGGTTTACCCAGACCGGTGGCTTGCTTGGACCGTTGGTTCATGTGGACCGGTAGGTCCGACGTTTCGCCTGGTCGTGACTGTTCGCCTGGTTTTGCGCTTGCTATGGATGGATGCCACGTGTACCTACAAAAACACACGATTTGATATGGTGAAGACACGTGTCTTCTCGATTTGCGCACCTGTTTTACCCTGGGTACAAAAGTTTTTTCTGGCTGTCATTTCGCCTCACGCTTCCAAAATTTTTCGAAGTCCAGACCCTTGTTCTCCTGATTTCTGCTCTTGTTCTTGTTCTCGTTCGATCGGTCCAATGGCTTCATCTGGCAGTTCGAAGAAGTCTGGTACAGCTCCCTCAAAGAGAAAGGGGAAGGAAATTGTCGAGGTTCAATCTCCTCCGAGGGGCCGTGGCAAAGGCAAAGCTGCTCTCGCTGAACTCGGCCAACTGGGCAAGCGGCACCAAGGAGTAGGGTTTGCCTCAGCGCCATCAAGGCCAGAGTTCATCCCCAAAGTGAAGTTTGTTCTGGGTCCGCTTATGCCACTGACAGAGGAGACAGAGTACATGTACAATATAGGCGGTGAGTTCACAGATACGAAGAGGAAGAAATGGCAGACACTGCTCTCGTTCTTCACAGAAGGGAAGGGGGCGCAGCCTTCACTTCCTAGCATCCAGACGGCTTTCGGCATCGACAAGAAGACCGTCTTCACCAGCTATGCCAGCAACGAGAAGGTCATGGGAACCATCGTGACCATCGGCCAAATGAACTGCGGTCTGCGTTTACCGCTGCCACCCTTTGCGGCAAGGTTGCTGAATACATCTGGCCTTTGCCCGGGGCAGGTCACAGGAAACGCCTGGCGAATAATCTACGCATTCTGCCGCGTGGAATCAGATTTCCAGGAAGATTTGAGGGCATGCTACTCCAGTATCCCGGAAGGAGAAGTTGCCAGGATCGAACTTGGATACTTCTTCTTTCACTACAGATGGGCCTACAGAAGGGACAGCCCGTTCTACAATTTGACTGGAGTATCTCCGCTGCGCCCACTCACCGATACAGTCCCTTCGGACAAGTTGTATACGGATTGGCCAATCTCTGTATCTGGCGCCTGGACATCCATGTCAGTGCCCGACACCCCCCGAGACAGCGTGCACGATGCCGTGAAGATGTACAGTGAGGGAGGCATCTTCGCCTGGAATTCTGAGAGGGCTGGAGCCATAGACAACTTATTCCTCGAGCTGACTTGTGGAACGAGGTCGTGGAAGCAGTTCTCCAACTGCCCAGTGAGATACGGCAAGGCCAATCTCCTCCACCGATCAAAGGATAGATATGAGGACAACGAAGTCCTATACTCTGATTATGAAGAGGATCCCCACTCGGGCAAGGTCATTCGAAAGATTCGGGCCGAGAAGAAGATCTACACTGCTAGGCGCCGATTGCCCACTTTTGACGAGAAACTGGTGCTCCAAAGAGGCCCAGTGAAGAAGAAACGAAAAACCCTTATCAAGCAACAGGAGGGTGAAGACCAAGGGAAGAAGATCGAAGAGGAAGAAGAAGGGAAGAAGAATGAAGAAGAAGAGACTGAGAATGCCAGCCACGACAACAGTGGCAATGGCGAAGATGAGGACGCCGACGGCGAGGATGATCTGTCATCGACTCCTTCTGGTGAAGATATCGAGAATGGGGGTGGTGAGGAAGAAATTCCTCCCACCCCCACTGTTGGTGTAACAGGAGAAGATTCAATTCCTGTTCCCATTGACGAGGCTAAGGCCCGTCAGATGGAAGGAGTTATGGATGCGGAAGGCGATGGCCAAAGAGTGGTTCCCGCCTACAAATTTGATGAATTGAAGAGGCCGATGCGCCTGAAAATAAAGCTGTCGAGGAGTGGTGGGGTTGGAAGCAACCCCACACCCCTCGATCAGATTCCCCCCGACGTTCCTCGTATTGAAGGAGCAACAATGAGCGGGGGTGTAGAAGTAGAGCAACCCCCACCCCCCTCTCGCTCTCTACTTGAGGAGGTGGAAGCAATGGTGGCAGGGCTCAAGCCTGGCGGATCACAAGAGGAAGAGAGAGTCTCTCCTCTGAGGAATGCTTCCCCCCCTACTCATTTGGAGAGGGGAAGTCGAGTGGGTGATGGGGCTCCTCCACCTCAACCAGCGCCAACCCCGATTCAGGAGAAGTCGACCCCTCAGGGTGGCTCTGATCGCAGGAAGGGCAAAGAGCCGAAGGTCGAAACCTCAGGTAATTGAACTAACTCGCCTTGAATGCCTTGTCTCTGAAGCTCGAAAATAATCTAACACTTTGATCTCTTGTTGATTGTAGGTGCACCTGCTGGATTGACTCCGACAATAAGAAGCTTGGGTGACGTTGATATCAACCGCCCCACAGCTGCGATCAGGAAACTCATCAACCTCCCAGGGGCTACTCTGGATGAAGCTTTTGAGAGACTTGATCTGTTGGTAGGTGCATCTGCTCGATCAATCATCTGATTTGTATCTTTATAATAATTCTAACTCTTTTGTTCTTTTGCAGAACTCAGCGGTTATGAATGTCGCAACCAAACTCTCCATGAGGGCGGGAGCAAAAGAAGCCTTAGCTGAAATATCTCGCTTGACGGCTACACTGGAGGCTGTAACCGCGGAGAGAGATGAGCTGAGAGAGCTCCTGACTTCGAAGAAAGCCTCTCTCAAAACCAAAATTGAGGATCTTCGCAAGGGGAAGCTGGAGATCAAAGGGCTGCAGGATCGATGTGAGGCACAGAGTCACGAGCTCGAATCCTTGAAGACTCGACTCTCCAAGGTTGAGGACGTGTCCTGTGGTCGCACCATCGAGATCCAAGAGCTGAAGCAACAACTTGCTACCCAGCACGCTGTCTTCACTGCCAGAGAAGAGACTTCGAAGAAGGCACTGGAGCACGCGTTGTCTGAGTGCAAGGTTTACAAGGAGACAGCAGAGAAGGCGGCAGAAGCGCTCAGGGCCCATGTTTCCAGTGTCCGATCCTCCAAGGCATCAGTGGCGAGTAAAGCTCGTCCTGGATCTGAAGGGGAGAAGTCGCATGCGAAGAGTGTGGCCAAGCCTTGAGACTTTTCTCCTTCTTCGTTGTTGTACTTGTAAATTTTTGAAATGTAACAGCTCCTTGTATCTGACATATTTTGATAATAAAAGATCTTCTTGGTGTTTGAAAATTGAATGTCTCTTGAATTGAATGCCTTTGACTATCATGATGTCAATAGCATTAGAATAGATACAATCTTTTGAATGTAACTTTGAAAATTGGACTTGAATTCGTATAACACTTGAATGTGAGGGGTTGAGTCGCAACTCAAGCACCCAAACCTGTTAAACGATATAGAAGTTGATTGAAATTGAATATTGAAATTTGAAAGTCAGTTTAACATTTGCCAGTAAGGGGTTGAGTCGCAACTCTAACACCCAAACTTGTTAAGACTTGATAACTTGAATGCGGTCAGTTTTTAACATTTGCTAGTAAGGGGTTGAGTCGCAACTCTAACTCCCAAACTTGTTAAAAGACCTGGTAACTTGAATATGGATAACTTGAAACTGCTTCAGAACTTGAATTGAAAAATTGAACAGTTGCATATTTGAACACTTTGAAAAAGAACTTTATTCATCACAAAAATTTACATCATGGGTAGAACATCTTAAGGTGTCTAGAATTCCAAGCTCGAGGCAATCTATCTCCTTCTGGTGTGATCAGTCTGTAAGAACCTTTGCCTCCTACTGATTCAATGATATATGGACCTTCCCAGTTGGGAGCAAGCTTTCCACTGCTGTGCTCTTTGGTATTGTAGAAAACTGCTCTGAGAACTAAACTACCCACTGGGAACTGTCTCTTGTGGACTTTCTTGTCATAGGCTCTTTTGATCTTCTGTTGATACTTGGCTACACGAAGAGAAGCTTGATCTCGTAGTTCTTCAGAGAAGTCTAGATCATTGATCCGAAGTTCTTCATTGACTCCTTCTTCAACAGCTTTGGTCTTCAAAGTACTTGATATATTTTCTGTTGGGAGTACTGCTTCCGATCCATATGTTAAACGAAAGGGTGAGAACCCTGTGGATCTTCTCGGAGTTGTGCGATACCCCCAAAGAACTTCAGGTAGGACTTGCTCCCACAGTCCTTTCTTGTCGTTGAGTTTCTTCTTGAGTATATCAAGTATAGCTCTGTTTGAGGCTTCAGCCTGACCATTGCATTGAGGATATCTTGGAGTTGAATAGAATAGCTTGATACCGTTGTTCAGACAGAACTCTCGGAATTTGTCTGAGTCAAATTGAGCTCCATTGTCAGCAACAAGAACTTGAGGTGTGCCAAACCTTGAGAAGATGTTGTGCCGAATGAAATTGATCACTTCGTCGTCAGTCTCTCGAAAGAGGGGCACAGCTTCAACCCATTTGGTGAAGTAATCAGTAGCCAGCAGTAGATATTTCTTCTTGCTTGGAGTTGGAGGGAAAGGACCCAAGAAATCTAACCCCCATTGATGGAAAGGCCAAGGACTTGATAATTGATGAAGTTCATCTGCAGGGAGATGGATAGCTCGAGCGTGCAGTTGGTAGGGTTCGCATCTTTGAACGACTTGTTGAGCATCCCTTGCCATTGTTGGCCAGTAGTACCCTTGTAGCTTCGTCTTGGCTTCAAGAGATCTTCCTCCCGAATGATTTCCACAAGCTCCAGAGTGGATATCAATTAGGATTGATTGTGCTTGCTCGGGACCAAGGCACTTGAGCAACATCCCGTTGTGAGATTTGAAATATAAATCTTCACCTTGCAAAATGTAGCACGGAAGCTTCCTTTGAAGTCTTCGGGCTTGATTTGGATCTTCTGGCATTTTGCCATGTTTGAAAAATTTAAGAATTGGTCGTCTCCAATCTTCAAGCTGATCTCCACCCCCAGATCCTTTTGTAGTAGTAAGGATCTGTTGATCGGGGATGGTCTTGGGCATTTCTTGATAATTGATCTGTACTTGCCTTCCTCCAAGCGAGTCTCCCAGAACTGAGGCAGCATTAGCTAAAGCATCTGCTTCTCGGTTTTCTGCTCTTGGAATTTGAACGAACTCAATTGTAGTAAAACGTTGTTGAAGACGTCGTACTAAGGCTAAGTAGAGTTGCATTCTTTCTTCACGAGCTGTGTACTCTCCATTGATTTGCCTTATGATCAACTGGGAGTCGCTGTAGATGATGATTCGATCTACCCCCAGGGATTCTGCCATTTCGAGTCCGGAAATGAGTGCTTCGTATTCAGCTTCGTTGTTGGTGGCATTAAATCCAAGGAGAGTGGCCTTCTGGAGATGATCAAGTTCGGGGGATATTAAGACTATCCCAGTTCCCGAACCGATCGAACTTGATGCTCCATCAGTATAAAGCTTCCAAGGAGGAGTTGCAGCAATAACTTCAAGACTTGGATCAATTTTTGTTGCAGGATTGATCGGAGGATTATCCTCATCTTCCAAGCGCATGTCGACATCTTCTTCCCAAGTGATGGGGTCTTCAACTGGAAAGTCAGCTAGAAAATCAGCAATTGCTTGACCTTTGATGGAAGTGCGAGATTCGAATTGGATTCCCAGAGAGCTCATTTCGATCACCCATTTGGTCATTCGACCAGCTCGACCAGCTTTGTCAATGATATCTTTGAGCGAGTGTTCTGAAATGACAGTGATCTGGTGAGAGACGAAATATGGTTGGAGACGACGCGATGCAGTGAGCAAGGCCAGGATGACTTTCTCAGTTTTCGAATAGCGAGTTTCAGCCGGAAGAAGAGTGTGGCTGATGTAGTAGACTGGATGTTCGACGCCTTCTCTTCTACTGACTAAGACCGCGCTGATTGCTTGATCGGTCACGGCCAGATAGAGCCACAAGTCTTCTTTTGGCAATGGAGCAGTCAGGATGGGAGCTTGCACCAGATATTTCTTGATGCTTTGAAATGCCTCTTCACAGATTGGACTCCAGCCGGATGTATCCGCCTTTCGTAGTTTGTCGAAGAGGGGTTTGCATTTGTCGGAAGATTTTGAAATGAATCGATTGAGTGCTGCTAACCTTCCAGTGAGGCGTTGAACTTCTTTTCGATTTGTAGGTGAAGGCATATCGATGATGGCTCGAATTTGATCAGGATTGGCTTCAATACCCCTCCTGGTCACAAGATGACCCAGGAATTTGCCAGATTGAACTCCGAAAGCGCACTTGGCTGGATTGAGCTTCATTCGATACTTTCGAAGGACTTGGAAGGTTTCAGCCAGATCAGATAGATGTTTACTCCGAACGGAACTCTTGGTGAGGAGATCATCGACATATACTTCAACGTTGCGACCAATCTGATCTTCGAACATTTTGGTGACTAGCCTTTGATAGGTGGAACCAGCATTTTTGAGGCCGAATGGCATGACATTGTAGCAATAAAGGCCTCGGCTAGTCACAAAACATGTCTTCTCTTGATCATCAGCGTGGAGTGGAATTTGATTATATCCAGAATACCCATCCATGAAAGACAATAGCTCGTGGCCAGCAGTGGCATCGACGAGTCTATCAATCCTTGGCATGGGGAATGGGTCCTTGGGACAAGCCTTGTTGAGATTGGTAAAGTCGATGCAGACTCTAACCTTTCCGTTCTTCTTCGGAACCGCCACAATGTTAGAGGTCCAAGTAGGATACTCCACTTCTCGGATGAATCCGGCTGCGAGTAGCTTGATAATTTCTTCTTGAACAGCAACTTGCAGCTCTGGTCGAATGGTGCGAGGCTTTTGCTTGACGGGCTTCACCTCTTCTTTGATCGCAAGTCGGTGACAAGCGTCATCCGGATTGATACCAGGCATGTCTTCGAAACACCAAGCGAAGACGTCGATATTGGACTGGAGGAATGATACCATGTCTTGCGCTTCTGCGTCGCTAAGACCGGTACCAATAAATGTTTGTCGAGGGAGATCTCCGCTGCCTATGTTGATCGGGATGATTTCTTCAATTGAAGGTGATGTTTCCCATTCGATTGGTGGAGGTTCGGTCAGCGGAATCTCCTTTGATTGCTATTTGGAAGAGGGACCAGCTTCATCTCGTGGCCGCTTTGGAGGAGCAATATTGATCTTTCGATCTGTCTTTGCCGCAGCAGCTTCACAAGACCTTCCAGCTTGCTGATCACCTCGAATGCAGACAATGCCTTCTCCAGTTGCAAACTTGAGTAGTTGATGGTAAGAGGAGGAGATGGCATTGATCTGATGGAGGAATGGTCGCCCAAGAATGGCGTTGTAGCTAGACATTCCTTCGACGATTGCAAACCTCACCGAGACTCGAGTCTCTCGGCTGAGGTCGATGGTAAATCTGGATTCGCCCACTGTGATGCTTTGTTCACCATTGAAGCCGGTGATCATAGTCGGGACGACGTCGAGGCTTTGATACTTATGTCCCAGACGTTTGAAACAGTCTGAGAACATAATGTCGATGGAGCTTCCGGTGTCGATGAGGATCCGGTTGACAGTGCTGCCGTCGATAATGAGTTTCAAGACCAGAGGGTCTCGATGTGGAGTATGGACTCCTTGAAGATCGGTATCGTTGAAGACGATTGATGGCCAAGAAAGACCTTCGATGGGTTTCTCGATCCAGGTATCTTCTTTGCTCGCAGTAGAACGAACGTGGAAGATGCGTCGAACTTGGCGATCCACCTCTTTCCCAGTCAGACTTTGATTGTGCAATGTTCCATGAATACCAAAAATATTGGCATTCACAGAGATAGTTTGCCGGTTAGAGGAGATTTGATGTATCCAACACACTTCTTTCCCCTTTGCAGAGGTCCGATGTTGATTGTGTCCGCCTCTAACAAACTCTTGAAGATGGCCTTCTCGCAATAGGTCTTCAAGATGGAATTTCAGCCGAAAACACCGATCGGTGGAATGGCCATGACTTCGATGGAAGTCGCAGTAGACTGTTTTGTCTGCTGTGAATTTGGAATTCGGCTGAAGAGGATTAGGCCTCCGAACGAACTCTTCATGTTGAATGCGGTCGAGTATCTGTTCGACCGGCATATTCCACTCGGTGAAAGTGGTCTTCGTTGGAGATCGACGTCCATCATTCTTTGATCTTTTGTTGGCCGGAGGGGCTGCTGATTCAGCGTTGTGAGCCTTTGCAGCATACTTAGGAGCTTCTCTTTCAGCAGGCCTTTTCTTAGTTTCTCGCCCTTTCCGAGCGACTTGATCGTCTTCCACCTCAATCTCTCTTTGAATTCGGTCAAACATTGCTCCCAGAGAAGGAGGGGGATTGCGGATGAAGTCGTTGTAGATGTGTAGATCGAAGCGGAGAGCGTTCTGGAAAGCCAACATGATGGCTTCATCATCCAGATGTCTTCCAGAGAGAGCAGCATGCTCGTTGCGAAACCTCCTTGTGAAGCTGCGAAGAGTCTCGTCTGCACCCATCCGCAGTCGGTAGAGAGAGTCGAGTTTCTTCTCTGGCTTTAGATTGAGTTGATAGTGCTGCACAAAGAGGTTAGCCAAAACACCGAACTGGGTGATGGACCCAGCTCGGAGATTGTGATACCAGTCGAGCGAAGGCTCATCGAGACTTCCCGCGAAGGTGCGGCAGAGCACGTTGTTTTCCTCTTCGTGTGGTGTTAGAGCTTGCTTGAAAGCAAGTATATGGAGGCTTGGATCTCCTCTAATACAGTTGAATTTGGGGAGGATAGGAGTTCTCCATCCTCTTGGAAAGGTGGTCTCGAAGAGACTTCGATGTAGTGGCCCGGCAGAGGAGTAACCATCCCTACGACCATGTCCTCGACCTAGAGGTGGGTCAAGAGGCAAGATCGCAAGGTCTTGCTCTGGCATTGAAGTGTTTGCCGGTCGAAGTCGGTGTCGAAGGTCCGATCCAAGTCCACGTTGGAGTGGAATGGAAGGGGAGACTTTACTCTTTGAAGGGGCGCCTTTCATTTGGTGCTTCCTTGGCATGTTGAGCTTCGATGGTGCTCTTTTGTCGCAGTTACGACCAGATGAGGATTGGGAGGACTCGTCTTCAAGACGATCCCAGACACTCTGCTTCCAAGGAGCAGCAGAGGGAGTTGGGTCGCGTCGAATCCTCTCGAGAGCATCAGTGCCCATTGACCTCCGTTGTTCGGAGTGAATTGAATGTCGAGGAGGATCAACCCTCTCACTTGCGGAGGGGATCGGAATAGCAATTCCAGCTTCGGAAGCTGCCTTCTTCAGAGCATCCCTCTCAGCAGTGAGGGTGGCGTTTTGCTTCGCCAATTGGAGTAGTTGGAAATCGATTGCAGAGATCTGGTAAGTCGATGGAGGATCTTCAGCAGGAGCAGGGACAGTCTGCCCAATTGATTGATGAGGATGAGGGGCGATCGGTCGATCGACTGATCTCCCGCTGCCTGAGTGAACTCCCATCTCGGGGACAGCAAGGGGCTGCCCGAAGTTGAGCCTTTGACTCATTGAACGAGTCTCAGGACGAGGTTGATGTTGAGTGTTACTTCCTTCTGGTTGGCCCTGGTGTTTGGTTCTCGCCATTCAGAGTGCGAAGGGTACAACGAGATTGCCGACGTCCGATCAGTTGTCTGATCAACCGAGGGGGCGAGGAAGTTTGGCTATTGATCTGGTAGTCGAAATAAAGAGAGAACACAGCTTCTCGCTCGGATCCCACAGACGGCGCCAAACTGTGGGGGAAAATCTTCGTGCCGACCCGAAGATTCTCGCAGCACCAGTCAATTGGAGTCGAAGTTGATGTCGAAGATCGTTGATCGATCTGTTGATTGAAGTCGAAGCCTTTTGATATGCAAACAGAGGAATGCAATCAGAGAAATTGTGACACGAGATGTGATCTCGGAGTTCAGCCGAAGCCTACGTCTCCGTGCTATAGGGAGCAACCCGAATTCACTAACACTTCTGTTGAAGTGACCTCGACAGGCCGAGTGTCACTGGAGATCTTCTGATCCCTTCGAAAGAGAAAAGAAGATCAACGAGAGATGGTAGATCGGAGTTAGAAAATCCCAGAGCTCTGGTTCTGAAAGTTAGATCTCAGAGTGGAAATCAGAATTCCGGATCTTAGATTTTCGATCCTTTTACATTCGAAGACTCTGCTATTTATAGGATTCTCTGGTGGCAAATGGCGGTTTTCTGCTGTTGTATCTGGGGATTCTCCAGACTCGTGAGCCTACCGGGCAGGGCCGGTAGGTCCCGTGGTAGTCCTCGTGGGCCCACCAGGCAGGGCCGGTGGGTCCCGTGGTAGTCTTCGTGGGCCCACCAGGCAGGGCCGGTGGGTCCTGTGGTAGTCTTCGTGGGCCCACCAGGCAGGGCCGGTGGGTCCCGTGGTAGTCCTCGTGGGCCTACCAGGCAGGGCCGGTGGGTCCCGTGGTGGATTTATGCCAAAATTTGCACCCACAGGTAGTGGCATGTTGGTCTCAAGGAAATGTGTAAAGATAATACAAGAATAACAATGAATGTGCTACTAATGTAGATGCATCTCTAACAGATGTTTAATCTTAGTTGTAAGATTCGACTACTTTGGGAGTTTAATGTGCTCCAATATCATGAAATATTGGTTTTATTTGCTTTACTTTGGGAGTTTACTCTCAAATTTCTCAATATTCCTTTTTTCGAAAATGCTTTCTTTTTATTTATGCTCAGATTCGTCTTTTATAATTGAATTGAGGAGGAGAAGGAGGATGAGAGGAGGAGGAGGAGGGGACTCACCAGAGGTAGCCGGAGGAGGAGTAGGAGGCGTGCCGAGGGGGGGATCGAAACACTGGGGAGGGGAGGGGGGGCGCCGGGGGGCCAGGGGGGGTGAGCCGGAGGAGGCCGAGGCGAGCCGGAGGGGAGGGCGGGGGACGGGGGGGTGCGCCAAAGGGGGGCGAGGGGGGGATCGAAATCGGCGGGGGCGGGGGGGAGGGGGGCGGAACATATCCAGAGACCGGAAAAGGCCAGCGATCGAAACAGTTTAACTCGCAGGGATTATTGCCGACGGAAATAAGTCGTCCGTCGGTAATAATATTATTACCGACGGTCATTAATATTTCCGTCGGTATTAATAATAACTATACCGACGGCTAAGAAAATTCTGTCGGTATAAATACATTACCGACGGATAAGAAATGGATGTCGCTAATATATACGTAATAAAATTACTAAAATAACAAAAAATATTATTTGCGACGGAATATTGGTGTTCCGTCGGTAATAATTACTTTTACCGACGGATATAATAATTACCGTCGGTAATATATTATTATCGACGGATAAAAAAGTACTGTCGGTAATAAATATTTTAGATATTAGTAAAATATTAAATGTTTATTACCGACGGATATGTTTATTACCGTCGGTAATATTAATATTATTACCGACGGTAATAAAAATGTCCGTCGGCAATAAACCTTTCCCTTGTAGTGTATGTTGTTAGAGACCTTACACACTAACCCAAATTCTTTTGTTGTGTGGGATTTTAGGATGCTACGTGGGTCATATGGACCGTTGATGAAAAAATAGAGAGTCGTCCGATTATACTTTACACACGACCATGACCAGTGCACCACTCTCATAATCTTTTTACATACAATCAGATTGCTCTTTTTTCTCCTATATATTAGGGAACAGTCTAGATGCCCCACGTAGCATTTGGAGCAAAATCCCCACAAAACAAAAAAAAAATATAGTACTAAGATTGTTCTAAACAAAAGTAAAAATATGTGTGGGTGCAAATTTTGGCAGAAGATTACCAACTACCGCGGGACCCACAGGCCCTGCTTGGTGGGCCCACGAGGACTACCACGGGACCCACCAGCCCTGCTTGGTGGGCCCACGAGGACTACCACGGGACCCACCGGCCCTGCTTGGTGGGCCCACAAGGACTACCGCGGGACCCACCGGCCCTGCCTGGTGGGCCCACGAGGATAATCGCGGGGCCCACCAGCCCTGCCTGGTGGGACCAAGAACCTGTGGAATCCCCCAGACGACGGCAGCGGGGCCCACCAGCTTTACCTGGAGGATCCCCAGATGCTGCAGCAGAAACCGCCATTTACCACCAGAAAGTTCTATAAATAGCAGAGCCTTCGAATGTAAAAAGATCCGAAATCCATTTTCCACTCTGAGATCTGATTTTCAGAACCAGAGCTCTGGAATTTCTATCTTCTCACCCTTTACCTCTACTTGATCATCTTCTTGCCTGTGAAGAGATCAAAAAGGCTTCAGTAGCACTCGGCCTGTCGAGGTTACTTTGAGAAAAGTGTTAGTGAATTCGGGTTGCACCCTATAGCACGGAGACGTAGGCTTCGGCTGAACTCCGAGATCACTTCTCGTGTCAAACACTCTCTGATTGCATCTCTCTGTTTACATATCAAAAACTTCAACTTCGATCAACAGATCGACCAACGATCTTCGACGTCAACTTCACCTCCAATTGACTGGTGAGGCGAGGTCTTCGGGTCGGCACGAAGATTTTCCCCCACAGTTTGGCGCCGTCTGTGGGATCCGAGCAAAAAGTCCAGCTCTCCGCTACTACTTGATCGGTTGAGCATACAACCAATCTTGATAGCCAAACTTCCTCGCCTCCTCGGTTGATCAAACAACTGATCGGACGTAGGCACTCTCGTTGCACCCTTCGCTCTCTGAATGGCGAGGACTAAACACCAGGGTCAACCAGAAGGAAGTAACACTCAACAACAACCTCGTCCTGAGACTCGTTCAATGAGTCAAAAGCTCAACTTCGGACAGCCCCTTGTTGTCCCCGAGATGGGGGTTCGTTCAGGGAGTGGGAGATCTGTCGATCGACCGATCGCCCACCCCGCGCGACAGTCAATTGGGCAAACAGCACCCGCTCCTGCTGAAGACCCTCTATCAACCTACCAAATCTCTACGGTCGACTTCCAGTTGCTCCAATTGGCGAAGCAAAACGCCACCCTCACTGCTGAGAGGGATGCTCTTAAGAAAGCAGCTTCCGAGGCTGGGATCGCTCTTCCAATCCCCTCTACAAGTGAGAGGGTCAATCTTCCTCGACCTTCAATCCACTCCGAACAACGGAGGTCAATGGGCATTGCTGCCCTCGAGAGGATCCGACACGACCCAACTCCCTCTGCTGCCCCCTGGAAGCAGAGTGTTTGGGATCGCCTCGACGACGAGTCTTCCCAATCGTCTTCTGGCCGCAACTGCGATAAGAGGGCACCTTCAAAGCTCAACATACCAAGGAAGCAATAGATGAAAGGCGCTCCTTCAAAGAGTAGAGTCTCCCCTTCCATTCCACTTCAACGTGGACTTGGATCGGACCTTAGACACCGACTTCAACCGGCAAATACTTCAATGCTTGAGCCAGACCTCTCAATTCTGCCTCTTGATCTATATCCAGTCCGAGGACATGGTCGTAAAGATGGGTACTCCTCTGCCGGGCCTCTCCACCGGAGTCTATTCGAATCAACATTTCCAAGGGGATGGAGAACCCCCACTCTCCCCAAATTTAATTGCATCAGAGGAGATCCTACTCTCTATATCCTCGCATTCAAGCAAGCTCTAACGCCGCACGAAGAAGAAAACAACGTGCTCTGCCGCACCTTCGCAGGAAGTCTCGATGAGCCGTCACTCGACTGGTATCACAATCTCCGAGCTGGGTCCATCACCCAGTTCGGTGTTTTGGCAAACCTTTTCATGGAGCATTACTAGCTCAACTTAAAGCCGGAGAAGAAGCTCGACTCTCTCTATCGTCTAAGGATGGGTGCTGATGAGAGTCTCCGCAGCTTCACAAGGAGATTCCGCAACGAGCACGCTGCCCTCTCCGGGAGACATCTGGATGATGAAGCTATCATGTTAGCTTTTCAGAACGCCCTCCGCTTCGATCTACATATCTACAACGACTTCATTCGCAATCCCCCTCCTTCCCTGGGTTCAATGTTTGATCGAATTCAGAGGGAGATTGAGGTTGAAGATGATCAAGTGGCCCGAAAGGGACGAGAATCAAAGCGAAGGCCTGCGGAGAGAGAGGCTCTGAAGTATGCTGCCAAAGCTCACAGTACTGAGGCAGCAGTCCCCCCTGCCAATAAACGATCGAAGAATGATGGAAGACGATCTCCTATGAAGACCACTTTTACCGAGTGGAATTTACCGGTCGAACAGATCCTCGACCGAATTCAACATGAAAAGTTCCTCCGATGGCCTAATCCACTGCAGCCCGACACCAAGTTCACTGCAGATAAAACAGTCTACTGTGATTTCCATCGCAGTCATGGACATTCTACCGATCAATGCCACCGGCTAAAGTATCATTTGGAAGATTTGCTACGAGTAGAATATCTCCAAGAATTTGTCAAAGGCAGGCAAGGTTATTCCGTCAAGCATCGACAGTGAAGATCTCCATCGAGATCGAAAGATCTAAGGGTTGAAGATGGTCAACTTTCAAGTAACTATTTGCATTGCCAGAGAACACAGCAGCAGGAAACTAGCTCCCAACTGGGAAAGTCTATACATAGTCAAATCAGGGGGAAGCACAGGATCCTATCGATTGCCACGAACTTGGAAAGCTAGACATCTCAGAATGCTCTATCCTTGATATAAATTCAAAGCTGGATAAAGATTGCTTTCAAATGTTCATCTTATCGATTCAAATTCTGGAGCAGTTTCAAGTTATCTACATTCAAATTCAAAGCTATCTGCATTCAAATTGCCAGGTCGTTTAACAAGTTTGGGTGATTGAGTTGCGACTCAACCCCTTACAGGCAAATGTTAAACGGTTTCGGGTTGTGCTACAACACAACCTTCAAGTCACTGGTCATTTAACGAGTTTGGGAGTTTGTGTTGCGACACTACCCCTTACGTGCAAACGTTAAATGACTTTCAATTTCAATATCGTCTAACAAGTTTGGGTGCTTGAGTTGCGACTCAACCCCTCACATACAAATGTTAACGATTTCGAGTTGTGCTACAACACAACCTTCAATTTCAATATCGTCTAACAAGTTTGGGTGCTTGAGTTGTGACTCAACCCCTCACATACAAATGTTAACGATTTCAAGTCGTGCTCCAACAAAGTTCAATTTTTAAGTTACTCAACAGTTTGGGTGATCGAGTTGCGACTCATCCCTTTACATTCAAGTGTGTATATGTATTCAAATATTTCAATACCATCCAGAACACAGCATTCAAAGAGTTCAAACACAAGACATTCAATTTCAAGCACCAGAAAGATATCTTTGTTATCAAAAAATTACCGAGTACAGGAGTGAGCCTTTTTCATATCGCAAGTTTACAAAGTACAGCAAAGAAAGAAGATAGAAGATCTCAAGGCTTGGCCACACTTGGCGCGCGCGACCTCTCTCCTTCAGATCCGCCACGAGCCTTGCTCGCAGCTGAAGCTTTAGAATATCGGGCACTACTGACATGTGCCCTGAGTGCCTCTGCCGCTTTCTCAGCTGTCTTCCTGTAACTCTTGCATTCAGACAGCGCATACTCCAGTTCCTTCTTGGAAGTCTCCTCTCTAGCAGTAAAGGCAGCATGCTGAGCAGCAAGTTGTTCTTTCAACTCTTTATTCTTGGCTGCGCGATCACAGGACACGTCCTCAACCTTGATGATCCGATTCTTCAAGGATTCAAGTTCGTGACTCTGCGCCTCGCAACAATCCTGCAACTCCTTGCTCTCCTGCTTCACTTTACGAAGGTCCTCGATCTTGGCCTTGAGAGAAAGTTTCTTTGAAGTCAAAATTTCCCTCAGCTTGTCCCTCTCCTCGTGGGCAGCCTCCAGTTCAGCTTTCAAACGGGATACTTCAGATGCAGCCTCCCGTTCTCCTGCCCTCCTAGAGAGACTGCTTGTGATTCTCAAAACTGCTGAGCTCTGCAGATGAATAAAGAGTTAGAACTATTCCGAAGATACAATTCGAATAAATGGATCAATCAGATGCACATACCACTACATCTAGCCGATCGAAGGCTTCTTCAAAAGTAGCCTCCGGAAGATTGCAAAGCTTCCGGATCACGCTAGTAGGGTGGTTGATATCAACATCACCCAAGCTCTTTATCTTTTGAGTCGAGCCAACAGGCGTACCTTCAATCGACACAAGAGTTCAAAGTGTTAGAATATTTTCAAGCTTCAACGGCAAGGCAATCAAGACAAGTTAGTACAGATACCTGAAGCCTCGACCTGAGGAGCTTTTCCCTTCCCATGGTCGGAGCTCTTACCCTTGGGGGTCGACTTCTCCTTCATGGGGGTTGGCTCTGACAGGGGTTGGGGAATAGCGTCACCTACCCGGCTTCCTCTCTCCAAGTGAGCAGGAGAGGGAACATCTCGAGGAGGTGAAGCTCCCCCTTCGTCTTCTTGCCCGCTCGAATTATCGAGCCCTGCCACCATGGCAGCTACCTCCTCAGCCAGAGATCGTGATGGGAGTGGGGGTTGTTCAACCTCTACACCCCCACTTGTAGTTGCCCCTTCGAGACGGGGAACCTCGGGAGGTATCTGATCGAGGGGTGTAGGGTTGCTTCCAACCCCACCACTCCCCGATATCTTGATCTTAAAGCGCAGCGGGTTCTTTTTCAACTCCCCGAAGTCATAGGTAGGAATCACCTTAGGGCCATCACCCATTGCGTCCATTACCCCCTCCATTTTACGAGCCTTTGCCTCGTCTATGAGGATCGGCTGCGAATCCTCATCAGCACCACCAGTGGGGGTGGGAGGAATTTCTTCCTCGCCACCCCCATGTCCTTGACCACCATCAGTGGGGGTGGGAGGAATCTCTTCCTCACCAGCCCTATCTTCATCATCATCATCTTCTCCATCTTCTTCCCCGTCGCTGCCTGTGCCCTCATCCTCCTCATCTCCACCTTCCTCCTCCCTCTCTACCTCCTCTTCTTCATCTTCCTCCTTATTTTTATCCTCATCCTCCTCCTGTTTGATGAGGATTTTTCTCTTCTTCTTCGCCGGGCCCCTCTGAATCACCAATTTCTCCTCTGTGGGAAGTGCGCGCCTGGCTCCATAAGCCTTCTTCTCGAATCGAAGCCTTCTAACAATTTTTCCAGACTGAGGGTCCTCCTCGTAATCCGAGTAGATGACCTCATTATCCTCGTAGCGAAGCTTCGATCGATGGAGGAGGTTGGCATTGCCGTGTCGAACCGGGCAATTCGAGAATTGCTTCCAAGATCGAGTCCCGCATGTCAACTCCAAGAAGAGGTTGTCAAGGGCCCCTACTCGCTCTGAAGGCCAAGAGAGAGCTCCTCCTGTGCAGTACATGTCGATCTCTTTGTGCACCTTGTATCGGGGAACCTCCGGTACCGACACAGGAGTCCATGCACCAGACACCGACAGCGGCCAGTCAGTGTAGAGTTTGTCGGAGCCGATGGTGTCAGCAATCGGGCGAAGGGCAGTGACACCTGTCAAGTAGTAGAACGGGCTATCCTTCCTCCAAGCCCATCGGTAATGGTAAAAGAAATACCCCAGCTCGATTCGGGCTTCTTCACCTTCAGGGAGGCTGGAGTAGCATTCCCTGAGTTCCTTCTGGAAGTCTGACTCTACACGACAGAAAGCGTAGATGATCCTCCAGGAGTTCCCGGTAACCTGCCCGGGACAAAGACCGGAGGAGTTCAGCAACCTCGCGGTGAAAGGCGGCAGCGGAAGGCGCAGTCCACAGTTGAGCTGGCCGATCGTGACGATGGTTCCCATCACTTGCTCCTTGCTCGCCCACGAGACAAAGATTGTCCTCCTATCGACGCCAAAAGCAGTTAGAACTCCCGGAAGCACTGGTCGAGCCTTGCCCTCTGTGAAACATGCCAGCAACTCCTGTAGCTTCTCCCTCTTTACATCTGTAAGTTTACTGCCAATGTTGTACCCAAACTCAGGCTCCGCCTCCAAAGGTAGCTGCGGGCAGAGGACAAACTTTGCCTTGGGGATCTGCTCTGCCCTTGACGGTGCAGAAGCGAATCCCACTCCTTGGTGCCTCTTGCCAAGTTGACCAAGTTCGATCAATTCAGCCCTGCCTTTGCCACGACCCTTCGAGACAGATGTTTCCTCAACAATTTCCTTCCCCTTTCTCTTGGATGGAACTGCACTCTTCTTCGAACTGCCCGAAGACGCCATTTGACCGATCGAAAGGAGACGAAGAACAAGAGAGGGGAAGCAAAGAGTCTGGACTTCGAAAAATTCTGAAAGCGTGAGGCGAAAATGACAGCGAGAAAGACTTATATACCCAGAGTAAAACGGTACGCAAATCGAGAAGACACGTGTCTTCACCATATCAAATCATGTGTTTTTGCAGGTACACGTGGCATCCATCCATAGCAAGCGCAAAATCAGGCGAACCGTCGGACCAGACGAAGCGTTAGAACCAACGGTCCACGTAAACCAACGGTCCAAGCAAGCCACCGGTCTAAGTAAACCGGATCGCCGGTTCAAAGCCGCATTCAGGCGAACCGAAGATTCAGAGCAGAAAAAATCAAACTCCATCGATATTCAAGACTGCCAAAGGTCAAAGGAGACGAACAAGCTATACAACTTCCTCAAAAGTACTGGTTCAAGACTTTAACCTTGACCGGCTGATTTTAGCCGTTCGGTCAAACCTGACCGATCGGTTAAAATCAACCGATCGGTCGATTTTCTACTAGATCTGGCAAAAAACTAAGGTTTTTTGCCGATCACCCAAACCTTGACCGGCTGATTTTAGCCGTTCGGTCAAACTTGACCGATCGGTCAAAATCAACCGATCGGTCAATTTTCTACTAGATCTGGCAAAAAAACTGAGGTTTTTTGCCGATCACCCAAAACCTTGACCGGCTGATTTTAGCCGTTCGGTCAAACCTGACCGATCGGTTAAAATCAACCGATTGGTCGATTTTCTACTAGATCTGGCAAAAAACTGAGGTTTTTTGCCGATCACCCAAACCTTGACCGGCTGATTTTAGCCGTTCGGTTAAACTTGACCGATCGGTCAAAATCAATCGATCGGTCGATTTTCTACTAGATCTGGCGAAAAACTAAGGTTTTTTGTCGATCACCCAAACCTTGACCGGCTGATTTTAGCCGTTCGGTCAAACCTGACCGATCGATTAAAATCAACCGATCGGTCGATTTTCTACTGGATCTGGCGAAAAACTAAGGTTTTTTGCCGATCACCCAAATCTTGACTGGCTGATTTTAGCCGTTCGGTCAAACCTGACCGATCGATTAAAATCAACCGATCGGTCAATTTTCTACTGGATCTGGCGAAAAACTAGGGTTTTTTACCGATCACCCAAACCTTGACCGGTTGATTTTAGCCGTTCGTTCAAACCTGACCGATCGGTCAAAATCAACTGATCGGCCGATTTTCTACTAGATCGGTCAAAAAACCATGTTTTTTTGACCGATCACCCAATCCTTGACCGGTTGAAATTGACCGAACGGTCAAATTTGATCGAACGGTCAAAATAAACCGATCGGTCAATTTTCCACTGGATCGGTCAAAAAACCATGTTTTTTGACCGATCACCCAATCCTTGACCGGTTGAAATTGACCGCTCGGTCAAACTTAACCGATCGGTCAAATTTGACCGTTCGGTCAAAATTGATCGATCGATCAAATTTGACCGAACGGTCAAATTTGACCGAACGGTCAAAATAAACCGATCGGTCAATTTTCCACTGGATCGGTCAAAAAACCAAGTTTTTTGACTGATCACCCAATCCTTGACCGGTTGAAATTGACCGTTCGGTCAAACTTGACCGATCAGTCCTTTTTTATGCTGACACTCGGCAAGCTTCTTTTGTGCCTTCTTCGACAGGGGGTTGCTATGTTTTGCACCAAATCCAAGCCAGCCAGAACGAACTCTAGCTAACTTGGAGGGGGTAACTGTGGGTGCAAATTTTGGCAGAAGATTACCAACTACCGCGGGACCCACAGGCCCTGCTTGGTGGGCCCACGAGGACTACCGCGGGACCCACCAGCCCTGCTTGGTGGGCCCACGAGGACTACCACGGGACCCACCGGCCCTGCTTGGTGGGCCCACGAGGACTACCGCGGGACCCACCGGCCCTGCCTGGTGGGCCCACGAGGACAATCGCGGGGCCCACCAGCCCTGCCTGGTGGGACCAAGAACCTGTGGAATCCCCCAGACGACGGCAGCGGGGCCCACCAGCTTTACCTGGAGGATCCCCAGATGCTGCAGCAGAAACCGCCATTTACCACCAGAAAGTTCTATAAATAGCAGAGCCTTCGAATGTAAAAAGATCCGAAATCCATTTTCCACTCTGAGATCTGATTTTCAGAACCAGAGCTCTGGAATTTCTATCTTCTCACCCTTTACCTCTACTTGATCATCTTCTTGTCTGTGAAGAGATCAAAAAGGCTTCAGTAGCACTTGGCCTGTCGAGGTTACTTTGAGAAAAGTGTTAGTGAATTCGGGTTGCACCCTATAGCACGGAGACGTAGGCTTCGGCTGAACTCCGAGATCACTTCTCGTGTCAAACACTCGCTGATTGCATCTCTCTGTTTACATATCAAAAACTTCAACTTCGATCAACAGATCGACCAACGATCTTCGACGTCAACTTCACCTCCAATTGACTGGTGAGGCGAGGTCTTCGGGTCGGCACGAAGATTTTCCCCCACAATATGTTTGAACACTCAAGTGACACAAAAATATGTGTATTCAAATAGACTCCTTGAAGTCTCCCTAACGATGAGGGAGGCGATGAAGGAGCGGGTTGGGCTCCTCTCTATTAAGGAGCGGATGATGCCTCCCTCATTGATAGGGGCCACACAAGTACCAACCATCTAAAAACCTACCCCCCTCCCACCTTGAGAGTTAGCTGGAATCATTCTTTGAGGAGCCTATGGAGTACACTGCTGGAGTAGGATGTTTTGAGGAGCATCCTTGAAGCTCAAAATGAGTGATGTGGTGAGCAAGAAGCTCCTCTTTATGGAGGAGGTTGTTGGAGTTGCTCTTATGTTCTTAGAACATCTCCAGCTGACTCCTAACCCCGCTCCCTATTTATGGAGCCAAATGGGCAATAGAAAGTGGAATTTTGTGGAGCACTCCACCCAACTCCTAGTTCACTCCCTACATATATTTTCCAGATTTTGTATGATTTTTTTAAGTAACATTTTACAAATTTTATGTGTTTTTAATGTAGCATTGGACCGCTAAGACACTATTTTGAAAACCGGACCGGATTGGGCGGTTCGACCAGTTTGGACCGGAACCAGAACTTGTAATTAGTAAGTATTTCTTTTAAAATATATATTTTTCATATGGTTCAAACGGTTGAACCATCGGTTTGAACTGGTTTGGACCAGACCGCATGCCTTGTTGATTCGTCTTCTGGTCCGGTTTTGAAAACATTATGCTGAGATCATCCGACATCACCCTTTATGTGATGTGCAGCGGAGTGGGACCCGAGGCTAGCGAGCGAAATCCCGCTCGTCACAAGTGGCGATGCAAATGGTGCTTAGCTAGTGTACCGAGAGGTTTAGGCCGGAGTCCGTTGGACTACTATTTGTACCTCTACTAGTGCATGCCCGTGCCTGTCGGCACTGCAGCGGGCCGCCTTCGGCGGCAACACAACTGTCGGCAAAAAAGCGAACCGCCTTCGGCGGCAGGACACCCCCCCGGGCATCACCACCCACACCGTTGTATTCGGCGACAGCGCAACTGACCATCTTCGGCAACAAAAAACATTCAGCGACAACACTGGCCCGTTTGACTAATCGAGTCTAGATCCTAAACACTACAAAAGTGCTAAAATTTGGAGGCAAAATCCAAAGGACATCACATGAGTCGCCATGCTCAAAATTCAAATGGAGTGATTAGATTAAAGTTTACTTTTGGTCATACATACATGTTATTTCAGGTAATGGGTTGCAAATTAAAGCATTGCAACTTTGGTCGTCCATGCATTGGGAAACAAAAATCAGGACAAAAAAAGTGCAATAAAACCATAGAACAGGAGGCAGAGAGAGAGAGAGAGACCTGATCTTGTTCGCCGACGATGATGGTGATGATCAGATCCCAATCCTGCCGGCCTCAACATGACCCTGCAATCAAGAGAAAAAAAAAGGAGTAATAAAACCATAGAACAGGAGGCCGAGAGAGAGAGAGAGAGAGAGAGAGAGAGAGAGAGAGAGATGGCTAGCACGTCACCTCTCACTATGACCCTGCAATCAAGAGAAAAAAAAAAGAGTAATAAAACCATAGAACAGGAGGCCGAGAGAGAGAGAGAGAGAGACCTGATCTTGTTCGCCGGCGATGATGGTGATGATCAGATCCCGATCCCGCCGGCCTCAACATGACCCTGCAATCAAGAGAAAAAAAAAAGGAGTAATAAAATCATAGAATAGGAGGCCGAGAGAGAGAGAGAGAGAGAGAGAGAGAGAGAGACCTGATCTTGTTCGCCGGCGATGATGGTGATGATCGGATCCTGTTCGCCGGTGACTACAGTGATTACGTCCTGCTCCTCTCACTCCGGTGATGTGCTAGCCATCTCTCTCTCTCTCTCTCTTTCTCTCTCTCTTTCTCTATCTCGGTGGTCTCTCTTGAAGGGGGGAGGGGGGGCTGCTGGATGATCGAGAGGATTGGGCGCTTGGGATGTGCACGGGATTGAAGGGGAGCGTGAAAGGGGGAGTGATTTGGGGGGGTCGCAGGGTGGCCGGCCTGGATTTGGGGGGATCGCATGGTGGCCGACTGGATTTGGGGGGATCGCAGGCGGAGAGGGGATTTGGGGGGATCACAGGGGGCGCGGGATTTGGGGGGGGGGGGGGAGATTTGGTGGATGAGAGAGAGAGAGAGGGCCGGATTTGGAGGAATCGCAGGCTGGCCGGCGGGATTGCAGGCGGAGGGGCGATTTGGAAGGATCACAGGGGGCGCAGGATTTGGGAGGGGGAGGAAGCGGGATTTGGTGGATGTGAGAGAGAGAGAGAGAGAGAGAGAGAGAGAGAGAGAGAGGAATAGGGGAATGACTGATGAGAGAGTGTGGGCGGGGGGCGGGATTTCATGGATGAGAGAGAGAGAGAAAGAGGAATGATAAAAGGGACGGTCGGATTTCATGCTGGGTTGTCTAGTCAGCAAAGTTTTTTTGTCTAGTCAGCATATAGTGCCATTTTGTCTAGTCAGCACGAAAGCGCCGTGCCATGTTATATAGATTGCTAACTTTAAAAAGTTGATGGTATAAAATTTGCTCGTACAGACCCCCTATCCCACTTCCTAAATTTGGGAAGGGGGATTTCACTCTTTAAATTTGAACACTGCAAATCCAGCCAAAAAATATAGTTGTTGGTGATATTTTGTATAAAAAATTTAAAAATATCAAAAAAAAAAAACTATGGATAGGGGATAAAAACACATGAACTTCATCTTCCTCTTAACTCAAAAAAGCTTTATGTTTCCTCTCCCTACTATGAATCCTCATCATTACGGGTTCACGCACTACGTTCGCTGGTTGGGCTTGAACGTTTTTTAAGACAGTTATGCTATGACCGATTTGGATATGCAGTCGTTGATAGAATTATCTCCGATCTCCAGCCTACCTCCATCAATCTCAAGACGCACCAAAAACTTCACCACCAAAGACTAATTAATAAAAAGAATTAGATAAGCAATTGGAATAAAATAGATATCAATCGGAAAAGATTTAAGGCAGTGAATCCACCACTAGCTATGTATTAGGTTCTTTTATTCTAATCAGGATTACGATTTCAATTGGATGTTTCGGCCCGTCATGTCTATAAGCTATGATAAAGTCTCAACAAAGATCCTGCAATCCTTGACGGCATAAGCCATCTGCGGTTGGCGTGAGCCATCCTTTTAGGATACGGACCATCTTCCCTAGACATGACTAATCTCATCAATCGATATAGGTAATTTATATTCGGATCTTCTATAACCTTCAACGGCATGAGTCGTCTTCAATTGGCACAATCCATCCTTTTAGGGCATGGACCGTCTTTTCTAAGTACGATTCATCTTTTTGAACAACTTTAGGTAGGATCAATATTAAATAGGATGCCCTATCATCGTGCATGTGGTATGCATAATCTTTTTGTAGCACGATCCGTCCTTGTGAGGTACGGGTCATCTTTCCTAGGCATGATGCATCCTTTGCCCAATGGTGGGTATGGTGATAGCAATTGCATGACAGACAAATTTGTAAAGTTTATTTCAAATGACACACCTCATTTCCTCAACATGGAATATGAAAGCAACGATATTTTATTCATTTAGATCATACTATCAAGCAATATCTGAATTGAAAACCTTATTAAACATAGATTAGCCTAATACAAACGCTAGGGTTTCATAGAAACACTATAATGAGTCTTTAGCCGAGCATGACGATGACAATGAAGAAGCTCCACGATGATGGCATGGCTGCAATCTCCGCTTTCATCCTTTTCACGACAGCTTCCAGACTCCAAAAAATGATTTTGATGGTCCAAAAATATGTATATCTAAGGGGTCTTAGTCATCCTAGTGTTTCACCATCCAAATTCCTATCAAAATAGGAGATAAAATAGCTCATGTTGTTGTCTTGATGCCCAACCCGCAGGCAGTTTCAGCCCGGCAACACCAACTTGCAATTGTTTAGCCCATAACTTTTGAATCGGTTATCGGAATTAAGCATTCTTGAGCTCCTTTCGAAGCGCTTGACGAACTTGATCTTTCTGTAACATCCTCGCATCCATCGAGCAATCCAAAGTCAGTAGAAAGTAACTTTTCTCCTTATGTATTCTCTAAATGTTCCTTTTGGATATTTTTTCGTGCAATGACCTGATTTTTTAAAAGTTACAAAACACATATAAGAACATCGATTAAGCCTATGCTGGGCTTCGGGCCGGACCATAGGCTGAGGGTTGCGAGTCGAGCCCAGCCTAGCCCATAGGTGTTACATTTACGTTTCAGGCTGTGTTGGGCTTGGGCTGTTGACTTCAGGCTGGGCCGGGCCAGGCCTCCACCAATGGTGTTATTCCATGTGGTGCGCATCAGGCCCGAAGGGCATGAAATTTGCTTCATGTGGTCTCTCAGGTTTCATACTAGCTTATAATACAAAAATCAAAGTCATTGTTCAACTTTGCACTAAAAATTTTGTTTCCAAAATTTTGGCTTAGAAATATACATTTTTTTCCCCGAAAAACATTTTAAAAGTTATTATTTAGAGGGCACCATTCAAAAAAAAACAATAAAAGTACCATGTCACTCTTTTGCTACCCCTCCAGTCTTGGAAATTCAGTATTTGAAATACCGAGTTTCATGTTTTTTTTTTTAAGATTGGGATTAATATTTCACTTCTTTGTAATTCGGGGAATGAGTTTCTATTGAATCTGGTAATTGAAATATTGAGTTCACTACTTGCAAAAAAAATAAAAAATTACATGGCAAGGCCTTAACACCTACACCACTCGACCTTTTTCGGATAAAATGGGTTTTTATTGAACCCGGATAGTGGAGTGCCAGCTTCACTTCTTTGCACATTTTTTTCTCAAATCACCGCTTGCCATTTTACACTTTACATTCATTAATCTAGATTTTGTAAAATCGGTGGTGTGGCTGGCGCTTTTGTTTGAACACGTGGTTGTCTGATGACCACTTTTAAAATTAAATAATAAATATTTTAAATAGTAAATAAAAATGGTTATTTTAGCTTAGCCCCCCAAATATTTAGAAGCTAAGCAAAAACCAACTCCATAGTTTTCATTCTTAGAGATGCCTCCCCAAATTTAACACTTTTGTATTTTAGTCTTCATTCATAGCAAAACTAGTCCATATTATTTCGACTTAACCCTTGGACCATCATTGGACCCCTAATTTTAATGAGGTTTTTTTATTTTTTTGCTAGAATTTTAATGAGGGGTTGTTTCATTAAAAATGACTACCAACAAACTGAAGTGTTAGGTTTGGAGGGTGTCCCTAATTATGAGAAGGGTGCTGCTATATACAACTCAGAGTTCACCAATGGCAGCCCCAACTTGAAATATATAGAAAAAAGCCAAAATGCCTCCCCTGCATCCCAACCCTATTGATAAGGGCAACCCACAACCATTGCCACTCGAGTCTACCTCCACCCCCTATATCCAATGTCGTCGCCGCCGCAGCCGCTTTTCTCCTCCACCACCTCCTCCTCAATCCTCCTTCCCTTCTTCTTCATCCTACACTCGGACATTAATTTCATGCCGAGTACTTCTACAACCCAATCAATCAAAGGAGACCAAAAGCACGTTAGTGACGCTCGCCCACCGTTGATCATTTATCCAATGGACGAATGGTTGTAAGGAAACTCGGCCTCCAATGGCCAAGTGCGATGTATGGGAACTGGCTTCTAATGGTCAAACTTTCATATGGAAGAGGAAGAAGAAGAAGAGGAGAGGAGGAGGAAGGAAGCAGTGGTGGTGGTTTGAATGGGACCAACAAAGGAGCAGGGAGGCGGCTGTAGGGGAACTCGGGTAGAGGAGACCGAGTGCATGATAGTGACACTCCCATTCGGTCAGACAAGACCAAGTTTACAATAGTGGCACTCCCATTTGGTCAGACGAGACTGAGTGCATGATAGTGACACTTGACCACCGTTGATCATTATCCATTAGCCAAACGGCTATAGGGAAACTTGGCCTCAAATGGTCGAACTTTTAGATGTAAGAGGAGAAGAAGTGGATAAGAGTAGGAGCTAGGGGAGGAGGAGGAAGAAGAGGAGGAGGAGGTGGAAGACAAAGGAGGGGGAAGGAGGAGGAGGTGGTGGTTTGGATGGGAGGAGGAGGAGGTAAGTGGCTGTAAGGGAACTTGGCCAGAGGAGACCGATTGCACGATAGTGACACTCTCATTCCGTCAGAGGAGACCGAGTGCATGATAGATGCTTAACCATCGGTGATTATTATCCAAAGGTTGAATGGCAATAGGGGAACTCAGCCTTCAATGGCCTAACTTTCATATCGAAGAGGAATAAGAAGTGGAGGATAAGAGGAGCAAGGAGGAGGAAGAATAAATGGAGGAGGAGTAGGAGGAGGAAGGAGGTGGTAGTGCTGGTTTGGATGGGACCAGTGAAGGAGGAGAAGGAAGGAAGTGGACGGGCGACGATTTACAATGGTGCCGAAGGGTGGCGATTAACAACAATGGAGGAAGAGTGACATAATAAGTAAAATGTTTCAGATCTCACCTTCTATAGGCCCCAAGTAAATCCCATGAAAATACAATCCAAACCGGACCCTTCTACCATTTGTTAGTCTTACCTTTAGCTTTTAAAAGAATTAAATAATGAGTCGACTGTTTATTGGGAGAGTTGTGTTTTTTATTTTAAACAAATCATAACTTTTTGTATACTCGTCGAAATTATGAAAAATTTATATTTTTGGAATCTACTAATCAAGCTCTACAAAACTAGATCCATTGTAACTATGAAATTCTGAAAAGAAAAAAAAAACCGAATAAAAGTGACCCATGTGAAATTCTGAAAAACCAAAATTTACTAATAGTTTAAAATAAACAAAAAATGTCACATTCAAAACCAAATTGTCACCTAAATTGATTAAATATCATTTTTCAAAACCAAATGTCACGTAAATTGATAATTGTAAAATTAAGAGACACTTTATCAACAATTGTGTCCGATAAAATATCTCTTGATTTTGCAAGTGTCAGTTATACATGACAAATGTCACATAAATTAGAAGTTGTAAAATTAAGAAACACTTTTAGAAGCGACAACCATACAAACCCTAAAAGTAAAAATATAGAACGGCACATCGAAAACCGAGATGGCGAGAGGGAGAGGGAGATCCCGAGGGCGATCTGGTGGTCGTTCACCAAGTCAACACCGGCAATCGGCCGGCGCGGGTTCCTGAGGGGCATCGGAAAGGGCTGGGTCGCTCGGGGGAGGAGGTTCAACGTGAGTGACGGAGAGGAGTCGTTCCCGAGATAGGCGTCTCGGGGGCTCCTCTCACCCCTCCTCGTCGGCCTCCCGTCCTCGAGTCTCCTTCGCCGACGTTGTCCGTCGCCCAGCCCCGCCGCCAGCCAGGAGTACGAGGGTTCCCTCTCGCCGGCCTTCTCTTCCTAATCGCCGGAGGGTTCCTGAGCGCCGCTGCCATCGGTGCGGGGAGCGAGATCATACGGTGGCCTCTTGCCGGAACGCTCTAGTGTGCTTCGCCTGTGGGAAGGTGGGGCATACCTCCCACAGGTGCAGGATGTCCAGATCCTCCGGATCTACGGGATCGTCGTCGACGGGAGCAGGAGCCTCGCTTGATCTACCCGACGACCCCAGGCGAACGGAGATGATGGAGGTGCTTAGCAGATCTGGGATCTGCTGGGTCTTCCAGAGATCGGTGTCAGCGGCGGAGCTCTCCGGACACCTCCGTCACGCGTGGCAGGGATCCTGGACCTGGCCGGCGCAAGAGATCGGAAATGGGGAATTCCTAGTTGAACTCCCTTTCCGTCAGTTTCTGGAGATCGAGGAAGGCCGTGGAGTCCGGGATCTGGGTGCGGTTTCTGTCTCCTTCCGTCCGTGGGAGAAGCTGGGAGGAGCTGTTGCAAGGAGAAGGAGGACAGCATTGCAGGTCACCATTTTCGGTCTTTCTTTTGATGCCTGGGGTGAGGGATCGATCCGGACACTGCTGGAGCCCTACGGAGAGGTCCGGGAGTGCTTCAATGTCTTCCCCGCAATCTCTCACAGGCGTTTCTGCCAAGCAACGACTCTCTGCTACGAGCCCATTCTGATTCCTCCCTCTTTGAACTTCACCCACGGCGGTGGTGTGTTCTGGGTTCGTCTCACATTGCAAGTCTTGGGTGACTGCACCACGCTCCCTCCGCCGCCCCTTGGACATCTGCCACCTCTGGAACATGGAGTCGGCGGCAGGATGCCCTTCGGGGAGCCTGTAATCCCGCCTGGCTTCAGGCCAACAGTGGCGGCCGGTCCGCAGCCCTCGCGGGTCCGGCAGCAGTGCTTTCGGCCACCACCAGCGCCGACACCAGATCATGAGGCGGGTGGCAGTCGCGACCCAGGTACGCCATCCCTCCAGCAGTTCTCCCAAGATGCAGGTTTGGGTGTTTCGAATCTCGGTTTGGGCGCGAATGAAGACTTACCTCCTTTTTCTTTCGAGGGTGCCCATGTTGCTTGCTTGGATACCCACATCAACCCCTTTGCTGATGAGCACGAGGGCGTTGATGTTGGTCCGGAGGAGGGGGTCCCACCTTGGATCCCCACGATATTCATGTCCCTATCAATGTGGATTCCTCCCATTCGGGGGAACCTCTTGGTCCTAACTCTGATGTCAACAGGTGCGCTGTAGCAGAGTAGGGGAGTGGAGGGCGGGGGATTTCTGCTGTGACCGAACAGGGTTTTGTAGGACGGGAGACATCCGCGGAAAACGACGGCGTCGCTCAGTTTCAATCGGCCAGGAGGCGCTTTAGGCAGATTTTGCAGCGTTCCTCGGAGGATCCGTCGCTTGCCCAAGCTCTGATCCGGTCGAAGATGCGCCTTTTGGAGCTGAACCAGGCGGACCCTTCGGTTTCCCTCCCCCTTTCTTTTTTGGATGATGATGTAATCCTAGACATTGCGAAGAAATGTGGGTTTATTACTACTCCAGAACTGGAAGGTGTTCGTTTCTTTCTTGATTCCCTTAGAGCTATGGAGGAGAAGCCGGCTAGACTAGCCTCGTCCTCTTGAGGAGTGGTTGCGGCAATGTCCGGAGGAGTCTGTGGAGGTTGTTTTCTTTGTGTTTATGAAGATTCTGTCTTGGAATGTCAGAGGGTTAGGGAAGTCAGAGAAGAGAAGGGTCGCCAGTTCTTTTGCCTCCATTCATGATGTTGACATCATCTGTATTCAGGAGTCCAAACGGGAGAATCCGACGAGCCATTTTCTTCGTTCCCTCAGTACTAGGAAGATTGCGAAGTGGGAAGCGAAGGCTTCTACAGGAGCGTCAGGTGGTATTCTGGTGGGGTACAATGATGATCTGCTTTTGTTGAGGAGCACGAACGTTGGAGTTTTCTCCCTCTCCCTTATTTTTCAGAACAGATTAGACGGAGAGGAATGGATGCTTTCTTCCATTTACGGTCCGACAGACCATAACAGAGGGGACGATTTCTGGACGGAGTTGTCCTTGCTTAGGGTGAATTTCACTGGCCCTTGGGTGATCGCTGGAGACTTCAATGTGACGAGAGGGTCGGGCGAGAGGCTGCGTAGCGGTGGTGATGTTTCGGCTATGAGAGCCTTTTCTCTTTTCATTCGTCAGCAGGAGCTTATTGATCTCCCTCTGTCTGGGCATACCTTTACATGGAGCAACAAGAGAGAAGATCCAATTCTGGCTAGACTCGACCGGTTCCTGATCTCGGTAGATTGGGACTCGAAGTTTTCGGGCTCGATCCAGACAGGACTGGCTTCTTGTGTTTCCGACCATGCCCCGATTCTCCTTTCCACTGAGTCCATCTCTCCAGTCCGCCCCCCTTTTAGATTCGAGCTGATGTGGTCCTCGGAGGAAGACCTTAAGGAGATGTTGGCCGGGTGGTGGGCGGAAGCTGGCGGTCATGACAACTCGGCGTTGAATATGACGAGCAAGCTCATATTTATTAAGAGGAAGCTTATATGCTAGAGCAGGGAGCATTTTGGCAATGTTCTGCGGCATAAAGCTTCTGTTTTGTCGGAGATTCAGGCTCTTGAAGTGAAGGGAGAATCCTCCAATCTATCGACTCGGGAGAATGAGAGATTGAAAGAGCTAAATGAGAGCCTCGTTATCCTTCTGCGGAGAGAGGAAGTGATGTGGCGGCAGCGTTCGAAGGAACAGTGGCTCAAGCAGGGAGATGCCAATACCTCTTATTTTCACAGAGTGGCTAACGCTAGGAGGAGGAGAAATTTCCTAACTACTCTGTGGCACGAGGAAAATTCGCTGACATCGACTTCTGATATCCTCAAAGCGGCTACCTCCTTCTTCAAGAGCTCGTTCCGTGAGGATGGCGTAATGACTAGAGTTTCTTTTGACTGGTCTGGCGTGGACTTTCGGAGACTCCCGGAGGACGCGAGTTTTGACTCGGAGTTTACTGAAGAGGATTTCCGCAGAGCAGTCTTCCAGTCCAAAGGCGATGGTTCTCCGGGGCCGGATGGGTTCCCTATGGCATTCTACCAGAAGTATTGGGATATTTTGAAGTGTGATCTCTGCCGTTTCTTGAGTGATTTCTTCTCGGGCAAGGTGCGTCTTCATTACCTTAACTGTGGGTGCAAATTTTGGCATAAGTTTACCTACTACCACGGGACCCACCTGCCCTGCCTGGTGGGCCCACGAGGACTACCACGGGACCCACCGGCCCTGCCTAGTGGGCCCACGAGGACTACCACGGGACCCACCGGCCCTGCCTGGTGGGCCCACGAGGACTACCACGGGACCCACCGGCCCTGCCTGGTGGGCCCACGAGGACTACCACGGGACCCACCGGCCCTGCCTGGTGGGCCCACGAGGACTACCACGGGACCCACCGGCCCTGCCTAGTGGGCCCACGAGGACTACCACGGGACCCACCGGCCCTGCCTGGTGGGCCCACGAGGACTACCACGGGACCCACCGGCCCTGCCTGGTGGGCCCACGAGGACTACCACGGGACCCACCGGCCCTGCCTGGAGGATCCCCAGATACGGCAGCAGAAACCGCCATTTACCCCGGAATTCCCCACCAGAGAATCCTATAAATAGCAGTGCCTTCGAATGTAAAAGGATCCAAAAATTCTGATTTTCGCTCTGAGATCTGACTTTCAGAACCAGAGCTCTAGGATTTCTAACTTCCGATCTACCATCTCTCTTTGATCTTCTTTTCTCTTTCGAAGAGATCAGGGAGCTTTCAGTAACACTCGGCCTGTCGAGGTCACTTCAACTGAAGTGTTAGTGAATTCGGGTTGCTCCCTATAGCACGGAGACGTAGGCTTCGGCTGAACTCCGAGATCACATCTCGTGTCACAATTTCTCTGATTGCATTTCTCTGTTTGCATATCAAAAGATTTCAACTCCAATTGACAGATCAATCAACAATCTTCAATTCGAACCTTCAATTGACTGGTGCTGCGAGAGTCTTCGGGTCGGCACGAAGATTTTCCCCCACAGTTTGGCGCCGTCTGTGGGATCACGAGCGAAAAGCTGTGTTCTCTCTCTCTACTTCGACTACCAGATCAATAGCCAAACTTCCTCGCCCCCTCGGTTGATCAGACAACTGATCAGACATCGGCAATCTCGTTGTACCCTTCGCATCCTGAATGGCGAGAACCAAACACCAGGGTCAACCAGAAGGAAGTAACACTCAACATCAACCTCGTCCTGAGACTCGTTCAATGAGTCAAAGGCTCAACTTCGGGCAGCCCCTTGCTGTCCCCGAGATGGGGGTTCACTCAGGAAGCGGGAGATCAGTCGATCGACCGATCGCCCCTCATCCTCATCAATCAATTGGGCAGACTGTCCCTGCTCCTGCTGAAGATCCTCCATCGACTTACCAGATCTCTGCAATCGATTTCCAACTACTCCAATTGGCGAAGCAAAACGCCACCCTCACTGCTGAGAGGGATGCTCTGAAGAAGGCAGCCTCCGAAGCTGGAATTGCTATTCCGATCCCCTCCACAAGTGAGAGGGTTGATCCTCCTCGACATTCAATTCACTCCGAACAACGGAGGTCAATGGGCACTGCTGCCCTCGAGAGGATTCGTCGCGATCCTACTCCCTCTGCTGCTCCCTGGAAGCAGAGTGTCTGGGATCGTCTTGAAGACGAGTCCTCCCAATCCTCCTCTGGTCGCAACTGCGACAAAAGGACACCTTCAAAGATCAACATGCCAAGGAAGCACCAAATGAAAGGCGCTCCTTCAAAGAGCAGAGTCTCCCCTTCCATTCCACTCCAACGTGGACTTGGATCGGACCTTCGACACCGACTTCAACCGGCAAATACTTCAATGCCTGAGCAAGATCTTGCGATCTTGCCTCTTGACCCGCCTCTAGGTCGAGGACACGGTCGTAGGGACGGTTACTCCTCTGCCGGGCCTCTACATCGAAGTCTCTTCGAGACCACCTTTCCAAGAGGATGGAGAACTCCTATCCTCCCCAAATTCAACTGTATCAGAGGAGATCCAAGCCTCCACATACTTGCCTTCAAGCAAGCTCTAACGCCACACGAAGAGGAAAACAACGTGCTCTGCCGCACCTTCGCGGGAAGTCTCGATGAGCCTTCGCTCGACTGGTATCACAATCTCCGAGCTGGGTCCATCACCCAGTTCGGTGTTTTGGCTAACCTCTTTGTGCAGCACTACCAACTCAATCTAAAGCCAGAGAAGAAACTCGACTCTCTCTACCGACTGAGGATGGGTGCAGACGAGACTCTCCGCAGCTTCACGAGGAGGTTTCGCAACGAGCATGCTGCTCTCTCTGGAAGACATCTGGATGATGAAGCCATCATGTTGGCTTTCCAGAACGCTCTCCGCTTCGATCTACACATCTACAACGACTTCATCCGCAATCCCCCTCCTTCTCTGGGTGCAATGTTTGACCGAATCCAGAGGGAGATTGAGGTGGAAGACGATCAAGTCGCTCGGAAAGGGCGAGAAACTAAGAGAAGGCCTGCTGAAAGAGAAGCTCCTAAGTATGCTGCAAAGGCTCACAACGCTGAAGCAGCAGCCCCTTCGGCCAACAAAAGATCAAAGAATGATGGGCGTCGATCTCCGACGAAGACCACTTTCACTGAGTGGAATATGCCAGTCGAACAGATACTCGACCGTATTCAACACGACGAGTATCTTCGAAGGCCTAATCCTCTTCAGCCGAATTCCAAATTCACAGCAGACAAAACAGTCTACTGCGACTTCCATCGAAGTCACGGCCATTCCACCGATCGGTGTTTTCGGCTGAAATTCCATCTTGAAGACCTATTGCGAGAAGGCCATCTTCAAGAGTTCGTTAGAGGCGGACACAATCAACATCGGACCTCTGCAAAGGGGAAAGAAGTGTGTTGGATACATCAAATCTCCTCTAACCGGCAAACTATCTCTGTGAATGCCAATGTTTTTGGTATTCATGGAACATTGCACAATCAAAGTCTGACTGGGAAAGAGGTGGATCGTCAAGTTCGACGCATCTTCCACGTTCGTTCTACTGCGAGCAAAGAAGATACCTGGATCGAGAAACCCATCGAAGGTCTTTCTTGGCCATCAATCGTCTTCAACGACACCGATCTTCAAGGAGTCCATACTCCACATCGAGACCCTCTGGTCTTGAAACTCATCATCGACGGAAGCACCGTCAATCGAATCCTCATCGACACCGGAAGCTCCATCGACATTATGTTCTCAAACTGTTTCAAACGTCTGGGACATAAGTATCAAAGTCTCGACGTCGTCCCGACTGTGATCACCGGCTTCAATGGTGAACAAAGCATCACAGTGGGCGAATCCAGATTTACCATCGACCTCAGCCGAGAGACTCGAGTCTCGGTGAGGTTTGCAATCGTCGAAGGAATGTCTAGCTACAACGCCATTCTTGGGCGACCATTCCTCCATCAGATCAATGCCATCTCCTCCTCTTACCATCAACTACTCAAATTTGCAACTGGAGAAGGCATCGTCTGCATTCGAGGCGATCAGCAAGCTGGAAGGTCTTGTGAAGCTACTGCGGCAAAGACAGATCGAAAGATTAACATTGCTCCTCCAAAGCGGCCACGAGATGAAGCTGGTCCCTCTTCTAAATAGCAATCAAAGGAGATTCCGCTGACCGAACCTCCACCAATCGAATGGGAAGCATCACCTTCAATTGAAGAAATCATCCCTATCAATATTGGCAGCGGAGATCTCCCTCGACAAACATTTATTGGTACCGGTCTTAGCGACGCAGAAGCGCAAGACATGGTATCCTTCCTCCAGTCCAATATCGACGTCTTCGCTTGGTGTTTCGAAGACATGCCTGGTATCAATCCAGATGACGCTTGTCACCGACTTGCGATCAAAGAAGAGGTGAAGCCTGTCAAGCAAAAGCCACGCACCATCCGCCCAGAGCTGCAAGTTGCTGTTCAAGAAGAAATCACCAAGCTACTCGCCGCAGGCTTCATCCGAGAAGTGGAGTATCCTACTTGGATCTCTAACATTGTGGCTGTTCCGAAGAAGAACGGAAAGGTTAGAGTCTGCATCGACTTTACCAATCTCAACAAAGCTTGTCCCAAGGACCCATTCCCCATGCCAAGGATTGATAGACTCGTCGATGCCACTGCTAGCCACGAGCTATTGTCTTTCATGGATGGGTATTCTGGATATAATCAAATTCCTCTTCACGCCGATGATCAAGAGAAGACATGTTTTGTGACTAGCCGAGGCCTTTATTGCTACAATGTCATGCCATTCGGCCTCAAAAATGCTGGTTCCACCTATCAAAGGCTAGTCACCAAAATGTTCGAAGATCAGATCGGTCGCAATGTCGAAGTCTATGTCGATGATCTCCTCACCAAGAGTTCCGTTCGGAGCAAACATCTATCTGATCTGGCTGAAACCTTCCAAGTCCTTCGAAAGTATCGAATGAAGCTCAATCCAGCCAAGTGCGCTTTCGGAGTTCAATCTGGCAAATTCCTGGGTCATCTTGTGACCAGGAGGGGTATCGAAGCCAATCCCGATCAAATTCGGGCCATCATCGATATGCCTTCACCTACAAATCGAAAAGAAGTTCAACGCCTCACTGGAAGGTTAGCAGCACTCAATCGATTCATTTCAAAATCTTCCGACAAATGCAAGCCCCTCTTCGACAAACTACGAAAGGCGGATACATCCGTCTGGAGTCCAATCTGTGAAGAGGCATTTCAAAGCATCAAGAAATATCTGATGCAAGCTCCCATCCTGACTGCTCCAATGCCAAAAGAAGACTTGTGGCTCTATCTGGCCGTGACCGATCAAGCAATCAGCGCGGTCTTAGTCAGTAGAAGAGAAGGCGTCGAACATCCAGTCTACTACATCAGCCATACTCTCCTTCCAGCTGAGACTCGCTACTTAAAAACTGAGAAGGTCATCTTGGCCTTGCTCACTGCATCGCGTCGTCTTCAACCATACTTCGTCTCCCACCAGATTACTGTCATTTCAGAACACTCACTCAAAGATATCATTGACAAAGCTGGTCGAGCTGGTCGAATGACCAAATAGGTGATCGAAATGAGTGCTCTGGGGATTCAATTTGAATCTCGCACTTCTATCAAAGGTCAAGCAATTGCTGATTTTCTAGCTGACTTTCCAGTTGAAGACCCCATCACTTGGGAAGAGGATGTCGACATGCGCTTGGAAGATGGGATAATCCTCCGATCAATCCTGCAACAAAAATTGATCCAAGTCTTGAAGTTATTGCTGCAACTCCTCCTTGGAAGCTTTATACTGATGGAGCATCAAGTTCGATCGGTTCGGGAACTGCGATAGTCTTAATATCCCCCGAACTTGATCATCTCCAGAAGGCCACTCTCCTTGGATTTAATGCCACCAACAACGAAGCTGAATACGAAGCACTCATTTCCGGACTCGAAATGGCAGAATCCCTGGGGGTAGATCGAATCATCATCTACAGCGACTCCCAGTTGATCATAAGGCAAATCAATGGAGAGTACACAGCTCGTGAAGAAAGAATGCAACTCTACTTAGCCTTAGTACGACGTCTTCAACAACGTTTTACTACAATTGAGTTCGTTCAAATTCCAAGAGCAGAAAACCGAGAAGCAGATGCCTTAGCTAATGCTGCCTCAGTTCTGGGAGACTCGCTTGGAGGAAGGCAAATACAGATCAATTATCAAGAAATGCCCAAGACCATCCCCGATCAACAGATCCTTACTACTACAAAAGGATCTGGGGGTGGAGATCAGCTTGAAGATTGGAGACGACCAATTCTTGACTTCTTCAAACATGGCAAAATGCCAGAAGATCCAAATCAAGCCCGAAGACTCCAAAGGAAGCTTCCCTGCTACACTATTCAAGGAGAAGATCTGTACTTCAAATCTCACAACGAGATGTTGCTCAAGTGCCTTGGTCCCGAGCAAGCACAATCAATCCTAATTGATATCCACTCTGGAGCTTGTGGAAATCATTCGGGAGGAAGATCTCTTGAAGCCAAGACGAAGCTACAAGGGTACTACTGGCCAACAATGGCAAGAGATGCTCAACAAGTCGTTCAAAGATGCGAGCCTTGCCAATGGCACGCTCGAGCTATCCATCTCCCTGTAGACGAACTTAATCAATTATCAAGTCCCTGGCCTTTCCATCAATGGGGGTTAGATTTCTTGGGTCCTTTCCCTCCAACTCCAAGCAGGAAGAAATATCTACTGCTGGCTACTGATTACTTCACCAAATGGGTTGAAGCTGTGCCCCTCTTTCGAGAGACTGACGACGAAGTGATCAAATTCATTCGGCACAACATCTTCTCAAGGTTCGGCACACCTCAAGTTCTTGTTGCTGACAATGGAGCTCAATTTGACTCAGACAAATTCCGAGAGTTCTGTCTGAACAACGGTATCAAGTTATTCTATTCAACTCCAAGATATCCTCAATGTAATGGCCAAGCAGAAGCCTCCAACAGAGCTATTCTTGGTATACTCAAGAAGAAACTCGATGACAAGAAAGGATTATGGGAACAGGTCCTACCTGAAGTTCTTTGGGGATATCGCACAACTCCGAGAAGATCAACAGGGTTCTCACCCTTCCGTCTAACATATGGATCGGAAGCAGTACTCCCAACAGAAAATATATCAAGCACTTTGAAGACTAAAGCTGTTGAAGAAGGAGTCAATGAAGAACTTCGGATCAATGATCTAGACTTCTCCGAAGAATTACGAGATCAAGCATCACTTCGTGTGGCCAAGTACCAACAGAAGATCAAAAGAGCCTACGATGAGAAAGTCTACAAGAGACAATTCCCAGTGGGTAGTTTAGTTCTCAGAGCAGTTTTCTACAACACCAAAGAACACAGCAGTGGAAAGCTTGCTCCCAACTGGGAAGGTCCATATATCATTGAATCAGTGGGAGGCAAAGGTTCTTACAGATTGATCTCGCCAGAAGGTGATAGATTGCCTCGAGCTTGGAATTCTAGACATCTCAAGTTGTTCTATCCGTGATGTAAATTCTGTGATAAATAAAGTGCTCTTTCAAAGTGTTCAAATATGCAAGTGTTCAATTTTTCAATTCAAGTTCTGAAGCAGTTTCAAGTTATTCATATTCAAATTACCAGGTCTTTTAACAAGTTTGGGAGTTAGAGTTGCGACTCAACCCCTTACTAGCAAATGTTAAAAACTGACCACATTCAAGCTACCAAGTCTTTTAACAAGTTTGGGTGTTAGAGTTGCGACTCAACCCCTTACTGGCAAATGTTAAACTGACTTTCAAATTTCGATATTCAATTTCAATCAATTTCTACATCGTTTAACAGGTTTGGGTGCTTGAGTTGCGACTCAACCCCTCACATTCAAGTGTTAAACGAATTCAAGTCCAATTTTCAAAGTTACTATAAGTTCGGGTAATTGAGTTGCGACTCAACCCCTTACATTCAAAAGATTGTATCTATTCTAATGCTATTAAGATCATGATAGTCAAAGGCATTCAAATCAAGAGACATCCAATTTTCAAACACCAAGAAGATCTTCTATTATCAAAATATGCCAGATACAAGAGTGCGCTGTTACATTTCAAAAATTTACAAGTACAACAACGAAGAAGGAGAAAAGTCTCAAGGCTTGGCCACACTCTTCGCATGCGACTTCTCCCCTTCAGATCCAGGACAAGCTTTGCTCGCCACTGATGCCTTAGAGGATCGGACACTGGAAACATGGGTCCTGAGCGCTTCTGCCGCCTTCTCTGCTGTTTCCTTGTAAACCTTGCATTCAGACAGCGCATGCTCCAGTGCCTTCTTGGAAGTCTCCTCTCTGGCATTGAAGACAGCGTGCTGAGTAGCAAGTTGTTGCTTCAGCTCTTGGATCTCGTTGGTGCGACCACAGGACACTTCCTCAACCTTGGAGAGTCGAGTCTTCAAGGATGCGAGCTCGTGACTCTGTGCCTCACAATGATCCTGCAGCCCCTTGATCTCCAGCTTCCCCTTGCGAAGATCCTCAATCTTGGTTTTGAGAGAGGCTTTCTTCGAAGTCAGGAGCTCTCTCAGCTCATCTCTCTCCGCGGTTACAGCCTCCAGTGCAGCAGTCAAGCGAGATATTTCAGCTAAAGCTTCTTTTGCTCCCGCCCTCATGGAGAGCTTGGTTGCGACATTCATAACTGCTGAGTTCTGCAAAAGAACAAAAGAGTTAGAATTATTATAAAGATACAACTCAGATGATTGATCGAGCAGATGCACCTACCAACAGATCAAGTCTCTCGAAAGCTTCATCCAGAGTAGCCCCCGGGAGGTTGATGAGTTTCCTGATCGCGACAGTGGGGCGGTTGATGTCAACGTCACCCAAGCTTCTTATTGTTGGAGTCAATCCAGCAGGTGCACCTACAATCAACAAGAGATCAAAGTGTTAGATTATTTTCGAGCTTCAGAGACAAGACATTCAAAGCAAGTTAGTTCAATTACCTGAGGTTTCGACCCTCGGCTCTTTGCCCTTCCGGCGATCAGAGCCACCCTGAGGGGTCGATTTCTCCTGAGTAGGAGTTGGCGCTGGTTGAGGTTGAGGAGCCCCATCACCCACTCGACTTCCCCTCTCCAAATGAGTAGGGGGGGAAGCATTCCTCGGAGGAGAGACTCTCTCTTCCTCTTGTGATCCGCCAGGCTGGATGAGTCCTGCTACCATGGCTTCCACCTCGTTAAGCAGAGAGCGAGAGGGGGGTGGGGGTTGCTCAACCTCCACACCCCCGCTCGTTGTTGCTCCTTCAATACGAGGAACGTCAGGGGGAATTTGATCGAGGGGCGTGGGGTTGCTTCCAACCCCACCACTCCTCGACAATTTTATTTTTAGGCGCATCGGCCTCTTCAACTCATCAAACTTGTAGGCGGGAACCACTCTTTGGCCATCGCCTTCTGCATCCATAACTCCTTCCATCTGACGGGCCTTAGCCTCGTCAATGGGAACAGGAATTGAATCTTCCCCTGTTGCATCAACAGTGGGGGTGGGAGGAATTTCTTCCTCACCACCCCCATTCTCGCCATCTCCACCAGAGGGAGTGGAAGACAGATCATCCTCGCCATCGGCGTCCTCATCTTCGCCATTGCCACTGTCGTCATGGCTGGCATTCTCAGTCCCTTCGTCTTCTTCGTCACTCACTTTCTTCTTCACTTCTTCTTCCTCTTCGTTTTTCTTCCCTTCATTTTCATCTTTCTTTGGCTTGGTAAGGGTTTTTCGCTTCTTCTTCACGGGGCCTCTTTGGAGCACCAACTTCTCATCCAAGGTAGGCAATCGGCGCCTTGCAGAATAAATCTTCTTCTCGGCCCGAATCTTTCGAATGATCTTACCCGACTGAGGGTCCTCCTCATAGTCCGAGTATAGAACTTCGTTATCTTCGTATCTATCTTTCGATCGATGGAGGAGATTGGCCTTGCCATATCTCACTGGGCAGTTGGAGAACTGCTTCCACGACCTGGTTCCACAGGTCAATTCAAGAAATAAATTGTCTATGGCTCCAGCCCTCTCAGAAGTCCAGGCAAAGATGCCCCCCTCACTGTACATCTTCACTGCCTCGTGCACACTGTCTCGGGGGGTGTCGGGCACTGACATGGGTGTCCATGCACCAGAAACAGAAATTGGCCAATCTGTGTATAACTTGTCAGAAGGGACTGTATCAGTGAGCGGGCGCAGCGGAGACACGCCGGTCAAGTTGTAGAATGGGCTGTCCCTTCTGAAAGCCCATCTGTAGTGGAAGAAAAAATATCCTAACTCGATCCGGGCAACCTCTCCTTCTGGGATACTGGAGTAGCAGGCCTTCAAGTCTTCCTGGAAATCCGATTCCACGCGGCAGAATGCGTAGATGATTCGCCAGGCGTTTCCTGTGACCTGCCCCGGGCAAAGGCCAGAAGTGTTCAGCAATCTTGCCGCAAAGGGTGGCAACGGTAAACGCAGACCGCAGTTCATTTGGCCGATGGTCACAATGGTTCCCATGACCTTTTCGTTACTGGCATAGCTGGTGAAGACGGTCTTCTTGTCGATACCAAAAGCCGTCTGGATGCTAGGGAGTGAAGGCTGCGCCCCCTTCCCTTCTGTGAAATAAGAGAGCAATGTCTGCCACTTCTGTCTTTTCGTATCCGTGAACTCACCGCCTGTATTGTACATATACTCTACCTCCTCTGTCAGAGGCATGAGCGGACCCAGAACAGACTGTACTTTAGGGATGAACTCTGGCCTTGATGGCGCTGAGGCAAACCCTACTCCTTGGTGCCGCTTGCCCAGTTGGCCAAGTTCGGCAAGTGCGGCCTTGCCTTTGCCACGACCCCTCGGAGGAGATGGAACCTCAACAATTTCCTTCCCCTTCCTCTTCGAGGGAACCGTACCGGACTTCTTCGAACTGCCAGAGGAAGCCATTCGACCGATCAAACAAGAACAGATCAGAAATCAAGGGAGCAAGAGTCTGGACTTCGAAAAATTTTGGAAGCGTGAAGCAAAAATGACAGCCAGTGAAACTTTTATCCCAGGGTAAAACAGGTGCGCAAATCGAGAAGACACGTGTCTTCACCATATCAAATCGCGTGTTTTTGTAGGTACACGTGGCATCCATCCATAGCAAGCGCAAAACCAGGCGAACAGTCGCGACCAGGCGAAACGTCGGACCTACCGGTCCACATGAACCAACGGTCCAAGCAAGCCACCGGTCTGGGTAAACCGGACCGCCGGTTCAAAGCAACGTTCAAGCCAACCAAAGATTCAAAACAGGAAAGATCAAGCTCCATCAATGTTCGAAACTCTGCCAAAAGATTGAAGAGCAAAGCAGTGAACCTTCTCTGAAGGGCAGGTTCAAAACTTAAAATTGGACAAATCCAAATTTCTACTGGATCTGGCAAAAAACCAAGGTTTTTTGCCGATCACTCGAACCTTGACCGGATATTTTTTCACCGATCGGACAAACATGTCCGATCGGCGAAAATTATTTGATCGGTCAAATTTCTACTGGATCTGGCAAAAAACCAAGGTTTTTTGCCGATCACTCGAACCTTGACCGGATATTTTTTCACCGATCGGACAAATCGGCGAAAATTATTTGATCGGTCAAATTTCTACTGGATCTGGCAAAAAACCAAGGTTTTTTGCCGATCACTCGAACCTTGACCGGATATTTTTTCACCGATCGGACAAACATGTCCGATCGGCGAAAATTATTTGATCGGTCAAATTTCTACTGGATCTGGCAAAAAACCAAGGTTTTTTGCCGATCACTCGAACCTTGACCGGATATTTTTTCACCGATCGGACAAACATGTCCGATCGGCGAAAATTATTTGATCGGTCAAATTTCTACTGGATCTGGCAAAAAACCAAGGTTTTTTGCCGATCACTCGAACCTTGACCGGATATTTTTTCACCGATCGGACAAACATGTCCGATCGGCGAAAATTATTTGATCGGTCAAATTTCTACTGGATCTGGCAAAAAACCAAGGTTTTTTGTCGATCACTCGAACCTTGACCGGATATTTTTTCACCGATCGGACAAACATGTCCGATCGGCGAAAATTATTTGATCGGTCAAATTTCTACTGGATCTGGCAAAAAACCAAGGTTTTTTGCCGATCACTCGAACCTTGACCGGATATTTTTTCACCGATCGGACAAACATGTCCGATCGGCGAAAATTATTTGATCGGTCAAATTTCTACTGGATCTGGCAAAAAACCAAGGTTTTTTGCCGATCACTCGAACCTTGACCGGATATTTTTTCACCGATCGGACAAACATGTCCGATCGGCGAAAATTATTTGATCGGTCAAATTTCTACTGGATCTGGCAAAAAACCAAGGTTTTTTGCCGATCACTCGAACCTTGACCGGATATTTTTTCACCGATCGGACAAACATGTCCGATCGGCGAAAATTATTTGATCGGTCAAATTTCTACTGGATCTGGCAAAAAACCAAGGTTTTTTGCCGATCACTCGAACCTTGACCGGATATTTTTTCACCGATCGGACAAACATGTCCGATCGGCGAAAATTATTTGATCGGTCAAATTTCTACTGGATCTGGCAAAAAACCAAGGTTTTTTGCCGATCACTCGAACCTTGACCGGATATTTTTTCACCGATCGGACAAATCGGCGAAAATTATTTGATCGGTCAAATTTCTACTGGATCTGGCAAAAAACCAAGGTTTTTTGCCGATCACTCGAACCTTGACCGGATATTTTTTCACCGATCGGACAAACATGTCCGATCGGCGAAAATTATTTGATCGGTCAAATTTCTACTGGATCTGGCAAAAAACCAAGGTTTTTTGCCGATCACTCGAACCTTGACCGGATATTTTTTCACCGATCGGACAAACATGTCCGATCGGCGAAAATTATTTGATCGGTCAAATTTCTACTGGATCTGGCAAAAAACCAAGGTTTTTTGCCGATCACTCGAACCTTGACCGGATATTTTTTCACCGATCGGACAAACATGTCCGATCGGCGAAAATTATTTGATCGGTCAAATTTCTACTGGATCTGGCAAAAAACCAATGTTTTTTGCCGATCACTCGAACCTTGACCGGTTGAATTTTGACCGATCGGTCAAAATTTAACCGATCAGTCAAAATTTGTCCGATCGGACAAATTTTGACCGATCAGTCAAAATCTTTTGATCGGTCAAAATTCTACTAGATCGGTCAAAAAACCGTGTCTTTTGACCGATCACGCGATCCTTGACCGGTTGAATTTTGACCGATCGGTCGAAATTTGACCGATCGGTCAAATTTGACCGATCGGTCAAAATTTGACCGATCAATCAAAATTGACCGGTCAGTCCTTTTTTTTCGCTAACACACGACAAGTTTCTTCGTGTCCCTCTTTCAAACAGGAAGTTGCCGTTCTTTGCACCAAATCCAAGCCAGCCAGAATGCACTCTAGCTAACTTGGAGGGGGTAACTGTGGGTGCAAATTTTGGCATAAGTTTACCTACTACCACGGGACCCACCTGCCCTGCCTGGTGGGCCCACGAGGACTACCACGGGACCCACCGGCCCTGCCTGGTAGGCCCACGAGGACTACCACGGGACCCACCAGCCCTGCCTGGTGGGCCCACGAGGACTACCACGGGACCCACCGGCCCTGCCTGGTGGGCCCACGAGGACTACCACGGGACCCACCGGCCCTGCCTGGTGGGCCCACGAGGACTACCACGGGACCCACCGGCCCTGCCTGGTGGGCCCACGAGGACTACCACGGGACCCACCGGCCCTGCCTGGAGGATCCCCAGATACGGCAGCAGAAACCGCCATTTACCCCGGAATTCCCCACCAGAGAATCCTATAAATAGCAGTGCCTTCGAATGTAAAAGGATCCGAAAATTCTGATTTTCGCTCTGAGATCTGACTTTCAGAACCAGAGCTCTAGGATTTCTAACTTCCGATCTACCATCTCTCTTTGATCTTCTTTTCTCTTTCGAAGAGATCAGGGAGCTTTCAGTGACACTCGGCCTGTCGAGGTCACTTCAACTGAAGTGTTAGTGAATTCGGGTTGCTCCCTATAGCACGGAGACGTAGGCTTCGGCTGAACTCCGAGATCACATCTCGTGTCACAATTTCTCTGATTGCATTTCTCTGTTTGCATATCAAAAGATTTCAACTCCAATTGACAGATCAATCAACAATCTTCAATTCGAACCTTCAATTGACTGGTGCTGCGAGAGTCTTCGGGTCGGCACGAAGATTTTCCCCCACATTAACCACTCTTGGGTTATCCTTCTTCCTAAGAAATCTGCTGCAGTGACCATTCGAGATTTTAGACCGATCTCTCTATCGAACTGTCTCTACAAGATCGTTGCGAAGATACTAGCCAATCGGCTAGCCGACAACATCTCGCTACTGGTCTACCCCTCCCAGACGGCCTTCATTAAGGGGCACCTGATCCTTGATAGTGTAGCGGCAGCCCATGAGACTATCTTCCACCTGCGGGATTCTGGAGAAGAAGGGGTACTGCTGAAGATCGACTTCGAGCGGGCCTTCGATCAGATTCGGTGGGACTTCCTTCTTGAGCTTCCGGCAGCCAAGGGTTTTTCTCCTAAGTGGGTGGCCTGGATCAGAGAGATCTTGGTCTCCTCAAAGTTCTCATGTCTTATCAACGGGGAGCAGGGCCGGGATTTCAAGGTTTATAAAGGCCTGAAGCAAGGGTGCCCCCTATCCCCATATCTTTTTATCTTGGTGGTCGACGCTTTCGATGCTGCGGTCCGCAAGGCGAACTCAGAAGGTTTGGTGGAGGGAGTGGGCGGGCACGGTTGGACGACTTCAAATTTGCATTATGCGGATGATTCGTTACTCTTCGCCAAGGCGTGTCCCTTCCAGATGATTTCGTTGAAGATCCTCCTTTACAGGCTGGAATTGACTTCAGGGTTGAAGATTAACTTCCAGAATAGCAGCCTGTATTACATCGGCTCAAGGGAAGCTGGCAGCTGTTTGGCCAGGCTTCTGAACTGTAGAGAAGGCACCTTGCCGATGAAGTATTTGGGTCTACCTATCAGTGATAAGGCACTCAGGCGGGAGGACTGGGAGCAGCTGATTCTAAAAATCGAAAGGAGATTGGAGGGTTGGAAGGGTAGATTTTTGTCCTCTGGTGGTAGACTAGTTCTGGTGAACTCGGTTCTCTCTTCGATCCCGTCCTACTACCTTTCTTTATATTTTCTGCCATCCTGGGTGATTGACAGGATAGACAAAATCCGACGCTCATTCCTGTGGCATGGTGTGGGTTCATCTACAGGGGGGTACAATCTGATGCATTGGGACCAGGTCTGTCTCCCAAAGAAGTTGGGAGGGTTGGGAGTTCTAGACCTACGCCGGTTTAACATCTCGATGCTGGGGAAATGGCGGTGGCGTTTGCAGCAAGGTTCGGATGGCTCCTAGCGGGAGGTTATTCTGGCTCGCTATTTTAGAAGATTCTCCCCTCTGCACGCACGGAGTAGAGTCTCTGGTAAAATTTCCCATTTTTGGAGAGGTGTCCTAAAGGTCAAGGACCTCTACAGGGATGCGACCTCTCTTTCCTTAGGCGATGGGAGGGACATCAGATTCTGGCGTGACACTTGGCTCGGAGATAGGCCTTTGGAGCATCTCTTCCCCTCTCTTTTCTCTTTGGCCCGTAACAAGGGAGCTTCGGTCCGATCCCAGGCCAGTCGGAGGCTGGGTTCGATCGGATGGAATATTAAGCTTCGGGCTCCGTTTGATCGGGATAGTCGGCGGGAGCTGCAGGATCTATATAAAATTTTGCAGGCGGCCTCCTTCAGAGCCGAGCGGGATGCTGTGCGGTGGAACTGCTCCTCCTCCGGCCTTTTCTCTGTGAGATCTTTTTACGAGCATCTCCTCCCTCGAGTTCAACGCCACAGACCGTCGAAGGCCATTTGGAGGACGAAGGCGCCTTCGAAGGTTCAGATTTTCTCCCTGATGGCCTCTAGGAATAAGATCCTTACTAAGGCAAATTTGTTGCGGCGGCATCATCCCCAAGCTTCGGACGCTCTCTGTACTTTCTGCAACGTGGAGGAGGAAACTTCATCGCATCTGTTGCTTGGGTGCCCTTTGCTCGGCAGCTGTGGGACCATTTCGAAGGCAAGGCCGGTATACTCTCGCACCCGCGGTCTTTGCGAGGTCTTTGGAGCTCTTGGAGGAGGAGGAGAGCCTACTGGGGATCCAAAAACCTTGGGATTTGTTGGTCATGGCGATTGTGTGGGTAATCTGGCTTGAGCGGAATAATCGGATCTTCAATGCTACTTCGGCCGGGCAGGAGAAACTATGGCAGTCAATTACTTCTTTTTTCAGGACTTGGATTATTCCTTGGCGTGACAAGCTAAGGAAGGAGGCCTCTTTGTTTTGTAACAATATTTTGACTTGAGTTTTAATTGATTCCGGTTGGGGTCCGCCAAACCCTCCCTCCCTCAGGAGGGGTTCTCAAAAAAAAAAGAGACACTTTTATCGATAGTTTGTGTTCAATAAAATGTCTCTTGATTTTGCAAGTATCAGTTTTACGTGACATTTGCTTTTGTAAGTGACATTTAGTCAGTTAACGTGAAGTCAAGATTTCAAAAGCGACATTTTTAGTTTGTTTATAACAATCAGCAAATGACTAAATGTGGGCTCAAGGTGCTTCCTTTTAGGCTGGGTCGAGCAGGGCTGCAGGCTAAAGGTGGCAGCGTATAGAACATGTTGTTGAGGACAATTAAGACTCAACTCCTAAATGTGTACAAGAAGTTATGGATTTTTTAAAGTAAAAAACTCAACTCCTAAAAAATATTATTTAAAAAATATAATGGAAATGGGAGTTGATGCTTGCCTCATATAGAGCATGTTGTTGAGGGCAATTAAGACATTTGAACTTTTTGCTTTGTTTTTCCCATGAGATTGTTAATCCGTTTGATGGTTGCCACATCATAGAGCTTCTTGATGGGGCCTATATAACAGGGCTTCCCTATCACTACTCACATAATAAAGGTCGTGGGGTGCCCAGGTTGCCCTTTGAAAACCATGAGTCCGACTTGTATATAGCCGCAACCTTATGAAAACTAGGGCTAACAATGGTTCCGAATCCAGCGCAAAGACCGATCGGGCTCGAGCCACATTGAACGGGTTTGGGCTTATATCCAAAACCTTCTATATGTGCTCGGGCTTATATTTTGGGCCTGAAACTAAAACGGACCGGGCTTATATAATTTCAGCCCGTACCCGGCCCATTTACATAGATAGTGTCTAACTGACCTTCTAGTCTCACCCTAATATATTTTTATTCAATAGGATGACAATGACACATTCGAAGAAATCTTGGAGATTCTTATAATCTTTGCTAGCATGCAACATACTTTGTGAAACAATTGCAAGTATATTTGTAGAACAAGAAAAGATGTGGCAAGTAGGGCTGGCAATTTCGGACCCGACATGAGGTTAGCGGGTCTGGATTAGGGCTAAACTGGGTTTGGGTCATAAACGGGTCGACACGATAGACCCGTTTAATAAATGGGTCGGGTCCGGGTTTAGGGTCTGGACAAGGTAGACCCGGGAAGACCTGTTTAAAATTCAACGGGTCGTGTTGGGTCGGGTGTACCCGCAATCCGATACTGTAATATATAGTATCAGCGGGTCTATCGGGTTAGGTCGGGTCAAGTCGGATTGGGTCAACTGAATAAACCCGTGTGGTAAACGGGTTTATCCGTTTATAAACGGATCGGGTACATGCTTAGGATCTAGACATGATTAGTTAAAACGGGTCGGGTCCGGGTCTAGGGGTTTCGGACACGACCCGAAACTAGACACGACACGAACCCAACCCGACTCGACTCATTGCCACCCCTAGTGGTAAGTCAACAAGCCCGATTGATACGAAGTAACCTTACCAGAGAAATTGGCTATTGGAGATTTTTGAGCCAAGGGCCGGCCCAGACCCGAACCATTGATGTAGGTTTGGCCTTGGGCATTGTCTTTAATGCCCGTTATGCGATAGGCCCGGACTTGGCCTGGAGACAGAAACATGGGCCCAGACCTGGGCTTGATTGAGGCCGGCCCATTGCCATCCCTCTTGAAAACTTTCGTGTTGGGGCTTCTTTGTAGGGATATTTTGAGTTACACCCCCATGTTTAGGTGCTGTTTTAACTCTAGTCCAATAGTTTCAAAAAAATTGTGTTACTCGCCATTCTGTCATTGTCTGGTGGACGTTTGGCGGACTGAGCCGACTTTAATGAGTTGGATCCTTCCAATATTGCCTTTGCTTAGGTGGCTTAATCTAAATACTGTTACGAGCCCGTCACACTTTGGTGCTCGATCGAATGGAAAAAAAAAACAGTTTAAAAACAGGCCGGCACTTACGCATTGGAATCGGCACTCGATCGATTAAGATGTTCCCATAATGAATCCACACGAGAATGAATATTTCCCACCGGTTTACAATCCATTCGATGAAGCCAAAAATGGAAACAAGCAAAGGAGAATGATCAGAAACACAACATACTCCGGCTGACTGCTGTGATGCATACTCCAGCTGACTGCTGTTTGTATTCCTTCACATTATGGTCTCTTTCATATGATGCCTCCAGAATACATTCCAACTGCGTCAGATCTTGCTCCAGTAAACGTTGAAGACGGTTGGGAAATTCCTCGGCCCAGTAAGAGCTTTCCGAGTTGATCCTCGCGACCTTCGCCATCTCGTCAACACAGGTCGTAAACCGCCGCCGTATCCAGAACAGCCGGAGGCTACCGGCGTCAAAGCCGTCCACCAGTTGCTGACAGCTACTGGCTAGATCCAGCAACTCCGGGGGGATATGCATCGCTCCTCCGCTAGCAATGTCTACTGCCACCTGGCAGTCTGACATTAGTATCATCTCCTCGAATCCACACGAAGACAACTCCTCCAGAGCGCTTTTAACTGCTACTAACTCGGCCTCCAGAGCGCTCTCGACGCAGCACGAAAACGAAGATGATGCGACCAGCTTTCCACGTCCATTTGCGATTACCCATGCGGCTCCCCCTTTGTCCGGACGAACAAAGGACCCATCACACCATATGTAGACGGTCTCCATGAAGTCGGCAGTCGGCAGATGAGAGAGCCAGAGACAGAGAGAGAGAGAGAGAGAGAGAGAGAGAGAGAGAGAGAGACTGAAGAGACAGAGAGAGAGAGACTGAAGAGACAGAGAGATGATGGGACTTCCGAGCCGAGTCGTGTATATATAGACTATAGCGGCGGCGGGACTCTCATTCCCGTGTGCCCGTTGGATTGACTGATTCACCTAGTCAACCGGTGGGAGGGAAACTGGCAGGTGTACGGTTCCCCTCCTCGCCCCTTCGTCAATCTCTTAGAAGCTATGGAGAATCCTAGAAGAAACAGCAGCATCAGAGGCTTCGAAGAGAACATCATGGCCATAATTTCAGCCCGTACCCGGCCCATTTACATAGATAGTGTCTAACTGACCTTCTAGTCTCACCCTAATATATTTTTATTCAATAGGATGACAATGATACATTCGAAGAAGTCTTGGAGATTCTTATAATCTTTGCTAGCATGCGACATACTTTGTGAAACAATTGCAAGTATATTTGTAGAACAAGAAAAGATGTGGCAAGCAGGGCTAGCAATTTCGGACCCGATATGAGGTTAGCGGGTCTGGATCAGGGCTAAACTGGGTTTGGGTCGTAAACGGGTTGACACGATAGACCCGTTTAATAAATGGGTCGGGTCCAGGTTTAGGGTCTGGACAAGGTAGACCCGGGAAGACCTGTTTAAAATTCAACGGGACGTGTTGGGTCGGGTGTACCCGCAATCCGATATTGTAATATATAGTATCAGTGGGTCTATCGGGTTAGGTCGGGTCAAGTCGGATTGGGTCGGATCGGGTCAACTGAATAAACCCGTGTGGTAAACGGGTCTACCGTTTATAAACGGATCGGGTACATGTTTAGGATCTAGACATGATTAGTTAAGCGGGTCGGGTCCGGGTCTAGGGGTTTCGGACACGACCCGAAACTAGACACGACACGAACCCAACCCGACTCGACCCATTGCCACCCCTAGTGGTAACTTAACAAGCCCGATTGATACGAAATAACCCTACCGGAGAAATTGGCTATTGGAGATTTTTTAGCCCAGGGCCGGCCCAGACCCGAATCATTGATGTAGGTTTGGCCTTGGGCATTGTCATTAATGCCCGTTATGCGATAGGCCCGGACTTGGACCGGAGACAGAAACATGGGCCCAGACCTGGGCTTGATTGAGGCCGGCCCATTGCCATCCCTCTTGAAAACTTTTGTGTTGGGGCTTCTTTGTAGGGATATTTTGAGTTACACCCCCAAGTTTAGGTGTGTTTTAACTCTAGTCCAATAGTTTCAAAAAAATTGTGTTACTCGCCATTCTGTCATTGAGACGTCTGGTGGACGTTAGGCGGACTGAGCCGACTTTAATGAGTTGGATCCTTCCAATATTGCCTTTGCTTAGGTGGCTTAATCTAAATGCTATGATTTTTTTCTCTAATCTTAAAAGAGACCTTCAAAATCTAACGACTATGATTATTTTCTCTAAAATTGGGACTAGGTTCATCCTCAAAAATTGATTTCATCCTCAAAATTGAGTTTATCCCCAATTAATCTATTGTCGATGCCATCGCGGAGGAGAAAATCGATCTTTAAATGTTTGCTTCTCAGTCTCAAATTTTTTTTCAAAATCGAGTTCATCCCCAATTAATCCATTATTGATGCCATCGTGAAAAATTGATTTGAAAGGTTTACTTCTCATCCCCAATTTATTTTTTTCCTCTAAAATTGAGTTCATCCCCAATTAATTCATGAGAAAAATCGATCTTGAAAGGTTTGCTTCTCATCCCCAATTTGTTTTTTCCCCCAAAATTGAGTTCTTCCCCAATTAATCCATTGTTGATGCCGCCACAGAGGAGAAAAATCGATCTTGAAATTTTTCATTCTTATCCCCAATTCGATTTTCCCCTGAAATTGAGTTTATCCCTAATTAATCTATGAGAAAATCGTTCTTGAAAAGTTTGCTTCTCATTCCCAATTCAATATTTTTCCCAAATTAAATTCTTCCCCAATTAATCCATTGTTGGCATCATCGCGGAGGAGAAAAATCGATCTTAAAAGGTTTGCTTCTCATCCTCGATTAATTTTTTTCCTAATTTAGTTCATCCCCAATTAATCCATGAGAAAAACTAATATTGAAAGGTTTTATTCTCATCCTCAATTTATTTTTTTTCCGATTGAGTTCTTCCGTAATTAATCTATTGCTAATGCTGCTACGGAGGTGGAAAATCGATCTTGAAAGATTTGCTTTTCATCTCCAGTTCGTTTTTCCCCCAAGAATTGAGTTCATCCCCGATTAATCCATGAGAAAAATCGATCTTGAAATGTTTGCTTCTCATCCCTGATTTGTTTTCCCTCCTAAAATTGAGTTCATCCCTAATTAATCGTAGCCGTTTGAGTAAGCTTAATCTGGCCCGTCCGGTATAGATCGATGATCAGGATTACTCCCTTCATAAGTGGGGGTGTAAGTCAAATTAGGCTAAAGGGTATTTTGGATATGTCTAGCCGAAACTTTAACTAACTTAGTAAAGCTGATGACACATCAGCTCGACTATTGACAGCACAGCTAGTTCTAACCCCAAGCATTCATAGCTCCGAAACGGAATATTTTTTTGAAAATATTGGACTAAAATCAAAACGGACCGTAAGCTTGGGGGTGTAACTCAAAATATCCGCTCTTTGTATATATTTATCAAACGTCATAAATTTGGCGGGGGAGCGAGAGAGGGTTTCCCTTGCATCCTCCCCTCCGTCTCTTCCCGCCCAACCCAAATTAGGGTTCCCCTCCTCGCCCCTTCGTCAATCTCTTAGAAGCTATGGAGAACCCTAGAAGAAACAGCAGCATCAGAGGCTTCGAAGAGAACATCATGGCCATAATCGACTCCTCTGGTGTCAAAGAATCACGCGATCTTCACGACGACAGTACTCTCTCAATCTCTCTCCCCAGTCTATATCGACATGGTCACTCTATTCATCGCCTCTCTCTCTCTCTCTCTCTCTCTCTCTCTCTCTCTCTCTCTCTCTCTCTCTCTCTCTCTCTCTCTCTCTCTCTCTCTCTCTCGTGCAGGACTCTGTTTCCTGGAAGCCGTCCGTGCTGCCTGTCTTGTTCCGGAGCCCCCTTCCGCTCCCTCCTGGTACCATCTCCTTCCCGCCCCTTTTCTTTTAAACTTAATTACCCTTAATTCTCAAGGGCAAATTTTTTTTTTGAGAAATGATTAGAATTTTCTTATGCCAAGGAAAATATACGCCGCAGCCTTCCGGATTCTCAGGGACAGCAAAACACTGGAACTGGCCATGGCGAGTTACCAGCTCCTAACCGACCTAGACAAGGTGTTCACCATCTCTTAGCTACCCACATTCGACTTCATCACTGCTGAGACCGGGTTTGGAATCTATAACCTATTACCTTATGCAGCGTTACCCTAGAGTCTATCCGGCGGATTCAGATAAATCCGGGTCTTCCTCTGCTGGGGTTCGTGGGGTTGTCGCGGTTAAAGAGGTAGCTGGATTCGTTCTTTTTAATCTTTGGGATGTTCTTCTTCTTCTTCATGGTTAGTGTTATTCGCGATCCTAATCTTGCATGGTTCCGTTCCTTCTTGCCTGTGCAGGCGTGGTCACCGTTTTTAGTTGGCTCAGAAACTTCCCATGGTGGCGGGGAGGGAAATTCAGATGACCTAATTGATTCCACGGTGAGCCGTGTTCCTCTTTGTATTTACATGCTTGTATGTGCTGCAATCCTTCTTCATGTTGGAGCATTGAGAAAGAAGAATGTGTGAAGATCGGTTTCTTTTTAATGACCTACACAATTATGTAATTAATGTTGGTTGCCATCCTTTTTATCACCAGATTGGCCCCTGACCTTGTTTGGATCTAGGATTTAGCCTGCTCCATTTTAGAGATTGGAGTGTCTCACTGCTATACCAGCCAATGTTTACTAGGTTAATCATTACCATCTCTTGTCCCATCACTAGAAAAGTGGATAGTTTTGGCCAACGATCTTCTGTCATTAACTAAATGACCATAGATTAGGCATATTGGACATTTGGACAAGGTCCGATGTATTGATACCAATCCACATAGACATTAGACATTTGTAATCACTGCAAATAGTAATAACTAATAAGTGTCTTAAATCTACTCCGAGGTTTCAATGTTGTGTCTAGGGTTGTGCAAAATCCAAACCAAACCGCCCTAGCCAAACCAATCTGATCGATTTTGATCGGTTTTGACACACTCAATGGATCAGATTGGATTGAGTTTTTTTCAAAAACCGACATGATTGGTTCGGTATTTAAAACTAAAATAAACTGAACCGAACCAACATACAAAAAAAAACACACACTAGTAATGCTCATGCCTGTCGACACGTTATAGGCCTCCTTCAACGTCAACACACACTCCTTCGTCGTCAACACACCTTCGACGACAACACCTGCCTCCGACGTCCCCGTCCCGACGGACCGACGACCACGACACCACCACCACCCGACCACTGGCGGGATCGTCGTCGCTACCTAAGGGGTCACCTTTGGCGGCAAAACACAATCAATCCCTTTTAGTGTCACCACACATCTTCGGCGGCAACACTGAGCTTCAGTGACCCCGACATGACCACCACTGGCCATTGTCGGGACTGTTGTCACCATTGCTGTTGTTGTCGAGGTGAAAGAATGGGGTGGGGGGTGAAATGAGAGCCAAAGAGGATTTATATAACATGGCCAATCGTAATTTCTCACAATTTGTAAACATTTTATCAAAGATCCTTTTTAAATACACCCACTCTTTCTCATTACACTCCCTTCCTTTTATATATAAGTTAGAGAGCGAAATGAGAGGGGGGTATATTTAAAAGGGATCACTTTGCCCTTGAGGAAAAATGTGAAAAAGTTGTGAATAATCATTATTTTTTACAAAGAACCTCTCAAATTTTTTTTTTAATATTTTTTTGTAGAAAAAACCCAGATCAAATGTTTCTTTCTTCCCCTCCCTAGGTGTATCACATTCACCGTAACCCTCAGGATAAATCCTAGTCACCACTTATCCCCCAAGGATAAATCGGACAATTGGATATAGCTCACAAAATGTCTATCGCCCTCCCTTATTTTATATCTCCCAAATTGTCTAATTCATTATAATCTTAATGATCAAATTACCATTCCATACGGAGAAATTAATCAATTGTAGCAAAAGAAGCTCAGTAACTTGGTGTTCGTGCAGTATAACTAGACGTTGTGTGAGCATTTCGTTGTGCCAACATTTCATTGAGAGGCCGACGAAGCTATGATTCTAGAATCCCATCCAACTCGACGAGAAAGAGGAAGATTAACCATTGCTCATTGGTCTAGATGAGCCAGTCTACCATGACTAGAGCTTGACTTTAGTGTGAATTGAGTAGGTGGCATATGGTAAGGAAGGAAAATGTTCAAGATAGTGCAGAAGACGTTCAAAGGGTAGCAACAGTGGCGATGGTCCCTGTTCCTACGCTTGATCTTGTAAGGTCAAGAGGAATTGATTGTAATCGTATAAACGTCCCCCAATGGATTATATATAAGTGTATGCATAATAAGAGTTACTTGTTTAGTCTTGTATACATGTATTTTTCTTTAGATCTCTATTTTAAACAAAGTACACCTTTATTTCATTACTTGTACTTGAATCTATTATATTTTTTATGTTCTTAATTATTTTCCATCAAATAATTATTTATTTACAATAAAATTATTATATATTAGAATGTTAGCCTTTAAAAAGAGCTCAATCTCATAAGAAGAGCATGGCAAAGATGAGGAAGTTGAGGTGTATGTGCGGAAAAACTAGGACGTTAGAGTGAGGAATGAGTGTTTTAGAGAACGTGTGGAGTGACACCAATTGAGGACAAGATAATGGAGAAAAGATTAAGATGGTGTGGGCATGTGCAACATAGAGCATAGGCGGCCTCTATATGGAGAGGGTCTCAGACTACTGTGGAACGTCCAAGGAGGAGGGGAAGACCTAGAATAACATTGAGGGAAGTTGTTAGAAAAGATATGGAAAAACTTTCATTGACAACCGATATAACCCTAAATAGAAATGAATGAAAAAGAAGAATTCATAAAGTAGACCCCAAATAGATGGGACGTGGCTTGATGGTTATGGTTTTCTTTTGTACACATGAGGCTTAAGATTAATGGTGTTTTTGTTTCAATATATGAGACTTTAAACTTTTTCCCCTTCTGATTTTTCAATTCAAGTGGAAAAATAGTTAAAATCACACATGTGACTGCATATGCGATTGGGACCTCTAACTCCACAGACCAGATGTGCGGTTTTGATAGCAATCTTAGGTAGTATCTAAGAAACTCATTTCCATTCTCATCTTTAAATTCAATTTAATTTATTTTGATTATACTAGGACTTGCAATTGCATGCTCATTAGTTCAGGTGTCGGATTATTTGATATGCTCATTTTCTGTGATATTTTGACTATGAGCCTCCTTTGATTAATATGTTTCCTTTTTTTCCCAGAAAATTTTAATTCTAATAGAAGGCATTTCTCAATCTGTCACTAAAATGGAAGCTCAGTTGGTAATCAAGGCAAGTATGAACTAATAATCATTATCCATCTTAGTCATGAACTTAACTGAATTTACTGTGATGTTTTTTTACCCATACACAAATGATTCTTTTATTTATAGTGATGAAAACTGAAAAGGCTTATACTGCTAAAGTGGTTTATCTGTCATTCGCTTTATAGCTTGTTCAGAGCCTCAATTAACTTACCTTTGCACTTGTTCTAGGTTCGTCAGACTTCATTTGTTCTGGGTTTGTCATGCTTCATTTGAAGGGTTTCTCTATTGGTACTTTTTCATCTGAATATCTGGGACTTCCCTTTCATTACAAGAAGGTGAAGTGTTCTTTGTATCAAATCCTAGTGGAGTTTTTGCAAGCTGTTGGACCACCAAGGGTTTATCTTTCTGCATGTGGATTATAGTTAATTAAATATGTTCTCTCATCCCTGCCCCCTCTCCCTACTTTTTCCTCTCCCTAAACAAGTGAACACATCTTGGAAAAGGCTGTTTCAGAATTTTCTGTGAACTGATAGGTTGTTAAGAGTGGTCATACCCAGTTGGTTGGAGAGTTGTCTTTACACAGAATATTGAAGGGAAGGTGATACTAGTAGAATACAGGATTTGGATGAAGTTTTTGGATTAGATATAGCTCAGGTTTGTTATATCAGATTAATCACAATCTAGTTACAATGGACGAAATGTAATTATCCCAAAGAAGTAGTTTTTGGAGCAACCCAACGGGCAATTTCTGATTCATTTATATGGAGATATTTCCTCCCATCAAGAAACCTTGCTGCAAAATTGATTTTTTGTATAGTGGAAGGATGATTCAGACAATTCAGTCTCCTTGTGGTATGCTCCCGGTTAGCAGAGGGTTCAATAGCTGCTTTATCTAGGTTTTCTCAGCAGTTAAATTAGGTCAGAGTTTGTTATATCATTGCAAATGTTGGATGGAATTTGTCACCTCCTTCTAACAGCTTTCAAGCACATACTTTGTAATTGATAAGAAGAGCTCAGGTTCCTGAGATACATAGGAAGGTCAGATTTTGGGAGAACATTGGTGCTTTCCCTCAATTAAAGGTGCATGGAAAGAGATAAGTCATAGATACGTGGAGTTTAACTAGACAAAATCAATTGACAAAATCAATCTAAAGTCGCTATTTGTAAGCACTATTTTTTTTTCTTGAAAGCAATTCACAAGACTATTGACAGTTCGACATGATACCTTGAAAAAGAGAGGTGGCCAGTTATTTTCTCAGTGCTGTCTATTAGAGCTGAAGTGTATTTTGATCACCTAGTTTTAACTGTCAATATTCAAGACGGGTTTGATGTTTTGCTAAACAAAATTGGGACGGAGTAAAGGACTTGATATTAATCTTTCGTAGATGCAGAAGATCTTGTGAAGTTTTTTTTGCCATAGACTATTTTTTCTTCTTTAGTTGCCATCATGTGCTTTTATGACTGTTATCTATATAACATCGCACAACGGTATTGTGCTGACTAGGACAAAAAAATCCCTCTTAGGTGTCCGATTTTATGTACATATCACAGCCGTTTGTTGACCCATATATGCTGGTTACCTAATAAATGGCCCCAAATCCTCAATCGTAGCTACCCAAAATTAAGTAGGTAATAAATGCCGAAATCCCCTTCTCCACCCAATTCGGTTCTTCCGATTTCGAGCTGAGCCTCCCCTCTCTCCTGTGTGTGAATACAACTCTCTCATAAATCCTATTAAAAACCTACTATAAAGTTATTAAAAACTTACTATAAAGATGATAAATACCTATTCAATGACATTTAATGGCCATTTGATGTTAATTAGTACTTTTTTTGGAAGGTTAATTAGTGCTCTCTCTCTCTCTCTAACAAGTGAATCACACCCCGAAGGCAGCCGTCCGAGTGCCGACAGGCTCGGGCATTTACTAGTATGTCATATCTTAGAAAAACATATCTAGAGAATTTTAACAAGAGTTTAGTCCTTAGGTGGTAAGAATGAGAAAGACATCTCTGTTGTTAGTATTCAGAGTCCAGATGCATCAAATAATGGAGATTAGTGTAGGAGGTTGGACAACAGAGAAATATGGATTGGTGACATGGAATTGTGTTCAAATCATTAAATTTTGTTGGTTTTTTTTTTCTTTTTAATTTTGATGCATATTACAATTTAGAGTTTTTTACAAATCGACCCCTGTAATCTTCTTTATTTACATATAATCCCCTATAAATTAATATTTACATATAAACCCCTTAAAATATCCAATATTTACATATTGACCCCTATAGTTAGTTGGCATCCAAAATGATAGAATATTTCTAAAATATTCCTTCATTCGACTGTTATTTTATTAATTTAACGAGGAAAAAACCAATTTACCCATGGTTTTAATTACTTAAAATCAAGGTTGTCATATCGTGTATCGTATCGTGTATCGTTTTCCCTATTTTGTGTATCGTGTATCGTATCGTATCGTGTATCGTAAGATACGGTTAAATTTATATTATTATTATTATATATATATATAAAATAAATATAGAAAGTACATACTAGAATATTAAATATGAAAAGTCAAGTAGAAGAGTAAGACATTCCCTATAATTTCACATCAAACATAATATTGGCATATACAAAAAATATGATATATATATTTCTATAAAAAAGAAATCATATATAAGTATTATCTATGATCTATCAATATATTGTTCTCAAAATATTCGAATGGTCAATGAAGACAAAACAAAAACTCAAAAAGTAGGAAGGTCTTATTTTGCAATCTCCACCGCATCTACATCATCAATTTGATCATCACCAATAGATAATTTATCACCACTTGCTTCTTTATCTTCCTCTAATGTCTTTTGCACCTCTTATTCATATTCATTCTCATCCTCATTGTCTTATTGAAAGTCATCCACTTCTTTCCTTTAGCCTTCCTTTATGAACATAGATCCATTAGCCCTCTACTAAGAAGTACCATATATATATATTTATATATATGTAGAAATGGAATCCTATAACTATTGAAATTAGCGAAGTTGTAGATATTTGGTGCTCCAAGTTTTAGAAAATTTTTAAAAACAAATGGCATTGGGCTCCAACAACTCTAGAGAAAGATTTGTAAAACACCTATAAACTTCTAAAAAATAATTAGTATCACTTCACTCTAGGTTAGAAAATATTCTTAAGTATTTTTTAACTCTAAGAGACCTATATAGTCCTTTGGGAAATTAAGAGGAAAAAAATCATTTTAAAAGTTTCAAAAAAAAAAAAACAAACAAAAAAACATGTTTTCACCGTATCGGACCGTATCGTGTATCGTATCGTAGCGTATCGTATCGTGTATCGTACGATATAGGAGAAAAACGATACGTAAACACGATACGTATCGTTTTTCTCCTGTATCGTATCGTATCGTACGATACGTATCGTGTATCGTACGATACTAACAACAGAGCTTAAAATGACATATCTTTATTGAACATGGACTTAATCCAAAACAAACACGGACATAACCCAAATCTAACTTGGACCTAATCCAAAGAATTCTCACATTGGAGGGGTATTTACAAAGTTTAGATAAAATATCAAGGATAAAATCGATAATATTCTCTCGTTTTGGATGTCAGCTAATTGCATGGGTCAATATGTAATATTTGAATGAATTGAGGGGTTTATATGTAAATATCACTTTATAGGGGTTTATATGTAAATAGAGAATATTGTAGGGGTTGATTTGTAAAAAACCCTAAAAATTTATTGACTGAGATGTAAGTAGAAATTTCAGGACTTTATAGTAATTTATTGCTATCCACAAAGTTTGTGATCTATTGAAGTGTATTTTCACCAAAGTTGCAATAGTGGTTGCTATGGTACAACACAGGCATTACGGAAGTTCGATTAATACAGTAGGAACACAAATCTTGAAAACTTGATACCAAAATTTATATGGGACAGTCAAAATGACGAAACTAGGACAATTTCTAACTGGGTAGTTGATTCAGGTGAACGAAATTCATGAAGTTTGATTCCAACATTGAAGTTGGACAATCCAACAAGTGCAGATCAAAAGTGTCTTTTAAGCTACACGCAAAATGATTGCACTAAGAATTTTTTTTGGGGCAAATTACAAAAACCTCCCCTAAACTATACACCGCATTTCATATTGGTCCCTCAACTCTTTTTTCGAACAATTTGATCCTTGAACTATGCTCCATCTGCATTTAGCCCCTTCCTTTAACTTTTTATCTCGAAAATACCCTTGTCAATTTCCAATAAGACTCAAAATTCTTTTTGAATATGCTTACTAGGACAAGGGTATTTTCGGAATAAAAGTTGTCAGAGGGGGCTAAATGTATACGGAGCATAGTTCAGGGATCAAATTGTTCAAAAAAAAAGTTGAGGGATTAATATGAAATGAGGGGTATAGTTTAGGGGAGGTTTTTGTAATTTGCCCTTTTTTTAAATATTGAAGGATAAGACAAGAATTAGGATAGACAAAGAGGATGATAACTACAGGGCCAAACCTCTCGTGAACAAGAACAACGAGGAACACCAAGTTCCTAATTAGGCTTCAATGAATTTGCACTACCAAGAAAGTTTAATAAAGTTTTCACCAACAAATTAACTATCAAAGTGAACTTGTATTATATTCCACCCACTCTTTAAAGCTAGTCCTCTAGTTCCTGAAAAAGGTTTATGCAAGTGTTTCTTCATGATAGCACTTGAAGTAAAATTTTTGGTGGTTAATCTATTCTAAACCTAAAAAAGTTCACTAAACCCTTGTTCTTAAATGTCCGTGACTCGAACAAGCTAAATATTGAGAACTGCATTTTAACATCTTTATTTTGCCTCAACTTGAAGCACCTCTAAAGCTACTTGGTATAATGATCATGAATCCTTATCCAAGCTTTGATATATACTTTTTCATTCCCAAATTTTTGATTAAAAAAGTCTGTTAGATGGAATAGGTTCAAAGCTTTAGTATCACTCTCAATTTCCTATGGTGTGATGCCCTTTCACTTACGTTGTTTGTGAAATGTTTGCCATGTGCCTTGCTTATCTTGCGTCGCTCACAGTCTCACACTTAGGACCTTGCAAGGGGGAATTAGTGGTGTAATTAGGGCTGCAACTCGGGTTGGGTTAGGTCAGGTTGAGGTCAACCCTAATCCAACCCTAAGTTACAAAATGTCAACCGTAACCCAATCCAAACCAACCTCTGGTTGAGAAAACCCAATCCTCACCCTAACCCAACCCGAAGAGCCCAATACTAACCCAATACAAACCCAACCCGAAGAACCCAACCCTAACCCAACCTCTGGCTTCGGTTGGGTCCCGAAAACGACATTATGTATTGATATAACACATATTTATTGTAAAAGAGATGAGCATTAGGCCCTCAACCTTGTGTCATAACTAATTTTCTATAGTTGTCCAATTAAATTGCTTCAATTAGATGGTCGTTATGCTATACTGACCGAATAGGGATGGAAGCTAGCCATTATGTCTCCTTCCTCTTCGCATAAAATCGGACGAGCAATGATGTCAAGTGGCTGCGAGCACTAGTGAAATCTGCCTAACCCAACCCAACCCAACCCGACCCCGTGTTGTATTCCTCAACCGTAACGCAACCCATAGATAAAAAAACCCAACCCAACCCTATTAAAACTTGAGTTGGGTCACGTCGGGTTTGGATTAGCACAACCCAAGTTGCACCCCTAGGTGTAATTGTGTTTCCTTCTTTAGTGCGAATCTAACTTTCATTGAAGTATCTTAAACAATAAAACCAAAATAAAAGACATTGTCGGGGGAAAATGTTTATCTCCTCCGTCGATTCCCATTGGTCGAAGTACTTCTCTGGAGGGAGGCTGCTGTGGTAGCTTCGGCCTTCTTCTCCGTCAATGGGAAGGTGGAGCTGGCTGTGACGAGCCAAGACAAAAAAAGGGTTACAGATGATCGACTTCCTATGGAGCAACGACCCTCTGATGCCTAAGTTAGACTCACAACAGCGTTGTAAGGCGAGCTATTAGGGTAGTGTAGGACTCACATGATTCAAACCCCATCTATTGAGCCCTCAGTGGGTTTTTATGGGAGCTTTGAGGCTGGAGGCGTCGACACGTGTCCAACAACGTGGCAGCCAGGTGGTGGTGCGTAACTGGCACATAAGACCACCTCCCGGGCTAGCATGCTGTAGGGCATGAGCAGCGTTGTGCTGCGGTGGCACCAGACTGCCTAGAGAATCTCCACGTGTCATCCTGGTGTGGTGCAGAGACGTTTGGTGGGCGTAGAGGATCTTCACATGTTGCAACTTGATTGACGCAGGTCGGTGCCATCGCCCAGAGTCTGATTGAGGAAGTGGAGCACGTCACTCTTTTTCTTCACGTGTTATGTTCTCGTTAGGGTCAACAGCCTGGTCATGCCAGTTCTGTGGTTATGTCTCCTAGGGATGACAGCATAGCAGTTTTCACCAAAATTGAAACCACACCACAATCGTAAAATTGCATACCAAAACCGCACCACAACGATTTACCCTTTTTTAAAACCAATATCGCATCACATAGTATTTTGCAAAACCGCTACCACACCATTTAGATGGTATGATGCAATACAGTGCGGTGTAATGTGGTGCGGTGCAATGAAATTTGGTTTATTCTACTTATTATCACAACAACCATTGATCAAATGGACATGACTCCATCTATATGCCTAAATCAAAATCTCTGTGCCTAACTGCCTATATCAAAATTTAATAGATGCAAGTACAATATTCAATCAATGCATTGAAACTCATGGGAAACACATTCAAAATATTAAACCATGCTATGAAGTATTCAAACCAAAAGGATATTGTATAATCACCGACATCTGATAGAAAATAAGATAGATGGAAACAAAATAAAAATTATAAAATATGCACCATATAACATTGTCCACAACATTAAAATGTGAGCCATTAATTCTTTATAGATAGGGATAGCAATGGATGGAAACAAAACCAAATCACTTTTGGTGTTTTTCTTAAGAAACAGTTGGTGGACTGGGGTTAGGGTATACTATATATTAAAAAACCACTATACATAAACGAGTACGATTTTGTTCCAACCTCCTAAAGAGGTTGGATGTTCCCGGCCCTCTCTCATTGGTCCATATCGAGGGCTTTTGGTCATTTCGTACTGCTTATCACGGTGAAATGACCAAAAGCCCTCGATATGGACCAATGAGAGAGGGCCGGGAACATCCAACCTCTTTAGGAGGTTGGAACAAAATCGTACTCTACATAAACCGTGGTTTGGTGCACCACGGTGTTGCGTGTGAGAACCAACACCGCACCAAAACTGTACTTTTTTTTTCTTGAATCCAAAACCGCACCAAAACCATTTTGATGAACACGAAAACCGCACCATGGGGTATGGTACACTGCGGTTTTGTTGTTTAAATCGCACTAATACCATCCCTAGCGTTGCCTGGTGCCTTCCCCGCTGCCTGATACTTGACCTGTGCTTGGCGACAAAAAGTCCTCTTGTTCGTTTTCAGCCCCATTCCTTTTTAGGAAGTCGCTAAGTATTGTGGGAGTTCGTTAGGACGCTGGCGGGCTGGTCCTTTGAGGCCGCTCTTGGTCGAGCTCGCCCTAGGCCTCGCATTGCAAACAACTGGGATTTCTTAGTGAGGTCCCTACCGCTTGAGTGAGCTTCCGACGGTTTCCACTACCAAGTCGCTAGAGGATGTATCCCATATTGTCGCCTCCGGATGCGATCCCGGGCCTCTGGGTGAGCTCCTTGCTAGCATCACCACTAGGCTGCCCATAGGATGGAACTATGTGGTCGCCATGGGGTGGGCTCGCCATGCGTGCCTTGAGATGGGCTCCCTGAAGATGTCATCATGGTCAAGCTTCTTCGAGCAACCTCCTTGATAACATCATGATGACATCATCATAGGCGTGCTGCTCCTTTTGAGCGAGCTTGGCCCTCTGGGCAACCTCCTTGATGAGTCATAATGGCGCCATCATAGGCGGACTTGCCCCTTCGAACGACCTCACTGATGACGTCATGATGACATCACAAGCGGGCTTCTCCCTTCGGGCGAGCTTGTCCCTCTGGGCGACCTCCTTGATGACGTCACCAGGGGCGAGTTGGGCTCTCTGGCGATCTCCCATGATGACATCATCAGGCGCGAACTGAGCCTTTCGCTGAGCTCTCTGCTAACGTCACTACTAAGCTGCTGAAGGGCTAACACTGCGTGGTCATGGGACGAGCTCGTTGTTTATTTGGGCAAGCTCCCTCCCCCTCTGGGCAAGCTCCCTGATCGACTAGGTCGTGAGTTTTCATCACCGTTCCACGCGGGCTGCCTCTAGGTGGCCACGTGGACGACAACAGACAGGTGACATTTTGGGCACCAACAGAAATTATGCACAATGAATTTTCAAAAACCAAATTTTGGCATTAACTAGTTTTAGAAATGTGTTGTTATGCTTTTAAACCCAGTTTAAGCACTAGTATGATGTAATGATTGCCTCATTTCTAGTATTTAACTTGGTTATAGTTTTTAAATAATGCCGTCGAGGATGGATAGAAAGCGTTTGATGTGAAAAAGGTGCGTAAGTGACAGGGCATGTCATTGAAAAACTTGAAAAATTACTTATGGTTAAATAAACATTCATTCATTGTCCCTAAACCCTTTTTGCTAATTTCCTACGTCATCTTTGACTTGCAATCACTGCTCCTCGTTTCTGCTTGTTTATAAACCTTGTTTACGCATGTATTTGCTTCTTGCATACATCAACCTTGCATCTTCTGCTGGAGTTCTGTAAATTACTGTTTTGTGGCAAACCCTTGTAAACTAAGTGATCATTCAAAAAATGGTCTGTAGAGACAGAAGCATGTTTATAAAATGTGATGAAATAATAGGGGGATTAGCAGGAGTTCACTTAATGTCTTGTTGCATTTTCTAGCCTGTAGAGGACATGCTGTTGTTCCGGTATCTTGTCAACGCTATTGAGGCTGATTTCTTTCGATGTAAAACTTTATATAGAGGTAAAAGACATGTTATCCAGCATGTGTATCTCTTCTCTCCTTTTATCTCCAATATTTGCTTTATTCTCTTGCATTAATTTGTTTGTGCTTTTGTTTCAGAAACGTTGAGCTGGGTCCGTTTCAGTGAATGCATACTAAATATGCTTCTGGTAAATTCTTCCTCTCCGGAAAGTTTAGAAAATGATGCACCTTTCATATCTTGGCTAATTCTATCCGTTGCAGATGAATCATGGATATCATGTCATATCATGTGAATTTCATATTTTAATCTTGTAATCCTTGTATTATGCTCTTATGACAAAAGAGAAGTGAAATGTATTTTAAAATTTTAATTTGGGACTTACAGGGATCACGGAAACTAAACTTCAAAAATCTAGTCAAGAGTTGCATGTCAATTATGTATAAGTGTTGTCATCATCATACTGGTCTCCAAGATCTGAAACATGGATTAAATACTTCTGCTAAAATAGCTCAAGATAGTGATGATGCTTTGGCAATTGCAATTACGGAGTTAGAAAAAGGAACATGTATTGCTGTGCAAAAACTTTTGACACTGGTAAGTATTGTGGACTTCAGTGGGATATTAGTGGAGCAATTGTTCAAAGAGTAAGCCTTTTGGTTCTTACTAGATTATGGAGCTTGATGTGATAAGAAAAGAAGCAGATCATCCCGGTTTAACTTCTAGAGGCTCGAGGTAGCATATTTATTTTTTTCTTAATCTTTGGAAAATGATTCTTTCTTAAAAATTTAGGATTTCATTATTTCAACTTGTTTTCTTGGTCTCTTTTACAGGACCCCTATTTTGGACATCATTCTTGATGAGCTAACCTACAACAAAGATCATATATCCCCATTTTTGATGGTAATTGCAGGATGTCTGTAATTTCCCTTTTGTATCTTGCCACCTTTCAATTTTCCTCGGTCTCTTTATATTTGCTATTATTGATAGCAGCTTGCTGCTAACTTAGTCATGTAGTATGTAAATTATATTTTTGGCTTGAGGATTCATGATAATGAATATGCTTCTTATTTTGAATTCACTTTGTACAGTTCTTTACACCGAAATGACTGTCCATGATTATCCCTTCTCATTTGACTTCTTATGGTTTTACATTTTCTTCAGATTAACTTTCCAGTTTCCTCTACTTATTTGGGGTATGGAAATAAAGTTGATGCCACCCATTTGTATTTGATGTTTTAATTAACTAACACTTGTTATGAATCTTATCCACCCTCAGTTTATGATTGGATAATCATGTACCAAGTACGAATGAGGCTGTTATATATTTAATGTGTTCCTTGCAGAATTTTCATGATTTCAAGTTTCTCTCAAGGTATTGGGGTGTGTGTGTCTATAGATATACATATATAGGGGAGGGATACTCTTACTTATGGAATCTTACTGATGCAATTACACCGTCTTTTACTTATCCTAGAGGTTTCAGAATTTGATGAAACTTGGTGGGGATGCTATCTATGACAAGTTGATCATCCTCACCAAAAATCATCAAATTCTATAACCTCTAAGTGCATCAAATATGCTATTCAAATTAACGGTTAAAATGAACGATCGATAAAGGTTCTGACATTTGACGCCCCTAGAGGTTTTAGAATTTGATGATTTTTGGTGAGGATGATAAACTTGCCATAGATAACATCCCCACCAAGTTTCATCAAATTCTGAAACCTCTAGGGTAGGTAAAAGGTGGCGTGTAATTGCATAAGTAACAATTCCATAAGTAAGAGTATCCCTGCCCTACAAACACACACACACACACACACACACACACACACACACACACATATATATATATATATATATATATATATATATATATATATATATATATATATATATATATATATATATATATATATATATATATATAGAGAGAGAGAGAGAGAGAGAGAGAGAGAGAGAGAGAGAGTTGTGATACTGTGCGACCGCTTAATGTGAGGCTTAACATGCGGCACCCCCTTCTGGGGTTTTTTTTTGAATTTTTTTTTGGAGATTGATCACCTCCCCTTGGATAGCACACACAAAAAATTTCAGCTCATTCAAAGACCTATAGGCCATTCAAATGTGTTCATCAAAATGATGGTAAAAATGAACGACCGATAAAAGTCGAGCACATTTGAACGGCCTATAGGTCTTGGATTGAGCTGAAATTTTTTATGTGTGCTATCAAGGGGTAGGTGATCAACCCAACATGATTAGAAACCACCGGGGGCTGTAAAGAAACCACAGGAGTGAACGACACCCTCCGGCAGGTCCTCAACCCCTCCAATCTCCTCCTTTCTCTCTAGTCGCTTTGGCTGCTGGAAAGGAAGCAGGAGATTGGAGGGGTCGTGGGACATGCTGGAGGGTGCGGTTAACGTCGGGGAGTCTGCCGGAGGGTGCGATTCAAGGTTGGGGAGCCTGTCGGAGGGGGAAGAAGGGAGGTTGGGGGCGGCTGTCGTCCGTCGTGAGTGCGATTCACCTGGTTGGGGCTGGGTGCGATTCACCGGTCGGGGCTGGATAGAGGATTATTGGGAGGACCACCGGCACACTGTCGGGAGGTGTGATTCACCAGAGAAGAAAATAAAACAGCCGAAATGATTCGTTGTAAAGAAAAAAGTTTCACATGAGACAAACGAAAATCGCTATTACTGTAATAGCTACAGTAATTGCTAGTTTCATTTGTCTCATATGAAACTTTAACTTTACACCTCAATGAACAATACTTCGAAAAAAGGTGAGTTATAGCCGTTCAATTGGACTTGGGTGTTGTCTGATTGGTGCAAATTTGGGATGGGTGAGATACACATGTCGAGTAGCCTGCCATCCGGACAGGCACGATGTTCAAATCGAACGGTTTTCTACTAGTCGCGCGTGAAGCCGCTATGGGACAACCCGCAGGTGAGCAAACTATATATATATATATATATATATATATATATATATATATATATATATATATATATATATATATATATATATATATATATATATATATATATATATATATATATATATATATATATATATATATATATATATATATATATATATAGTAGTGATAGGATGCGGCGTGCTGAATAAGTACGGTGTGAGCCGAGCACCGTCTGATCGGAATTGATCCAACGAATGTGATTCACCTTGACAACACAATATCGCTGTTACTGTAGCAACTACAGTAACAGCGAATTCAGTTGTCCGGATGAATCTCATCCGTTCGATTCTCATCGATTGGATCGATGAGAATTGAACGGACCAAAGAGAATTCGCTGTTACTGTAGCTGCTACAGTAACAACGAAATTTTTTTGGATCGTTTAATTCCCATCAATCCAACGGATGGGATTCACTCGGACATAACCTTTGTTGTTACTGTAGCCGCTACAGTAACAACGATTTTGTGATGTCCGGGTGAATCCCATCGGTAGGATCCATTTCGATCGGACGGGCCGGCTCTCACCGCACCTTTTACTCCATCGCACACCGCACTATATCAGCGGATCAGACGGCCCGGGCTCACACCGCACTTATTCAGCACACCACACGTCGCATCCTATCACTATTATATCTATAATACATGTTACATCGTGTTCGACTTATTTACAAGTATGCCACTATAACAAGGATATTTTAGACCGTCCAACCATATGCACAAAGGCCCAGATTTATAGGGAACGAATGAGATATCCTTTAAGGCGAGTGCGATTCACCTGGGAAGAGGGATATGAATTGTCGGGTTTAAATGGAGTTGAGATTGAGGGATAAGATTGAGAGGAAAAGTAGCATATGAGGGAGAGGGAGATCCCGAGGGCGATCTGGTGGTCGTTCACCAAGTCAACACCGGCAATCGGCCGGCGCGGGTTCCTGAGGGGCATCGGAAAGGGCTGGGTCGCTCGGGGGAGGAGGTTCAACGTGAGTGACGGAGAGGAGTCGTTCCCGAGATAGGCGTCTCGGGGGCTCCTCTCACCCCTCCTCGTCGGCCTCCCGTCCTCGAGTCTCCTTCGCCGACGTTGTCCGTCGCCCAGCCCCGCCGCCAGCCAGGAGTACGAGGGTTCCCTCTCGCCGGCCTTCTCTTCCTAATCGCCGGAGGGTTCCTGAGCGCCGCTGCCATCGGTGCGGGGAGCGAGATCATACGGTGGCCTCTTGCCGGAACCCTCTAGTGTGCTTCGCCTGTGGGAAGGTGGGGCATACCTCCCACAGGTGCAGGATGTCCAGATCCTCCGGATCTACGGGATCGTCGTCGACGGGAGCAGGAGCCTCGCTTGATCTACCCGACGACCCCAGGCGAACGGCGATGATGGAGGTGCTTAGCAGATCTGGGATCTGCTGGGTCTTCCAGAGATCGGTGTCAGCGGCGGAGCTCTCCGGACACCTCCGTCACGCGTGGCAGGGATCCTGGACCTGGCCGGCGCAAGAGATCGGAAATGGGAAATTCCTAGTTGAACTCCCTTTCCGTCAGTTTCTGGAGATCGAGGCAGGCCGTGGAGTCCGGGATCTGGGTGCGGTTTCTGTCTCCTTCCGTCCGTGGGAGGAGCTGGGAGGAGCTGTTGCAAGGAGAAGGAGGACAGCATTGCAGGTCACCATTTTCGGTCTTCCTTCTGATGCCTGGGGTGAGGGATCGATCCGGACACTGCTGGAGCCCTACGGAGAGGTCCGGGAGTGCTTCAATGTCTTCCCCGCAATCTCTCACAGGCGTTTCTGCCAAGCAACGACTCTCTGCTACGAGCCCGTTCTGATTCCTCCCTCTTTGAACTTCACCCACGGCGGTGGTGTGTTCCGGGTTCGTCTCACATTGCAAGTCTTGGGTGACTGCACCACGCTCCCTCCGCCGCCCCTTGGACATCTGCCACCTCTGGAACATGGAGTCGGCGGCAGGATGCCCTTCGGGGAGCCTGTAATCTCGCCTGGCTTCAGGCCAACAGTGGCGGCCGGTCCGCAGCCCTCGCGGGTCCGGCAGCAGTGCTTTCGGCCACCACCAGCGCCGACACCAGATCATGAGGCGGGTGGCAGTCGCGACCCAGGTACGCCATCCCTCCAGCAGTTCTCCCAAGATGCAGGTTTGGGTGTTTCGAATCTCGGTTTGGGCGCGAATGAAGACTTACCTCCTTTTTCTTTCGAGGGTGCCCATGTTGCTTGCTTGGATACCCACATCAACCCCTTTGCTGATGAGCACGAGGGCGTTGATGTTGGTCCGGAGGAGGGGGTCCCACCTTGGATCCCCACGATATTCATGTCCCTATCAATGTGGATTCCTCCCATTCGGGGGAACCTCTTGGTCCTAACTCTGATGTCAACAGGTGCGCTGTAGCAGAGCAGGGGAGTGGAGGGCGGGGGATTTCTGCTGTGACCGAACAGGGTTTTGTAGGACGGGAGACATCCGCGGAAAACGACGGCGTCGCTCAGTTTCAATCGGCCAGGAGGCGCTTTAGGCAGATTTTGCAGCGTTCCTCGGAGGATCCGTCGCTTGCCCAAGCTCTGATCCGGTCGAAGATGCACCTTTTGGAGCTGAACCAGGCGGACCCTTCGGTTTCCCTCCCCCTTTCTTTTTTGGATGATGATGTAATCCTAGACATTGCGAAGAAATGTGGGTTTATTACTACTCCAGAACTGGAAGGTGTTCGTTTCTTTCTTGATTCCCTTAGAGCTATGGAGGAGAAGCCGGCTAGACTAGCCTCGTCCTCTTGAGGAGTGGTTGCGGCAATGTCCGGAGGAGTCTGTGGAGGTTGTTTTCTTTGTGTTTATGAAGATTCTGTCTTGGAATGTCAGAGGGTTAGGGAAGTCAGAGAAGAGAAGGGCCGCCAGTTCTTTTGCCTCCATTCATGATGTTGACATCATCTGTATTCAGGAGTCCAAACGGGAGAATCCGACGAGCCATTTTCTTCGTTCCCTCAGTACTAGGAAGATTGCAAAGTGGGAAGCGAAGGCTTCTACAGGAGCGTCAGGTGGTATTCTGGTGGGGTACAATGATGATCTGCTTTTGTTGAGGAGCACGAACGTTGGAGTTTTCTCCCTCTCCCTTATTTTTCAGAACAGATTAGACGGAGAGGAATGGATGCTTTCTTCCATTTACGGTCCGACAGACCATAACAGAGGGGACGATTTCTGGACGGAGTTGTCCTTGCTTAGGGTGAATTTCACTGGCCCTTGGGTGATCGCTGGAGACTTCAATGTGACGAGAGGGTCGGGCGAGAGGCTGCGTAGCGGTGGTGATGTTTCGGCTATGAGAGCCTTTTCTCTTTTCATTCGTCAGCAGGAGCTTATTGATCTCCCTCTGTCTGGGCATACCTTTACATGGAGCAACAAGAGAGAAGATCCAATTCTGGCTAGACTCGACCGGTTCCTGATCTCGGTAGATTGGGACTCGAAGTTTCCGGGCTCGATCCAGACAGGACTGGCTTCTTGTGTTTCCGACCATGCCCCGATTCTCCTTTCCACTGAGTCCATCTCTCCAGTCCGCCCCCCTTTTAGATTCGAGCTGATGTGGTCCTCGGAGGAAGACCTTAAGGAGATGTTGGCCGGGTGGTGGGCGGAAGCTGGCGGTCATGAGAACTCGGCGTTGAATATGACGAGCAAGCTCATATTTATTAAGAGGAAGCTTATATGCTAGAGCAGGGAGCATTTTGGCAATGTTCTGCGGCATAAAGCTTCTGTTTTGTCGGAGATTCAGGCTCTTGAAGTGAAGGGAGAATCCTCCAATCTATCGACTCGGGAGAATGAGAGATTGAAAGAGCTAAATGAGAGCCTCGTTATCCTTCTGCGGAGAGAGGAAGTGATGTGGCGGCAGCGTTCGAAGGAACAGTGGCTCAAGCAGGGAGATGCCAATACCTCTTATTTTCACAGAGTGGCTAACGCTAGGAGGAGGAGAAATTTCCTAACTACTCTGTGGCACGAGGAAAATTCGCTGACATCGACTTCTGATATCCTCAAAGCGGCTACCTCCTTCTTCAAGAGCTCGTTCCGTGAGGATGGCGTAATGACTAGAGTTTCTTTTGACTGGTCTGGCGTGGACTTTCGGAGACTCCCGGAGGACGCGAGTTTTGACTCGGAGTTTACTGAAGAGGATTTCCGCAGAGCAGTCTTCCAGTCCAAAGGCGATGGTTCTCCGGGGCCGGATGGGTTCCCTATGGCGTTCTACCAGAAGTATTGGGATATTTTGAAGTGTGATCTCTGCCGTTTCTTGAGTGATTTCTTCTCGGGCAAGGTGCGTCTTCATTACCTTAACCACTCTTGGGTTATCCTTCTTCCTAAGAAATCTGCTGCAGTGACCATTCGAGATTTTAGACCGATCTCTCTATCGAACTGTCTCTACAAGATCGTTGCGAAGATACTAGCCAATCGGCTAGCCGACAACATCTCGCTACTGGTCTACCCCTCCCAGACGGCCTTCATTAAGGGGCACCTGATCCTTGATAGTGTAGCGGCAGCCCACGAGACTATCTTCCACCTGCGGGATTCTGGAGAAGAAGGGGTACTGCTGAAGATCGACTTCGAGCGGGCCTTCGATCAGATTCGGTGGGACTTCCTTCTTGAGCTTCCGGCAGCCAAGGGTTTTTCTCCTAAGTGGGTGGCCTGGATCAGAGAGATCTTGGTCTCCTCAAAGTTCTCATGTCTTATCAACGGGGAGCAGGGCCGGGATTTCAAGGTTTATAAAGGCCTGAAGCAAGGGTGCCCCCTATCCCCATATCTTTTTATCTTGGTGGTCGACGCTTTCGATGCTGCGGTCCGCAAGGCGAACTCAGAAGGTTTGGTGGAGGGAGTGGGCGGGCACGGTTGGACGACTTCAAATTTGCATTATGCGGATGATTCGTTACTCTTCGCCAAGGCGTGTCCCTTCCAGATGATTTCGTTGAAGATCCTCCTTTACAGGCTGGAATTGACTTCAGGGTTGAAGATTAACTTCCAGAATAGCAGCATGTATTACATCGGCTCAAGGGAAGCTGGCAGCGGTTTGGCCAGGCTTCTGAACTGTAGAGAAGGCACCTTGCCGATGAAGTATTTGGGTCTACCTATCAGTGATAAGGCACTCAGGCGGGAGGACTGGGAGCAGCTGATTCTAAAAATCGAAAGGAGATTGGAGGGTTGGAAGGGTAAATTTTTGTCCTCTGGTGGTAGACTAGTTCTGGTGAACTCGGTTCTCTCTTCGATCCCGTCCTACTACCTTTCTTTATATTTTCTGCCATCCTGGGTGATTGACAGGATAGAAAAAATCCGACGCTCATTCCTGTGGCATGGTGTGGGTTCATCTACAGGGGGGTACAATCTGATGCATTGGGACCAGGTCTGTCTCCCAAAGAAGTTGGGAGGGTTGGGAGTTCTAGACCTACGCCGGTTTAACATCTCGATGCTGGGGAAATGGCGGTGGCGTTTGCAGCAAGGTTCGGATGGCTCCTAGCGGGAGGTTATTCTGGCTCGCTATTTTAGAAGATTCTCCCCTCTGCACGCACGGAGTAGAGTCTCTGGTAAAATTTCCCATTTTTGGAGAGGTGTCCTAAAGGTCAAGGACCTCTACAGGGATGCGACCTCTCTTTCCTTAGGCGATGGGAGGGACATCAGATTCTGGCGTGACACTTGGCTCGGAGATAGGCCTTTGGAGCATCTCTTCCCCTCTCTTTTCTCTTTGGCCCGTAACAAGGGAGCTTCGGTCCGATCCCAGGCCAGTCGGAGGCTGGGTTCGATCGGATGGAATATTAAGCTTCGGGCTCCGTTAGATCGGGATAGTCGGCGGGAGCTGCAGGATCTATATAAAATTTTGCAGGCGGCCTCCTTCAGAGCCGAGCGGGATGCTGTGCGGTGGAACTGCTCCTCCTCCGGCCTTTTCTCTGTGAGATCTTTTTACGAGCATCTCCTCCCTCGAGTTCAACGCCACAGACCGTCGAAGGCCATTTGGAGGACGAAGGCGCCTTCGAAGGTTCAGATTTTCTCCCTGATGGCCTCTAGGAATAAGATCCTTACTAAGGCAAATTTGTTGCGGCGGCATCATCCCCAAGCTTCGGACGCTCTCTGTACTTTCTGCAACGTGGAGGAGGAAACTTCATCGCATCTGTTGCTTGGGTGCCCTTTGCTCGGCAGCTGTGGGACCATTTCGAAGGCAAGGCCGGTATACTCTCGCACCCGCGGTCTTTGCGAGGTCTTTGGAGCTCTTGGAGGAGGAGGAGAGCCTACTGGGGATCCAAAAACCTTGGGATTTGTTGGTCATGGCGATTGTGTGGGTAATCTGGCTTGAGCGGAATAATCGGATCTTCAATGCTACTTCGGCCGGGCAGGAGAAACTATGGCAGTCAATTACTTCTTTTTTCAGGACTTGGATTATTCCTTGGCGTGACAAGCTAAGGAAGGAGGCCTCTTTGTTTTGTAACAATATTTTGACTTGAGTTTTAATTGATTCCGGTTGGGGTCCGCCAAACCCTCCCTCCCTCAGGAGGGGTTCTCAAAAAAAAAAGAGACACTTTTATCGATAGTTTGTGTTCAATAAAATGTCTCTTGATTTTGCAAGTATCAGTTTTACGTGACATTTGCTTTTGTAAGTGACATTTAGTCAGTTAACGTGAAATCAAGATTTCAAAAGCGACATTTTTAGTTTGTTTATAACAATCAGCAAATGACTAAATGTGGGCTCAAGGTGCTTCCTTTTAGGCTGGGTCGAGCAGGGCTGCAGGCTAAAGGTGGCAGCGTATAGAACATGTTGTTGAGGACAATTAAGACTCAACTCCTAAATGTGTACAAGAAGTTATGGATTTTTTAAAGTAAAAAACTCAACTCCTAAAAAATATTATTTAAAAAATATAATGGAAATGGGAGTTGATGCTTGCCTCATATAGAGCATGTTGTTGAGGGCAATTAAGACATTTGAACTTCTTGCTTTGTTTTTCCCATGAGATTGTTAATCCGTTTGATGGTTGCCACATCATAGAGCTTCTTGATGGGGCCTATATAACAGGGCTTCCCTATCACTACTCACATAATAAAGGTCGTGGGGTGCCCAGGTTGCCCTTTGAAAACCATTAGTCCGACTTGTATATAGCCGCAACCTTATGAAAACTAGGGCTAACAATGGTTCCGAATCCAGCGCAAAGACCGATCGGGCTCGAGCCACATTGAACGGGTTTGGGCTTATATCCAAAACCTTCTATATGTGCTCGGGCTTATATTTTGGGCCTGAAACTAAAACGGACCGGGCTTATATAATTTCAGCCCGTACCCGGCCCATTTACATAGATAGTGTCTAACTGACCTTCTAGTCTCACCCTAATATATTTTTATTCAATAGGATGACAATGACACATTCGAAGAAATCTTGGAGATTCTTATAATCTTTGCTAGCATGCAACATACTTTGTGAAACAATTGCAAGTATATTTGTAGAACAAGAAAAGATGTGGCAAGTAGGGCTGGCAATTTCGGACCCGACATGAGGTTAGCGGGTCTGGATTAGGGCTAAACTGGGTTTGGGTCATAAACGGGTCGACACGATAGACCCGTTTAATAAATGGGTCGGGTCCGGGTTTAGGGTCTGGACAAGGTAGACCCGGGAAGACCTGTTTAAAATTCAACGGGTCGTGTTGGGTCGGGTGTACCCGCAATCCGATACTGTAATATATAGTATCAGCGGGTCTATCGGGTTAGGTCGGGTCAAGTCGGATTGGGTCGGATCGGGTCAACGGAATAAACCCGTGTGGTAAACGGGTTTATCCGTTTATAAACGGATCGGGTACATGCTTAGGATCTAGACATGATTAGTTAAAACGGGTCGGGTCCGGGTCTAGGGGTTTCGGACACGACCCGAAACTAGACACGACACGAACCCAACCCGACTCGACTCATTGCCACCCCTAGTGGTAAGTCAACAAGCCCGATTGATACGAAGTAACCTTACCAGAGAAATTGGCTATTGGAGATTTTTGAGCCAAGGGCCGGCCCAGACCCGAACCATTGATGTAGGTTTGGCCTTGGGCATTGTCTTTAATGCCCGTTATGCGATAGGCCCGGACTTGGCCTGGAGACAGAAACATGGGCCCAGACCTGGGCTTGATTGAGGCCGGCCCATTGCCATCCCTCTTGAAAACTTTCGTGTTGGGGCTTCTTTGTAGGGATATTTTGAGTTACACCCCCATGTTTAGGTGCTGTTTTAACTCTAGTCCAATAGTTTCAAAAAAATTGTGTTACTCGCCATTCTGTCATTGTCTGGTGGACGTTTGGCGGACTGAGCCGACTTTAATGAGTTGGATCCTTTCAATATTGCCTTTGCTTAGGTGGCTTAATCTAAATACTGTTACGAGCCCGTCACACTTTGGTGCTCGATCGAATGGAAAAAAAAAACAGTTTAAAAACAGGCCGGCACTTACGCATTGGAATCGGCACTCGATCGATTAAGATGTTCCCATAATGAATCCACACGAGAATGAATATTTCCCACCGGTTTACAATCCATTCGATGAAGCCAAAAATGGAAACAAGCAAAGGAGAATGATCAGAAACACAACATACTCCGGCTGACTGCTGTGATGCATACTCCAGCTGACTGCTGTTTGTATTCCTTCACATTATGGTCTCTTTCATATGATGCCTCCAGAATACATTCCAACTGCGTCAGATCTTGCTCCAGTAAACGTTGAAGACGGTTGGGAAATTCCTCGGCCCAGTAAGAGCTTTCCGAGTTGATCCTCGCGACCTTCGCCATCTCGTCAACACAGGTCGTAAACCGCCGCCGTATCCAGAACAGCCGGAGGCTACCGGCGTCAAAGCCGTCCACCAGTTGCTGACAGCTACTGGCTAGATCCAGCAACTCCGGGGGGATATGCATCGCTCCTCCGCTAGCAATGTCTACTGCCACCTGGCAGTCTGACATTAGTATCATCTCCTCGAATCCACACGAAGACAACTCCTCCAGAGCGCTTTTAACTGCTACTAACTCGGCCTCCAGAGCGCTCTCGACGCAGCACGAAAACGAAGATGATGCGACCAGCTTTCCACGTCCATTTGCGATTACCCATGCGGCTCCCCCTTTGTCCGGACGAACAAAGGACCCATCACACCATATGTAGACGGTCTCCATGAAGTCGGCAGTCGGCAGATGAGAGAGCCAGAGACAGAGAGAGAGAGAGAGAGAGAGAGAGAGAGAGAGAGAGAGAGACTGAAGAGACAGAGAGAGAGAGACTGAAGAGACAGAGAGATGATGGGACTTCCGAGCCGAGTCGTGTATATATAGACTATAGCGGCGGCGGGACTCTCATTCCCGTGTGCCCGTTGGATTGACTGGTTCACCTAGTCAACCGGTGGGAGGGAAACTGGCAGGTGTACGGTTCCCCTCCTCGCCCCTTCGTCAATCTCTTAGAAGCTATGGAGAATCCTAGAAGAAACAGCAGCATCAGAGGCTTCGAAGAGAATATCATGGCCATAATTTCAGCCCGTACCCGGCCCATTTACATAGATAGTGTCTAACTGACCTTCTAGTCTCACCCTAATATATTTTTATTCAATAGGATGACAATGATACATTCGAAGAAGTCTTGGAGATTCTTATAATCTTTGCTAGCATGCGACATACTTTGTGAAACAATTGCAAGTATATTTGTAGAACAAGAAAAGATGTGGCAAGTAGGGCTAGCAATTTCGGACCCGACATGAGGTTAGCGGGTCTGGATCAGGGCTAAACTGGGTTTGGGTCGTAAACGGGTTGACACGATAGACCCGTTTAATAAATGGGTCGGGTCCAGGTTTAGGGTCTGGACAAGGTAGACCCGGGAAGACCTGTTTAAAATTCAACGGGACGTGTTGGGTCGGGTGTACCCGCAATCCGATATTGTAATATATAGTATCAGTGGGTCTATCGGGTTAGGTCGGGTCAAGTCGGATTGGGTCGGATCGGGTCATTTGAATAAACCTGTGTGGTAAACGGGTCTACCGTTTATAAACGGATCGGGTACATGCTTAGGATCTAGACATGATTAGTTAAAACGGGTCGGGTCCGGGTCTAGGGGTTTCGGACACGACCCGAAACTAGATACGACACGAACCCAACCCGACTCGACCCATTGCCACCCCTAGTGGTAACTTAACAAGCCCGATTGATACGAAATAACCCTACCGGAGAAATTGGCTATTGGAGATTTTTTAGCCAAGGGCCGGCCCAGACCCGAATCATTGATGTAGGTTTGGCCTTGGGCATTGTCATTAATGCCCGTTATGCGATAGGCCCGGACTTGGACCGGAGACAGAAACATGGGCCCAGACCTGGGCTTGATTGAGGCCGGCCCATTGCCATCCCTCTTGAAAACTTTTGTGTTGGGGCTTCTTTGTAGGGATATTTTGAGTTACACCCCCAAGTTTAGGTGTGTTTTAACTCTAGTCCAATAGTTTCAAAAAAATTGTGTTACTCGCCATTCTGTCATTGAGACGTCTGGTGGACGTTAGGCGGACTGAGCCGACTTTAATGAGTTGGATCCTTCCAATATTGCCTTTGCTTAGGTGGCTTAATCTAAATGCTATGATTTTTTTCTCTAATCTTAAAAGAGACCTTCAAAATCTAACGACTATGATTATTTTCTCTAAAATTGGGACTAGGTTCATCCTCAAAAATTGATTTCATCCTCAAAATTGAGTTTATCCCCAATTAATCTATTGTCGATGCCATCGCGGAGGAGAAAATCGATCTTTAAATGTTTGCTTCTCAGTCTCACATTTTTTTTCAAAATCGAGTTCATCCCCGATTAATCCATTATTGATGCCATCGTGAAAAATTGATTTGAAAGGTTTACTTCTCATCCCCAATTTATTTTTTTCCTCTAAAATTGAGTTCATCCCCAATTAATTCATGAGAAAAATCGATCTTGAAAGGTTTGCTTCTCATCCCCAATTTGTTTTTTCCCCCAAAATTGAGTTCTTCCCCAATTAATCCATTGTTGATGCCGCCACAGAGGAGAAAAATCGATCTTGAAATTTTTCATTCTTATCCCCAATTCGATTTTCCCCTGAAATTGAGTTTATCCCTAATTAATCTATGAGAAAATCGTTCTTGAAAAGTTTGCTTCTCATTCCCAATTCAATATTTTTCCCAAATTAAATTCTTCCCCAATTAATACATTGTTGGCGTCATCGCGGAGGAGAAAAATCGATCTTAAAAGGTTTGCTTCTCATCCCCGATTAATTTTTTTCCTAATTTAGTTCATCCCCAATTAATCCATGAGAAAAACTAATCTTGAAAGGTTTTATTCTCATCCTCAATTTATTTTTTTTCCGATTGAGTTCTTCCGTAATTAATCTATTGCTAATGCTGCTGCGGAGGTGGAAAATCGATCTTGAAAGATTTGCTTTTCATCTCCAGTTCGTTTTTCCCCCAAGAATTGAGTTCATCCCCGATTAATCCATGAGAAAAATCGATCTTGAAATGTTTGCTTCTCATCCCTGATTTGTTTTCCCTCCTAAAATTGAGTTCATCCCTAATTAATCGTAGCCGTTTGAGTAAGCTTAATCTGGCCCGTCCGGTATAGATCGATGATCAGGATTACTCCCTTCATAAGTGGGGGTGTAAGTCAAATTAGGCTAAAGGGTATTTTGGATATGTCTAGCCGAAACTTTAACTAACTTAGTAAAGCTGATGACACATCAGCTCGACTATTGACAGCACAGCTAGTTCTAACCCCAAGCATTCATAGCTCCGAAACGGAATTTTTTTTTGAAAATATTGGACTAAAATCAAAACGGACCGTAAGCTTGGGGGTGTAACTCAAAATATCCGCTCTTTGTATATATTTATCAAACGTCATAAATTTGGCGGGGGAGCGAGAGAGGGTTTCCCTTGCATCCTCCCCTCCGTCTCTTCCCGCCCAACCCAAATTAGGGTTCCCCTCCTCGCCCCTTCGTCAATCTCTTAGAAGCTATGGAGAACCCTAGAAGAAACAGCAGCATCAGAGGCTTCGAAGAGAACATCATGGCCATAATCGACTCCTCTGGTGTCAAAGAATCACGCGATCTTCACGACGACAGTACTCTCTCAATCTCTCTCCCCAGTCTATATCGACATGGTCACTCTATTCATCGCCTCTCTCTCTCTCTCTCTCTCTCTCTCTCTCTCTCTCTCTCTCTCTCTCTCTCTCTCTCTCTCTCTCTCTCTCTCTCTCTCTCTCTCTCTCTCTCTCTCTCTCTCTCTCGTGCAGGACTCTGTTTCCTGGAAGCCGTCCGTGCTGCCTGTCTTGTTCCGGAGCCCCCTTCCGCTCCCTCCTGGTACCATCTCCTTCCCGCCCCTTTTCTTTTAAACTTAATTACCCTTAATTCTCAAGGGCAAATTCTTTTTTTGAGAAATGATTAGAATTTTCTTATGCCAAGGAAAATATACGCCGCAGCCTTCCGGATTCTCAGGGACAGCAAAACACTGGAACTGGCCATGGCGAGTTACCAGCTCCTAACCGACCTAGACAAGGTGTTCACCATCTCTTAGCTACCCACATTCGACTTCATCACTGCTGAGACCGGGTTTGGAATCTATAACCTATTACCTCATGCAGCGTTACCCTAGAGTCTATCCGGCGGATTCAGATAAATCCGGGTCTTCCTCTGCTGGGGTTCGTGGGGTTGTCGCGGTTAAAGAGGTAGCTGGATTCGTTCTTTTTAATCTTTGGGACGTTCTTCTTCTTCTTCATGGTTAGTGTTATTCGCAATCCTAATCTTGCATGGTTCCGTTCCTCCTTGCCTGTGCAGGCGTGGTCGCCGTTTTTAGTTGGCTCAGAAACTTCCCATGGTGGCAGGGAGGGAAATTCAGATGACCTAATTGATTCCACGGTGAGCCGTGTTCCTCTTTGTATTTACATGCTTGTATGTGCTGCAATCTTTCTTCATGTTGGAGCATTGAGAAAGAAGAATGTGTGAAGATCGGTTTCTTTTTAATGACCTACGCAATAATGTAATTAATGTTGGTTGCCATCCTTTTTATCACCAGATTGGCCCCTGACCTTGTTTGGATCTAGGATTTAGCCTGCTCCATTTTAGAGATTGGAGTGTCTCACTGCTATACCAGCCAATGTTTACTAGGTTAATCATTACCATCTCTTGTCCCATCACTAGAAAAGTGGATAGTTTTGGCAAACGATCTTCTGTCATTAACTAAATGACCATAGATTAGGCATATTGGACATTTGGACAAGGTCCGATGTATTGATACCAATCCACATAGACATTAGACATTTGTAATCACTGCAAATAGTAATAACTAATAAGTGTCTTAAATCTACTCCGAGGTTTCAATGTTGTGTCTAGGGTTGTGCAAAATCCAAACCAAACCGCCCTAGCCAAACCAATCTGATCGATTTTGATCGGTTTCGAGTCTTTCGACACACTCAATGGATCAGATTGGATTGAGTTTTTTCAAAAACCGACATGATTGGTTCGGTTGACGGATTTGTAGATTTAAAACTAAAATAAATTGAACCGAACCAATATACACACACTAGTAATGCTCGTGCCTGTCGACACGTTATAGGCCTCCTTCGATGTCAACACACACTCCTTCGTCGTCAACACACCTTCGAAGGCAACACCCGCCTCCGACGTCCCCGTCCCGACGGACCGACGACCACGACACCACCACCACCCGACCACTGGCGGGATCGTCGTCGCTACCTAAGGGGTCACCTTTGGCGGCAAAACACAATCAATCCCTTTTGGTGTCACCACACATCTTCGGCGGTAGCACTGAGCTTCGGTGACCCTGACATGACCACCACTGGCCATTGTCGGGACTGTCGTCGCCATTGCTGTTGCTATCGAGGTGAAAGAATGGGGTGGGGGGTGAAATGAGAGCCAAAGAGGATTTATATAACATGGCCAATCGTAATTTCTCACAATTTTTTAACATTTTCTCAAAGATCCTTTTTAAATACACCCACTCTTTCTCATTACACTCCCTTCCTTTTATATATATGTTAGAGAGTGAAATGAGAGGGGGGTATATTTAATCACTTTGCCCTCGAGGAAAATGGTGAAAAAGTTGTGAATAATCATTATTTTTTACAAAGAACCTCTCAAATAATTTTTTTTTAATATTTTTTTTGCAGAAAAAACCCAGATCAAATGTTTCTTTCTTCCCCTCCCTAGGTGTATCACATTCACTGTAAGTCTGTAACCCTCAGGATAAATCCTAGTCGCCACTTATCCCCCAAGGATAAATCGGACGATTGGATATAGCTCACAAAATGTCTATCGTCCTCCCTTATTTTATATCTCCCAAAATGTCTAATTCATTATAATCTTAATGATCAAGTTACCATTGTATACGGAGAAATGAATCAATTGTAGCAAAAGAAACTCAATAACTTGGTGTTCGTGCAGTATAGCTAGAAGTTGTGCGAGCATTTCGTTGTGCCAACATTTCATTGAGAGGCCGACGAAGCTAGGATTCTAGAATCCCATCCAACTCGACGAGAAAGAGGAAGATTAACCATGGCTCATTGGTCTAGATGAGCCAGTCTACCATGACTAGAGCTTGACTTTAGTGTGAATTGAGTAGGTGGCATATGGTAAGGAAGGAAAGTGTTCAAGATAGTGCAGAAGACGTTCAAAGGGTAGCAACAGTGGCGACGGTCCCTGTTCCTACGCTTGATCTTGTAAGGTCAAGAGGAATTGATTGTAATCATATAAACATCCCCCAATGGATTATATATAAGTGTATGCATTAGTTTTACTTGTTTAGTCTTGTATACATGTATTTTTCTTTAGATCTCTATTTTAAACAAAGTACACCTTGATTTCATTACTTGTACTTGAATCTATTATATTTTTTATGTTCTTAATTATTTTCCATCAAATAATCATTTATTTACAATAAAATTATTATATATTAGAATGTTAGCCTTTAAAGAGAGCTCAATCTCATAAGAAGAGCATGGCAAAGATGAGGAAGTTGAGGTGTATGTGCGGAAAAAACTAGGAGGTTAGAGTGAGGAATGAGTGTATTAGAGAACGTGTGGAGTGACACCAATTGAGGACAAGATAATGGAGAAAAGATTAAGATGATTTGGGTATGTGCAACATAGAGCATAGGCGGCCTCGATATGGAGAGGGTCTCAGACTACTGTGGAACGTCCAAGAAGGAGGGGAAGACCTAGAATAACATTGAGGGAAGTTGTTAGAAAAGACATGTAAAAACTGTCATTGACAACCGATATAACCCTAAATAGAAATGAATGAAAAAGAAGAATTCATAAAGTAGACCCCAAATAGATGGGACGTGGCTTGATGGTTATGGTTTTCTTTTGTACACATGAGGCTTAAGATTAATGGTGTTTTTGTTTCAATATATGAGACTTTAAACTTTTTCCCCTTCTGATTTTTCAATTCAAGTGGAAAAATAGTTAAAATCACACATGTGACCGCATATGCGATTGGGACCTCTTAACTCCACAGACCAGATGTGTGGTTTTGACAGCAATCTTAGGTAGTATCTAAGAAACTCATTTCCATTCTCATCTTTAAATTCAATTTAATTTATTTTGATTATACTAGGACTTGCAATTGCATGTTCATTAGTTCAGGTGTCAGATTATTTGAGATGCTCATTTTCTGTGATATTTTGACTATGAGCCTCCTTTGATTAATATGTTTCCTTTTTTTCCCAGAAAATTTTAATTCTAATAGAAGGCATTTCTCAATCTGTCACTAAAATGGAAGCTCAGTTGGTAATCAAGGCAAGTATGAACTAATAATCATTATCCATCTTAGTCATGAACTTAACTGAATTTACTGTGATGTTTTTTTACCCATACACAAATGATTCTTTTATTTATAGTGATGAAAACTGAAAAGGCTTATACTGCTAAAGTGGTTTATCTGTCATTCGCTTTATAGCTTGTTCAGAGCCTCAATTAACTTACCTTTGCACTTGTTCTAGGTTCGTCAGACTTCATTTGTTCTGGGTTTGTCATGCTTCATTTGAAGGGTTTCTCTATTGGTACTCTTTCATCTGAATATCTGGGACTTCCCTTTCATTACAAGAAGTGTTCTTTGTATCAAATCCTAGTGGAGTTTTTGCAAGCTGTCGGACCACCAAGCATTTATCTTTCTGCAAGCGGATTATAGTTAATTAAATATGTTCTCTCATCCCTGCCCCCTCTCCCTACTTTTTCCTCTCCCTAAACAAGTGAACACATCTTTGAAAAGGCTGTTTCAGAATTTTCTGTGAACTGATAGGTTGATAAGAGTGGCCATACCCAGTTGGTTGGAGAGTTGTCTTTACACAGAATATTGAAGGGAAGGTGATACTAGTAGAATACAGGATTTGGATGAAGTTTTTGGATTAGATATAACTCTGGTTTGTTATATCAGATTAATCACAATCTAGTTACAATGGACGAAATGTAATTATCCCAAAGAAGTAGTTTTTGGAGCAACCCAACGGGCAATTTCTGATTCATTTATATGGAGATATTTCCTCCCATCAAGAAACCTTGCTGCAAAATTGATTTTTTGTATAGTGGAAGGATGATTCAGACAATTCAGTCTCCTTGTGGTATGCTCCCGGTTAGCAGAGGGTTCAATAGCTGCTTTATCTAGGTTTTCTCAGCAGTTAAATTAGGTCAGAGTTTGTTATATCATTGCAAATGTTGGATGGAATTTGTCACCTCCTTCTAACAGCTTTCAAGCACATACTTTGTAATTGATAAGAAGAGCTCAGGTTCCTGAGATACATAGGAAGGTCAGATTTTGGGAGAACATTGGTGCTTTCCCTCAATTAAAGGTGCATGGAAAGAGATAAGTCATAGATACGTGGAGTTTAACTAGACAAAATCAATTGACAAAATCAATCTAAAGTCGCTATTTGTAAGCACTATTTTTTTTTCTTGAAAGCAATTCACAAGACTATTGACAGTTCGACATGATACCTTGAAAAAGAGAGGTGGCCAGTTATTTTCTCGGTGCTGTCTATTAGAGCTGAAGTGTATTTTGATCACCTAGTTTTAACTGTCAATATTCAAGACAGGTTTGATGTTTTGCTAAACAAAATTGGGACGGAGTAAAGGACTTGATATTAATCTTTCGTAGATGCAGAAGATCTTGTGAAGTTTCTTTTGCCATAGACTATTTTTTCTTCTTTAGTTGCCATCATGTGCTTTTATGACTGTTATCTATATAACATCGCACAATGGTATTGTGCTGACTAGGACAAAAAAATTCCTCTTAGGCGTCCGATTTTATGTACATATCACATCCGTTTGTTGACCCAAATATGCTGGCTACCTAATAAATGGCCCCAAATCCTCAATCATAGTTACCCAAAATCAAGTAGGTTAATGCCGAAATCCCCTTCTCCACCCAAATTGGTTCTTCCAATTTCGAGCTGAGCCTCCCCTCTCTCCTGTGTGTGAATACAGCTCTCTCATAAATCCTATTAAAAACCTACTATAAAGTTATTAAAAACCTACTATAACGATGATAAATACCTATTCAATGACATTTAATGGCCGTTTGATGTTAATTAATACTTTTTTTGGAAGGTTAATTAGTGCTCTCTCTCTCTCTCTAACAAGTGAATCACACCCCGAAGGCAGCCGTCCGAGTGCCGACAGGCTCGGGCATTTACTTGTATGTCATATCTTAGAAAAACATATCTAGAGAATTTTAACAAGAGTTTAGTCCTTAGGTGGTAAGAATGAGAAAGACATCTCTGTTGTTAGTCTTCAGAGTCCAGATGCATCAAGTAATGTAGATTAGTGTAAGAGGTTGGACAACAGAGAAATATGGATTGGTGACATGGAATTGTGTTCAAATCATTAAATTTTATTTTTTTTTTTTCTTTTTAATTTTGATGCATATTAAAATTTAGAGTTTTTTACAAATCGACCCCTGTAATCTTCTTTATTTATATATAATCCCCTATAAATTAATATTTACATACAAACCCCTTAAAATCATCCAATATTTACATATCGACCTCTACAGTTAGTTGGCATCCAAAATGAAAGAATATTTCTAAAATATTCATTCATTCGGCTGTTATTTTATTAATTTAACGAGGAAAAAACCAATTTACCCATGGTTTTAATTACTTAAAATGACATATCTTTATTGAACATGGATTTAATCCAAAACAAACACGGACATAACCCAAATCTAACTTGGACCTAATCCAAAGAATTCTCACATTGGAGGGGTATTTACAGAGTTTAGATAAAATATCAAGGATAAAATCGATAATATTCTCTCGTTTTGGATGTCAGCTAATTGCATGGGTCAATGTGTAATATTTGAATGAATTGAGGGGTTTATATGTAAATATCACTTTATAGGGGTTTGTATGTAAATAGAGAATATTGTAGGGGTTGATTTGTAAAAAGCCCTAAAATTTATTGACTGAGATGTAAGTAGAAATTTCAGAACTTTATAGTAATTTATTGCTATCCACAAAGTTTGTGATCTATTGAAGTGTATTTTCACCAAAGTTGCAATAGTGGTTGCTATGGTACAACACAGGCATTACGGAAGTTCGATTAATACAGTAGGAACACAAATCTTGAAAACTTGATACCAAAATTTATATGGGACAGTCAAAATGACGAAACTAGGACAATTTCTAATTGGGTAGTTGATTCAAGTGAACGAAATTCATGAAGTTTGATTCCAACATTGAAGTTGGACAATCCAACGAGTGCAGATCAAAAGTGTCTTTTAAGCAACACGCAAAATGATTGCACTAAGAATTTTTTTTGGGGCAAATTACAAAAACCTCCCCTAAACTATACACCGCATTTCATATTGGTCCCTCAACTCTTTTTTCGAACAATTTGATCCTTGAACTATGCTCCATCTGCATTTAGCCCCCTCCTTCAACTTTTTATCTCGAAAATACCCTTGTCAATTTCCAATAAAACTCAAAATTCTTTTTGAATATGCTTACTAGGACAAGGGTATTTTCGGAATAAAAGTTGTCAGAGGGGGCTAAATGTATACGGAGCATAGTTCAGGGATCAAATTGTTTAAAAAAAAAGTTGAGGGATTAATATGCAATGAGGGGTATAGTTTAGGGGAGGTTTTTGTAATTTGCCCTTTTTTAAATATTGAAGGATAAGACAAGAATTAGGATAAACAAAGAGGATGATAACTACAGGGTCAAACCTCTCGTGAACAAGAACAACGAGGGACACCAAGTTCCTAATTAGGCTTCAATGAATTTGCACCACCAAGAAAGTTTAATGAAGTTTTCACCAACAAATTAACTATCAAAGTGAACTTGTATTATATTCCACCCACTCTTTAAAGCTATTCCTCTAGTTCCTGAAAAAGGTTTATGTAAGTGTTTCGTCATGATAGCACTTGAAGTAAAATTTTTGGTGGTTAATCTATTCTAAACCTAAAAAAGTTCACTAAATCCTTGTTCTTAAATGTCCGTGACTCGAACAAGCTAAATATTGAGAACTGCATTTTAACATCTTTATTTTGCCTCAACTTGAAGCATCTCTAAAGCTACTTGGTATAATGATCATGAATCCTTATCCAAGCTTTGATATATACTTTTTCATTCCCAAATTTTTGATTAAAAAAGTCTGTTAGATGGAATAGGTTCAAAGCTTTAGAATCACTCTCAATTTCCTATGGTGTGATGCCCTTTCACTTTTGTTGTGTGTGAAATGTTTGCCATGTGCCTTGCTTATCTTGCGTCGCTCACAGTCTCACACTTAAAAGGACCTTGCAAGGGGGAATTAGTGGTGTAATTAGGGCTGCAACTCGGGTTGGGTTAGGTCAGGTTGGGGTCAACCCTAATCCAACCCTAAGTTGCAAAATGTCAACCGTAACCCAATCCAAACCAACCTCTGGTTGAGAAAACCCAATCCTCACCCTAACCCAACCCGAAGAGCCCAACACTATCCCAATACAACCAACAAAAATTGGCTTCGGTTGGGTCCCGAAAACGACATTATGTATTGATATAACACATATTTATTGTAAAAGAGATGAGCATTAGGCCCTCAACCTTGTGTCATAACTAATTTTCTATAGTCGTCCAATTAAATTGCTTCAATTAGATGGTCGTTATGCTACACTGACCGAATAGGGATGGAAGCTAGCCATTATGTCTCCTTCCTCTTCGCATAAAATCGGACGAGCAATGATGTCAAGTGGTTGCGAGCACTAGTGAAATCTGCCTAACCCAACCGAACCCGACCCCGTGTTGTATTCCTCAACCGTAACGCAACCCATAGATAAAAAAAACCCAACCCAACCCTATTAAAACTTGAGTTGGGTCACATCGGGTTTGGATTAGCACAACCCAAGTTGCACCCCTAGGTGTAATTGTGTTTCCTCCTTTAGTGCGAATCTAACTTTCATTGAAGTATCTTAAACAATAAAACCAAAATAAAAGACATTGTCGGGGGAAAATGTTTATCTCCTTCGTCGATTCCCATTGGTCGAAGTACTTCTCTGGAGGGAGGCTGATGTGGTAGCTCCGACCTTCTTCTCCGTCGATGGGAAGGTGGAGCTGGCTGTGACGAGCCAAGACAAAAAAAGGGTTAGAGATGATCGACTTCCTATGGAACAACGACCCTCTGATGCCTAAGTCAGACTCACAGCAGGGTTGTAAGGCGAGCTAATAGGGTAGTGTAGGACTCACATGATTCACACCCCTTCTATTGAGTCCTCAGTGGGTTTTTATAGGAGCTTTGAGGCTGGAGGCGTCGACACGTGTCCAACAACGTGGCAGCCAGGTGGTGGTACGTAACTGGCACATAAGACCACCTCCCGGGCTAGCCTGCTGTAGGGCGTGGGCAGCGTTGTGCTGCGGTGGCACCAGATTGCCTAGAGAATCTCCACATGTCATCCTGCTATGGTGCAAAGATGTTTGGTGGGCGTAGAGGATCTTCACATGTTGCAACTTGATTGACGCAGGTCGGCGCCAGCGCCCAGAGTCTGATTGAGGAAGTGGAGCACGTCACTCTTTTTCTTCACGTGTTATGTTCTCGTTAGGGTCAACAGCCTGGTCGTGCCAGTTCTGTGGTTGTGTCTCCTAGGGATGACAACATAGCAGTTTTCACCAAATCTGAAACCGCACCACAATCCTAAAATTGCATACCAAAACCGCACCAAAACGATTTACCCTTTTTTAAAACCAATATCGCATCACATAGTATTTTGCAAAACCGCTACCGCACCATTTAGATGGTATGATGCAATACAGTGCGGTGTAATGTGGTGCGGTGTAATGAAATTTGGTTTATTCTACTTATTATCACAACAACCATTGATCAAATGGACATGACTCCATCTATATGCCTAAATCAAAATCTATGTGCCTAACTGCCTATATCAAAATTTAATAGATTCAAGTACAATATTCAATCAATGCATTGAAACTCATGGGAAACACATTCAAACTATTAAACCATGCTATGGAGTATTCAAACCAAAAGGATATTGTATAATCACCGACATTTGATAGAAAATAAGATAGATGGAAACAAAATAAAAATTATAAAATATGCACCATATAACATTGTCCACAACATCAAAATATGAGCCATTACTTCTTTATAGATAGGGATAGCAATGGATGGAAACAAAACCAAATCACTTTTGGTGTTTTTCTTAAGAAACAGTTGGTGGACTGGATTAGGGTATACTATATATTAAAAAACCACTATACATAAACGAGTACGATTTTGTTCCAACCTCCTAAAGAGGTTGGATGTTCCCGGCCCTCTCTCATTGGTCCATATCGAGAGCTTTTGGTCATTTCATACTGCTTATCACGGTGAAATGACCAAAAGCCCTCGATATGGACCAGAGAGGGCCGGGAACATCCAACCTTTTTAGGAGGTTGGAACAAAATCGTACTCTACATAAACCGTGGTTTGGTGCACCGCGGTGTTGCGGGTGAGAACCAACACCGCACGAAAACTGCACTTTTTTTTCTTGAATCCAAAACCGCACCAAAACCATTTTGATGAACACGAAAACCGCACCATGGGGTATGGTACACTGCGGTATTGTTGTTTAAATCGCACTAATACCATCCATAGCGTTGCCTGGTGCCTTCCCCGCCGCCTGATACTTGACCTGTGCTTGGCGACAAAAAGTCCTCTTGTTCGTTTTCAGCCCCATTCCTTTTTAGGAAATCGCTAAGTATTGTGGGAGTTCGTTAGGACGCTGGCGGGCTGGTCCTTTGAGGCCGCTCTTGGTCGAGCTCGCCCTAGGCCTCACACTGCAAACAACCGGGATTTCTTAGTGAGGTCCCTACTGCTTGAGTGAGCTTCCGACGGTTTCCACTACCAGGTCGCTAGAGGATGTATCCCATATTGTCGCCTCCGGATGCGATCCCGGGCCTCTGGTCGAGCTCCTTGCTAGCATCACCACTAGGTTGTCCATAGGATGGAACTATGTGGTCGCCATGAGGTGGGCTCGCCATGCGTGCCTTGAGATGGGCTCCCTGATGATGTCATCATGGGCAAGCTTCTCCTTCGAGCAACCTCCTTGATAACATCATGATGACATCATCATAGGCGTGCTGCTCCTTTTGGGCGAGCTTGGCCTTCTGGGCAACCTCCTTGATGAGTCATAATGGCGCCATCATAGGCGGACTCGCCCCTTCGAACGACCTCACTGATGACGTCATGATGACATCACAAGCGGGCTTCTCCCTTCGGGCGAGCTTGTCCCTCTGGGCAACCTCCCTGATGATGTCACCAGGGGCGAGCTGGGCTCTCTGGCGATCTCCCATGATGACATCATCAGGGGCGAACTGAGCTTTCGCTGAGCTCTCTGCCAACGTCACTACTAGGCTGCTGAAGGGCTAACACTGTGTGGTCATGGGACGAGCTTGTTGTTCATTTGAGCAAGCTCCCTCCCCCTCCGGGCAAGCTCCCTGATCGACTAGGTCGTGGGTTTTCATCACCGTTCCACGCGGGTTGCCTCCAGGTGGCCACGTGGACGACAACAGACGGGTGCCTTTTTGGGCACCAACAGAAATTATGCACAATGAATTTTCAAAACCAAAATTTGGCATTAACTAGTTTTGAAGAAATGTGTTGTTATGCTTTTAAACCCAGTTTAAGCACTAGTATGATGTAATGATTGCCTCATTTCTAGTATTTAACTTGGTTATAGTTTTTAAATAATGCCGTCGAGGGTGGATGGAAAGCGTTTGATGTGAAAAAGGTGCGTTAAGTGACAGGGCATGTCATTGAAAAACTTGAAAAGTTGCTTATGCTTAAATAAACATTCATTCATTGTCCCTAAACCTTTTTGCTTATTTCCTACGTCATCTTTGACTTGCAATCACTGCTCCTCGTTTCTGCTTGTTTATAAACCTTGTTTACGCATGTAATTGCTTCTTGCATACATCAACCTTGCATCTTCTGCAGGAGTTCTGTAAATTACTGTTTTGTGGCAAACCCTTGTAAACTAAGTGATCATTCAAAAAATGGTCTGTAGGGACAGAAGCATGTTTATAAAATGTGATGAAATAATAGGGGGATTAGCAGGAGTTCACTTAATGTCTTGTTGCATTTTCTAGCCTGTAGAGGACATGCTGTTGTTCCGGTATCTTGTCAACACTATTGAGGCTGATTTCTTTCGATGTAAAACTTTATATAGAGGTAAAAGACATGTTATCCAGCATGTGTATCTCTTCTCTCCTTTTATCTCCAATATTTGCTTTATTCTCTTGCATTAATTTGTTTGTGCTTTTGTTTCAGAAACGTTGAGCTGGGTCCGTTTCAGTGAATGCATACTAAATATGCTTCTGGTAAATTCTTCCTCTCCGGAAAGTTTAGAAAATGATGCACCTTTCATATCTTGGCTAATTCTATCTGTTGCAGATGAATCATGGATATCATGTCGTATCATGTGAATTTCATATTTTAATCTTGTAATCCTTGTATTATGCTCTTATGACAAAAGAGAAGTGAAATGTATTTTAAAATTTTAATTTGGGACTTACAGGGATCACGGAAACTAACCTTCAAAAATCTAGTCAAGAGTTGCATGTCAATCATGTATAAGTGTTGTCATCATCATACTGGTCTCCAAGATCTGAAACATGGATTAAATACTTCTGCTAAAATAGCTCAAGATAGTGATGATGCTTTGGCAATTGCAATTACGGAGTTAGAAAAAGGAACATGTATTGCTGTGCAAAAACTTTTGACACTGGTAAGTATTGTGGACTTCATTGGGATATTAGTGGAGCAATTGTTCAAAGAGTAAGCCTTTTGGTTCTTACTAGATTATGGAGCTTGATGTGATAAGAAAAGAAGCAGATCATCCCGGTTTAACTTCTAGAGGCTCGAGGTAGCATTTTTATTTTTTTCTTAATCTTTGGAAAATGATTCTTTCTTAAAAATTTAGGATTTTCATTATTTCAACTTGTTTTCTTGGTCTCTTTTACAGGACCCCTATTTTGGACATCATTCTTGATGAGCTAACCTACAACAAAGATCATATATCCCCATTTTTGATGGTAATTGCAGGATGTCTGTAATTTCCCATTTGTATCTTGTCACCTTTCAATTTTCTTCGGTCTCTTTATGTTTGCTATTATTGATAGCAGCTTGCTGCTAACTTAGTCATGTAGTATGTAAATTATATTTTTGGCTTGAGGATTCATGATAATGAATATGCTTCTTATTTTGAATTCACTTTGTACAGTTCTTTACACCGAAATGGCTGTCCATGATTATCCCTTCTCATTTGACTTCTTATGGTTTTACATTTTCTTCAGATTAACTTTCCAGTTTCCACTACTCATTTGGGGTGTGGAAATAAAGTTGATGCCACCCATTTGTATTTGATGTTTTAATTAACTAACACTTGTTATGAATCTTATCCACCCTCAGTTTATGATTGGATAATCATGTACCAAGTACGAATGAGGCTGTATATATTTAATGTGTTCCTTGCAGAATTTTCATGATTTCAAGTTTCTCTCAAGTTATTGGGGTGTGTGTCTATATATATACATATATTGGGGAGGGATACTCTTACTTATGGAATCTTACTTATGCAATTACGCCGTCGTTTACTTATCCTAGAGGTTTCAGAATTTGATGAAACTTGGTGGGGATGCTATCTATGACAAGTTGATCATCCTCACCAAAAATCATCAAATTCTATAACCTCTAAGTGCATCAAATATGCTATTCAAATTAACGGTTAAAATGAACGATCGATAAAGGTTATGACATTTGACGCCCCTAGAGGTTTTAAAATTTGATGGTTTTTGGTGAGGATGATAAACTTGCCATAGATAACATCCCCACCAAGTTTCATCAAATTTTGAAACCTCTAGGGTAGGTAAAACGTGGCGTGTAATTGCATAAGTAACAATTCCATAAGTAAGAGTATCCCTGCCCTACACACACACACACACACACACACACACACACACACACATATATATATATATATATATATATATATATATATATATATATATATATATATAGATAGATAGATAGATAGATAGATAGATAGAGAGAGAGAGAGAGTTGTGATACTGTGCGACCGCTTAATGTGAGGCTTAACATGCGGCACCCCCTTCTGGGGTTTTTTTTTGAATTTTTTTTTGGAGATTGATCACCTCCCCTTGGATAGCACACACAAAAAATTTCAGCTCATTCGAAGACCTATAGGCCATTCAAATGTGTTCATCAAAAGATGGTAAAAATGAACGACCGATAAAAGTCGAGCACATTTGAACGGCCTATAGGTCTTGGATTGAGTTGAAATTTTTTATGTGTGCTATCAAGGGGTAGGTGATCAACCCAACGTAATTAGAAACAACCGGGGGCTGTAAAGAAACCACAGGAGTGAACGACACCCTCCGGCAGGTCCTCAACCCCTCCGATCTCCTCCTTTCTCTCTGGTCGCTCTGGCTGCTGGAGGGGAAGCAGGAGATTGGAGGGGTCGTGGGACATGCTGGAGGGTGCGGTTAACGTCGGGGAGTTTGATGGAGGGTGCGATTCAAGGTTGGGGAGCCTGTCGGAGGGGGAAGAAGGGAGGTTGGGGGCGGCTGTCGTCCGTCGTGAGTGCGATTCACCTGGTTGGGGCTGGGTGCGATTCACCGGTCCGGTCCGGTCCGGTTCACCGGCCCAACAAACACAGTCAAACCTAGAGAAAGAGAGAGAGAGGGCATTTGTGCACCAAAAAAAAAACCGGTTCGGTCCGGTTTATACCTAAAACCGCCCAGTCCGGTCCGGTTTATACCTAAAACCGCCCGGCCCGACGGTTCAATACCTGTTCGTTTTCCAACACCGGTTCACGCCCGGCCCGGACCGGTTTTCCTACCGATTCGCCGGTTCCCGGTCCAGACCGGCCAGTCCGGTCCGGTTCTGACAACATTGGTTCACACGTTTTTCCACTAGAGATAAATACCTCATGCCCAATCGGAACATGCCACGTTGCCCTCCATTTCTCTATCTTTTTCTCTCATCGAAAATCTCTCTTCCTCTCTTCGTGGTCCCCCAGAGACAATTTTGCTACCCAATTGCTTTGTTGCACTTGTTTACGGCCCAATCGTGCTCTGCCACATCGTCCAAAAGAAAGAGCATAATGGGCAAGTGCATGTAGTCCCCATTATGCTATTTCTTTTGGACAACGTGGCAGACCACAATTGGGCCATAAACAATTGCAACAAAGCAATACAATAGCAAGAACTCTCTCTCTCTCTATTTAAAAAAGTAGTTGCTACCCGATTTCTTTGTTGCACTTTCTTACGGCCCAATCGTGGTCTGTCACGTCGTCCAAAAGAAAGATAAATTGCACTTTGCCCCCCTGAGGTTTAGCTTAAAAACACTTAACTCGAGGGGGGCGAGGGGCTTGAGAGAAAGAGATTAAAATTAAATTGAAGGGGGCAAAGTGTAATTCACCCAACCCAAATTTAGGAGAGGGGTGTAGTTCGGTCTCTGCGGGTGTTGCCGTCGAAGGCGACCGCTTCGGGGACGACGATCGTCCTAACAATGGGCGGTGATGGTATAGGGCTCACTGGTCTATCGGGGCAGGGCCACCGGAGCAGGGGTGAGAAAGGACAGTAGAGAGAGATAAATCCAAAAGGATAAATTCCCTGATGTTAGTCTAAAAACACTTAATCAGGCGGGGGGGCATGAGAGAGATAAATCCAAAAGGATAAATTGCACTTTGCCACCCTGATGTTTAGGTTAAAAACAGTTAACCCCCATGTAGGTTATTTTGTTCCAAATGGCATCCTAAAGTTTGAAATGTTAGCACAATAATCCCATTTGTCAACTACTTATTTCCTCATTTGATAATTTTATCTGATTAAAACTGAAGTGTAGGGGGGAAAATGTAGTTTTTAAACTATAGGGGGGATAAGTGTTTTTGTGCTAAACTTTAGGGGGGCAAAGTGTAATTTACCTAACCCAAAATTTAGGGGGGGTTGGTTTGTGTAGTTCGGTCTTTGTGGGTGCTGCCATCGAAGGCGACCACTTTGGGGACTACGACCGTCCTAACAATAGGCGGTGACAGTGGTCACTGGTCTACCAGGGCAGGGCCACCGGAACAAGGTGTTGCTGTCGAAGGTGTGTGCTGACGCCAAAGTTGATCGATTGTGTTTAGTCGTCGAAGGCGGTCGTTGCCGTGCCGACAGCTGCGCCGAAGGCGCCCGTTGCGTGTCGATCGGCACGGGCTTCCACTATATATATATATATATATATATATATATATATATATATATATATATATATATATATATATATATATATATATATATATGGGATGGGGAGCCTGGACCTCAGGTGCAGCGTGAATGCTGCACCAGTCCCTGCATGCGTGCCACCTGTCCCAAAATCGGCGCCAGAATCGGCCGTCCCGAATTAAATCCCGCGGGATGAACCGCAGCCGTCTGATCGCTTTGATCCGGCCGTCTGAATCGCACTGCACAAAGCCTCAGCCGCCCGATCGCCTTGATCCAACGGATCGCACAAAGCCTCACCCGTCCGATCGCCAAAGCCTCAGCCGCCCGCACCGCACATAGCCTCAACCGTCCGATCGCATGGATCCAACGGCTCAAAATAATTTCGCGGTTACTGTAGCCGCTACAGTAACCGCGAAATTGTTTTGAGCCGTTGGTCCATGCGATCGGACGGCTGAAAGCATTATCGCGGTTACTGTAGCGGCTACAGTAACCGCGAAATTTTTTTCAGTCGCCCGATCGCTTCGATCCAACGGCCGAGATTCATCCGGACCTAAAACCGGCTGTTACTGTGGCCGCCACAGTAACAGCGAGAGAACGGTGGTCCGATCCGTTGAATCGAGGCGATCGGGCGGCTGAGGCTATGTGCGGTGCTGTTCAGACGGCCGGATCAAAGCGATCAGATGGCTGCGGTTCATCCCGTGGGATTTAATTCGGGACGGTCGATTCTGGCGCCGATTTTGGGACAGGTGGCACGCATGCAGGGACTGGTGCAACATTCACGCTGCACCTGAGGTCCAGGCTCCCCGTCCCCATATATATATATATATATATTTATATATATATGGGTTAGGTTCAATGGACAATGTTTTTGCACTTAAATTTTTACACCGATTTTCAAATCAACTAGATAGAGGTTTTAGAATTTCTTGATTTTTTGTGAGCATAATCACCTTGACTTAGATAGCACGTCCACAAAAAATCAGCACATTCTAAAGCCTCCAAGTACATCAAAACTAAAAGGCTTTATCAACCGTCCATTTTAATCGTTAATTTGAAGAGCACATTTAATAAGTCTAGAGGCTTTAGAATGTACTATTTTTTGTAGATGTGTTATCTAAGACAAGATGATTATGCTCACAAAAAATCAAGAAAATTCTGAAACCTCTATTTAATGGTTTGAAAATCGGTGTAAAAAATTGAGTGCAAAAATAGTGTCTATTGAACCTGACCATATAGAATGTGCTATTTTTTGTAGATGTGTTATCTAAGACAAGATGATTATGCTCACAAAAAATCAAGAAATTCTGAAACCTCTATTTAATGGTTTGAAAATCGGTGTAAAAAATTGAGTGCAAAAATAGTGTCTATTGAACCTGACCATATATATATATATATACATATATATATATATATATATATATATATATATAGAGAGAGAGAGAGAGAGAGAATTCTGTTCATCGGGACGTCCTGCATCGGCATCCTACACGACACTTCCGGACCCTCGAGTGGATGGGATCCAACGGACTGGAGCTTAAAGGGTTTCTTTCACAAGAATCACAACACGATTAATTTGTTTTTGTCACGTTGTGAAGTAAACCCTTTACAGCCAAGGTTCGAAATCTCCATTTCGGTGGAAATTTCGACCTTCTGGATATGGAAATATTTCGTGGAAATATTTCAACAGTGTGGAAATATTGCAATTTTGTAGAAATGGTGGAAATATTGATTTTTTGATGGAATTTTTTAATGAAACTCCGGATAGTCATAAACCAAGTATAGATACACACTTTGGAACACTCACATAATATGTGTACCCTATCAAGGGGTGTAGAGCTTCACATAACATGTATTCAATGTATTAAGTTTGTGAGTGTTGTGCAATCTTATTTAGTTCGGTTTTGATATATATTTTTCAAATATTTTTTAATCCTTTTTTTGGATAAAAATATTTTTGAAATAAAGATTAGTTGATTGTTAAAATAATGTTTCAAACGATTTTGAAAGCGGACTTAAAACAAGAAAGTTATGCAAATTTGAAATTGTGCAAAAATTATGCTGAAATGTGAAACACTGTTTTTTTACTAAGTCTGAAAAAACGAGTTTTTATATAGAAAAGTTTTTATACATTCAAAATTTCCTAAGACGGACCATGGTTTTCTAGATGTACTCGTACTTCTACATCTTGTGGAATTTTTTGAGCTAAAAAGGAGTTGATTTAATCACTTTTCTCACCATGTAGATTTTATAAAAATCCATAAAAACTGTTTTCTCCTACTAAAATTGAAAGTTTACTTTTTGATTCCTTTGTTTTTTGATTTTTTTGATATTTTTATTGAAATCAAATGGGGGGGTATTTGCTTATTTACATATAATAACTTAAAGTAAATGGAGAACATTTACTTAAATGTTATTATATGTAAATAAGCTGCTGAGAACCATGCCCCCCAGTCCCCTTTTATAACCAGTCAGTCACAGAATTTCGGATAAATTTCACGAAATTTTCGCAAAATTTCGATAAAATATCGCGATATTTCGTGGAGATGGAAATATTTCGTGGAAATATCGCGATATTTCGTGGAGATGGAAATATTTCGTGGAAATATCGCGATATTTCGCGAAATTGCTCGATATTTTGACATTTTCAATTATGCTCGAGATTGCAGGTAATATTTCGTATCGGGGTTTCATTTTTCTGATATATTTCGCGATATTTCGCGAAATATATCGATTTTTTACAGCTCAGGGCCTCTTCTCCGGTGAATTGCTGCCGGTGGTCCTCCCCGATTGTCCTCCACCCATTCCCGATCGATAAATCGCACCTAGCTCCGACCGACAGCATCTCCCCCCCCTGATGTGAACTGTACCCCTTCGGCTGACCCCCCAACGTGAATTGCACTTTGCCCCAACCATTCAGCCCCTTCCCTCCTTCGACTTTCCTCTTATCATCCTCCCCCTTCCTCCTCCTCTGGCACCCAGCTCGACCAGTAGAGCTGTTCACGGTTCGGTCGGTTTTGAGGGTCTATTTGCCACCGAACCGATCATGTCGGTTTTGAGTTTGACGGAACCGAAATCGAACCGACTTCGGTAGATCTACTATTGAACCGACCGATCTGAAGTTGGTTCGGTTCGGTTTGTTAGGTTTTGTTTTAAAGATGAGATCATGAACTAATCACCTTGAATGAGATTGTTTTTCCATCCATGACCTTCCAAATTGTGTTCATCGTTCGAAGATATTTCAAAATTATGCCCATAACAAGTAGCATTAGCTATGATATTAATTGTATATCTCAAAATTCTACACCAAATCATATTTTTGTTCATAGTATGTTGATTATCAGATTAATCAATAATAGAAAATGTTGTTCATAGTAAACCTCTTCGGTTCGGGTCGGTGTAAAACGAATTTTTTTTCAAAACCGAAACCGAACCCCAATTTTTTTTACATTCCAAAACCGAAACTGATTTGTACATCTACAAAACCGACCACTTTTTCTGCTCGGATTGGTTTTTCGGTCCGATCGGTTTTTTGAACAGTTTTATTGACCGATGAATCACACCCATTACCGAGCGGCAGGCATCTCGACGGGGTGAATTGCACTCAGTGCGATTTAGCCTGTTGAGGTGCCTGCCGCTCGGGGATGGGTACGATTCACCGGTCGAAGCTGGGTGTTGGAGAAGGGGATGATTGGAGATGAGAGGGGGGCTGTGATCTGAAGAGAGAGGGATGCCATTGCAGGGTTGAGCTCTAAGAGAGATATAGGATGGGGTGGTACAGAGAAAGGGGCCATAATAGCTGGAAAGCAATCTTACGGCTGCGAGATAGTGTCGTAGGGACTGCCCTATGACATATGGTGATTTCGTGGCACTAGAAGCTTTAGAATGGGCTGATTTTTTTATGCAAATAATCACCTTACCTTAGGTAGAACATCCGCAAAAGATCAACACATTTTAAAGCTTCTAGTGTCACAAAATCACCATATGTCATAGGGTAGTTCCTACGACAATGCCATAGGAACCCTCTCTCTCTATATATACACACACACACACAAATGATCAAGTACTCACCGTCGTGCACGGTTGACTGTGCTCACCATCGATCACAGCCGTTCATGACGTCAGGTCATCTTGAACGACTGTGGTCGATGGTGAGTACGCCCAACTGTGCACGACAGTGAGCATTTGATCATTACTATATATATATAGTACTCACCCTTCTGGCACACACCTCGTACACATCAGCTTAGTAGACCTACCTAGAGGTTTCAGAATGTGCTAATTTTTTGTGGATGTCTTATCTATGCCATAGATAAGACATCCACAAAAAATCAGTCATTTCTATAACTTCTATCATGGTAAAACATTATGTGCATTATTGGCCGTTCAACTTAACAGTTAATTTAAGGATCACATTTTGATACACCTAGAAGTTATAGAAATGTATGATTTTTTATGGATGTCTTATCTATGGCATATATAAGACATCCACCAAAATTAGCCCATTATGAAATCTCTAGGTTGATCTACTAAGTTGGTATGTATGAGGTGTGTGCCATAAGGGTGAGTACTTGATAATTACTATATATATATATATATATATATATATATATATATATATATATATATATATATATATATATAGGGCCGATCTATTGCGAAACCGGGTTTAGATGCGAAAATCCCTTATTTGCGAAACCCAGCCGCAGCCGTCCGATCAACCGATCGAACGATCGGTGTTCACCCCGCCCACCGACTGTAGCTGTTACTGTGTCGGGCACAGTAACAGCGATTTCGGTGGGTGGGGTGAACGCTGACCGTCCGATCGGCGTGAATCGAACGGCCTAATATCTCTCCAGTCGGTTAAAATTTTTAACCGTTCGATCGAACGATCGAACGGGTGAGATCACGTGGGAAACCATCAAATAGGACAAAAGGTAGTGGGTGGGGTGAACCCTGGCCGTCCGATCGGCGTGAATCGAGCGGCCAAATATCTCTCCGGCCGGTTAAAATGTTTAACCGTTCGATCGAATGATCGAACGGGTGAGATCCCGTGGCACACCATCAAATAGGACAAAAGGTAATGATTTACAATCATTACCTTTTGTCCTATTTGATGGTGTGCCACGGGATCTCACCCGTTCGATCATTCGATCGAACGGTTAAACATTTTAACCGGCCGGAGAGATATTTGGCCGTTCGATTCACGCCGATCGGACGGCCAGCGTTCACCCCACCCACCGAAATCGCTGTTACTGTGCCCGGCACAGTAACAGCCGCGGTCGGTGGGCGGGGTGAACACCGATCGTTCGATCGGACGGCTACGGATGGGTTTCGCAAATAAAGAATTTTCGCAGGTTTCGCACCCGATCACTACTCTCTCTCTCTCTCTCTCTCTCTCTATATATATATATATATATATATATATATATATATATATATATATATATAGGGGCATGCTATAATGCGACATGCGGTAAGTGCAGCACCGCACTACAACCGTCTGATGCACCGCTGCGTGCATGCGATGCACACAACAGGTGCATCAGACGGCTGCGGTGTGGTGCCGCACTTACCGCATGCCGCATAATAGCATGCCCCTATATATATATATATATATATATATATATATCCGCAGCCAACTATTCTGGTGCCAACATTGGTAACAACACATCCATAGAGGTTCATACAGGTTTCGAAATTTGCTAAAATTCGGTGAGGATGATTTCCTTCCTATAGATAGCACGTCCCTAAAAAATCAAGACATTCTAAACCTTCTAGGTGCGCCAAATGTTCATCTTCAAATTAATGGTTAAAATAGACGGTCGATAAAGCTCTTCACATTAGATGCATCTAGAAATTTTTAAATGTTCTAATTTTTTTATCGACGTGCTATCCATCGGAAGGTGATCATTCTCATCAAAATTCAGCAAATTTCAAAACCTTTATGAACCTCTATGGATGTGTTGACACCAAAAGTGTTGGCTGTTGATCCTGATCATATATATATATATATATATATATATATATATATATATATATATATATATATATATATATATATATATATATATATATATATCTAGGTTAGCGATCCAGTGAGATATGAGATATATGATATAACTTTGAGAAACCGATTTAGAGGTTCTAGAATTTGATGAAAATTGGTGGGCATGCTCTCTATGACAAGTTGATCATCCTCACAAAAAATCATCAAATTCTAAAACCTCTAAGGGCATCAAATGTTAGAAGATTTATCGACCGTCCATTAAAACCAATAATTTGAATTGTGTATTTGATGCCACTAGAGGTTTTAGAATTTGATGATTTTTTATGAGGATGATCAACTTGCCATAGAGAGCACGCTCACCAATTTTTATCAAATTCTAAAACCTCTAGATAGGTTTCTCAAAGTTATCTCATAGAAGAGTTATCTCACTGGATCATTATCCTATATATATATATATATATATGGGTCAGGATCGGATGACCCAGAAAAATTTGACCCAGCAAATAACCCAGCACCCCTTGAGGCACCTAGAGGTTTTAGAATGGGCTGATTTTTTGTAGACATGTTGTCTATGATATGTTGATCATCCTCACAAAAAATCAACCCATTCTAAAACCTCTAGGTGCATCAAATGAGATCTTCAAATCAACAGTTAAAATTGACAGTAAAAAACCGTTGATTTGAAGAGCGCATTTGATGCACCTAGAGGTTTTATAATGGGCTGATTTTTTGTGAGGATGATCAACATACCATAGACGACATGTCTACAAAAAATCAGCCCATTCTATAACCTCTAAGTGCATCAAAGGGTGCTGGGTTATTAATGGGTCAAAATTTGCTGGGTCATCCGATCCTGACCCTATATATATATATATATATATATATATATATATATATATATATATATATATATATGGAAACGGTTTGTTGAACTTGAGTTCACAATTGAATGGTGAAACATGGTTTATATTGCGCCATGTGTCCACGGAAAATACATAAAGCAAGTAAGGGGGATAGGCATTTAAGAGGGTTGAACACTTAAAAGACATAAAGCAAAAAAGTAAAAGCAAATGTGTACACTGTTGTTTGAAAACTCAAGTTCACCAATCTAATCGTGAACTCGAGTTCAGCTTCCCGACCCTCATATATATATATATATATATATATATTTAGAGAGAGAGAGAGGGGGAGAGAGAGAGAGAGAGAGAAATGCTATAGTGCGGCATGCGGTAAATGCGGCACCGCACCGCAGCTGTCTGATGCACCGCTGCGTGCATCGCATGCACACAGCGCCTGCATCATACGGTTGTGGTGTGATGCCGCACGTACCGCATGCCGCATTATAACATGCCCCAATATATATATATATATATATATATATATATATATATATAATGATCTAGTGAGATAACTCTTCTATGAGATAACCTTGAGAAACCTATCTAGAGGTTTTAGAATTTGATGAAAATTGGTGAGCATGCTCTCTATGGTAAGTTGATCATCCTCACAAAAAATCATCAAATTCTAAAACCTCTAGAGGCATCAAATACACAATTCAAATTATTGGTTTTAATGGACGGTTGATAAATCTTCTAACATCTGATGCCCTTGGAGGTTTTTGAATTTGATGATTTTTTGTGAGGATGATCAACTTGCCATAGAGAGCATGCCCACCAATTTTCATCAAATTTAAAACCTCTAAATAGGTTTCTCAAAGTTATCTCATATATCTCATATCTCACTGGATCGCTACCACACACACACACACACACACACACACACACACACACACAGAGGAAATGGGAAATGAGCTGCCAGTCTATTTCGGCGAAATGAGCAGCCACCATTTGAAGCCCTTAGGAGTTTTAGAATGTGCTGATTTTTTGTGAGCATAAGCACCTTATCTTAGATAGAACACCTACAAAAAATCAGCACATTCTAAGACTCCTAGGGGTATCAAATGTTAGAAGTTTTATCGAACATCCGTTGTAACCGTAAATCTGAAATATAACATTTGATGCCCCTAAAAGTTTTAGAATATGCTGATTTTTTGTAGGTATGCTATCTAAGGTAAGGTTCTTATGCTCACAAAAAATCAGCACATTCTAAGACTCCTAGGGGTGTCAAATGGGTGGCTGCCCATTTCGTCAAAATAGGCCGCCAGCCTATACCCGTATCCTCTCTCTCTCTCTCTCTCTCTCTCTCTATATATATATATATATATATATATATATATATATATATATATATATATATATATATAATCCTCACAAAAAATCAGCAAATTCTAAAACCTCTAGCCCTATCAAATGATGGGTTGTCAAGGAAACGGGTTGTCAACGGATCTCAGCCCTATATATATATATATATATATATATATATATATATATATATATATATATATATATATATATATATATGGGAAATGAGTTCCTATGACATGTCATAGGGAGTACCCTATGACATATGGTGAGTTAGTAACACTAGAATATTTGGAATGTTCTGAATTTTTATGAGGATGATCACCCTATCTTAGATAGGATCCCCGTAAAAAATCGGTTAATTCTAAAACTTCTAGAGGCATCAAATATGATTTTCAATTTAACGGTTAAAATGGATGGCCGATAAAGCATCTAGCATTTGATGCCCCAACAACCAGCCCTCTCTCTCTCTCTCTCTCTCTCTCTCTCTCTATATATATATATATATATATATATATATATATATATATATAATGGCATGCTATAATGCGGCATGCGGTAAGTGCGGCACTGTACCGCAGCCGTCTGATGCACGCAGCACTTGCATCAGACGGCTGCGGTACAGTGCCGCACGTACCGCATGCCGCATTATAGCATGCCCCTATATATATATATATATATATATATATATATATATATATATATATATATATATATATATATATATATATATATATATATATATATATGGTCCTCCCGACTAGCTAACACGCTAGTCCTCCCTTCAATTTGGGTACCATATGGCACTTTTTAACCAAGGTTAGGGGTTGGTCAAGGTAGGTACACCCCTCCTAACAATGATCATGAAAAAAAAATTGGAAAAAAAAAATGCCAAGTGACATTTTTAAATTAACCATAGCAAGGGTTATTTGCCCGCTACAGTTTACCGTTAAATTTGTCGACCGTTGATTGGGTTGTTTTAATTTTTTTTTTAGATTTTTTTTTTAAAATCTTGATCTAAGTAGAGTGGATTGATCATTCATAAAAGAAATGGTTAAAAAGTGCCTTGTGGCACCCAAATTGAAGGGAGGACTAGCTTGTTGGCTAGTTGGGAGGACCGTGTTCTCTATTCCCATATACATATATATATATATATATATATATATATATATATATATATATATATATATATATATATATATATATATAGGGTCGGGATCGGCTGACCCAGCAATAACCCAGCACCCTTAGAAGCACCTAGAGGTTTTAGAATGGGCTGATTTTTTGTAGACATGTTGTCTATGGTATGTTGATCATCCTCACAAAAAATCAGCCCATTCTAAAACCTCTAGGTGCATCAAATGCGCTCTTCAAATCAACGGTTTTTTACTGTCAATTTTAACCGTTGATTTGAATAGTGCCTTTGATACACCTAGAGGTTTTAGAATGTGCTGATTTTTTGTGAGGATGATCAACATACCATAGACAACATGTCTACGAAAAATCAGCCCATTCTAAAACCTCTAGGTACAACAAAGGGTGCTGGGTTATTTGCTAGGTCAAAATTTGCTGGGTCATCCGATCCTGACCCATATATATATATATATATATATATATATATATATATATATATATATATATATATATATATATATATATATATATATATATATAAGGAGCGGGATACGGTTATTTATGTTACGTTTACTCATGTAATTACTTATGGTTTTTCACCTACATAGTAGTTTCAGAATCTGCTAGTCTTTCGTGAGGTTGATCGCCTAACCGTAGACATCACATCCACCAAAAATTAACACATTCTAAAACTTCTATGGCCATCAAATATTAGAAGCGTAATCGACTGTTCATTTTAACCGTTAATTTGAATATCATATTTGATCTCCTAGAGATATATGAATTTGTTGATTTTTCGATGAGGATGACAGAATGTGGGGTATAGGATGGCAGCCTTTTTTGGCGAAATGGGCAGCCACCCATTTGATGCCCCTAGGAGTCTTAGAATGTGCTGATTTTTTGTGAGCATATGCATCTTATCTTAGATAGAACATCCACAAAAAATCAGCACATTTTAAAACTTTTAGGGGCATCAAATGTTAAATTTCAGATTAATAGTGACAACGGACGTTCGATAAAACTTCTAACATTTGATGCCCCTGGGAGTTTTAAAATGTGCTGATTTTTTGTGGGTGTTCTATTTAAGGTAGGGTGCTTGTGCTCACAAAAAATCGGCACATTTTACAGCTTCTATGGGCTTCAATTGGGTGGCTGGCTGCCCGTTTCACCTAAATAGGCTGCCAGCTCATTTTCCGTTTCCTCTCTCTCTCTCTCTCTATATATATATGTGTGTGTGTGTGTACATATTAATAGGAGTAAATGTTTAGTAGAATTGTATAGATCTTACACGTCCATTCGGTTATTTATTTTTAAACTTAGACTATGAGCATTGTGGATGAAGGGGCCCATCGAACGGAATATATGATATTGATAATAGGGGTTATCCAAGTGGGACCTTATAGAATCAATAGCTATATAGTTGTAGTCTCTGTCTGATATTGGCACCACTGCAATGTGTGAATGCAGACGACATAGATTTTAACAATATTATATTATTGAACGGTTGTGTGTGTGTGTGTATATATATATATATATATATATATATATATATATATATATATATATATATATATATATATATATATATATATATATATATATATATATATATATATTATGCAGGTATTGAAGGGTAATATTTATGTTACCGTTTATAGATATTGGTCCTTTTGTATATATCAATTGTGTAGTTTGTAGCATTCGCAAATAATCATCCAGACAAATCATAAGTTATCGTTCATACACATGTTATGTTGACCTTGATACTTTTGTGGAGCCTTGGTGTGGTCCATAGCCAAACAATCTGACGAGGCTATTATTTGATACTGGTTAATAAACTTAGTTAACCTGATATTTCATGTACGACATGTCTTTTTCATTTTCAAAAATGGTATGTTGCAGGTGTTCTCTGAACCTAGATGGAAGTTGGAGATAATTCTGCAGTATTTTTCGAAATATTGCCCGAAGGTATGCAGAACATGTCATTTACACTTCAAGTAACTTATGTATATTACTTAGTTTGGAAATGTTCACGGTATAACCCTATAGTTATATACCCACATGATCTACCACTTAGAACAAGTTTTAATATCTATGCAAATTGTTGAGTGGGCATTAGAGTTTAACGGAGTGGTATGGTGGTGGTGCTTTTCTTAACTTTTGCAAAAGAGTGCAATTGAGCTCTATTATTCTATAACTTTAAAAAGTTATTTGTGTCCCTAGGATTCTCCCTCATTCTTGATCTTTACTTGTTATCCTTATATCTCCATCTTTTAAGAGATTGTCTTGGATCTTGTCTTTTCCGTCATCAGTTCTAAGTATTTCGTAGTCCTTGCCATGTTAAAGGTTTTCTCTCCCACGGCCATATGGACACATTTTCCCTCAGGATACGTGCCACTCTTCCCGTCTCCCTTTCTATGTGAAAGGTTGTCACATCAGCCCTCTTTCTCTTTCTCTCTCTCCCTCTTTTATTTATTTCCTTCTTTGTTTATGCCATCCAATGGCCCATCTTGGTTGATCGGATGACTATCTATGAAACCCTATAGTGCCTCTTTGTTATATGTCTCTTGAAAATTCTGCACAAGAGGTATTGATGAATGATGAATTGAAACCCTAATCGGAGAAGCGAGTTCTCTTGTTTAGGAGTCCTATATGATGGATCATCTTGTTTCTTGTCTTCTTCTTCCCTCCTCAAGCTTCTTCCTCATCACCACGCTTTTGTATGTGACTCTGCGGAAGATCGACGCTGAGATCCTTTCTTCTTCAAGATCAACTCAGCTCGGCTTCTTCATCCCTCTCTTTTGGGCCACACCTCCTCTTCCTCCCATTTCATCTACAACAACAGAGTTCTTGTTAGTGGCCATAGTTACCAAGTCGGAAAACGGGAAAAAAACGGCAAAGGAAAAAATCGGAAAGATACGATGAAAACGGGAAAAACGGGAAAAAAACGTGAAAACATCGGAAAAAACAAAAAATCTTAAAAATTATACCAAGTATGTATATATGTCATTTTCCAACATTAAGTAATCAAAAGTTCAAAACATATAGCATATGCGTTTATTAAGCACGAATAAAATAAAACCCGAACCCAATTTAAACCCGGACCAAACCCGATGTGTTTTATACGTGTTTTATACGCGTTTTTTTCGTTTTAAACGCGTATAAAACGCGTACGTAAGTTTTTTTCAAAAAAAACGAGTTTTTTTCCTGTTTACTACGTCTTCGGATCGATACGCGTTCTATACGCGTTTTTTTCAAAAAAACGACCGATTTGGTAACTATGTTAGTGGCCGACATTGACCGAGGTACGATTTGATTCTTCTCTTGATCTTTCATGTGATAACCATCTCTTTATCATGGCGTATTGCTGATTTTATTTGGGTTCTCATTGTTAGTGGCTTCTAAAGAATCTCATCCATTAGTCCGTATCTCGCTTAGATCCTTGTTTTTTTATTGATACCTTTGCCATCTTTGGAGATATTGCCATGTGCATTATTGCTCATATATAAAATCATAAATTAATTGTTCTCGTTTTAATTTTATTTCTTTGTTTAAGTAACCTTGTTTGGGCATGTTTGGATAATGTTAACCCTCTTTTATCATTGCTGAAAATTGAATATAAAGTGCAGAAATTCACCTTTAATTGCTTAAAATTCAACCATTGTGTTCTTTCAAGAACTCTGCATGCATCATCTTGATTCCTAAAATGACATTTGTAGCTCCTAAGTCCTTCATATCGAAGTGTCTGGTCAGAAAGTTCTTGATTCTTACCACAACCTCCAAGTTGGTTCTGAAGATTAACATGCCATCTACATAAATACATATGACCACACAACTCTAATCATTGACATTAGTGTAGATGCACTTGTTTGACTCATTAATCGAGAACCCATTTGTAGTTAATACTTGGTCAAATTTCTCGTGCCACTACTTTGTAGCCTGTTTGAGACCATAAAAATATTTCTTTAGTCTACAAATCTTCTGTTCAAAGCCTTGTACTATGAAGCCTTCCGGCTGATCCATATATATTTCTCTTTCTCTAATTGTCCATTCATGAATGCAGTCTTTACATCCATCTGATGAATGACAAGGTTAAGGATTGCGACAATAACTATAAGTACTTTAATGGATGTAATCCAGGTCACATAAGAGTAAGTGTCAAAGAAGTCTACTTCCTCTTGCTGTCAATAACCCTTAGCTACCAACCTAGCCTTATATCTCTCTATAGATCCGTTTGCTCTAAGCTTCTTCTTGAATATTCATTTACATCCAACAATTTTGCAACCAGGTGGTAGATCTACCAACTCCCAGGTGTCCTTGGATGTAATGGACTCAAGCTTACTGGTTACAGCTTCTTTACAAAAAATGGAATTAGTTGAGGCACTGCAGCATCATAAATAGTGGGGTCCTCTTCATCTAGATAAGTGATGAAGTCAGGCCCAAACGAAGTACCGATCCTAGCCACTTGCTCTTTCTAGGTTCATGCTCTTCATCGTCTGAAGGGTCGTTCCTACGCATAGGAGCAGGCCTCTCGAGAGTACTGGACTCCTAAAGTCTCGCAGACCTCTCTCTATAAGAAAACCGACCTTCAATGAACTCGACATCCCTAATATCGATGATGGTGTTATCATCTATGTATGTGTTTCAGAATGGATTACTAAAAACCTATGCGCGTTGTTGTTCCAAGCATACCCTATGAACACACAATCGACAATCTTAGGACCTAACTTGGTCCTCTTGGGGTTAGGTATGGAAACCTTTACTAGACACCCCCACCATTTGACGTGTTTGTAGGAAGGTTTCCTACCTCTCAGGATCTCATACGGTGTTTGCTCAGACTCCTTAAATGAGATCCTATTAAGGACATATGTTGTAGAGAGCACTGCCTCCCCCCCACAGTTTCATAAGTACCCCAGAACTAATCATCATGTCATTGATCATGCCCTTTAAAGTCCTATTTTTCCTCTCAGCTACTCCATTAGATCGAGGGGAAAAAGGAACGATGGTTTGATGAATTGCATCATTCTCTTCACAGAACTTAGTAACTCTTCGGACTCATTCACCTCCTTTGTCCGACCTAAGGGCTGATACTCTTCTCTAGTTGATTTTCCATTTCAGACTTATAGAAAATGAACTTGGACAAGCTTTCATCTTACTCTTAAAGAGAAAGATTGAACAGTATCGAAAAAAATCATCAATAAAGGTAATGAAATATTTGTTCCCTCCTCTTGTAGTGTAGCCCTTAAGGTCGTACATGTCTGAGTGGATTAAGTTTAGGGTTTCTAGTCTACGCTCGACACTCTTAAAAGGTTTCTAAGTTAACTAACCTTTTAAAGAATGTAGAGTAACGTGTCCTAGTTTAGCATGCCATAGATCAAAAGACTCAGATAAATACACAGAAGTAGATACTTCATTATCATTGAAAGTGGTTACATTCGGTTTCAAAATCCTTATCGAGGTAACTCTTTCCCACAAATGACCCTCCATTGGTTAAAACAAACTTGTCTGACTCGATACATGCTTGTAGACCTTCTTGTTTAGCATCGCTCAAAGATCAGATTCTTCCGGATGTCTGGAACGTGCAGCACCTCCTTCAGTATTAGAAGGTTTCTAGAGGTGAACTTCAGCACTACTGTCCCCTTCCTAGCGACTCGGGCAATCGAACAGTTACTCATGTACAAAGATTCACCTTCCTCCACGGGTGTATGTGAAGAAGGAGCTCTTTGACCCACATATTTGCCGGGTTGCTCCAGTGTCCATCCACCAGTTCGCAAGATTATTGGTTAGGTTGACCTTTGTCACCACCGTCATGCTCCCGGCCTCCTTGGGGGGCTCCCCAGGATACGACAAACCTTTTTTGTACCAGCACTAGAGAAGAAGGCCTCGGGACTCTCAGTAGTACTCCAGAGTCCATACAACAAAACAAAAAAGAAGAGAGTGATAGAGAGAGAAGAGGGGAGCTCCTGACTTGTGTCTTTGGCTTCGCTTGACCCTCTCTTATATAGAGGTCCTTTGCCAAAACGTTCCTGCATTCACTGCCCAACATTTACAGCCCCGTATGTAGAAACGGTTCCCACACTGAAGAACATTCACAGCTCTGTCAGGTAATGTTTGTTCGCGTCTGTATACACGACCAGATTCAATGAACCTGGTAATGCTCGGGTAATGAATAATGGAAGAATTACCTCTCAATTAAATATTGAAATTTTAAAAAATGTTCAATTAAAAACAGACCCGAAGCCCATTTGAGGCCACGCGGCCTGTGACCCGCATCCGTGCTCACGCTTGTGCTTGTGTGGTGGTCAAGCCTTGTCTCTTGTGAAGCTACAAGGCCCTAGGGGGAAGTTCTATTAAATATGCAACTCTTTTTCTTCCCCCGGGCAATATGGGACTAAACTCAAAAACGCAAGTTTCCTTCTCAAACAGAAAAATCCGAGTTTTTTTTATAACTGCAAGGTACTTCAAACTTCAAAGCATTAGCTATCATCATAGTATTAACCCAATAACTACTACTAAATGATGGCATATACTATCCATGGGTGACAAAATCTTAGTTGTGTACCACAATGCTTGTGTTAGTGCCGTGATGTTGTTGGTAGTCAAGGAATAGTCAAACGAGAGAATGGTTAATTAGCTATACTATCTTGATAAAGAACAATATGGGATGTGGTTCGGTTCGGGTTGGCTAAATATCCAAACCATTTTGGGCAGTTCGGGTTTGGCCAAATCCTCAAACCATGGTTTGCATGTTCACCAACAATAGCGTGTGTTAAATTTCAAAAATATTTACCTAGGAAGGTTGAGATTCTTTTTTCATTGTTTAGTACTTGTGTTATCCTGACTAAAAAGTAATTGAAGGGGCGTAGACGTCGAACAAAGCATGGTTTGAGGATTCAATCGAAGTTGAACCAAAACACTTGAAATGGTTTGGATTGTTGGCTAGCCGAATAATACCACATCCGGTAGCAATTCTTCAAGAGAGTGTAGAAAGTAAAAACCTTACGGTCCATTCTTTGACTGGTCTGAAACTAGTTATTAACATCACAACATCGACATAAACATTTTGGTCCACATCAAAGCTTTTGTCCTTTGTGGGTAGCATACCACATCATTTATGTAGTAGCTACTGGGTTCAGAGTATGATGATAAGTAAAAATCTTATCTATTTTGTAGTAGCATCACATCATTCATGACTTTATAGTTGCTAACGTGCTAGCCGATTGATGTGCTTTACCATTTTATCAATATGACATTCATTAAGGCTATAAAATTGTACTACTCCCTCGATGTAGCACAAAGATGTATAGTTAATTCTTTAGTTCTAGTACTCTGTTAATATCTTCATAGTTCACTTTTTTTTTATTTCTGAATCTCTAATTGTTTAAATTAAAATTTTATAGTCTACCTGAAACGGCCGAACCCAAATTGGAAATGACTGAATAGCTGAAATGTTCTCTTTGGACCTATGTCGGTCCCGAAACGAAACCCGAGTTATCAAACATTGCAACAAATAGGTTTACTTTATGGATTTTAATTTGGCAATCGTGTATCTTTCAGCATTGCCATGCAATTTTTCATGTCGGTGAATGCCAAGTGTTTGCACGATTTGGTATGTTAAGCACGAAGCTGGCCTCTGACCATCTTAATAGGATTAATAATACTTTAATTCTTAGTCATGATGTCACAAGTATACCTATATAGTGATAACAATGATTGGTCTATCTGGTTTAATGTTAATGATGGTTACGACATCGAAGGCTGTGATGAATAATAGATACAAAAGAATTCAAATGTCAAACATTTGGTTGATTAGAAGGGCGTAGGAAGTATGTCATGAAGAGTCGAGAGAAAGTTATACACCCTTACCTAGTGTCCTGAGTATTAGTTGATGCAAGCAAGGAAAACCTTAATAAAATTGAAAAAGTAAAATAGTTGGTAAAAACTGTTTTAAGTGGTAAAATTTGTTTAGACATGTTATGAAGGTGTTGGCACTCCCCAAAATCTCAGGTCCATCGCACTTATTATTCGCACTATTCAGATTAGTCTGATCTGAGGGGGAAAAATATTAAATATTCTCTCAAATCATTAGGCTAGTTTATGGAATTTGCTAATGAGTTAGAAACTTGTTAAATATGAGAATTCAAGAGAAGGTGTTTCACCGTAAGTTCTGTTGGGTCAGGTTCTATGTACAATCGGGTCGGGTTGCTTGTGTATTGATGTATATATATATATTGGGCTTTAGTCCCTCAACAGAGAGGATTCTCATTCTCTCCAAACCCTAGCCGTCATCTTCTAACATGGTATCAGAGCTCTAGGGTTCTCTCGCTACGACGGTGACGACGACGACAGCCCCTTCCTCTGGCTCCGATCTCCTCCGACAGCCCCCCTCCCCAGCAGCCTCCAATAGCCCCTCTTCTGACAGCCCTCTTCCCCGGCAGCCCCCCTCCGGCCCCCACAGTCCCTCCCCGGCCCTCCTCTACCCGCACCCCCTTTCACCCGCAAACCCCCTCCGTACCCCACACAGCCCCTCTCGACCCTCATCCTCTATCCGCAGACCCCCTGGCCTTCATCCTTCACCCGCAGCCCCCCCTCCGGCCCCCGCAGCCCCCTCCTCGGCCCTCCTCATCCCGAACCCCCCATTCACCCGCAGACCCCCTTCCGGCCCTCCTCCCTTCACCGGTAGCCCCCCTCCGGCTCCGATCTAACCCCTCCATCACCCCATAGCCCTTTCCCAGCCCTCCTCCACCCGCACCCCCTCCTCCGGCCCCCCTTTACACCCCCCACAGCCCTCCCGGCCTTCTCCTTTCACCTACAGATCCTGAGGAGATAACTGGAGGCAACTGGAGCATGACTCCACACGTCAGAGTGCACAAGATCAAAATGGGCGTTGGAACATAAAACACTAGTAGAAAAAGGAAGAGCAAGGTGCTTTGCTAAGTGACAACCAGTGCAGACAGATAGGGAGGACACCCGACCTAAAGCGCCAGAGCGAAAAACGCTTTGGAGTTGATCACTGGATATGTGACCTAACCTTTTGTGCCACAAGTCGGCATCAGAGGTGACTGACAAAGCTGATGAAGTGGAAGTGGGAACCTGATGGTGATCCAACTGATAGTCCCCCTGCTCTATGACCCAGTCCAATTCTTTGACCCGGTCGCGGATCCTGGTCCTGTTCACTGCTACCATTTGCGCGAACATCACCCTCCTGACACATATGACTACTCCCCTGACAGGTTTGGTTACTCTGATTTTACCCCTACCTCTTCTGACACCTCTGAACACTCTATTGTTGCTTCCTACAAGGTTGTCATATCGTGTATCGTATTGTGTATCGTTTTTCCTATTTTGTGTTTCGTGTATCGTATCGTATCGTGTATCGTAAGATACGGTTAAATTTATATTTTATATATACATATAATAAATATAGAAAGTACATACTAGAATATTAAATATGAAAAGTCAAGTAGAAGAGTAAGACATTCCTTATAATTATAATTTCACATCAAACATAACATTGGCCTATACAAAAAATATGATGTATATATTTATATAAAAAAGAAATCATATATAAGTATTATCTATAATCTATCAATATATTGTTCTCAAAATATTCGAATGGTCAATGAAGACAAAACAAAAACTCAAAAAGTAGGAAAATCTTATTTTTCAATCTCCACCGCATCTACATCATCAATTTGATCATCAACAATAGATAATTTATCACCACTTGCTTCTTTATCTTTCTCTAATGTCTCTTGCACTTCTTATTTATTTTCATTCTCATCCTCATTGTCTTATTCAAAGTCATCCACTTCTTTCCTTTAGCCTTAATTTATGAACATAGATCCATTAGCCCTCTACTAAGAAGTACCACATATATATATATATATATATATATATATATATATATATATATATATAGGTAGAAATGGAATCCTATAACTATTGAAATTAACAAAATTGTAGATATTTGGTGTTCAAGCTCTAGAAAAATTTTAAAAACAAATGGCATTGGGATCCGACAACTCTAGAGAAAGATTTGTAAAACACCTATAAATTTCTAAAAAAAAATTAGTATCATTTCACTCTAGGTTAGAAAATATTCCTAAGTAGGGGTGGCAATTCTTGACCCGACCCGCCAACCCGACCCGAACCCGACCCGAAGTTAGCGGGTTTGGGTTTGCTCTAAACGGGTTCGGGTCATAAACGGGTCGACCCGATTGACCCGTTTATTTAATGGGTCGGGTTCGAGTTTGTCCTTACAACCCGATTGACCCGACTTGACCCGTTTATCAAATGGGTCGTGTCAACCCGACCCGAGCCAACCCGAACCGACCTGAGCCAACTTGAACCAAACCGATCCAACCCGGCCCAATCCCACCCGTCTTGACCCAACCCAACAAGTTTACATAGGTTATGTTGACCCAACCCGATCCAACCCGGCCCAATCCACCCGTCTTGACCCAACCCGATAGGTTTACATAGGTTCTGTTGACCCAACCCGAGCCAACCCGACCCGACACGACCCGACCTGTTTAGTAAACGGGTTAAACGGGTCGGGTCGGGTCAACCCGTTATTAGGCGGGTCGGGTTCGGGTTTAAGTTTTTGACCCGTTTATTAAACGGGTCGGGTTCGGGTTGGATGTTTTGCCCTTATACCTATGTCTCAACCCGACCCGAACCCGACCCGACCCGACCCATTGCCACCCCTATTCCTAAGTATTTTTTTAACGCTAAGAGACCTATATAGTCCTTTGGGAAATTAAGAGAAAAAAATTCATTTTAAAAGTTTCAAAAAAAAAAAAAACAAACAAAAAAACATATTTTCACCGTATCGGACCGTATCGTGTATCGTATCGTATCGTAGCGTATCGTATCGTGTATCGTACGATACAGGAGATAAACGATATGTAAACCCGATACATATCGTTTTTCTCCTGTATCGTATCGTATCGTACGATACGTATCGTGTATCGTACGATACTAACAACAGAGGCTTCCTATTCTCCGTCCTATCAGGTCTTTCTCACTGCTCTCCACTCCATCGGAAGCCCCAGTTGTACCGTGAGGCAGTTTTGTATCAAGAGTGGTGACGGACCATGACAGCGGAGCTTGAGGCATTTCGGCGGACTCAGACATGGGACTTGGTTTCTTGTCCTTGTGTGGTGCTTGTCAGCTGCAAATGCATCTTAAAGGTCAAGACTCGACCTGATGGTTCCATTGAGCAGCACAAGGCCCGCCTCGTTGCTCATGGCTTCTCCCAGGAGTATGGAATTGACTATGAGGAGATGTTTGCTTCAGTTGCTCGGATAACTATTGTGCGCACCCTCTTAGCTGTGGCAGCTGCTCGAGGGTGGCCTTTCCATCAGATGGATGTCACCAATGCGTTCCTTCACGGTGACCTCTCCGAGGAGGTGTATATGGCTCCTCCACCGGCGTTCCTGTTCCTCTAGGGCACATTTGCCGTATGCGCCGGGCCATCTATGGGCTCAACAGGCACCTCGCGTCTGGTTTGAGCGATTCCGTAGTGCAGTTATGGCAGCTGGATTTGTAGAGAGACTCTGATTATGCTCTGTTCACCCGCTCCTCCAGTCAGGGTATTGCTATTCTACTTCTGTATGTGGATATGATCATCACCGAGGATGACAGTGCTACCATATCGTCACCTCCAGAGTCAGTTCGAGATGAATGATTTAGGCCATCTCCGATATTTTCTTGGCCTTGAGATTGCCCGGTCAGCTCGTGGATTGTTGATATCCCAGTAGTACATCTCTGACATTTTTGTCGAGGCTGCTCTCACTGACTCTTGTACTGCTGACACGCCCATGGAGCTCAACTTGAAACTTCTTTCTACAGATGGTGAGTCTTTCCAAGATATCTCTCGATACCAGTGGCTAGTTGGGATGCGCGTTTATTTCACCATGACTAGGCCAGATATTGTCCATGCCGTTGGTATTGTCAGTCAGTTCGTTCAGGCTCCTTACCTTGTTCACTTTGCAGCGGTCCTTGGGATTATTTGGTATCTCCGGGGCATCATCACTCGTTTGCTGCTTTTTCCCTCCACCTCTCCGCTGGTCTGCGTGCTTACTCCGATGTAGATTGGGCTGGAGATATTGGTATCCATCGCTCTACCACCGGCTACTGTGTGTTCCTAGGCAACTCCCTCATTTCTTGTCGCAGCAAGAAACAGAAGTCTGTTGCTCACTCCAACACCGAAGTCGAATACCGAGCTATGGCTTCCACCACCGCAGAGATTGTCTGGCTTCGACGTCTTCTCCTCGACCTGGGAGTTAGGATGTCCTGGGCCACCCCTCTCTTATGTGACAACAGAAGTGCTATCCAGATTGCTAGTAACCCGGTTTTCCACGACCAAACACATCGAGGTTGATTGTCATTATGTTCGGCAGGAGTTTCTCGCCCACACCATCTCCTTGCCATTCATTCCCTCGACGGAGCAGACTGCTGATTTTCTCACAAAGCTCCCTTACGATTGCTCGATTTCATCATTTTATCAGTAAACTCTCGGTACATGATCTACCGTGAGTTTGAGGGGAAGTGTTAATGTGTATATCGGGTCGGGTTCTATGTACAGTCGGGTCGGGTTGCTTGTGTATTGATGTACATATATATTGGGCTTTAGTCCCTCGATAGAGATGATTGTCATTCTCTCCAAACCCTAGCCGTCATCTCCTAACAACCCCAATCACTTCTTTTAGTGAGATCTTAGATAAAATGGATGGCGTACCAGTGAGAATGGATGAAAATTTTTTACATTATATTCCAAAAGCTTAATATAAAGGGTGACCATACATTGATCAGAGCCTTCAATTGTAAAGTTCCTATCAAGAATATTGTAAGGCCTTATCCCCCTAGGGTCCCATCGGAATCTGATGAAGTTTATTTAGCAGTAAGATACATTAGTTTATCATAATATCAGTGTCAAGCCTTGTTTAGTTTGACAAAAAAACATCCTACTACTCTAAGGATGGGATGGGTTTGAAAACAAAAGGCATTACCTGATGCCAGTAACATCCCTGCCATATTCAACTCAACAAGCTTATAATTATAAATGTACAAAATGGAGATTGATAGCAGATGTAGCAAGTTAGGTTAGCAAGACTCATTCAGAAAGGTACCAAAGCTCTGGGTACCATGCTAATGAGCCAAGTCTGGCAGACTTCATTCTTGTAGGCGACAACTCCATGCTTGATATATTCACTGTATGCTGCAAACATCTTGTGCTACTATTCTTTTGTCATATCTTGGATTGCTTTACTCTACTGTGTTTTCAGTTCATAATGATCACTAAATGAATATTCATTTCTGTCTCTTAATTGCTACCAATCATTGACGCTTGTTAATCTCTTAGTCTCACCTTGTTATAGTAATCTTATTCTTCAAAAAATAATGCATCAGTATGTCTTAGAAATTCATTATGGAATCATTTCTGGTCATCTGTCTGTATTATCGTAGCCTTCTGTCCGAACTCGGAGGTCGAATGAATCATTAGATGACGCTACATTGAAGGATGTTATGACCTACTTTTTAACACCAGCAAGCACAAAAACCATTGCCAGAAAAATTACTTCAGAAGTAGCTCAGCTACTCCTAGCACATGCATTTCAGGTGATGACAATTAGTTATAGGCCAGTGGCATTGTATTCTGTTACTTTGTTTTCCTTTTTTTGGCCATAAAGCATATTCGGGAATTATATATATTCTGTTTTTACTGTTCAGTAAACTATATTTATTTAATAGCTTATTGATCATGAACGAGATGTATATTGGACTTGATTTATGCAAAGATGTGGATTAGATATTTCATTTAGAATCATATTTTCCTTTTTTCATTTATCTTGATTGACAGATCTAACATGGTAGTCAAAGTGTCACCTTGGTGCTCGCCTAGGTTCCGTATTTCAAAGCACCGACTGCCTAGGCCGTGGTCTAGTCGGGGCGGATGCTTAGGCGGGTGCCTAGACGCCTAGTCGTTAGGTGTCAGGTGTCACCTGGGCCTCCCATATAAGTTAGGTCGGGTTTATGATGACTCAGGTGGATGTGGCCATGATTCTGATTGAGTAGAGCACTTTGATGATCATTATAATGATTATTATTATGTTGTCACAGAGGATAGTAGGGCTTTTGAATTTGCAACACGACTTTTGATTTCGTTTATGGATTTTGAGAAACTGGTCATGTTATAGCTATTGTTTTATGTGGCACTAGACCACTACACCATACAAATTGCTTTTTATGGTTTTTTTTTACATTGTTGTAGTGATTATAAGACATGTAACTAGTGTCAATTTGAAAATTATCATGTTTATAATTTAAATGAATCTTTTTTTTTCCGATGATTTAAGGCGATCAAGTTATAATCTAAGTGTTACTAAAATTGTGTGTGTGTGTGTGTATAGAGGAATGTTACAGTGAGCTGTGAGTTGCCGGCTTAGAAAGTGAGCTGCGGATATTTTGACCCTCCTAGGAGTTTGGAATTTGATGAAATTTGGTGAGGGTGTTGTCTAGGGTAAGATGATCATGCTCACCAATTTTCATCAAATTCCAAAACTTCTAGGGGGGTCAAATGGTCGAAGCAAAATCTGGCGTCGGCAGTCACCGTTAAAATCTGCAGATTTTGCTTCGACCATTTGACCCTCCTAGAAGTTTTGGAATTTGATGAAAATTGGTGAGGATGATCATCTTACCCTAGACAACACCCTTACCAAATTTCATCAAATTCCAAAACTTCTAGGGGGATCAAAATACCCGCAGCTCATTTTCTCCTACCGCAGTTCACAGCTCAACATAACAGCCCTCTCTCTCTCTCTCTCTCTCTCTCTATATATATATATATATATATATATATATATATATATATATATATATATATATATATAATCCCTCAAGTGCGATCCACTTGGTGCGACCCTGACGAGAAAAATATGCATTAGAATTATTGCAACATATGCAGTGAAGCACAATAACATGTGGATGTTAGCGTGCTTGCACCGCCTAGTGCAACATATGCAATGGAACACCGCAACATATAGGTGTCAGCGAGCAAACATATGTTAACTGTGATGCATGCACCACCCAAACAATGCATCACAACCATACAAATTAAATCCAACGGCCTATAATGTGCGAACATATGTTTGTTGTGAATCTGTGATGCATGCACTGCCCAAACAATGCATCACAACCATACAAATTAAATCGGACGGCCCACAATGCTCGGATCACACCAACAAGATCGCACTAGAGGGGGACTATATATATATATATATATATATATATATATATATATATATATATATATATATATATATATATATATATATATATATATATATATATAGAGAGAGAGAGAGAGAGAGAGAAATGCTTGAATGCGGCATGCGGTGCGTGCGGCATTGCACCGCAGCCGTGTGATGCACGCGCTGCGTGCATGCGATGCACGCAGCAGTGCATCACACGGCTGCGGTGCGATGCCGCACGCACCGCATGCCGCAGCATAGCATGCCCCTATATATATATATATATATATATATATATATATATATATATATATATATATATATATATATATATATATATATATATATATATATATATATATATATATATATATATATATATATATATATATATATATATATATATATATATATATATATATATATATATGGGGGCGGGGAGCCTGCACCCGAGGTGTAGCATCGTTGCTGCACCTCTCGCTTGTTTACACCCCTACAAGTTTTGGAATTTGATGAAATTTGGTGAGGGTGTTGTCTAGGGTAAGATCATCCTCACCAATTTTCATCAAATTCCAAAACTTCTAAGGGGGTCAAATGGACGAAGCAAAATCTGCAGATTTTAACGGTGATTGCGGATGGCTGATTTTGCTTCGGCTATTTGAACCCCCTAGAAGTTTTGGAATTTGATGAAATTTGGTGAGGATGATCATCTTACCCTAGACAACACCCTGACCAAATTTTATCAAATTCCAAAACTTCTAGGATGGTCAAACAATGCCTGAGGTGCAGCAACGACGCTGCACCTCAGGTCCAGCATTCCTTTTCCCTATATATATATATATATATATATATATATATATATATATATATATATATATATATATATATATATATATATATATATATATGAGGGGCGGGACGCTGCCTCTCAAAGCATCGTTTTTGCTGCTTTGACAACCCACCACGGCCGCGCCACATGTGATCTCCAGCCAGAATCAACATCAACAACCTCCGATTACCTCCACCGATGATCTCCTCTAACACAACCTGTTGGTGTCCACCGATAGATGACAACGGTGACTACGTCCATTGTGAGCTGTCCATTCATCACCTTACCTAATCCAGCAACCTCCGACGACATCCACCGTCGACGACCACCTCCGGTGACTGCTAGCACCTCCCGATTGTGAGTTCGGATGACCTTTGTCATCGTTTATGGCTTTGATAGCCATTGGCGACCTGTCAAAGCAGCAAAGAACGTTGCTTTCAAAGGTACATCTTGTTTCTCTCTCTCTCTCTCTCTCTCTCTATATATATATATATATATATTGACACTGTTTTTGCACTCAATTTTTTACATCGATTTTTAAATGATTGGATAGAGTTTTCAGAAGTTGTTGATTTTTTTGTGAGTATAATCACCTTGTCTTAGATAGCACATCCACAAAAAATCAGCACATTCTAAAACCTTTAAGTACATCAAATCTAAAAGGTTTTGTCGACCGTCCATTTTAATCGTTAATTTGAAGAGCACATTTGACAAGCCTAGAAGCTTTAGAATGTACTGATTTTTTGTAGATGTGCTATCTAAGACAAGGTGATTATGTTCACAAAAAATCATCTGAAATCTCTAACAATTTGAAAATCGGTGTAAAAATTTGAGTGCAAAAAGTCCCCCGATCCTATATATATATATATATATATATATATATATATATATATATATATATATATATATATATATATATATATATATATATATATATATATATATATATATATATATATATAGGTCGGGATCCACAGCTAACTATTTTGGTGCCAACACATCCATAGAGGTT